>OX438741.1:26572342-27300851 GCA_949316235.1 Oegoconia quadripuncta | reverse complement strand
AGAGCTCTTCTAACAATGCCGAAGCTAAGCAATCCCTATTTAAATGTAATATAATTGGGACTAAGTAACAACGTGTTTATACAACAATATAGGTTAGGTACTGATTTGAGTCTAATATATATATATTCCTCTAATACCTCTAATATTGTAAGGTATATACTTACCGACTAGCGCTACTAGGTAGCATGATGCTTTTCCGATTACGTGTACGAACTCGGTCCTATTTTGCGTGTTAAATTATACCTATAGTTTCCACAAGTTATATCACCTTACATAAGAATAAGGCGCAGCGATACATTAGTAAATAAAAATTAGTAAAAAAAAAATAGAAACAAAGAATTACCTTTAAGAAACTAAATTATAAGAAACTAGCTTCGCCCTTACTTTGATACGGATTTTTTCAATGTGAATAGTGACTCTACCTCTTGCTCTTTGAAAACCGGGAAAACTTTCTCATTCACTCATGGAGATATAGATTAAAAAAACTTCAAACGTTTTATGTGCAATTCAGGTATAATTGTGGATATTTATTATTTCATACAAAGTAGCAACAGTGCCTATTTGTAATAAATAACATTGATAAAATATATCACAAGCCTGTGATAATAGCGCCATCTACAGAAGTGATTTATTGTTAACTCAAAAACTACTGAAGCAGACACGATTGGATTGTTGTTTTTCATTTGAACTTAAGAAAATTCATTGCTTAAATGATTCATGCCGTCGCAAAACACCTAAGATACGGAATACAATGAGTAGGCACTCATTCATCAGAGGGATTTGAACCAGACTTTTGCAACATTCTACATGAAAATGAGTGGAAAGTTAGTACATTTCGCCTAGATTTCCAAATACCAGATATTCCCGAACAATAATAGCAAGTCACAGTAAGTCAAACTAAATAATAAATTTCGATTTGAGATTTTACAACCAGAATATCAAAACCGAAAATCAAACCGAAAAGAAATGAAATTATCTACATATAGATTGGCGTTATTCCATGACATAATTATATTACGAACACTTGCCTTGAGATTTAACGAAAATGTAACTTTTATTTTGTTGCTGGTAACACTATTACTTGATTTATTCATAGACAATAGAATAAAGTGAGATAGCAGCGCCTCTTGCGGTTCTTGACAGCAAACACATATCAATGACGTTTGACAGCAAGTACGAACTCTACGGGTAAAACAGTAACCTACGCTGGCTAAGGAGAGGGACCGGGAAATTCAAAGTTTGGTGGAATCGATTTCAAATTAGAATACGAAGTTACGAGTATTAACGTCTTATTAAACTTGATAATTTTGTTTATGGAGCTTTGCAATACCGTCAACGTCGCAATGCCTATCCTTTTTTTTATAGGTTCATCTTGAAGGTGTGCGTTGCATGACATTATTTCATAATCGACTTTTCATGTTTGCTATCATCATAACATACGGAACACTTGCCCTAAACACTGCGTTTCTTTTTTCATAATGTGAAATAAGTACTAACCTTCAATCTAACAAAAAAATAATCTTAGTCTTGGAATCTTCAAATCTATGGTGAATAGCATGTGCCTAGGCATTTACTGGAATCGCATGCTTCATTTTCAGCTACGTCATCACTTTCAGATTGTGGTCAAAATGTCCTTCATAAAAAAATGTGGTGCTGACACTTCCTTCTTAAAGGAACACTATGTATTGCGTCGGCTGTAAGCTTTTAAAATATAATATCATTGGCTGTAACTCATTAATTACCCAACCAGATTTATCTAATTTTTAACCTCCGATGAAAAACGACGGGTGAAAGTCCTGTTTGACTAATTAGTAGGTACAATTCGTAGAGCATAGTGGATATAATCTTGTGTATGTGAGTGTGTGTGTGTGTGTGTGTGTCCAGTCTTTGTCCGATTGTATCTCAGACCCGTGGTTACTTTAGTAACTTATTGGTAATCTGTGCCCGTGGTCTGATTTAAGAGCGGTTTTTTAAATGGAAAATTAAACGACGGGAAAGAATAAATTGGTATGTGATGAAAATTGGTAAAGTCGTTTCGAAGCTTATAACACTATTGATTAGTTTAAGTTTTTGGGTGATGTCATAGTCTTTGGCGAGTTTACTAAATTCTCAATTTAGGTATAGTTATAAATGTTAATGTTCCTGCTAAAGAAGTGCGCTGCGGAAGTGGTCGCAATCTGTAGGAGCCTTTGTCTTTTCTGTCATTTGCTGTCTTTGTTAATTTCTTGTATTTCTTCGTATTACCCATTTTATGTGTAGTAAACTTCACTCTTTAAAATAAGTAGGTAAATTTAAAATTCACAAGATGATTTCTTTTATAGAAAATATCTCCTACAATATTAAGTTTAGGTAATCAATAGTTCTGTAGATATCTATTTCATATATGCTTAAATTATGATAACTCGGTACTTTACTGAGGATTTATAAAAAGGTATAATGAACATTATTGAAGGGAATGTGAGTGTAAACATTGAGTAATTAACTACATTGCTAAATTAGTAAACATAACTTAAAATTCAGTGTAATAAAAACTTAGGCAGCAGATTAAGCAAAGGGCCTATTGGACCTACGCTTCGTCGGATCCGTTTCAAAAAGTGAGAGGTCCCTACACGGCTATATTAAAAGTTGGGACGCTTTGTCCCATGCAAATTTGTTCATCGATTTTATTGTCCTCAGATAAAACTCAAACGAAGTAAAACGTTTTATGCACTGAAGTTTTATTTTTATGGCTTTAGGTGCGCTTTATGTTCCTCAAGGATAGTCGAAAAATTCGTGATAGTAGGCAGGTAACTATAGGTAGCCACAGTTTTATAATCAATAAAAGGATCATCTGAACTGAAGGCATAGCATAATACAGTGAAATCATTGAACTTTGATTGAAAACAATTGTTAATAACGAAACATTTAAAATTTAGAAAACATCTGAGAGAATTGTGCGCCTTTGATTGACTCAACATTTCACAATAATTAAGTACTAAAGATGCCAGCTGACATCAATTGTCTAATACTACCGATTTATGACGATTGCGCAGGGGTAAATATGACCCTTAGCATTTCAGTGATAGATACCTTAATGGCCTAATTCATTCCCCGATACGAAGAATTTAACTGAAACTACACGTTGAATGCATGCTCGTTATTTTTTCTATTAGGTACCTACAAATTATTCACGCCTCCATAATCTTCCCATTACTTTCCTAGAGTGTTCGAGAGAGCGGGGAATGTTTTTCTCGGTTGTTTTTGAATATTGCAAAGTATTTTCCTGTAAACTTCTCCGCACTAATGGACTGATACTTCATACCTTGTTTGTATATGCCTTAAGATCGGAGGCGAAGTGCAACCCATCTGCGGCAGTAAGACTCACTCAAGTGTATAGGTACCTATCAAGTCGTGTTCAACATTTCTATGTTAAAACAATACTTATTTCTTTGTATCTACTTAGCACAATAGATCATTGTCCAAGTATAAAGATAACGTGTCATCACAAGTGAGCACATAAGCTCATGACAAGGGGTCAGAGGCGAACAACAATTTATTCACAATGGAAAGCCTCCACGTGTGACGCTGACGATGTAGTGTCATTGGGAATTAATGGATGGCTATACAAAATTACGAGCGAGTTTTTCGGGGACCCATTTAACATTTTATAAACACGAAATTATGTACAACCTGCACAATACGATACTTGACCCAAAAAGAAACGTGTATCCTTACCTATGCTTAATGAAAATTAATTAACCTAACCCAAGTAGATAATGTTACATATAGTATTCTTGAAGTCTTGAATCAGACACTGTAAAGTAAAAAAAATATAATAAAACGCTTGTACCTCATTGTCATTTCGTCATTTGCTATGTTCGCTGTCGTAATTAATTACTGCTATATATATGCACAAATTTCTTACGAATTCGGCGCCAATGCTTCATCATCATCATCATCTCCACAACGATGCTAAATGCGCCAATGCTTACTGCTAAATAATTAGAAAAAAACTACTGATCTAAAATTTCAATGGGACTAACTTCACGACATGCCCTTTCATTTGCAAAAAATTTGAGTTATCGGTGTACATACAAAAAAAAAAACATACAAACGGCCGAATTATGAACCTCTTTTTTGAAGTCGGTTAAAAACGGAGGTTGACGGTTCGACTTCCCGTGGGGTACATTTTTAGCACTCTTTTTGGATGCCGATAGACTTGGATCATATATGTCATAGACCACTTTTAAACGTCTTACCTAGCTAGCTAAGCACCATCTCATCTAATTTTTCTGCCAAGCATATATGTTGACAGTGTTGTGTTTCGGTGTTTGAAAATAATCACCTCCACCTAAAATCAGGTGTGATTGTGTGTATAAAAAAGTCACTTAAAATAACATACTGGTATGTAGTAGTGATGGGCGCATTTCTTTGTTTTCGTGAAGTTTTAAAACATGTAGGTTTTAGTAACAAACATTTCAAATTTAATTATTTAGTACCACAGATTCTACAGAATGCAATCTAATTGCTATTACTTTGGACCTCACGATCGACCGGTAGTTTAATGAAGAGCTAGCCGACTTCAAACTTCAAGGATCGTCAGACCAAATTATTTAGGTAGATAACTTAGGTTAAGTAGAAACTGTTAGGTATTTTTGATTTGAGTAAGTATATAGTATGTATCTATAGTATGATAACAATATTAATGAAAATACCAGCAAGTGTAAATAATATTATATAGATGTAACAATGAAAATGTGATTGTGGATTTATGTAGTACCACGGGCTAAAGATTTCCTGAAGACGGTTTGCCATAAATCAACTCATTATTTACATACACAAAGCCAGTTACATACACACATACATTTCCATACATACACATACATACTTTTAATCTTAAGTTAATGGGTTATATTTTAATTTATTTTTACTTCATTTTTTTCATTTATTTTGTTATGGAAGAGCGGGGTTTTCTAACACAAGTATAAATATACTTAAAAGAAAACCCCAACACTAAAAATGTTAAGTATCTATGCAAATGAAAATAAACATTTTTGATTTTGATTTTTTTTTGATAGAGTATCAAGGTGTATATAGAAGTGTTTGATCATGAGAAATGGAACTTAGCTTATAATTAATGTAAATTGTTTAGTACGATATGTGACACTGAATAAATATATTTTCTTCTCTTTTCTTTCTTTTTTTCAAATACTATACTATATTTAAATCGATGCCCATTTACAACTCACTCATAGTTAATTTTTCAATGCCTAATTATGTTTTAGATCTTGTCATTTAGTTTTCTTTCAACCATATTCTTATACTTTAAACTTTGTTTTTAAACTTTATTATAAGCAAGTAAGTGTATGGATATATTGAAATAAATATAGTTAACAACAGTTTTTTACGCATGAATACCCGTCCTATATCAAAGTTGACTTACAATGCGGATAAGGCCAGTACAGTGCACATACATATCACAATAAAAAGAAAAGGCAGGCACTAAACCTAATGTCAAAATGTAGGGATTACTGATCAGAAATGAAAGACTATTTTCGACTGATCCCTTCCCGATGGGATTAATCCCATCTTTAATATCTTTTACATTGTCTCGTGATTATCTTTTACCTGGATCTATTGTATTAAACAACAAAATATGATATATTGGGTCTTTACCTATGAAATTGGAGTTTTTTTTCTTCGTTAATCATATGTACCTACCAATTCCTGCGATTTTCAAAGCTATATCCAAATATGTTTTTTATTTGGGAAATGGAATATTATTTCAAGGTTTCACATGAAATATTTTTTAATTTCAGGGCTAAATCACATAATAAAAATAATTTTAACAGAGCTCTTTTCATGTGCTTCCCATAATCATTTCTTAGATTCGCTGAAACTCATAAAAAGCGGTTACTTTTAAAAATTAACGCTGCTATATAATAATGCTATTAAAAATAATTAACTATTAACTTAATGTTACCCGATAAACACAAAGTTTAGCTAAATTTGGATTTGCCGTTCCCAAAAAAAATGAAATATGTTTGTATGGAGAAAACAATCTTAATGAAAGTCTTCATACAAAACGCCAATTTCATAGATAAGTACCTAATAATACTCCATTAGTAAATATTTTAGTAAATAGATTAGAGTCAATTCCAATTCAATTATTTATTTGCATAACTTAAGTGTCCAATAATACCTATGCGGGTTGTATATTAAAGGAGCGGGGGGCTCCTCGATAATATCTAAAGGAACCTAATACATCCTTACCAAACCTCTCTAACAGCATAGTTTTAATGTAAAAGTAGACACGTTTTAATATGATCAGCCTAGGCTTTCAACTGAATGGCTATTTCAACGATCTGCCCACAACATTATTATATACAGGCTGTTCGCTCCGCAAATCCGTAAGAGGGTGATAGTGAAAGTTATTCGAGACATTTTAAGAGAGTTTTTCCTGTATGGTATTCCATACAACTTTCAAGTTACAGTAGTATTAGAAAAAATGCAATATATTCTTTTAAATTCGATATTCTGACAATGTCTTCTACTAACTTTATAGAGCTACTCGTATATGTATCCTGTTTATACTTATAAACTTTCATCAGAGTCGGTTTATTCATTTTGAAAAATTTGGAATTGAAAGTTTGTATGGAATGCCGTGTGGGATAAACCCTCTTCAACCAAATTTATTTTAATATAAAGTATTCGAGATTTTCAAGCTTTTTCTACAGAAAAAAATGTGTTGCTTTAGTCATGTTTTAATTTGTAAATGTGCTCGGTATGTTTACTCATAAAATAACTCAATTGCTTCTCCTTCTGAGGGTTTGCCGGCAGAAAACTCTTACTGAGATAAGCTCACGTTTTGTATATACTGATTTCTGTCCTATGTTTGATTAATTTATGTATATTAGTGTCAGTAATAAAATAAAGGTATACATTAATACTGCAGTACAGAAAACATTATGTTTTCTGAGAAAAACCGTTCACAAACATGATAAGTTAGAAGAATGAAAATGTTAGTTTATATAAATTCTTGCACTAAACTACGAGTATGTTTAATATATAAGGCTTTGCATTGACCTTACTAACATGGTGCTTATAGAGGAATTACCGGCAATTTTTCTACAAAATACAATGTTTTAGCGTACGAAAAGCCTTCGAGACTTTGAAAGAGATGTAGTATTCTTTTACATCTGCCAGACAACATGTACAAATGCCAACCATCTACTATATACGTAGGTACTTTGTGTACATTAAGAGTATGAGACACGGAAGGGCATGTTGGCAGATCTACTCGAGCTTCGCTTGACACGAGAAGGGGTTTATATGTAATGTGTTTTACCTAAGTGAGTGAAATATGGCTCCTAGACCAATTTTAATCCTCGTCCCGGGTTGCATTAACATTTGTCGCATATATTTCAAATGATAAGTTAAATCCCTTGTTTGTTATTGAAATACATTTTTAATCCATGTCGCAAAAAGAGGGGTGTATAAGTTTAACCGCTATGTGTGTGTGTGTCTATCTGTGGCATCGTAGCTCTGAAACGGGTAAACAGATTTGGATGCGGTTGTTTTTATTTGAAACAGGTTTTCTAGGGGTGGCTCTTAGAAAGGATGTCTTTTTACAGCACGTCTATATAACCCGTTTCAATTTACTTCATCGAATTGACAGTTAATTTTTTTAACACCTAAGGGTTTTTAGGATTACCTACACAAACAGTGGTGCCAATCGTAGAAAAAAGTAGGTAATTGGTATAAAATAGTCTGATAATTCTGTTATTATATATATTATTCTACTAAATGAACTCTTCACGTTCACTTAGCATGTTGATTTAGTAGAATAATCTCGTTGTGATCTTACATAAGTTTTCGTTGAAATAAAAACAAAAATATTTCGAATATAGCACTAACTAAAACAATTATGTAAAATAGATCGTTTTTTTTATGATTGACTGGATTCGCGTTTGACCACAATCTCATCTAATGGAAAGTAACGATGTGGTGGAATATGAAGCACGCGAAATAAAATAAATAGTTAAATACAATATACGCCTTCAGTATAACAGAGACAACCACAAAATAATAGCAATTCCGTTTAAAATGGTTTGCTTTGTGTAGTCTATGACTGATGGAATTTCCTGGTTTTTCCTGCTGTTGTTTCATTATTAACATGCGAAATAAAAAGAGTAAAATGACCGAGATTGTTTGGTTTGTGATAGGCACGCTGGTAATTGGATTTGGACTGTTTATTTTCATCTTAATTTTAAAATATTTCTTTTCGGTAGATCTTCCTTCGATGGAGAGATGTATCGGTAGTTGGGTACATCGTTAAAAATCGGTTAAAATACTGATAAATCGGTATCATTGGTAAGAGCTATAACAAGTAACAAAAATGTGGTACCACTTGGCGTTCATGTTATTATGGGCGGGTTAACCGCAAGGACGCTGAAACACTCAAATGAATGAAACCTAACCTATACGTGGGTTTGTATTAGAAGTGATTTTAATGTAGATTGATTTACTTTATAAAATGTCTTTCGAAGCCAACGTCAATGTTTTAGGGTAATTTTTTTAATGTAAATTGATTTGCTATCAACATTCGAAAGATATTTTTTCATATACTAGAAATAGTACCTACAGTTATTTTCTGAGTAAGTGATACGAGCGTGTCAGTAAAATTATTTTTCACTTTGTAGTGGCTGAAGTCGGTTATTTCTTTTTGTTAACACGTTTTAACACAGTTGGCTTGCTTTATCTGAATGATATGATCATTTGTTTCCAGGAAGGGTTTTCTAAATTTTGAATTGGTGATTTTGTTATGTAATTGATAAGTGAAGAGTTTTAATGAAATAATTCTTCTTACGTACGTATACTTACATGTTAGTAAAGCGGATCCAACAATTGTTTCTTTCTAGAGCGTAAACAACCTGAAACAAAACAGATACTGAATTAATAATAAGTACCTTCCTTGGAAATCTTCACGTAACTTGAAAAATTATTACAGGTTTTTCCTTTGCACTGATCCCTATTATGAGCGTTGGAGTTCGAAGGTATTTCCAAATTTTGTGATCCAATTAAGGCAGTATTTGGGAGGAGCATCTTTATTGTAGTATAAAATATAAACCTCAAGTTGGTAGTTACCTACTTTGTTAGGAACGAGATTCATTGCCCAAATAAAATTTAAACAAACGTTAAGTATACTTTAAAAGGGGATGCACAAGTAAGTAATGCGCCATTAAAATCCAAACGACACAACCAAGTGTTTATAAAAATATTCAGTTTGCTAAATCCGTGGTAATAATGACCGATGACGTCACGCCACGACTACAAATTTTATTTTCCAATTAAAATATTCGGATAGGCTTAAAGGAAGTAAACAGCCTGAGAAGAGGGTGGAAGTTACAATAGGCGTCATCTCACAGAACCAATTAAAGTTAATAATCCTCTAATATAAAACGGTCGCTTTTTAAATTAAGTCCCCAGATTTCGTTATTTTATCTCCTTCAAGGGCTTTTCATGCAAATTTCTCATAAGATGTAGGTACTTTATCAGGAATATAGCGTTTTATGTGAAAAATTACCCTCAGATAGCCTTATAAAGAGCCTCTATAGCTATAATTTTGTTTTACTATAATTTTTTTTTTTTTAATATTTCGGACACTTTTACACCAATCATCTAGTCCCAAACTAAGCAAAGCTTGTGCTATGGATACTAGGTAACGGATAAACGTACATAAATATTTATACAAACATCCGAGACTCGGGAATAAATGTTCGTATTCATCACACAAACATTTACCCCTCGCGGGATTCGAACCCGCAACCGTTGGTTTCGCTGATAGGGTCACTATCCACTACACCAATCGGTCGTCAAATGTAAAGTTCACACAAACAAAAAGAGGCGGAGGAGTCCCATACACTTCAGAAGGGTCTATCAAAATTACGCCAGATGTATGTATTGTGTGATTTCAATTAGACTTGGATTACCTAATATGGAGAAGTAGGTATAAAACAATGAGATGTAGATAATTTGTTTTAAGGAGCCATGTTGTCGATTTTAGTCACAAGAAAAGCTTCATACATTACAAACTATTTTTTGTTTTTTTTTTATGCACAACGGGTTTACACTTGACCTCAACCACACCTGATGTCATTTGCAGTAAATGTGGTACAGATAATAGTTGTTGAATTACAAAAGTTACTGTCGCTTAACCGCAGAATTTTTACAATTATCATTAATTAATTCTACGAATGAAAACTTTACCTCAAATACCTCGACGACCGATTGGTGTAGTGAATAGTGACCCTATCAGCGAAACCAACGGTTGCGGGTTCGAATCCCGCGACGGGTAAATGTTTGTGTGATGAATATGACCATTTATTCCTGAATGACTTGACTATGAATTATATAAATATTTATGTATGTTTATCCGTTATCTAGTATCCATAGTACAAGCTTTGCTTAGTTTGGGACTAGATGATTGGTGTAAGTGTCCGAAATATTTATTTATTACATTTATATATAGTAGGTATATAGTTGGGAGTCCAAATATGGAATAACGGTTGTGACGTTATGTATGCCTTATTTGTATTTTTACCCGACTGTCCAAGGAAGGAGGGTAATGTTCTTCGAGTGATATGTATGTATTTATTTATGTATGTATGTATGTATTTAAGTAGCATCATCATCAGCCCGTAAACAATCCAATTGTCAACTCAGGTTCTAATACGGACTATAATGTCACATTTTAATATATTTATGAGTGTATCAATAATGAGTGGTTGATTAACTTACCAAATATGTAATTATTATAGTACAAAATCAGGCAGAACTAGCTAATTTAGTTTTTATTTGCATTGGCATTTACCAAAAAGGGAGCTCATCGATCGAGTAGTTTACCATATGTGCAGAGCCTTTGCGAAACATCGCCTACAATATGAAATGGTTCGTATAAGGTAATTAAGTGACTATACCGTTTGAAAACTGATTGTCTTTGCCACAGGAATTCGTGTGTGCTGTAACGTAGTGCGGTGTTCAGATAACATCTTGAATTCCATTGATTTAGCCATGCGGGTATTATTGATAGTCAGAAGTACGCATTCCTATACGATATACCTATCTTATTTACATATAAGTAGAGATAGAGGCGAGGATGACTTGCATCCTAAAGTTCATTATAGTGTAAAGTTAATAAATATTGGGCTTCTTTTTTTTAAATCCCTGACGAAGAAAGACTAGTGTTATGTGTTTAACGCCATTATGTTTGTATCTAGTCTTTGTTCAGGCGTACCTCTGTAATGTGTGGTCAGACTTGCGTGCGATGTTTTTTATATTACAGACTAAACGAGAAGACAGGTTCTTAGACATGTTTGATGAAAAAACAGTCTTTTCTTGTGTATTTCGACGTTTGTTTGCTTGCTTTATCTGGATGATGTTAGATAATTGCCAGTTTTCTCGGAGAATAGTTATTTATTGTGCACTTAATATTTAATTTTCAATCATAATATAAAATTATGAGCCCATACTGTCCCACTGCTGGGCAAAGGCCTCCCTCCTCTCTCTCCACGGCTCTCTATTGCAGGCCTCCCCCGACCAGTTGGTTAGGAACTAACCAGAATGGGCTCCTAATATAATATAATATAAAGTTGATTTCATATAAATTATTTCAGTTTTATTTGATTATAATATTAATTATATTTCAAAATCAAAATATCAACAGACAAAAACTAAAGAGCGTGAAGTGTTAACACATTCAGTCATGTCACTAGATACAATAGTCTAACGTCGAGAGGCAGGTTGTGTCCCGGAACACCCTGTATAAATTGATTTATACAGGGTGAATTTTAATTCAAGTAATTCCCGTTTAATGCTGACGCCACTCTTGATTACGAACAGCTTTCCTAAAGCAACCAAAGTTGAATGCGACCAAAAAATTTTCGATTACCCATACAGAGTAAACAATTTTCGGCTGGTGACTCCTCTCCTCATTAAGAACAACTGTCCACTAGGAACCATAGCCGAATCCAGGAGAAAATTGTTGGACTTCCTTACTATGCCAGTGTTGTTAGTGGAAAGTTGTTCGTATTCAGGAGTGGAGTCACCAGTAATCAGGAATTACACGAATTAAATTTCACTCTGTATATAGACTTTAGGTAATTTATGTCATAAAACATACAATGCATTTTTACGGTCCGATAGTTCAAACAAAACTCCACAGTAAATAAAATAGCTGACAAAGCCGAATATGACAAATTTTACTATTTGCACACTGGCGCTTTTAATATATCGAAACTTTAATTATTTTCCACCTCTAGTGCACTTTTCACTGAAAAATATATTTGTTTGTTGTATATCGACACAAAATTGAGGAAGTTTTATAGTTATAAATTCTATTCGCTTTGTAGTTTTAGTGGATCTTTATAAATTTACTGAATAATAGAGTACTAATACTGGTAATATTTTGTGTAACATAATTTTATGTTGTGGCCAGTGTGCCGGTATTCCTTGTATTTATATTGACCTAGATTAATTATTGTTATACTTTGGTAGTCACGAAAGTGTATTCTTTCTTTTATTTCTTTTCTTTAAATTATTACATTATTTACAAGTATTTCGAGTGCCTATACCTTCTTCCTGACCTTCACCTTCTTCACCGTTCATCAGTGGCTGTATTCCTGGTAGGGGCCTGAAACCGACGACCCTGAACCTCATTCTTCTCTCTACGGCGCCCATTTCCTACGTCTTACCTACAGCAGCTGAGCGCCCCACGTTGGGCGTCTGAATGAGGTTCAGGGTCGTCGGTTTCAGGCCCCTACCAGGACTGCAGCCACTGATGAACGGTGAAGAAGGTGAAGGTCAAGAAAAGAAATAAAAGAAAGAATGAAAAGAATATTTCCAGTTCGAAAGTTGCGTCAAGACTGCCTAGTTTTTGAAAATAATTTAGAATTCAGAATTTTGAATAATGTTCCAAAAAAGAAAACGCCAAAGAGATTACCGAAAAGAAGACAGAATTTAGAAGAGGTTGTACACCTCGTTACAACTTTACAATTGCCATTAGCTAAGAAACATAAAAATCTCCCTTACATAACAACAAAATACTCGTATGTCTCATAAAATTTAAGACATCTTTTTATTTTATTTCTTCAAGGAAAATAATTGTTTACTTGTATTCATTTTTTAATTATACCGTAAATATGCCTATAGTGTGTCGGTATTCCTTGTATTTTAGCTGACTTATCAAGTTTACAATCACCATCAGCTAAGAATAAAAAAAACATCCTTTAGACAACAACAAAGTACTAGCATGTGTCATAAAATTTAAGACATCTTGTTAAGTTACTTTTCCTTAGAAAATGATTGTTTACTTGTATTTTAATTATTAGGTACCCTAAACTATATAGTATGCCAATATTCCTTGTATTTGTTGTGACTTGGACTAATTAAGTATACAATTATCTTATCTTCACTTAATATCAGGTGTGATTGAGGTCAAGTACCAACCAGTCGTGAAAAAAAAAAACAATCTCCATCAGCTAAGAATAATAAAAACATCCCTTACACAACTACAAAATTATCGTATGTCTTATAAAATTTAAGACATCTTTTTATTTTACTTTTCCATAGAAACTTATTATTTACTTGTATTTACAAATTGTCTATAATTTTGATGTTATATGATGATGATGTAAGGAAGCAATATGAATGCGTTTACTGGTATTTAAGGAATGATAATGTAAAGCCCGCCGCATGCATTAATGAAAGTACAATCGTGCGGTTGCCTACAATTTCTAACTCCCGAATCGCGGATCATTGAGAAAAGAAACATTTTCGATTGATGGATCACAACGGTACCGAAGTTAAATGGAAAAGTACAAAGATAACAGATGTAGAATTCGGGGATGAAATAGCTACTAATGGATTGATAATAATATCCTGTTACAGCATAATCACTGCTTTGTGTTTTGGGCCGATCAATTCTTACGTCTTTTCCCTCCCTTTTTTAGCTGTACTGATTTGTCATTTTGTTCACCCTAAGATTTCCAAGTTATACTCGAATCTTCAATGCTAGTCTTCATTGTTAGATAGGTACTGTGGCGATAGTCCAAGGAGAACGCTTCAGATCGTGTGATGTTGGCCGTGGTTACAGCCCTTGGTTTAAAAAAAAAAATAGGATTTTTAAATAAGGAATAGAAATTCATTCGGGGGAGAGCTCACACCGTCGATCCAGAGTGGTCTCCTATCAACCAATTTTATAATAAACTATGTTTGTCTGAGTGAATAGCACAGCCTTGTCATTGACACCCATGTTACAGTACCTACCTACACTAGGTATAAAAATTTTACCAGAAAATAAATTAAACCTGCTTAATGAAAAGACTTTTAGTTTATTTAAAATGTACACACAATAATTACAACCACAGGTTCGGCTGAACAGTTTAGGAAATGGTTTTGTTCCAGACTGAAACCCAAAACGACACGTAAACGTAACTAACTTATGCATACATGCAATTATCTAATACGTATACAGTTTACGTGGTAGGTATATTAATATGGTAGCGAAATAAATCCGTTATACTAAAAATAGATTATATAGAATACAATTTCCGGTATATTTAAGGTCCTAATTTACCAGTCCAGTCCCACTGAACACTGTAATTGTGTATGTCCAAGTTTTAAATATACTTTTTGAAATAATAATCACTAAGAAATAATTATAATTGTTATTCTTTGATCTTCAACTAGAATTTTTATAACATATGTTGCTAACTGTTGTTGAAGTACGAAATAAATGCATATTGGTTAAAAACAATCTCTATGGAGCTTAGATCACCTATCTAATACTATTTACTTGCTACAGACGTCGTTGAAACATGGCTACACAAACGGTATTGTAGAGCAATGTTCACCAATATTGGAATTGTTTGTATTTACCTTTCCAAGTCAGTATACACCTCTCTATTTCATTTTGTGAGATTGGAGTCCATTTTAGTTGACTCGGTCGCATAATATTAGTTTGGATACCTGCTAAGGCGAGGATATAGGCATATAAATAAATCTAAGTCTTCCATTAGGTGTCTTGTATGTTGCTTGCCATACCTAACTTTATTAGTGCGCAATTCACTATGTGACCGCTGAATTGGTCTCGATTTGGACTAAAACGATGTCTTTATGTTACATACAAACATACATAACGTTACTACTTTTATCCCAAATAGGGTGGTCAGAGATATCCCAAACATTAGCATTTAGGTGTTCCAAACATTAAAAGTTTAATGCTTGAAAAACTTCCACGGTTCACAGTTTTGAAAATTACAGAAATGCACATGCGCTCGCGTTTATTCCACCTCTTATCTATTCGACCAATTTTGAAATTTATAGACACTTATCTATAAGAAATTCATTTTGCTATTTATCCCCCAAAAAGATATTACGATATCACTGAAAACTGAAAGTTAAGAATCTACAATACTTTATACTAGCAATTTATTAGCTTATGTTTACTAATACAATATTATATGTTTATTATTCAAAAATAAATAAGTACAACAAACAATAAAATATTCTGTATTGTAGTATAACAATAATAGATATAAAAAAAAAACAAAAAAAAAACAAGCAAGACAACTGTACAGTTAGGCGACCTTATCACACATACCTAGGTACATGATATAAATACATATATAAATGAAAATTGTAATCATAACCTATCATTGGTTTTCTAAATTTCCAATTTATAGTTAAAAAAATTAATTGAAACACATCAGTACTGAGAGTTAGAATCTCAAAAGAATCATCTCGCAAACACCAGCTCTCGAAACGTCTAATGATAAGTATGAAGACCCGAACAATACACAACTGCTTACTATGGTGGCTAGTTCACTACGCGCTGTGAGCTTTTTAATTGCTTTCTGGTGACTGTACCATTCACGAGCGTGGCCTAGCATCTCAGTATAAAAGAAATTCTCCATGTAAAAGAGATGCATCCGCGGCCAAGTTTGTGCAGGCTTTCATAACAACGTGAGTACCTACCCTTACCTATATGCGATGCTGATGTCTTTTCATGTTTTCTATCAAAATTTTGTTGGTGGCATCCTCGAGAACAAAAATAAGATGTCTGTTTCTCAGTTGGACGTATAATGTGCTGTTTTCGGTAAATGCTCAGATTGATATAATAATTGACGATTGCAAAACTAATAGTATCACAGCTGTCTAAATCTCAGTTCCCTTAAAAAAATTTAAAGAACATAATGAACACTCGTTTATTGGTCCTCTAGGATCTATTGAATATAATTAGGTATTTCTATATATTTTTCTCGTGGTCTCTGACTGTGGCTAATGAAAATTCAGGTTACACAACGAGGTATGGAGATGGAGATGATCGGTGTTTCACTACGACATCGAACCAGACCCCGTATCATGATATCGTTTGTCGCACGCAACGCGACGTGAGAGTAGGAAAGTTGTATATTTTGTCCAAACGAATGAGCAGGACAAATGTTATCTCTCGCGACATGAACGTTTGTCGCGCCTGTAATGCTCCTGGTGCAGGAATAATGAAATCCGTAGAAGAACGAAACTTATTGACATAACCCATTGGATTAGTAAGTTGAAGTGGCGATATAAGTACATACGACGACTGATTGGTGTGGTGGATAGTGACCCTGTCAGCGAAACCAACGGTTGCGGGTTCGATCGCAACGGGTAAATGTTTGTGTGATGAATATAAACATTTATTCCCGATTCATGGATGTTTATATAAATATTTATGTATGTTTATCCGTTATCTAGTATCCATAGTACAAGCTTTGCTTAGTTTGGGTCTAGATGATTGCTGTAAGTTTCCGAAATATTTATTTATTATTATTATTTATATTATACATAGCGGCCATTGGAGCGAAAAATTGGAGTTCTAGAATAAAGAACACGCACTGATAAGCTTAGTGTGGGGCGTCTTCCCACAGGTAATAAAGGTTGGATCGCTGGATGCAGGACTCTTCCCACCGTTCGCTCTGGAAATCTATGGGGGCTGTATTCAGCAGTAGATATCCTGTTGCTATATGATAATGATATATTATACATACCACAACCATTAGGTACCTTATTTTTAATTTCCCTTTATTAAGTTGAAGAGCCTGTCATGTAAATAATCTGTACTGTTTTAATCGTTGCTTTACAAACACACTAATCCAGTCTAATCGCGGTGGCTTTAGTTAACTGTTAGCGCCCGTCTTGGGATTATAAAGATATCTACGTACTAATACGTTCTAATACGACGTAGATACACAAAGTTTATAATTACATGTGAAAATCTGACTAGTAAATAATTCAATGGTTACCAAAAGCTGAAATGATCGACATTGTAGTAAATCTCCATGACAGAAGGCGATAACTACTAATTTGTGGAGTGGTTTATGTAATTTTGTCTATTGCACCTAACAATATAATATAACATAACATCAGTAGCCTCATATCTCCACTGCTGGGGACTCACTCGAAAAAAGGCTATAATTCACCACTTGGATTGGTGAATTTGTGTCAGTCAGTGTTTCCAAGCACTCCCTGTAAGACTGGACTCAATTGGAAAAAGCTGAACCGACTATTTAACGTTATAGGATACACTTTTAACTTCCTATAATCTTAAAGGCCTTCCTATAATCCTTGGTTGGTGGTAGGGCATTTTAAATGTCCGCCTGGCTAGCTACCACCATCTTATCTAAATCTGCCGCCAAGCAGCAATGCTAATAGCATTGTTGTGTTCCGGTTGTCAGAAATAAGATAGCCAGTCCCCCAAATGTGTTGGGGTTTCCGGGGCAGTACGTTTTCACCTTCGATCTCATCTTCACTTAACATCAGGTGTGATTGAGGTCAAGTACAAACTCGTCGTGCATAAAAAAAAGGCCATGATTTTTTGGACATGGATAGAGTACCTGTTAGTGATAAAATTGAATTGCCTATGAGAACAGCCGAATACTGCCCTTTATAAACATATGCCGTAAGATAATCTATTAGTGATCATACGGATTTTTTTTTCCTCTAAACAGTTTCAACTACAGATAACAGGAGGAATTGTTTCGAACCGTACCGACCCGAAGGTAGCGCGCTTTGGTTACCACTGTGCAAATATTGTGAAAACTACACGGAAAGTTATAAACAGCGAAGCTGGAAAGATCAAGGCTTGTAATTCTAATATTCAATTAAAAATTAATGATTGTGTTCTTAATACGGACTTAGAAGTTGCAGAGGTATTTGAAAAAATTTTCACAGAGATTCCAATTTTAACCACTAAATCACTCAATTCATCTCCCACCGTAGCTGAATCTTTACTTAAAATGCATAGTGATACTCCGAGTGTGGAATTAAATATATTTAGACACGCTAGTCCCAGTGATATTATGAAAGCATTTAAATCTTTGCAAATTAAAAAAACCGCTGACCTCTATGGTCTTTCTGTTAAAATAGTTAGCTCTATCATTGATTGCGTTGCACCACATTTAGCCTGTATTTTTAATAAATGTGTGGAAAGTGGTGTGTTTCCTGACCTGATGAAACAGAGTAAAGTAATTCCATTATTCAAAGCCGGTAGTACATCAGACCCCACTAATTTTAGACCCATATCAATCATACCAACTTTTAGTAAAATTTTCGAAAAACTAATTCTAAATCAATTCCTGTCTTATTTCAATATCAATAACTTAATGACTTCAAAGCAATTTGGATTCACACGGGGTCTCTCAACAACCGATGCTGGTGTTGAGCTTATTGAGCATATCTTTGAAGCATGGGAAGATTCTCAAGATGCGATTGGTATTTTCTGTGACCTGCCAAAGGCTTTTGATTGTGTACATCATGATGGTCTGGTCAGGAAATTCCGCCATTATGGTATTGCGGGCCGTGCCCTCGAACTCTTAGAATCGTACTTGTGTAATCGAGTTCAGAGGGTGGATGTGAATGGTGAGAGATCGTCAGGGTCTGCCGTTTGCATAGGTGCTCCACAGGGCTCAATTCTCGAGCCGTTCCTGTTTCTTGTTTATATTAATGACTTACCGAATTGCATAGACGGCAACCATGAGATAACAATATTTGCTGATGACACTTCTTTGCCATTCAAAGTTAAAAGAAAGCAGACATCTCTTGACGACGTAAATAATGCTATCTCTAAGGTGGTTGAGTGGTTCACAACAAATAATCTACTCCTTAATGAGAAAAAAACCAAATGTATAAAGTTTTCACTACCAAATGTCAAACAGGTAGCCACTAAAGTGTTAGTAAAAAACGAAGAGTTGGAGCTTGTGGACACTACTTTATTCCTAGGTATTACATTGGATAAAGGACTGCAGTGGGGTCCACACATCGATAAGTTAGCGAAGCGCCTCAGTTCTGCAGTGTTTGCGATTAAAAAATACGTTATTTAACCGATGTGGATACCGCGAGGCTGGTCTATTTCAGTTATTTCCATAGTATACTGACCTAGGGCATTCTGTTGTGGGGAAATGTCGCGGACATAAAACGAGGGGTTCGCACGATTTACAAACTGGGCCCCAGAGTGTCTCTTAGGAATAAATTTAAAGAAATTAATATATTAACATTAGCATCGCAATATATTTACGAAAACTTAATGTATGTAAGAAAAAATATAGAATCCGTTTAAGAAAAATAGTGATATACTTAATGTTAATACCAGATATAAAAATAAACTTGCTGTTCATGCCAGCCGTTTACACAAAGTCACTAAGTCATTTAAGGGGCAATGTTTACGCTTTTATAATAAGGTTCCAGTGGACATTCAAAATTTACCTTTAAATAAATTCAAATCCATTATAAAACAGACAATGGTGTCGATTCGGATGTCCACCTACTAAACTAAAACCAGTTTTGGAGTGATGCCGTCGCATCGTACTGTTCCAGGAAGACAGAGACAGTACTACTTTAAAACTGGTTTTAGTTTAGTTTAGGTTAGTTGGTGTACATCCGAATCGATACCATTATTTACCAAAGGCTATTATAAAATTTCTGACTATCTGGATGATAAGGAAGCATGGACATAGACCGCTCAGCGATATTCAGCCTAATTATACAATATAATATAATTGTAACCCAAACTTATTTAAAAGAGCAACCCTTGAGTTTCTTGCTCGTTCTTCTCTGGGGAGTCTGCTTTGCGAATGAGCAATAATGTCAATAATTTTAATATTAAGATAAAAAATGTGACGTTTTCAAGTGATAATCTTTATCCTACGAAATAAATATTTTTTGACTTTGACTTTCACTGTGAATTTCATTGCGTCGGAGAACATACCTACTTAGAACTCTTGTAACTATTTTCTAAAAATCGAGCAATAACTTCTTCATATTTATGAGAAATTTCACTGAGGGCAAATATCACGAGTCAATAAACTATTTTAGAAAATATAAAGTGGCCATTGATTATTATTTTGAAAATTGTTTTAGGAGATCTCAGCATCATCTACAACGCAATGAAGTTCAGCGTAGTAACTTCAATTTAATATTGTAGGTTTTATAACGAAATTTGTATATTATTACCTATACCTATTCTATACCTTGAGCAACCTACGGAATGGTCAGTAAACATTTATATTCTTTTAATGAGGGGTACCCTATCTTTCTACCAAAAAATTTGGAAATTTAAGATTATCGGAAGTTACACCATAATAATTAAGTCAATAGAAGTTTTATTGTTACAACGGCGAAAGGAGGATTGTGTCCCTGAACGTGTTAAAACGATAATCACAGGTGCTAGTTCAATAATACTTTTTTTTAAATTGTAATATCTAGCGTAACGATTAGGGCAAAACTTTCTTTATAAAGCGATACATATCACACCCTAAGAGATGCTTTACTCCAATCGTGGACTTCTATAAGAAATGGATAACTCAATGGAAAATATGGATCTTAAGAAACGTTAAGGCCAAATCGCTATGTCATGAGCAAATAAAATCCTAGGAAGCCAGATTGCTTAGTGTTTAGACATATTTCCCTGGAGTCCTAGGCTCATATTCGAGTGGTGTAATCGCATTAGGTATACCTTTATCTCTACTCGTACAGCTCGTATGTTGGTATATTGCAGGTATGGGCATCTATGACCAACGGGTGACCCCTTGTGATAAATATATGTACTAAAATACGTTTAACAGGCTTTAAAAAGTATTTTGTCGTACTCTTTAGCTTTATTGTATTATAAACAATAAATGTTTTTAATTTGGGTTTTTATTGTTATTTATGGTATCATCTACAAGCCTAGTTGCTTAGTGTGGAGCTAGATAGCGCTGTGTGTTTGGAAAGATATTTATTTTATTTTAGAATCAATTCAGATCACTCTTGATGATGATGTGAGGGCCTTGATACTGAATATGTTACCCCAACTCGAAGGCAGCTTCCGCACTTGCCGACGATTTATCTACTTATATTGCAATATTACTATTCATATTTTATTAGGAAAAACTAATAGTGCTAATACGTAAGATTAATATAATTAGATATTCATCCCCAATGAACAAAGCATCGTTACTGAAGTAAATAATTCACTTCCCCTGCTAATGGACATTTATTTTGCCCGTTTTGAACGTGTTACTAGCGTTCTCTAATGCATACATCCGTTTGTTTTGTGGACTCTGTGCCTATATGTATATTCATTTATTATTTAAAATGCTTCAAATACTATAAATAAGTTAATGTGCTTACAGAGATTTGTATAAAATATTGATACTTTTATCGAGATCGCGTGCTTCATCTTCGACCACATCGTCACTTTCTATCAAGTGAGATTGTGATCGCGTATCCAGTTAATACCTTTTTTTTGTGCACGACGACTTCGTACTTGACCTCAATCACACCTGATGTTAAATGAAGAGGAGGTCGAAGGTGGAAGCGTACTGACCCGGAAACCCCAACATATTTGGAGGACTGGCTATCTTATCTCTGACAACCGGAACACAACAATGCTATTAACGTTGCTGCTTGGCGGCAGATTTAGATAAGATGGTGGTAGCTAGCCAGGCGGACATTTTAAATGCCCAACCACCAACCAAACAGAGTACTTCAACATGTACCCCGCTGGGGATCGAACCCGCGACCTCCGAATCGTAAACCCAATGTTGTTTACATTAAGCCACGGAGGCGGCTCAGATAAGTTAGTCTAGGCTTAATCATTTTAGTTACTGTAGGTGCTACTTGAAGCGGAGGTACAATGCTAACATCAATAACTTTACAAAAGAAGCCGAGAAATCACTTTCTACAGGTACTTTAGTAACAAAAGTTACGGCTAAGGGATTCCGATAAACGATTACTCCTATAAAGTTGAGTTGTGACCCCGAGTTAGGCGATGGGGAAGATTGAAGGCACCGTTAAATTCGACTCGAAGCTACATTGAAATTTATGTTGGCGAGTAATTAGGTGCGCTCGAAAGCCTTCCTAGCTCAGAGTAGTGGAAAGGCCAACTTTGTGATGTCTAATTCTAAATAGTTATGTAATAAAATAGTAATGAATTGGGAATCAAGCAACTTCTAAAATAATAACTTCGAATTCTAGCAGCCAACTACTGGAATAGTAGTATTACTTGTTTGGTATAGTGGTTAACAACTCTGACCACTATACCAAAAGGTTGCGGGTTCGAATCCCGCTAGCGGCCTATGTTTGTGTGATGAAATACGGACATGTGTACCCGAGTTATGGATGTTTTCGTTTATAATATGTATTTATTTACAAAAAAAAATGTATTTATGTAGTATATCAACCATCTGGTATCCACAATACCAGCCTATAGTTCCTTACTGTGGAACTAGATGACGCTGTGTGTATGTCTAAGGATATTTATTTATTTATTATTATTGTTTATTATACTACATACGGGGATTAAGTTTGAAAAAATATAGATATACTACAAAATGACTTTTTAAAAATTTAATTAAATTATCCAACTGTTCTTAAACTGTGAAGGAAAACATCGCGAGGAAACCTGCATGCCTGAGATATAAAAATTCAAAGGCATGTGAAGTACGTTCCCAACCCGCACTGGGCCAGCGTGCGGCCCAGCATACTCCCTCATAATATACGAGGGAATTTGCAAGCCCCTGCAGTGGGATGTTTACGGGCTGATGATGAAAACTACAAACGACTCAGACAGGACCTCTTTGGGTGATCTAAGCGAATATGACATACCTACTCTATTAGAGGAAGTTTGGGTGCTAATACGATCTGCTTGGTTCGTTCTTGATCTGACGTTTCTCGTACTGGTTTTGTATTACTTAATTTACGATTATATATTTAAATAATATAAAAAACAGCAATTTAATTACCTAACCAAATAATACAAATTTGTTAACTAGACAAACCCAGTTTAAAAGCAGTCATCCTTAATTTTTACGACTTTGAAGGAAGCTCACAATTACCCATAGACAACTTTAATTCCTCCTGGAGCGGAAAAGAAATGAACAGACACCTCTGCCAAAATGAAAAGAGGCCTGATTTACAGCCCGCGTAAAACCCGGGGTCGGATCTTATTAACATTACTTTTTATAACACGGACGGCGCTAAATTGTAACACTGTAGACTGAAATTTAATTAAAACGTCTAGTTAGGAGGTGTTAACTAGCGCCATTAAAATGTATGGTTTACGTTGAGAAGCCACTCTCGGACGCATTTTATTTTTTTTTCAAGACGGGTAATTTACGTAGTTCAAAACTAGCGTAGAAAACTTATGTTGTTTTCACACAATCATACGTAAGTTTAAAATATGTTTTATAGAATTATTTTGTGCAATATAACTTTTTCTGTCAACTATATGTATAAGTGAACTGAAACTAACGGAAAGGAAATATGTATATTAAACTTGTAGAAGTGAATTATAATTATTGAAAATTAATAATTATTTCAAATAAAATCTCTTTATCTGTTCGCCATAAATGGCTACATAAATAAAAATGTTATTGATTCGATTATACTATGTATAGTTGTATTAGTTTTGTATAGCTATTTTGTTTATGTAGTGTTATTTTGAAATATTAAATAATTACCTTAATTTACTTAAATATTAATTATGAATACCGTGGGCAGGCCCCCCACGAGGTGGTACGACGATTTGGTAAAGATCGCAGGAAGCCGCTGGATGCGGGCAGCGTAGGACCGATCCTAGTGGAGATCTTTGAGAGAGGCCTTTGTCTTTCGGGTGATATGATGATGCTGATACCAAAATACTAACAAACCGACCACAAAATTTAATGCACATATGTAACAAGATTTGTAAGCTTACAAAATCAATGATACATTTCCAACAAAAAATAAATCCAGATGTTTTATCAATCGAACCAATAAATATTCATAAACGATATTGACAACAAACTATGAAGACATTGACAGCCAATAGTGTTGGAGACTCGACGAGGGTAGAAAAGGGTCCGTTGTCCGGGAACAAGACAGATGTCCGTAAAATAAAAGAAATTGCGAAATAGGGAAGTTTGTTCTAAATGTAGGTAGGTACCTATCTTTTTGGAACGAGTATGTATAAGACTGATGTAGTGATAGACACTACGGGAACGCCCATGTCATTTAATGAATGAGATGCATATGAAGGTGTGTAGACATTTCTTTTTTGTTCAAAAACTTACGGCTGTATTTTTTGTTCACAAATGTTTCAGGGCAATATTGTGCGACTGCATAAGGAAGGTGAATATTATTTATTACGTACAGACATTTCTTTTTGTATTCCATATAAATACAATAAAAATACTTAGCAAGAACAGTCGAAGTAACTTCGAAATCTCTTAGGGGTAAAAGCAAGTAATAAGACTATGTAACTTCAAGTATTTATTTCAGCGTAAGACACATGATATCACTTGTTAAATGTCAATTTAAATCTGTTGAAACCCGCCCCGAAGGCTACACCGTGACCAATATCTCTGTCACTCGGTATGACCAAGCTACTACCGCTTCGGAAAGGGAAATAATCAGTGGGAAAAGAAACGGCGCAAGAAACCCTTTTTTTGTAGTAATAACTGTTATGTAAGTAAATTAAAGGCCAAATCTGAAATCGCGAAGAAGGAAACTCGATATGATGATGAGCTTTTTTATATTAAGGACAAAAATAGGGCATAGTGGGTAGGTTAGTGAAATAAAAGTTATTGTTGTAGGTAGTTAATTTTTTTTTTCAAAACTATCCGATCGACGCAAGCGCCGCCCTTAGATTGCTATGTGACTGGCGGGATTCGTGGCGTTCCAATCATGTGAAATTTATTTGGAACTCATCTTTTCTCCAAGTTTTTATTTATTTCTTTTATGGTGTAATTTATGTGGAATACAAAAGCGACCATCAAATGACACAACGCATTATTAGACGATGGCTTTGAAAAAAAACTCACCAACGCTAATACCGTCTATTTCACTTATTTAATATGCCCTATTTTTTTTTTCTTACGGTAAAAAACTCACCGGTATATATTCATTATCATGATCACATCACTCACAAGACGTCCACTGCTGAACATAGACTCCCCCATAGTTACCAGAGCGTCCGGTTGGAAGCGGCCTATTTAGATTAAAATGTATTAAACAACCGGTTTTGTTTCGTGGTTTCTGAATTGTTCTCAAGGTAAAAATTGTTGTTTACTATCAAAAGTTACAATATAGTATTAAAATAAATGAATTAATATAATAAATGAGTACCTACTTGTGGGGTACAAGTTATTACTTGTAGGTAGGTAGGTAGGTATGTTCTCATGTGGTTTTAATACAATTGCTTTTATTAATAAAATCTAAACTGCTAATGTGAAGGTTTAGAGATTAAAACAATATAAAAAGAATACAAAAATGTTTAATCCCGAGTACTAAAATATGCGAATAATATATTATACGCAGATTTAGTATCGTATACGATATCGGTAAATAATCTGCAACTTTGCTGTAACTCTGCTCTTAGTAAAAAATATTGCGAATAATTTCAATATAAATCTAAACAAATTTTCCTCTGGAACGATACCAAGATGTCTGTATTTAGTTAATGTTTTGTAGCAAAATAAATCGAAATAACTATCTACCCTACAATAATTTTCCCGTCAACCCGCCCAAGGACGAAAACCTACACAACATGTTCTAATTTATAGCATCCCGTATCAAATCCTATGTATTTCTATCAGAAAAGTGTATGAATATGCTGAATAATGAATTATAATTATTTTTCACTATTATTATTCGTTAGGCATAAGGTAAAATTATCCATAAGACGCTAAAACTGCCTATTAATCAGACATCAAAAAACATGAAAATTGATATTGAAAGCAAACCCGAAATATCGCTACAAACTGTAATAATTATGTAGTACTACTACTGTAGTAATCGGTAAGTACTAATCCTCACAATCATTTTGATATATAATAATCCTAGAAAAATGTAATAAAATTATAAATACTTACGACCTAAAGTTGGAACACTGTTCCCTACAGATTAGTGAATGAACGACCTTACTTTGACATTTTTTTTGTCTATGAGAACAGCCGAATACTGCCCTCTATGAACATATGCCTTAAGATAATTTATTAGTGATCACACGGATTTTTTTCCTCCAAACAGTTTCAACTACAGATAATAGGAGAAATTGTTTCGAACCGCATGAAGGTAGCGCGCTTTGGTTACTGTTGTGACCGCGGGCAGTAGACTGGTCTACTTTTTGGTTATAGGTGTAACCACGGTTGGTTGAGTGATTATTCTTCTTTTTTCATGCACAACGAGTTAGCACTTCACATCAGTCACACCTGATGTTAAGTGATGAGGTGGAAGCGTACTGACCCGGAATTCCCATCTTATTTGTTATCTTATCTTATCATCATACATGCAAACTGGGGGTGGTTAGAGATGTTCCAAGCGTTTGGGTGTTCCAAACATTAAAAGCTTAATGCTTGGAAAAGCTTCACCTTCATAATAAACAGAAATGGACACGTGACAGGTGGTGTGCCCTTCTATGTTAAAAGCGTGCAAGTCTATAGATGTTGTTGGGTGGAAAGTCCCGTAGCCACCTTTTACGACATCCACGGAAAGATACATATTCTTTTTAGGTACTGAAACCACACTGTAACACTAATTAAAATATAAGGTATATATATGTTCAAGGTATGCTATGACCAATTTCGTATAATTCTTCCAACTAAAAAAATTAAATACCTACGTAATAGTTTAAAGAGCGTCCCAACACCACTTACCTGGTTGATGGAAAAGAGGAAGTTTCCTGCCTAAATTCAAAATAAATTAGCATTTAGTAGGTATCACTTTATATTGGATGTCATGGGCCCGATCGCCTTCACCTTCATGTTTATTTATCGGATCGTTAGAAGGATGCGGCTATAATATTCTGAGCTTACAGAATTTGCATTAGTAATTTGACGCTTAAACTTTGCTGAAATGTTTTGTTATTGAATTATTGCAAACAGAATAGGAGAATATTCATATTGATTGAGGCATTAACATCAGCCTGACTGACACAGTCCAATGTTAGTCTCTTCTAGATATGATAACATTTTATTCGTACTTCAATTAGGTACTTTTATACGTCTAAATCATAAATTACAAAGTAAACTAATCATTGCCATCAGCCTTATACGCCCCTGATATTGGAGAAAGGCCCCTTCTCATTGAGAGAGTGTGGGCCATAATCCACTACGCGAGCCTAGTGCGGGTCGGTTGATTTGTGTCATACTAGTGACCACCTGACAGTCAGTGTCTTTACGCCGCCCCTGTAGGCCACCGACTTGGCTTAACGACTGCCTTCAATTGAAAGCAATCGGGACCGAATTCAACTACACTTTAACTTAAAAACTTTATAAGAAATTTCTGCCCTTTGAAGTGGAGAACAGCGAACAGAGAGACTTGCGGCGCAACTGCTCTTCAAATAAACTTTCGGGTGATCCTGCTACCTCGGCTGGTCACGAAACAACTACAATAAACAAGCTGCTAATTATACGAGTAATGTATTGGGAGAATGGAAAAATTGGCTTGTTGTGGGCAGAAACAATGTCAGCACAGACCTTCAGATGCTACGGCACGTTAACTAGGTACAGTTAATTACCATATAGAGGTACTTAATGCGTATTGTATAATGTCATAGCTTTAATTTCAGCAAACTTTGGTCCAATTTGCAAATACGTGATAGTTTTCTAAACTAGTGTATAAATTTGTGTTTTGTGTGTAAATTTTAAGTTGTATCTATAACCTGACCTACCTCCACCACACTCTCCCACTATAACTCCTGTATACGAGTAGCTAGGATCAAGAGCGGTACATGAAAGTAAGCGGGTCCAGTGAAAAGGCTTTACCCTACTTTGGGCCCCAAAGTTATTTAAGAAAGAAGGAAAAGGGGTCTATAAGAAGGGGGAAAAAATATCCATAATTGGGATTTCTAAATGACTTGTAAGTTTCTATTTAAGAGTTAACATTGTATAAATATAGTGGTTTGTCTTCCTAAGCGTTTAAAAAAAATATTCGTAGTATATTCTCTTAATGTTGAAACGAGCTCCGAGAACGATTTACAATTTAACAATAACCACCAACTCTCTTGTTTCATTATCAAAATAGTTGATCCTACAATAAACCCTACCGTGAAGATTCACCTTTAGTGTTGAAATTACTATAGCCACCTTCGTCAAACCTCTAGCATGTCACAAAGACATTGATAACGTTAGACACTCATATAATAGAACGTCTCCCGCGTGCCTAGAAGCCGTCATATCATGTGGTTACTATAATAACTGCAACGCTCGTAATACAACAACATTTATTTGAATGGCGTCCCTCTTTAGCTGGCGACAGTGACAAGTGCTTCCGTGAGTGTCTGCCGTTATGCTTAACAATGGCTACCCTACATCTGTTCTGACCACTATCGTATTACGAGTCTAGCTCTCGATTTGTAAAGGTTTCCTCTCGTTCCAGTTCCTATATTGTATCGACTTGACATTTTCAATCATTGATATGTCACAGCTAGTAGTCAACCCCTCAAGTTTGTGATAGCGTCTATCTTTGATCTTATAGTTCAAGTTTATTGAAGTGTCACAGGGGCTTTTGAAACTAAGAGGTCTCTATATTATTGTTTAGGTATCTCAATTGTATATCTCTTATCTCTTTAATTTTTTACTAAATCTGTAACTTCCTTGTAAGTATTCAAGTATATAAATGTAACATAAGAGTTAGAGCAATTAACAAACTGTAGTAATTCAAAGAGAATTAATTGGTAATAGACATATTACCAATATTACCAATGATCTCCAGAGTCACTAATTTAGTTTCTCTGGAGATCTGAAAAATGTGAATGTTAAAGTTATGAGTATAATTATTACTTTAAAAGTATTCACTAAACATATCTTAAAGTTGTGCGCAAACAAATTCGGAGATGAAAGAGGAAAGTTTCCCCATCTCACAAGCGAACTAGTTCATAATTATTTGTTAGCCACAATGTATACTGTTATGTTTCTAATTAAAACTTAAGAACTAAAATTTGAAAAGAGAAGTTGACTGTAAGCAAAGGAGCATTTGACTTGGTTAAGTTACTCTAAGCTTTACCATATATTTGTTACAAGGATCAGTCTCAGGCTCAGTCATTATAATACGTGATAAGTACAGTGTTGAATATTTACAAATGTACTACCATTTTATGGCCCAGTGATATTTATTACATTTTTCTGCAATCTGTATAAAAAGTAGCGTTTGCAGCTTCAAAGAGTTTTTACGATGGCTGTCTCTCGGAAATATTTCACTCATTTAAATTAAGAGTGTCCTGGTTCCATGAGTAACTTAAATGTTGTTTTGCTTTGTACACAAGTCTGATTTTCATGTTTCGAACAAATTTTACATGTTTCACATTATTTCATTTATTTTACTGCTCTTTGAGAGAGTAAGTGCCCAACTTAATTGGCTACAGTAAAACAAATAACTATTTTGTTGAAAGACCAAACTTTGTACAATAATTATTTTCTAATTTCACCATTTGTTCGCTCGCAAAAGCCAGTATTTCCAATATTAAGTGTGAACAGACCAGCTTGCAGGTGCCCTAGTTACTTCCCGGTCGAACGGCTGACTCTGTCAAACTCCCGAAAATTAGTTCTACAATTCTGATTAAAACTTTAATTGGTTCCTCAAAGCCAATATGTGCTAGCTGTTAGTTCAATCTAAAAGTAGCGAGACTAAAGTTTGGTAACACGAAATTGAATCCCAACTGTTATTATGTCAAAAACTATTTTATTGACACATTCTATAGTTATACGAGTATATTGATTTAAAAATACAAAATTCAAATTATTTTTATTACGTAGATTATAAAAATGACATCTGAAATCATCTTAAGACATTCAATTACCGCTTAATCGGCTGACTCTCCAGAGAAGCTCTTTAAGATATATACTAAAAGAATGTCGTTTAAAATCCATTTCATTTTCTTTACATATGCTAAAAAATATTGATGGATGAATGAAATGGCAAATAACGGTTCGTTTCACTTTCCAATTATCATGTTCAGTCGTTAATATCTTTTCGTTCGTTGAGTTAATTTGCATTGCTATATTTTTGATCATTTTAATATTATATCAGATGTATACCAATTTACAGATTCAGCAGGAACCTCGTCTTTAGTCGTAAAGTTCTCATGGCCTTTCTTTTTAAATGCTTCATTGGCCATCTTATATTCAAAATATTAAAAATTGAAGGAAGACATAACCCTAAACGACCCAATAACGAGTAGGGATTATTACAGGAACATCGTGGGTCGATTAGTAAAAATCACTTACTGGCAACACTAACTTTGTACAGCATTTTCTTTGTAACACAAGTGTTGCAGAGGAATTTAACGACGAAACTTGTTTGCACATAACACCGAGAGTACTAGGTATACGAGAAGTTTAAAGACGTCTTTATGTCTTTCTGTACATTTATTTACGTACCTACCTCTACAATGAACTTCTACGAGTATAAATGAAATGAAAGTAATGATATCTAACACTATGCTGTATAGTAACATCATTATGTACCTGTGCATCACAAATAAATTGATTGATTGATTGATTGATTGATTGATATGATTATGTGCGATGTGGTTACCAGCGCGTAAAAAGAATTTTACTACCGTCTCTTTTTGTAAAGTCTTAAGCGACTAAGGGAGTTTACATCAAAAAGACTGGTGTCGATTCGGATATACACCAACTAAACTAAAACCAGTTTTGGAACGGTGCCGTCGCATCGTACTGTTCCAGAGAGAAAGAGATAGTGCTACTTTAAAACTGGTCTTAGTTTAGTTGGTGTACATCCGAATTGCCACCATTGATATGCACGTTTTAATGGTGATGGGCTCACCACCTGTCACGTGTATATTTGGAAATCTGAAAACCACCCATTTGTGATGAAGGTAGATCGTGACATTACGTATGTGTTGTATGATAAATAACATATTTAACAGCTAGACATGCCTTTACTCGCGAAGTTATTTCTATCGAGTCTTGTGTAAAGTAATAATACTGTTCATTACAATCGCCAACAAATTGACATTTATCACTTACCCTAACGTTGTCAGCTAGCTTAAACAAATATGTATGTGTATAGGATTACTATAGTATTATTGTTTGGCGTTCCATTCTTCGTGGCCGCGGCGCCTGCTCCCTAGAATCTGATTAATAGCAGCAATATTCGAGCGAGCTTCGTATGAACCCAAGAATTGTTCCCTCGATGTGCCCAGCTGGAGTTTGTGTTCCCTTGTTCCTGAACATAACTCAACGCCACCGCAACACCTATTAATATTTTATTGCGTTACGTGCACAGAAATACTGTAAGTAAAGAACAGTTGGACTTTAAATGTATGACTTTATACAAAAAGTTGGAAATTTAAAAGCATTGTCATATGTTCCCGTACAACGACAGACTGTGCTCATGTCGACATACCTTTACTTTCTCTAACTCCAGTGGGACTAAAAGTTGGTAATTAGTAACGTAAATTATGCGTCACATTGTTATATTAAGTAGTATAATACAGTATACGTGTAAGTGTATACGCTCAGTGTCCAATTTTTTGGCCCATATGGAGCCGAATTTCTTTAACCGTTGAAGATTATATGTTAGTTGACGAAAACATTTCATTTTGTTTTTACTACATTAATGTAATTTTCAAAAGTCACTTGAGCCGGAAATAATCCTCAAAAGTTACACATTCAGGAGCTTTCCATGGCGGCCAGGACTATGTTACCTAATAGGAATCAAATTTTACTCGGATCTTCCTACCTACTTGTAAAAATTTCGCAGTTACCTACTTATTCGTAGTACCTACTGATACTGGTTTAATATTGTTGTGTGCATGTATAATGTATTGGCTGATTTTTTTATAAGTATTGTTTTTTACTTAGGCTTTTAAGTCGTTTATATCAATACGTAAATCTTTCAAAATGTAAATAAATATAATTGTATAAAAATTTATACGAATGATAGTTATATTTCACATAATCAGGCTTAAGGTAGATTGCTAAATAATTCATCACGCGTCAGAAATTAGACTAGTTTATGGATTTCGCCTAATAACGACGCTGTTGGGCTGGCGGATTGTCGTTTACAGAATATCAGGAGCCTTTTTGGTTTTGTCCAGCAGATTTTGGTTATAATTTTCGACTTGATAAAAATAAATAGATGTATTTTCGAAGGTTACGTACTACGCAAGTGCTAAAACTATGTTAATTAGCTAACTTGAAGTCAGTTATCGCTGGATGTGTTAACAGTATGCCCTGTGTTCGATTGTGTTATTTACATGGATCTACCTCTTTCTAAGCAATTTCACTCAAAAAAGGAGGACGTTCGATGTTCGTGATCCCCGATAACTCCGAGGTTTGACTGCGGATTAGCGTGAATATTTTTTGTTAAATGAAAGAGGTTACCGTCAAGTTGGTCCCATTGTAGTTTTAGTATAATCCGTTCTGTAGTTTTTTTTGTAATTAAGGTAAATATAGCAGAATAGCTTGACATATTTAGACGATGTCTAAAGTTATTGCACACTCACTCGCAGGGAGACAATATACAGTTTGGGTTAGTATGGAAAAAGTGTAGTAAACGAAAGAAAAGGTGCGATTACCAATAAATATGACAAGTCGAAGACAATCAGGTCAAGCTGGTATACCCCAACTGCCCATCTAAACTGTAGGAAATAGAAGGGTCGCATCGCAAGCAGCTAAAATACTAAAAAGTAAAAATTAAAAACTTTTCAAACAAAAAAAACTCGACTTCAGTCATTACATGGTAAAAAATAATTTTACTGACACGCTCGTATCACTTAATTAGTTATTTTCTCTGTTCACTCTCGTAATTATTATTATTTCTAGCATATGAAAAAATATCTTTACAAGTCGGCGTCAATGTTTAAAGTGATATTAAAGTGGATTGATTTATAAATGATGATTGAATATCTTTCGAAGTCGGGGTTTGTTTAGAGTGTATTTAATGCAGATTGATTTACTTTCAACATTGACTCCGACTTCGAAAGATATTTTTTCAAATACTAGTAATAATAATATAACGATAGCAGTGAACATAGAAAAAAAAAACAAATTAAAAGTTACGGGCGTTACCTATAGTAAAATTGTTTAGTACCATTGTATAAAATTGTGTAGTACTTGTAGAGACAGGTGTCGGCTAATTTTTTTTTTTAAAACTGTCCCACAGCTCAGCAAAACCTTCCCCATATTTTATTATACCTCAAAAATAATCCCATAATCATCTGTTAGGTACGACACGTTACGAGAATACCTTTTTCCAATTCTTTTCTGCGTCGGATACAACATGGCACCGCCACAATAACTAGTCTCGTTCTATTTATTGTTCTATAAATAATTGGACTTTTCAAGCGCATAAAATAATTTGACACATGAGTGTCAGCTTTAATGGTCTGATATTTCAGACGACTGCTATTTGTAGAATGATCTGATATATCGCATAATGTCTCTTTAATTATATTTATCAACTTATTTAAAAACGTTCACAGAAATCTAAGGTTTTGGATACATTTCAATTGAATTTTACGAGTAAAACGCTATAACCTTAAGAAAATATTGAATAGGATTTCCTTGTAGAAAATTTGTCCGCTTGGATTTAATTATTAATTGAAATAACATTAGGGCTGCATATCAATTTTTTTTCCAAATATTGTGTTTCTATAATATGGATTCAAACCGTCGCCGGAAAATAAATCTTTCAGCTTAAAATATTGACGAGTACATTGAAAATAAGCCCCTATTTCGTACATTGTTTGTTTTGCGGCAGAGGGCTTTCCGGGAACAATGATAGCTTATTCGCCAATTTGCATTGTTAATGATCGGAATATTATTGTTTTGTTGAAAAATAATAAAATTTAAGGACTATTATCTTTATCCTGTTAGGTTAAATAGGTTTATTAATGTTCTGTACCAAAAATTGCAAAACGGAATATGTCCGTCTGTCACCGCCATTTATTAAAGATATTTGACGTAGATGGGAAATTTGGCATAGTATGGTACAAGATAGTGTCACCAATATAGACATAAGTTAAAAGCAATATAAGTCATTAAACCAAAAGAAAAATAATTTGTATTTTGCGCGCGCCATGTTGGATTTTTTACCATAAAATGTATCCCATGATCTGCGGATCAAGACGAATCGAAAGACACATTGCACTTCAAAATCGGATAAGGCGTTTAGCTACCGGAGGTAACAAAGAAATCTACATACATACCTACACAAACCAAAAGTGAAAATTTTGAAAAAAACTTATTTTGGATGTTGATTGATGAAAAAACGAAAATCAGGTTTACATTAGCGTCCATTGTGTTAATTTGATCCCAACTTTTGGAACCAGCATAAAATGCTGTGCACTACCCAAGCAGAAAGTCTTCTTGAGGAAATATTTTCAAGAAAATATTATAAGTTAAGTAAAAATTTAAACTTTGTCATATAGAAAGAACAGTATTATGCAGGATATCGTATTAAGAAGGCAATATATTCTTTAAAATTCGATATTTTGAAAATGTTTACTAGTAACTTTTTAGATATATGTATCTTGCTTTCACTAGGTTCGGTGTACTTATTCCTTGCGGTGAGTGCACAGCGCTTTGTCACGGTGTAGACAGAATTATAAAATTTGCTATTAAATGAGAAAAAATACAATTGCAAAATAATAATTTACTGTTATAGCAGTCCTCGCAACTGTTTAGAATATTTCTGTTTACATTAGTATGAATCAGCTATCCTGACAATGCATTTCGAGGAAAGCTTACAACTTTTAGGGCAGGCACTGTCTTTCTGCATGTACGGAGGGTTCGCCACTGCATTTTAGAAAATTTGGATTTGAAAGTTTATATGGAATGACGTGTTGGATAAACCCTCTTAAATAAATAACTCTTAATATGAAAGCACTTCTGGTGTAAGAGAATATGCTAAAGTAGGAGTGTCAAAAAAGTTAATGTTCACAAAGTCTTTGATCTTCAAATTTGTATCAGCCGTTGAGTTCAACGTTATTGAATTACGAAAAAAATGTACAATCCGCATAATAACAGCGAATAGGTACTAGGGAAAGTCATAAAACGGCTTTGACGAAACCGTTATTAGGTACTTCTCGCCACTTTACTTTCGCGAAAATTTATGTCATCGTGTCAGTATTGCCTTAAACATTCATTTATAAATATATTATTATTTTTATTACCTAAACCATAATTTTTAAATATTGTGAACATTATTTTCTGCTCTATAGATTGAGCTAATTAGAATAAGCACAATGTATCTCTAAGGTTTTATATTGATACTTCATCTGACAAAATTCGATCCGTAATTAAGTTGCTGAGGCTTATCTGATGGCACAGAGAAATAGGTGGAAAAATGTAGTGCGTGCTCTCTAGTGTTAAGAGAAATAGATATTAAATTCAATAAAAGCAAAAGTTACATTAATACTTTTTAAATTCCGTAGTCACTTGTAAGTATAACTATACTTTTTTGACTATAAACACGAATCATACATAATTTTATTTGCTAATAACATCGAAATTTTGGGTAACGTTCGTATACGAATCTGTAGTTGTATCTAATTCCTATTACGTAAGTGCTACGTCTCTACGGCTACGCCGTAGTATTAGCGCCCGTAGCAGTCATTACGTTAGTTTATTACGAATTAGTTACATAGACGGTGAGAACGGTGATCGACTTGGTTAAAGTAATAATTGCATTAGCATCCATGGATTGGAACGAAAGTGAATCTAGATTCGTACTAAACTGGTTGCTTGTTTAATTAATATATTAATTCTGTGCTCACTAAATTATAGTTTAATAACGTCCTATTATCAATTTTAATATTGTATAATTATAATTTATGAAGACTTGTTGGTGTATTGGTTAGAAACTCTGACTGCTATGGGTTTGAATTCTGCTAGGGGCATATGTTTGTATGATGAATACAGGTGTTCCCGACTTATGAATGTTTTTCATTTATTAATGTGTTCATTTATAAAAAATATATTTGTGTAGTATAATAAACATTTGGTATCCATACCACAAGCCTAGTTGCTTATTGTGGAGCTAGATGGCGCTGTGCAAAGATATTTATTATTTATATATACCTCTGGATAGGTCGGATTCAGAATAAGTTTGTCCTTGCATAATATGGAAATTTCGAACAAAACGAAATCCGACTATTAAATATATTAACACATAATTAAACTAACTTTACATTTCGAATCAGTATGGCACCTATGCGTACAATTTCTTTTTATAACATACGTGACGCTATAACGAATTCAACAACAATTCCTTTTATCAAAATCGGTTCAGTATTGACGCATGGAACATCGATACCCATATACATAGACTGCTAAAATAATAACTCTTCTTTTCCGCTTAGTAAAAATACGGCCTAAAATTCTTAGCCTAAAGTGTCCACAAATATAGTACTCATTCAGCTTTAAGGCAATACTGACACGATGACATAAATTTTCGCGAAAGTAAAGTGGCGAGAAGTACCTAATAACGGTTTCGTCAAAGCCGTTTTATGACTTTCCCTAGTACCTATTCGCTGTTATTATGCGGATTGTACATTTTTTTCGTAATTCAATAACGTTGAACTCAACGGCTGATACAAATTTGAAGATCAAAGACTTTGTGAACATTAACTTTTTTGACACTCCTACTTTAGCATATTCTCTTACACCAGAAGTGCTTTCATATTAAGAGTTATTTATTTAAGAGGGTTTATCCAACACGTCATTCCATATAAACTTTCAAATCCAAATTTTCTAAAATGCAGTGGCGAACCCTCCGTACATGCAGAAAGACAGTGCCTGCCCTAAAAGTTGTAAGCTTTCCTCGAAATGCATTGTCAGGATAGCTGATTCATACTAATGTAAACAGAAATATTCTAAACAGTTGCGAGGACTGCTATAACAGTAAATTATTATTTTGCAATTGTATTTTTTCTCATTTAATAGCAAATTTTATAATTCTGTCTACACCGTGACAAAGCGCTGTGCACTCACCGCAAGGAATAAGTACACCGAACCTAGTGAAAGCAAGATACATATATCTAAAAAGTTACTAGTAAACATTTTCAAAATATCGAATTTTAAAGAATATATTGCCTTCTTAATACGATATCCTGCATAATACTGTTCTTTCTATATGACAAAGTTTAAATTTTTACTTAACTTATAATATTTTCTTGAAAATATTTCCTCAAGAAGACTTTCTGCTTGGGTAGTGCACAGCATGTTATGCTGGTTCCAAAAGTTGGGATCAAATTAGCATTTATCGACTATGGACGGATTAAACGGCCCCGAGAAGTGCTATTCCAATCGATGAGTCGGCAAATATAGGTGAAAAGTTATTTCGATTACCGAGCAGCCTCGTAAATATATTCACAGATTGGCTCCAAACTTCGTACTTCCGATTCGAGTTCTTTTCACTGCCTGACTCTTTGTTTATTTAGACCTTTCCGTATTTAACTTTACGGGGAATATTGCAATCGGATTTTGTTGTGAATTTTATAGAAAACTAACATTAGGAATAAGCTTCAATAATTTCTTGGGAAATTAGTTTATTTTATAAGTTTTAAATTAAAAAGTAAAATTGAATATACCCACAGCGCTATCTAGTTAAACAACTAGGCTTGTATTATGGATACCAGATGGTTGATATACTACATATTGTTTTTTTTTGTATATATCTAGCGTACATACTCGTATATGTCCATATTAATCATACAAACATATGCCCCTAGCGGGAATTGTAGATACCTTTTAGTACAGCAGTCAGGGTTTTCAACCACTACACCGAACGGGTCGTGAAAATACTTTAAAGTGAAGAATAAATTAAAGTCTTCATATATACGATTGATTTATTGTAATTTATTAGAACTGGCTGAGATTGTAAAAGTTTGTTTAAGAGTGTATTAATGAGCATATCATTATTTGAAGAGCGCACATATTGATGACAATAGATTCGAGGATCTATGCTCATATATACTACAAGTACGTATAGCTATAACACTAATCACCTTGTCCAGTAAACAGATAAAAGAATCCCTAAAATGTCTCTATTTTGAGGAATAGACAATTTTGTTAACCCCGATAATTAGGTCCGAGAATCTCTCTGTGAAGTAATGAAATTAGTTAGACACTGCATAATGATCAACAATAATAGTACCATTTTTAAATAAGCTTACACTTTATAGGATTCGAACGTTTATGGCATTTATAAGGCATAATATTATTGTACTCAAAACATTTGTAAAATTGTTTCTTATACAAATAAATAGAATAATAATTAGTTTAACTTTATTTTTATCCAACAAATAACAAATTAAATACACAGGATATCAAAAACTAGTTAGTAAGTAGAACAGTACTTGACCGATTTTAATGAAATTTTCACTTTTCTACAGCCCGTATATTACCAATTAAAACGATGTACGAAAAATTTTCATTACAATGATGTCTGTGGTGGTGATGGAAAAATAAAGACATGCCGTTCCGCGTATGTTTTAATTGTATGAACTTCGAAATTTCACTAATTAAATGAGTTTCTGCGCAATAATTATTCATGCAATGGAAATTTTTCGTATATCCTTTTAATTTGTGACTTATGGCTGTAGAAAAGTTAAAATTTCATTAAAATCGATATAGTACTGTTCGGATTACTAACTAGTTTTTAAACCCAGACATGCAAGAAGTTGTGTAGAAATTTATTTGGGGGGTTGATTTTTTGATGACCAGTGTATTTAAAAACATTAAACTCGACTGCATATATTCTGTACTGACTGCATATACAGAAAGAACGAAAACAGTTAAAAATGCCCCAAGTCATTAGCTGTAATGGTTGGAAGCAGATACCATTTTGTATTATACACCATAAGACACTAAGAAATCCAACGACACCGTGCACTTCAAAAAATCAGCCATTCATCATACAAATAACCCCTACAATGGGATAAACCCCTACAACGGGATTCGAACTAGTAACCTTTGGTTTGAAAGTAGAATCACTGCTCAATAGACTACAGTCGGCTAAATTTCATACTCAGGGAATAGATATCCTCGCTGATGCAGTTTAAACCGAATTTCAAACAAATCTTATAAAAATCCGATTCTTACACTATCCATGGTCGAGTGAAAAATTGATCCTCCATTCCAAAACGTTTGGTTATACATGAATGTAAAGAATACCTATAAAGTTTCTACAGAGCGACAATAATGATTGAATGACGTAAAACATAAATATCTACTAATACCTACATAGTTCGTGGTACCTAAAAGGTTAGAGCTATGTTAACATTTATCTATTTAACATTTACGAAATTCATTTGAAAATCTGAAAGCATCCTAATTATCCACGATAATAATTAGGATAACTAGTGGCGTAGTCGTATTCGCTTTTCGTCAGTCCTTGGATGGGTGACCACTAGTCGCATTTTGTGTTTCCTTGCTTCGGAGGGCACGTTAAATTGTCGGTTCCGGTTGTTTTCAAATGAACGCAGTCGTTAAGCCAAGTGGTCTTATAAAGGTGGCTTGAGTGGCCACTAGTCTAACTCAAATCCACCAATCAGAACTGAGCCCGCGTGGTGAATTATGGCCCATACCCTCTCCCAGTGAGAGGAGGCTGTGCCTTAACAGTGGCGACGTGTGAGGTTTTATAATAAATAAAATACTTAACTTTTTATAGTGTCTGATTTAACTAATGGACAATTGAAATCATCATCTCAAGTTTGTGAAATTATCCCGCAATGTTGTTACAAGCTTGATAAATTCAAAGCTTTGTTAAGATTTATCTTTACCTAAGATTTTATAATATAATTAATAATAATAAATATCCTTAGACATACACACAGCGCCATCTAGTTCCACAGTAAGCAACTATAGGCTTGTGTTGTGGATACCAGACGATTGATGTACTACATAAATACATTTTTTTTGTAAATAAATACATATTATAAATGAAAACTTCCATAACTCGGGTACACATATCCGTATTCATGACACAAACATATGCCCCTAGCGGGATTCGAACCCGCGACCATTTGGTATAATGGTCAGAGTTTCTAACCACTACACCAAACAGGTCGTCGGGTTTAATTATATTTTTACGTAAATATTGAAATGCCAATTCACATGGTTATGTGAAAGAAATAACAGTTTTTGTAGTATATGTAAGCCTGATTTCCATATAACATCAAGTGTTATTGAGGTCAGGTCTCGCCGAATGTGAATAAAATAAAATATATGAAATTCCGAGATTTTTTGATCCAATTCGAATTCAAACATGACAAAAAACGTGGACCTCTAGAAATAAAAGAACTTCGGACCGGGGCACGTACATTTGTGGATTTTAATATAATGAAAAATATTATCCTCCTTCTTTGGGCAGTCGGGTGAAACCTAAGGGTAAAGCGGATAATATTTTATGTTGCCGCTCAATGAAAGATTCCTAATAACAAAACATTATTATTATAATTATTATAGCCCAACGTTATGTGCTTATAAACAATAGATTCCTTTCTAACTTAATAAACAGTAAGCACTGCAAGTTATTCGTTAATAAAACAATAGACATGATTTTGTTCCAATAAAGAAATGCTTTCGCAGGCGCTCTCTCGTACATTCCTCACGGGGAGCTCGAATATATATTCCGGCGGCGTAACTGAGGACTTGCAATTATTGGGCAAATATTTACCAAGCCGAGTGGCCTCTTGCTCTCTGCTCTGTACATGTGCCAAGTGCTTTCCCATTACAGAAAGTAGTGCCTACTTGCTTTCTCACAGACTCACTACCCCGGCGGCGCAATGAGCCAATAAAAAGAGACTAAAATAGTGTCGCTGCAGTTGTGTTTCAGTTGTAAAAAGGGATTTTAGAAATTGCATTTGGATATTTAAATGTTAGCACAAATACCATTTCTCTATATTTAGCCATTTTATTTCCATTGAAGTAGACTGCTTTATTATTACGTCACAAAATACTATAGACTGTAAGTCAGCAGCATCATTGGTGCTTCTAACAAACCGCCTGCCCATAGTATTTAACGTTTAGGGCAAGTCTTCCTATGAGTAGCACTACAAAACATACCTGGGAGTAGCACTATAGACTTTATTTAGAACGTGCGCCGTGATTTAAATTTCGCACATGACTAAATTTACAAAGGGCCTACCTAGAACACAAGATTCTCGAACCTTAGCGAGGCTCTCGACCCTCGTGAACATATAAATCCCGACATGAAAGATAATCGTGTTGGCGGAACTGATTCGCTCACAAAATTGAATGAGCGCTACGGGGTACACACACCGCGCGAGTGGCTGCGACGCTACGTGAGAGCAATACACCGCTTAAACTATGATACACTGGGAATACGTATTATTGTTTGCGATATGTTTATGATTTATGGTCTATCAAGTAGTGATTCACTGCTAGACATCTTTTAGACTCTAAATAATGACGATTGGCCAGCTGCTAACTACTCGATGTTCGGTCAAATATAATATCTAGTAAATCTAATCCAGATTAGAAGGGGAGGTGAATCTATAGGAGGTTTTTTTGGGGGTTTAGAGGGGATCATAAATGGGGGGGGAGGGGGGGGATATACTGTACCTACACGCTAATTTTTAATTAAACTGCTTTATTGCTTCATTCAAAGAACCTTGAGTAATTAGTTTCGCGAACTGAATATATTTTTTTTGACTATTTGAACGTAAGTAGTCTCCATCAACTATTCACAATAAAATGTAACAAACGTACGAGATACATTATTATGATATGTATGAGATGGTAATGTGAAATCGGTTTAGTTCACGATATCTACGCCTGCCGTGAATTTCTTTCGCTGTTTTCCTGAGTTTAGCAAATCTTTGGGGAGTGTTTCATTACTTTTATCTAATTTAGCGGAAAATCAAATCATTCAATGAGATTATCCCGACGCGACGTCCGCAGGCGTCCGATGGGCTCCCGCCTCGGTAGCGCTCCCGTGTCGATTGAAAGTGAAACTGATTTTTATTTCATAATAATATTTGCCACTATAATTCGAGTTAAGTATAGCGGGCGCAGCGTTAAAGTCCAATATGGTACGAGTATCATATCAGCGACAGAATAGTACCGCTGAACATACGCCTCCCCCATAGATTTCCAGAGCTGAACGGAAAGCTACTGAATAATGCTTATTGAACCATCACACCCTTGAAAAAAAGAAAATGTTACGTTTTTTTATGCATAATGGGTAAGCACTTAACCTCAATCACACCTGATGTTAAGTGAAGTTGAGGCCGAAGGCGGAAGCGTACTGACCCGGAAGCCCTTGACTGGCTATCTTATCTTTGACAAACTTATTAACAAACCCGTGACGCGACGTGAATCCGATCCGCAAACCCTATGTTGTTTACATTTAGCCACGGAGACTGTTAAACGTGATTTCGGGTTGATACGGCCTACCGTAGGTACTCGCAGGAAACATGACTGAGCTTGTTAGATTCGTCTTGCTCCAGTATAGGATTTCTCTGATTTTATTATATGTTCGCATTATATGTTTGTCGCAAGATGATTCAATTGAATGTCTTTGTGGTTCATTATGTATGGCGGACAAAACTGAGCTGCTCAGAATGGGTTGGTTAAGTTGTAATAGATCGTGATTTTTTGCACTAAATGGTAGGGCATTTTAAATGTCTGCCTAGCTAGCTACCACCATCTTATCTAAGTCTGCCGCCAAACAACAATGTTATTAGCATTGTTCTGTTCCGGTTGTCAAAAATAAGATTGCCAGTCCCCCAAATAAAATGGGGTTTCCGGGTCAGTGCGCTTCCACCTTTGGCCTCATCTTCACTTAACATCAAGTGTTAACCCGTTGAGCAGTAAAAAAAAATCAGTTACTGTTATGTTTCCGCTTGTAGGGTGTTTATCTTCCATAATTAGATAAATTATTATTAATGATTTATTTGAAATCACAGCACAATTTAAAATATAAGTTATACATTTAGAAGCCAAAATAGATCTCAGTAAGTTTATACATAGCTTATTTTGTTACCTTATCTATCGAGACATCAAATTGTTGTGTTTGTGGAAATGATTAAGGAAAAAAATATAACCCCATATTTTTACAGCCGTAATCGAATCTGTACGTGCTTCTGACTAAACAAATTTCAGGTTTCAAGTATACAATAAATAACCTTGTATAGGACTGCATCATTGTAAAATATTTTGATGTTTTATTCGAACAATTTTGAGTTCCCTACTTGCCCGTCACGACATGTGGATTTGAAGGCGCTGTTTCGTTGTTTGATAAATAATTATCAACGGAAAGTACATTTGACAAGTTTTTCCACTATTACTCATTAACTTGTAAAGCATACTTAGTTTTCCTTTTAACTTCGTTAAATATACTACTGCTGTGAGTTTTTCACGTATCCAAAACCAACAGTTTAGCTGGCAGGGACACACTTGACTTTTTTTTATGCACAACGGGTGGATACATGACCTCAATCACACCTGATGTTAAGTGAAGATGAGGTCGAAGGCGGAAGCGTACTGACCCGGAAACCTCAACACATTTGGGGGACTGGCCATCTTATCTCTGACAACCGGAACACAACAATGCTATTAACATTGCTGTTTAGCGGCAGATTTAGATAAGATGGTGGTATCTAGCCAGGCGGACATTTAAAATGCCCTACCACCAACAAAACCGCGTACTTAAACATGTACTCCGCTGGGGATCGAACCCGCGACCTCCGAATCGTAAATCCAATGTTGTTTACATTGAGCCACGGAGGCGGTTAAATTAGCACTCTAACTCTAACAAAAACTAGCACTTTAAAGTCTAATTTTTCTTAAACTGATCCCTGAATTGAAAAAAACAGATCAAGATAACCTGTAATGCGGTACAAAAATAAAAATAATCATCCCCACTTCACATGAAAAGGCAGTACCCCCAAAAAATGCAAGATTTTATTTTACCACTTTGTCGGCGTGATTAATATGTATACCCATGCCAAATTACAGCTTTCTAGTACTAAGACCCTCTGAGCTAAGCCGCGGATAGACAGACGGACATGCGACACTACAAAGGTTCCTTGTTGACTATACGAACTATGGTACACTTAAAGAATATAAAAGAAGCTCACTATTTCAAATGAACTTGTCAAGACTGTTCCAATAAGTACTCAAGCACGATCCTATTAAGTATATTTTTAAAACTAGAATACGGATAACCGATAAGTTTAATTTAAATGATATATTTTATTGTTAGAAAATAAATCGTCGTGTTTCTTTTGTTGCCTTCTCAGACTGGAAAAGTAATTTGAACACCAAAACACAATTGACATCGTCCTGCATAAAGTTTCTAACAGACACGATGTTCAATCTCCCTTTTCATGATTATTGAATTGAAAAAAAGATACGGTGAATGATGATATTGCATTTCCTTCGTTTCACCTTATCAGCGAAATCTTCAATAACATTAAAATATTTCGGCTTTGATATTAAGACTCGGCTCAACGGTCAGGAAAGCCACGGAGTTTCCAAACGACTCGCCAAAACGATTTTTATTACTTCATTTCGATTTTCAGTGCGCCTTTGACTTTTCTCGCCAACAAAACGGCCAGCGGAACGGGCGTGGCTTTGACGGAATTAATTGAAGTTTTCGTGTGAAAATACCCAACTAATTAGCGGTAGTTTGTCCGCCGCCCGCGCCGCTCGCCAGCCAGCGGTTTCTCTCGGACGCAGGTAACTCTATGCAAGCTTCGGATTTTCCGGATTTTCTGGCAACTTCGGCCCGATTTCGTATATTGCTGATATTCAGTTTAGAATTTAGTCGTTCTTTTAACATTTTCCGTCGGAATAAGTTTATTATTTTGCTTTAAAATTGTTGCTGTCCCTTTATTTTGTTTAAATGTAGAGCTCGTGATGCCGTTTTGATTAGCGAAGTTAAGCAATGTCTACTGCGATTATTAATAAGTCGGTCCCGGCTGTAATCAATTAGAGACAATCGTAAAGTCAAGTCGGCGGCCTACAGGAGCGGCTTGAAAACATAGACAGTTAGGTGACCTCTATAGTCTGATACCAATTTGCACTGCGTGTTGGGTTATATCCCCTTCTAATGAAGCAAATCGACGAGGGATTTCATTGAGCATTTAACCAAAATTGTTGTTTCCTTACAGCATTTTTTTTTTATTGGCTTGTGCCCCAACTGCAGGGATGTGAGGCTGGTGTTGTGGTTGAAATATACAGCAAATTAATATTTTTGTGTTCGTGGTGTATAGTCTAAATGTAAATATTGACCCCGCGATTCCCAACGCTTGGAATGCTGTCGATGATCGCGGCGACTACTGCGGCGGCATCATTGCCATATAATGTTTTGAGCGTTTCATATAAAAAATCTTTATTAGTTTTCCAACTTTCAGGATCTAAGTTATCTAATTTTCGTTCGATTCGAAGTTTTATAAATATCGACTTGGTTCAATAGCTTCAGCAGCACAATATGTACCCAATGATCAATAATCTAGTGTAAATAATGTACATATTTGAATAATCTGGTCGGATTCGATAAAATTTGTCCGACCACCTATCGATTTTCCACATTCAATTACATTATAGGATCCGAGCGGTAAATTCCTGACATTATACGAGTATAAAAACCCATGGGAAAGGGTCTTCTCATAAATATTTTAACAACTGTGCACCGATGCCTACATATTTATGTGCGTTTAAGACAAATTGTCGTTTTGAATCAGAGCATTAACTGTACGAAAACTTTGATTATTAAAAGGTGATTAAACATAGTGTAGCTAATAGACATAATTGATATCACAGCAACAACAATCTGTACGTATATAAGGTACGATGAAATTAGTATCATATATATACCTTCTTATTCATAAAAATTTTCAAACGCAAGCCTGTTTTAGTTAAAGTATGTTTTATCTCTGTCGTTCATAGTGCTATGAAAGAAAGTGACAAAACATACTTTAACTAAAACAAGGCTTATAAGCGTTTATAAATTTTTATGAATAAGAGGGCTGTAAAGCCCTGGTTAGCCATCATCATCTTATCTAAGTCTGCCGCCAAGCAGCAATGTTAATAGCATAATACCTAGATAAGATAGCCAGTACCCCAAAATAGGATTGAGGTTCCGGGTGAGTAGGCTTCCACCTTCGGCCTCGTACCGATCCTGTTGAGCAGTAAACTGTGAATTGTTTTTATGTAATATTTTGATTCAATTTTTCGGACCAAATAACGGATGTATAATTTTATCGAACACGAATTAAATAGGTACTCGTAGAATAAAGTATTGTAAGTGAGTATAATTACAAATTATATTGATTTTATTAAGTATTTTATTAGTAGGTAGGTTGCTCGTGTAAACTTTAACGCTTTTATCAAAACATCGAGTATTAATAATTAATGCCAAGAATTTCTCATAAATTCTCAATTAGTTCGAGAAAATTGATAATATCAATTATGTACTACGTGTTTAAATTATGGGATGGAAAATTTAGGTTCTGTGGGACGATATTCCCAATAGATTGTGAAAATAGTAAATTAATGGGCTATTCCAGTAACTCCCATGTAACTAAAATCCATTAATCATAAATGTCCGGGACTCATTATTTCTACAGGACATAAGCTACCTACCCGGGTTTTTTACAGTCCTACTATAAATTAAGGCTAAAACAAGAATTTCGATGTGCTGTCGGCCATCTGACACTTTATATTACCTGTTTTTATATAGGTAGATAAAACAAGAAAAAAGTGCAATTCTTTTTACATTTGGTGCATATTCGCTTGTTTTATCGGAAAAAATGCATCGTGGATTAATGAAACATGGTGCGGATTATAAATTGTGCCGAGGGAAATCTTGCTTAAGTTCGCGCCAACAATGGCCACATAAAATATTCTCATTTACCTAGGTATATGAGAGCTAGGCAAGTTTTACTGTTCAATAGCACATCTATCACGGCGTTTCGTGGTGGTGGAATTTTTCTCTACATTTCATTTTATTTTACATAAAAAAGCTGCCTACATAACTGCTAACCACTATACAGAAGAATCAGTTAACATATACATAACGTCACGACCATTATCCCAAATGCGGTAGTCAAAGCTATCCCAAACATCCAAAAATGTGTGTTGCAAGCATTAAAAGCTTGATGAATTAATTTCGTGCTTTATATCACCATTCTACATTGGAAAATTTGTCACGATAAGAACTTCAAGACTTCAAGATTTTTGTAGACTATTGATTTCCTCGCCAATGATATATGTCTTTTCTATGTAAAAGAGCAATTTGAATGACTTAGTTATTTGCATAGGTATCTACGATACTATGGTTGGGTTCAATGGTAGTTCAAGGGTATATTCGAGGAAGATCAGTTAATTTTGGAGATTATAAAATTTAAATACTTAATTTTTATAAACTCCAAGACGCCTTGCTTTATTTCATTTAAAATAAAATACATAATTTAAACTTTATTAAATTACGTCTTTCCGTGATGTTTTCAAACAGACAAATATGTTTTTAAATAGGTACCAATTACATTACTTTCGTTAAATAGAGATGATACCAATAGGTTTGTAGGTAGACACTATACAATATGCTTTATGTAAGTCTAAACATATCCTGGCTTTGAATATTTTAGCTTTGTGTGTTAAATTAATTTTCATTTGCATTAATTTCAAAAACAATATTATAAGAGAGAAAAATGCAGAAAATTTTCTTTGAATAGTTTCTCGTCAAGTGGATCCTATTAAACCAGAAAATTCAAAGGTTGATTGAAACAAAGCTCCGAATTATAAGAGGCCTCCTTGTTTAAAGTAACAATAATGAAAGCAATTTTGCTGAAACTTGAGAAACATTGTCTACACAACAAAGATGGCTGACTCGTTATTCTCGAGGGTTAATCATCTATACCGAACCGAGTACCGAAATTAGGGGAAAATTCGTAATTTCTTTATTATTACGTCGGGAAAACAAAAGTTTTGCAAACTTATGTTTTGGTCAACTTTGTATTGATATTTAAGGATTCTTAACTCTTATACTACCTACCGACATTTGGAATAAAAAAAAAGAACTTTGTATTAACAAAATAAGTAGGTCATATTTATGTGCGAGAAGTGCGGTTATCATAAGATCTTTTTCGAAGAGTAGATTAGGTATGTTGTCTAGGTTGATAAATGAAAGGATACGTCACCAGAATAGGAATAGGGAAACTGGGAACATTGTCGGCCATCAAAGCGCTATAGCCACGTGCGTCTCTACTATCGGCAACTCAAAATATTAAGGTCATTGGCAGAGTTACAATTAGAGAGGCATCACTCTAATATAATTGATTGCAAAATTATTCAAAATTACTTTAAATAACTTAATTAAGACTTCTTTGGCATGTTCTTAGAATTGAATTATTTTGTATTGCTACGCTGAATTTGTATTTGATTGGTTTATACTGAAATAAAATTTATTATTATTATTATTATTATTATTAAATAGGAACAGCTTAAACCGTTTCACCCCATGAAATCTTACACCACGCACACATGCGTACTCGCATCAAAGGAATTATTTTGCCAACGCCCGAATTGCAATTGCGTCATTATTTTTATGCCAATTAAACACGACGCTTTTAGTTAGGGTGCGGAATGGAGTACAAATACGGACTATACAGTGTTTTTCCGTTGGCTAAATTACAGTTTTTAACGTTGACGCTTTGGAGTCAAATCAATAATAAATAATACCTAACTAGTTATTCTTGTAACAAACAGCTTTCTTTAATGAAACGTCTGTTCCTCCAGTAATTGTGAGACTTTCGCGGCTTTTAAAATATGTATGGGCGAGTCAAACGAACGAGCCCCGAAAGAAAAGTAAAAATCCTAATTATATAAAGATTTTGTTAACAGGAAACATCATTCAAGTTTTATAGATAAGAAAACTATATAATGTTTTTTTAAACTTAGATTTCGAAATTGAGATAAAATTTAAAGTGACTAAAAGTGGTATTTCATATTTTTCCTTAATTAAAGACAGACGATCCTTATTATAGTTATCGAATGTTGCCATAAAAATACATTATTTTTTCCATATTTATGTCGTAAGATACTTTTCAAACCGAATCCAATTTTTTATCGCTCAAAAAGGAGGATGCTTTCAATTCGGCCATTTGTATTTTTATTTATGTATTTACACCGATTACTCCGCAATTTGGCTGTCAACTCAAGTAAATTTTTGCAAATGAAACTGCCAGGGTAGTCTTCCTACATAAATTTGGTAACGATCTGCTGATGCATTCCAGCAATAGAGAACGGAACATTGCTGAAATCGATTGTTTTGTTGAAGTTATTTATTTATAAAACAAATTGAGGATACCTTTTGGTAAAATTTGCAATGTTTAATATTTATACGGTACTTTTCCTCCGAGGTCCGTTCATTTGACTCGTCCTGTATATCCTACAAGATTGTCGAGCACAGGTGTACGCATCTGGCATAGAAACAGCCGTTTCGCGTATTCTCGTAGGTTGGAAGAACATGTTCATGAAATATCTGTGTGAGTTTGTTTAAATCTTACCAAGAGAATATGAAATGGAGTGCTCCGAGGAAAGAGAGCTCGAGATCATCTCTGAATATATGGTTACAGTTGCTTATATCATTAAAATTACACTATTCTCTTATGGTGAATCAACCCAAGCTCAAAGTTTATGGGTCATCTGAGCGGCCAATAGTTTGATAAACAAATCAAGCAAATAAGAAACGTAAAACCTCAATCACAAAGTAACAGTTTTATGTACTACCATGTTTCGCACATTTAAATTTTAAATTACTTGACTTATTTCTTTAATATATTTATTTTGAAAATTTCCGATTTCATTGTTAGACGTTAGCAAGCCGTTGAAGTTAATGTTTTATAAAATTTTTCGTAAACCTCCTAAAAAGGAGGTTATCACCTAAATGATTTTGGGGGGTTATGACACCTGTGATTCCCCTTCGGATAGCCACTGGCTAAACAAGGAATTTCTCCAATGCATGCCAAGCCAAACCTTCTTCAGGTCGTTATTCCACCTGACTAGAAGTGTCCTATATTGCATCCGTCTCTACTTCAAAACTCGTCTGTTTCACATAGGTTATTTTCAGCCTATATGTATAACCCAATATATAAGCTAGCCACGTTTATTTGTAGTAGGTAAGTTATCATGATATTTGTTAACTTCATGGTCGAGTTTCTTGTGTGTTAACTTTGCAAATTTAAATGTAATTAGGAAATCATTATGGTCTCTAGTGATATTTGTTGGGTGGCCAGTTAACGGCAAAGTTACATTGAGGTAAAGTGGGTTTTACTGTCGCCATGTGCATCCTCGCGGGTAAGTTCGGCCATAGCAAACTTTGTACTCTGCTTTATATAGGTACACTTGCTCACTTAAGTGTCGTGCTGGAGTTATGTGCTTAATATGTGTTAAAATAAGTTAGGCGTCCTTTTAGTATCATGTTAGTTCCACTTGAACTGTTTCAAAACATTCTGTACCCAGTGACACACTGCAATGCAGGTATAAATTTTCGGTAACAGCTCCTAAAGTTAGACTGAAGTTAGTATACCTAGTTAAAGTTCACTAGGTATGTAGGTCTCGTTTTTAGCGTCATGTTTTTATAAATTACATCGATTGCCTATCAACACCTCAGAGAAAAATGGCTTTTTGAGCAAGCGGTAGTGTAAAAATTGTAAAATATGACTATTTTATGTGTATTCTGTATATACACACCTATAAAATTTTGACATTGACTTCGCCTTTCTTTCCCGTATAATGAGAGGTACGCTGTATTTCACTACGTGGATCCAATGCATTGTTGGCTAAACATAATATTTTCGAAACTGGGAGTGGTATAACTTGAAAAGATAGCATGCTATCAATAATTACGAAAAACCGTCCTCTGATGAATAACTATGACACCTGTGTCTATGACGTACATATATGTATGACTGCACATTAAATTATATGTGTATTTATAATTCAGTATTTCAATGGTCGGATGAGAAATGAAATCATTTATTTGCTTGATTTTGGGTAAATACATTAGATGGCACGTAAAAGAAAGTCCAGTTCAAAATCAGCTAACATTGTGGTGTGCAAATATAAAAAAAAATTATGATCGAATTACAAGTTAGTAAAAAGAATAAAATAAATTTAAATGTCAGTATAATCTACTCCATCTTTTACATAATTGGATTTCAATTGATTCATCATACATACATTGTATTATATAAGTGTCAATCGGCTCCAGATTTATTCATACAAAACAGGCAAAATTTCCGAGATTGGGGAAAAGCGACGATATTGTCAAAAAGTATGCATAAGTTCTCAGTAAATGTCTATTCATCCAGTAGTCTTACAAATTGTAGATCCCCAGACTGCGGGTTTTAGAGAAAAGTTGTCGAAAGACAGTTCGCATCAGCGAATGAAGAGCCAACATCCTTGGTGCGATGGAATAAAATCGAGCGATTTCAACACACACTCGTCAAAATGCATTCTGTAAAATATCTGTCGAGTAAGCCTATAAATGATTATTTTAGAGAACAACTCATTATGAACTAGGAACATCGCACTTTAACTTCTTGAAAAATTTATCATGTAAAATAGCGCTGTATAAGTTCCTATGATGCCGACTATACTATATTAGCTCCCTATTAACGAACAATCTTCCAACTGTAGTTATTCGAAACGTTAACTTCAATTTTCAAAGTGAATCGAGTTCCTTTATCGACGTATAGCAATATTTGCAACAGACGATCCGTGCCGACTGCGTATACCCTGGAATAATTGATGTACTCTCAACTGAAGCGAAATGTACCTATTGCATGCATGTGGAAGCGAGTCATGTTTTGACGAAGGCTATTACAGTCTGAGACGGGTTACCTATTGTTATATTTAGTCAACATTTGCATCTTCTGTATGGTATACTGGTACTATAATCTATTTGTTAATTTGAAGGTATAGAGCAGTATTATTTGCTCGTCACGTATAGATAAGTAGATAAGCCTGAACAATTTCCGGCTTCAAGCAGCATGTTATAATATGATTTTACCTAATATCCCAATAGTTTCCTTCTTGCTATTCTAGTACTTGTACTGGCACGATGTTTATGTAAACCTCTTCGGATGTAGCGAGTAATATTAAGGTAAAACTTCACATAGGCCTTTACCCTTTAAATGTCTACGTAAAATCCATTGAATATAACATTGCTAACAATTTTAAAAATTACGTTAATAATAGCTGAGGGCCAAGGCAGTTTGTTCAGCGTGTATTTTCATGAAGGACGGAGACATGTGGTTCCAGTTGTGTATCCGTAAATATAGGAATTTTCAATAAATCATATTAATTTCTACTGAACATCATTGATGCGTGATCGTCCTTCGATCTATTATAACGCGTATTTATATTACGTATCACCTAATCGTTCCACACTGTGCTCATTCGGGCATTTTATCACAAAAATTCAAGTAAATTGCTTGTGAAAATACGTAGCTTTCTGTTCATATGGTTATACATACACCTACGTTATTCACGGTACGTAGGTATTTTTATTAGGGTTTCGATGGAGACTGAATTTTTTACACCTGATTTTATTCGGTCCGGCTTGAGAAATTACAATTTATGTTCTGGGTGCTACGTAAACATAGGTGTAATTATGTTTAAACAGTAAATGAATGAGGTTTCGTATATACACAATAGATTTTTATAAAAAATAGGTTTGTCTTGCACTTGTTTTTCAATCTTCAATACCCTCACATTTGCCGGATGTGCCCGGATTATTATGTCGCTTATTTGCTAACACAAAAGCGTACAGAGTTTACAGGCTGTTCATAAATAATGAATCAACCGTAAAGCGATGAATCTGCACCTAAATATCTAAAACTAATTTCATTATTTTTTTAACAAAACCTAAAGATGACAAAAAAAGTTCAGTTTTCAAATAGTCAAATTTGTCGGATTTGATGTTTGTAAAATATTGCTGAAGATTTCCATAAAAGTGTTTTCATTTTTCGTAAAAAAACGTAAACTAAAATGTTACTGATTTCTGATTATACACACATATAAAAAATTCTTCTGGAAAAAATATCCATTATTTTAAAAACTTGTATTAAATAATAAGGATTCTAAAATGATATAAAGAATGACCCCTGTCGTTACAAAGATGTTGTTTCGAACGTGAGTTTCCTCACAAAATAAACAAAACTAAAGTGACTGTCTTTCATATAGCAAGAGACCAGTCATAATCAGGGTTGTTTTGTTCTGCCTCAGCCCTGCACCGCGCAGGATGGGTCACATAGCGGGCCGATAACATAAACATTTTGTTACAATTTACAGGCGTATTTACAGGTTGGTATCAAAAGCAGTACCTACTTATTATTGCAAGGAACAAAACGCAAAATGCTCATAATTAGGTTATATTTTCGAATTCCCTCATTAAAAATCTTTGTAACGAAAAGAGCCAGTTACAAGTTTTATACCATTTTAGAAACCTTAACTACAAGTTTCGAAAATTATGGGACACTTTAGAGTGGTACATTTTTAACATTTCTGTTCGTGTTTTTTTTCTGTAACAAAAAAAAACATATTTCCGAAATTCTTGTCCTATTTTTACTAATAAATTCAAAAAATATTAACATTTGCAGCAACGGTATTTATAAAATGTGACATGGGTAGAAAATATGTGAAAAGTTAAAAAAAAACACGTTAGCTTTATATAATTAAGTGAGGCTTCATCGCTTTATGGTTGGACACCCTGTCTAAGTGTTTTGGCTTGTTAAAAATACATGTTGAAATTAAAAAAAATAAGATTTAATGAGAATAATATTTTCATACAAAAGCAACTCAAGAAAAATAGATCACGTGACGTCTCCACGCATCTATCGGTAAATATGACTATATTATATTTATCTGCATCTGGAATACGACCGGATACGTACTTATAGCCCACCAATTTATTTATTATTATTATTTATTATTTATATTCTAATGATAATTGGTTCCACGAGCCATATGGTCTATGAAATGTGGTGAGACTTTTGCAAACCATCAATTCGTAAGTCATGGCATTTAAAGCTCGTTTGTCATTCGGTGTTGCTAACCTAACCGTGCTAACGCTTCGATTCTCGCAACTGATTGCCTGTCAACACTTTGCGCCTATAAGTCGCCAATCAAGCTCGAGAAATGAATCGATAGCATTTGTCGTTATGGCAACGTTTGCCACTTGTCTTCTAGGGGGCTGGTGGAAAGTAATGAGTGATACTGTAACCATCCAGAGATGATATTCCAATGCCAATTTCGATCTCGTGGTGGTTTCGGCACATAAAAAGAATAAAATCACGTCTCTTCCCGTGGATGTCGTAAAAGGCGACTGCGGGGGACTTTCTATACCAAATACAACTATATAGACTGGCACGGTTTAACGGCGATGGGTTCACCTCCTGTCACGTGTGCATTTCGTAAGGTGAACCGTGGATGTTTTTCAACCATAAAACTCTCTTAATATTTGGAACACCTAAACACTAATGTTTGGGATATCTCTGACCACCCTATTTAGGATGAAGGTCGTGACGTTATATATGTATGTAAATACAAATAACAGGTGCGTTGTCACCCTCGGTCGCGAAACTTGTAAATTTGCTTACCTTAATGCCTCTCGAGGTTACACTGAGTCAATCTGAAACAAAAATAACAGACTTTTACTGAATTTATCTAGAAATAAATGAGCTCACCCCAGCGGCTGTGGATTGAATCCAGAGTTTTGACATTGATTTATAGCAGGATAAGTACTAACCTATTCGTCAAACGTTAATAAATTAATAATAGCAGTACCTAAATTTTTTTCTAATCATTAGTGTTTGACGTTTTCCACGCGGTGATTTAAAATGCTTATTAGTATGAAATTCTAAAGATAAAAGGAGTCAACGAACGGGCAGAAGGCTTTTCCTTACCACGTGATAATTTTATAGTACACAACATGATCATTATCAATAGCTTAAAAGTCTACTGCTGGAGATAAGTCTCCACCCAATGGCGATGCAAATGCCAAATGCTATCCTTTTGAATCGCTGTCCATGGATGGATTTGCTCCAATCGCTCTGCAGGCGAGTTAGAGGCCGTTGATTATTTTAGCAGCTCCTCACCAATGATGACGTCACTGCTCAGTGCTGTTAAGTTCACGATCTCTTAGTCACCTTTTACACTACCCATGGAAAAAGACGGGTTGGTCTTATTCCGGATATAATATTTTGATAAAGTTCTAATGTTCATGTGATTAAATTATCTTGTAATACAACCCTTTATACGGCATGAGATCCTCCAGAGGTGAAATTATTATTATAGGATAGATACGTAAATTCTATTATCAGATGAGAGTATTGCCCCTTAGGCTACCGAAAATCAGTGGCACGTAATTGATACAATGGGTAATCTAGTTGTCTGTCCGTTTGGCGCCTCGATCGAGGGTCCTAAGTAAACCACTCGTCCCGACAAGTATGTTTGTGCTCCGGCCAATAAAGCCCATTGAGATTTTCTTTTGTAAATTAGATATCTCTCACAGATATAAGTTGATTAGATTACTTGTTGAACTATAGAATCTGTTTACAAATTACCAGTGAAAACTTATAGATTTGTTTGTTTAATCATTTGTAAGAGGTAGTATTCTCTATAATAGATATATATAACCAACAGTGACTTAAAATTTATGATTTTCATATGATTATTAAGAAATTGCCGTAATCAACATGATGGGCAGGCGGTTTGGCGATCGCAGTGGAAGCTGCTGTGGACAGCTGTGATGGATCATTGTTATGGGCAGGCACCCACAGGAAGAGACAGGGTTAATTTTATGCTTTTCTGCCTGTTTATCAATTGTACCGGTAATTGCTTCCATACAAACTATAATGGAGTACATCTAAAAATATGTAATAGTTTTGGCATTTTAGAAATAAAAGTTGAAGTTGTTAGAGTTTATTTGTCGTAAATGTAGTGATGTGTTTAAATTTTTATTTTATTGTCATTATCTCGACATTTTCTTTTCATAATATGCAAATATAAAAGCGACGAAATAATCAGAACAGTGTAAGTTATATAATAGGTCCTTACCTATGAAATTGGCTTTTGTATGAAGAATTTCATTAAGACTGTTTTCTCCCTACAAACATTTTAGAATTTGTTTTGGCAACGGCAAATTCAAATTTAGCTAAACTTTGTGTGTATTATCGGATAACATTAAGTTAAATATAGGCAGTGTTAATTTTTAAAAGTAACCGGTTTATAAAAGTTTCTGCGAATCTATGGAATATATTTTATGATGTGATTTAGCCCAGACATTAAAAATTATTTCATGTGAAACCTTGAAAATATATTCCATTTTCCAAATAACAAATTAAACAAATAGCTATAGAATGGTAGGAGTTGCTGATTAACGAATAAAAAATTTCCTAGGTAAAGATCTATTATTGAAACCTGCTTCATTCACGGCTACAGAAAATATCCCATAAGTTTTAAAGTGATATGAAAACTATTTACTGTCGTTACCCATTCCATACAAACTGTCAAGATAACATTTTTCGAAATGAGTGGACTGACTCTAATGAAACTTCATACGTATAAGCAGAATACACGATCTGAAATATTGAAAAAATTTTCAAAAATCGACTTTAAATGAAAATATTTAATTTTTTCTATTACTATGGGAAACTTAAAATGGCTCTAATTTAGTAGTTGTACTCTTTTTCGAAAACATTATCTAGTAACTTTTTAGATCTATTAGATAACTTTATGCTTATAAAGTGTCATAAGAATCGGTTTATTTATTTCCAAAAATTTGGACTTGAAAGTTGGTATGGAATCCTCTTAATGTGGATATACACCTTTTACTGATGCGCTTGCAACTGTTTAGACGTTATAAATTTCAGATAAAAGCAATCACGGTCTCGAATTGGCAGTTATAAAATGGGGAGTAGTTTGTCTGGCATCGTTTTTCTAAATTACTTAGTTTCGGCCGGGACCCCATTAGTCTGCCCTCGTTTACTTGGCGAGACAAATTGTTCGAAGCGCGAAGAGTTGCCGCCTTTAGCGGACCGTTTGTTAGTATTAACAAACTTTTCACCGAGATCATTTATACGAATGGAAAAATAAATAGAACTCCCCTGTAGGGAATTGTGTTTTAATTACAACGATTCTGTGTTCAACTTTTCTTTGTTAACAGCCTAATTGCTTCAGCGAATCATAATAAAAGCATGATTTTTCATTTTGTTGTTACAGTTTTTTTTATATTCTCAGTGATTAAACTTATCAAATTCCAAGGGCGCTATAACTATCAGTACAAAAAGATAGGTATATTTGTATGCATGTCATAGCTATTCTTACAAGTCTAATTATATATTGTACTAGCAGCTGCCCGCGACTTCGTCCGCGTAGACTACATGAATCAACACTTTATTACTTTCCCACGGGAATACATTCAGCAGAAAAATTACCATGTAGAGTTTATCTCAAACAGGAAAAGACCCTGGGCAGATAACAAGTATGTGGAACCATGTTGATGTTTTGCCAGGTAAATGAATTAAGACAGGGATCCATTAAAAGACCTTTCTGAAAAATTCTGGTTTATATTTATTAAAGTACTTCCTTATAAACAACATTTTTTGCCATGTTTGAAGGTGGTAGCAATAGAACCAAACTTTGAGGTGAACTTACACGTGAGCCTGCCACATAGAACTGACCGCGAGAGAAACAGTCCTGTCGTAGGTCTACTCCGGCGAATTTGAGAGTTTGCCCCTGCGACTTATTTATTGTCATGGCAAAACAGACCTTTAGTGGAAACTGAAGCCTTTTGAATTCAAAGGGAAGATCATTTGGTATTAATGGAATACGCGGTACAAACACTGTTTCTCCCTGAGCAGGTCCTGTTAAAATAGTGGCCTCTACTACGTTCCGGTGCAAAACCTTGACTTGCAACCTAGTACCGTTACAAAGTTTGGGTGGCTTTAAATTTCTCAATAACATAACAGGTGCACCCACACGTAGTAAAAGTCTGTGATATGGCATACCCGGTGGGTTCAAAGTGTTCAACTCACCCTTATCTCATTCTCTAACCCCAAGGGGTTAGCTTCAAAACAAATGGCATTTTCGTAATCAACGTCCCAAAAAACCTAAATAATGACACCAATATTGACTTTTTTGGTATCAACCCCCACCCCTATCTCAACCCTAGAGGGTTAACTTAAAATAAATGTCATTTTCATAATCAACATCCCATAAAACCTAAATAACGACACCAATATCGATTTTATGGTTTTAACCCCCATTTCACAACCCAGGGGGTTGAATTCGAAAAATCTCAAAACACGTATTAGCTTATTTGTTCCTAGGAGTACTCTTGCGAAGTTTCGAGTCGAAAATAGTCGAAATATCCAAGTTATACTGTTTCTTCATACAAACTTCCCACTCCTGTTTCACCCCCTTAAAGGGTGAATTTTGAAAAATCCTTTCTTAGTGCTCCCCTAGACCTCGTAAGGAACCTACGTGCCAAATTTGGAAATTCTATTCACCCCTTTGACTATGACTATGACTTTGACTAAAACTTTAACTATGACTTTGACTATGACTTCGACTATGACATTGACTACGACTTTGACTTTGACTATGACTATGACTTTGACTATGACTTTGCCTATGACTATGACTTTGACTATGACTTTGACTATGACTTTGACATGACTTTGACTATGAATTTTACTTTTCGACTTTGAGTCTTCGACTTTGAGCCTTCGACTTTGAGCCTTCGTCTTTGAGCCTTCGATTTTAAGCCTTCGACTTTGAGCCTTCGACTTTGAGCTTTCGACTTTGAGTCTTCGACTTTGAGTCTTCGACTTTTAGCCTTCGACTTTGAGCCTTCGACTTTCAGCCTTCGACTTTGAGCCTTCGAATTTGAGACTTTGACTCTTCGACTTCGAAACCAATTTGAATTTGTGATTTTAACCCCTACCACTATCGCAACCCGTAAGGGGTTAGCTTCAAAATAAATGTCATTTTCGCAATCAACGTCCCAAAAAACCTAAATAACGACACCAATATAGACTTTTTTGGTATCATCCCCCACCCCTATCTCACCCCTAGAGGGTTGGCTTAAAATAAATGTCATTTTCATAATCAACATCCCAAAAAACCTAAATAACGACACCAATATCGATTTTATGGTTTCAACCCCCATTTCACACCCCAGGGGGCTGTTTTTCGAAAAATCTCAACTCACCCTTATCGCATTCTCTAACCCCAAGAGGTTAGCTTCAAAACAAATGGCATTTTCGTAATCAACGTCCCAAAAAACCTAAATAATGACACCAATATTGACTTTTTTGGTATCAACCCCCACCCCTATCTCAACCCTAGAGGGTTAACTTAAAATAAATGTCATTTTCAAAATCAACATCCCATAAAACCTAAATAACGACACCAATATCGATTTTACGGTTTTAACCCCCATTTCACAACCCAGGGGGTTGTTTTTCGAAAAATCTCAAAACACGTATTAGCTTATTTGTTTCTAGGAGTACTCTTGCGAAGTTTCGAGTCGAAAATAGTCGAAATGTCCAAGTTATACTGTTTCTTCATACAAACTTCCCACCCCTGTTTCACCCCCTTAAAGTGTGAATTTTGAAAAATCCTTTCTTACTGCTCCCCTAGACCTCGTAAGCAACCTACGTGCCAAATTTGGAAACTCTAGATCCAGCGGTTTGGCCTGTGCGTTGATATGTCAGTCAGTCAGTCAGTCAGTCAGTCAGTCAGTCAGCTTCTTCCTTTATATATTTAGACTAGCAGCTGCCCGCGACTTCGTCCGCGTAGACTACATGAATCAACACTTTATTACTTTCCCACGGGAATACATTCAGCAGAAAAATTACCATGTAGAGTTTATCTCAAACAGGAAAAGACCCTGGGCAGATAACAGGTATGTGGAACCATGTTGATGTTTTGCCAGGTAAATGAATTAAGACATGGATCCATTAAAAGACCTTTCTATTTATTAAAGTACTTTATATTTATTAAAGTAAGTAGTTTATGTTTATTAAAGTACTTCCTTATAAACAACATTTTTTGCCATGTTTGAAGGTGGTAGCAATAGAACCAAACTTTGAGGTGAACTTACACGGGAGCATGCCACATAGAACTGACCGTGAGAGAAACAGTCCTGTCGTAGGTCTACTCCGGCGAATTTGAGAGTTTGCCCCTGCGACTTATTTATTGTCATGGCAAAACAGACCTTTAGTGGAAACTGAAGCCTTTTGAATTCAAAGGGAAGATCATTTGGTATTAATGGAATACGCGGTACAAACACTGTTTCTCCCTGAGCAGGTCCTGTTAAAATAGTGGCCTCTACTACGTTCCGGTGCAAAGCCTTGACTTGCAACCTAGTACCGTTACAAAGTTTGGGTGGCTTTAAATTTCTCAATAACATAACAAGTGCACCCACACGTAGTAAAAGTCTGTGATATGGCATACCCGGTGGGTTCAAAGTGTTCAACTCACCCTTATCTCATTCTCTAACCCCAAGGGGTTAGCTTCAAAACAAATGGCATTTTCGTAATCAACGTCCCAAAAAACCTAAATAATGACACCAATATTGACTTTTTTGGTATCAACCCCCACCCCTATCTCAACCCTAGAGGGTTAACTTAAAATAAATGTCATTTTCATAATCAACATCCCATAAAACCTAAATAACGACACCAATATCGATTTTATGGTTTTAACCCCCATTTCACAACCCAGGGGGTTGAATTCGAACAATCTCAAAACACGTATTAGCTTATTTGTTCCTAGGAGTACTCTTGCGAAGTTTCGATTCGAAAATAGTCGAAATGTCCAAGTTATACTGTTTCTTCATACAAACTTCCCACTCCTGTTTCACCCCCTTAAAGGGTGAATTTTGAAAAATCCTTTCTTAGTGCTCCCCTAGACCTCGTAAGGAACCTACGTGCCAAATTTGGAAATTCTATTCACCCCTTTGACTATGACTATGACTTTGACTAAAAATTTAACTATGACTTTGACTATGACTTCGACTATGACATTGACTACGACTTTGACTTTGACTATGACTATGACTTTGACTATGACTTTGACATTGACTATGGCTTTGACTATGACTTTGACTATGACTTTGACTATGATTTTGACTATGACTTTGACTATGACTTTGACTATGACTTTGACTATGACTTTGACTATGACTTTGACTATGACTTTGACTATGACTTTGACTATGACTTTGCCTATGACTATGACTTTGACTATGATTTTGACTATGACTTTGACATGACTTTGACTATGAATTTTACTTTTCGACTTTGAGTCTTCGACTTTGAGTCTTCGACTTTGAGCCTTCGACTTTGAGCCTTCGTCTTTGAGCCTTCGATTTTAAGCCTTCGACTTTGAGCCTTCGACTTTGAGCTTTCGACTTTGAGTCTTCGACTTTTAGCCTTCGACTTTGAGCCTTCGACTTTCAGCCTTCGATTTTGAGCCTTCGAATTTGAGCCTTCGTCATTGAGCCTTTGACTTTGAGCCTTCGACTTTGAGTCTTCGACTTTGAGCCTTCGACTTTGACTCTTCGACTTCGACACCAATTTGAATTTGTGATTTTAACCCCTACCACTATCGCAACCCGTAAGGGGTTAGCTTCAAAATAAATGCCATTTTCGCAATCAACGTCCCAAAAACCTAAATAACGACACCAATATAGACTTTTTTGGTATCATCCCCCACCTCTATCTCACCCCTAGAGGGTTGGCTTAAAATAAATGTCATTTTCATAATCAACATCCCAAAAAACCTAAATAACGACACCAATATCGATTTTATGGTTTCAACCCCCATTTCACACCCCAGGGGGCTGTTTTTCGAAAAATCTCAACTCACCCTTATCGCATTCTCTAACCCCAAGGGGTTAGCTTCAAAATAAATGTCATTTTCGCAATCAACGTCCCAAAAAACCTAAATAACGACACCAATATAGACTTTTTTGGTATCATCCCCCACCCCTATCTCACCCCTAGAGGGTTGGCTTAAAATAAATGTCATTTTCAAAATCAACATCCCATAAAACCTAAATAACGACACCAATATCGATTTTACGGTTTTAACCCCCATTTCACAACCCAGGGGGTTGTTTTTCGAAAAATCTCAAAACACGTATTAGCTTATTTGTTCCTAGGAGTACTCTTGCGAAGTTTCGAGTCGAAAATAGTCGAAATGTCCAAGTTATACTTTTTCTTCATACAAACTTCCCACCCCTGTTTCACCCCCTTAAAGGGTGAATTTTGAAAAATCCTTTCTTAGTGCTCCCCTAGACCTCGTAAGGAACCTACGTGCCAAATTTGGAAACTCTAGACCCAGCGGTTTGGCCTGTGCGTTGATATGTCAGTCAGTCAGTCAGTCAGTCAGTCAGTCAGTCAGTCAGTTTCTTCCTTTATATATTTAGATAGATTGCAGTCACATGTGATATAAAGTGATAAATTGAAAATTTAGAAAACCCCCCGAAAACAAATAATAATAATAATCTCATCTTGATAAACCAAATCTTTTAAAAGCTAAATATCTCCGAAACGGCTTAACCTATTATAAAAAAAGCGGAACATGCATTACTGAGATACGAGGGATTAAATGAATTTTTCTTTACTAAAGTGAATGTAATCTACCTGACAACTTAGGTACCTATATGTAGTATATTATATGTATAGAACCTAAAATATTTGAAACTGTAAAGTGTAATGTAAAGTGTAAAGTTGGTTGGTGGTAGGGCATTTTAAATGTCCGCATTATCTAAATCTGCCGCCAAGCAGCAATGTTAATGACATTGTGTGTTGTGTTCCGGTTGTCAGAGATAAGATAGCCAGTCCCCCAAATGTATTGGGGTTTCTGGGTCAGTACGCTTCCACCTTTGACCTCATCTTCACTTAACATCAGGTGTGATTGAGGTCAAGTACGAACCCGTCGTGCATAAAAAAAAAAAATGTATAAAGTTACAAAATTTTTATTAATTTTTAACAGTTAAATTCTATTTTTCGGAAAATCTCCAAATACGAATCAGTCATTACATATAAACCTATTTACTATATAGGTACCATACTGTTCGTTTTCAAATTAAAAAAATCCCTATTATAAAATTTATGAAACGTGCGTTGTATATTGAATTTACTAGAAGACGATTGCATTATAACTTCAAAGATAATTTATTATAGGAGACACAATCTATCAGTTGCTAATAACAAAACAGACATTAGCCAACTAAAAGTTACGTAAATAAATATAAATACTAGTCAATATTATATTTATAGTAAATTATTCAATTTGTGGACTCTCCAGGGCCTACCGAACCGACGAAACGTATTACGAAAATTTAATTGGAGTTATAATTAAACACTATCGCACATGCCAAGCTTTGACGTGGTAATGTTTATCCGCGGATTTAATACAGATTTAAAGTATTGTAATTTTTGGATTTTATCCATTCGTCTGAAATTCGAGCCACCAATTTGTGTTGTTGTACAATATTTACAGTCAGTATTGACATATTAATATATTTGCATCTACATGATCTGAATACCCTCCAAACAACCGAACCTCTAAGTACTATGTATCTAAAGTTAGGCTAAATCCCTTTCAAAGAGGATTGTATTCCACACAGGTGAGTAGGTAATCCCAAACGGACACATTAGTTAAATATGACAAGGAAAGTCAATTATGCGAATGTGGACTCTTGCGTACAATTCGCACGACATTGACCCGTAAAACTACCGAAAACAAATATATACGAGTAACTACCAGTTCCATTCCTTCGGAAAATTCGGTCTTTTCCTAAATTTACAATACGAAAGCTTTCAACTATTCAAAATCTGTACATTGATAGATTTCTATTGCTGTAGAAAATTGAGTTTTAACCCAAAGAGATAAGGTTTGTATTGTATTGTGGGATGTATAAAATGTGACGTTCCGACTTCCCAGCTATAAACAAATAATGGGACCAAGGGATTGATGGAAGTGAATGAGTCCACGTCCTAAGCAAACTTCAGCAGTATCTGAACTACGACCATTGTGTTATTCAGAACGCCCTAGGAGTAGTGGCATTGTGGAAACATCGAGCTTTTGTACTTTATTCAAAACTGAATACTCACCTGATCTTATCTATTTATCATGTCGCGCCAATTTTGAAGTTTCAAGGCAATTTATATTTAGGGTGTCAGATAGCAAAGTGAAGACACAATCACCAAACTATTCAATATTTTATATTTTATTTTATTAATTACATAACAGCTAAATAACTTTAAATAGATCATTGTGTATTGCCTCAAGCTTTTATGTATTTTAGAAATATGTGGAAAAAATGTATATTGTTTGTACCTTTTAATCTGCTACACTCATCTAAAATAATCAAGAACGATCGCGTGAATGAAAAAGTGGGTCATATTGATATTTAGTTCCTATAACATTTCCTACTGTATTTTTTTAGTTAAGTACTTTTAAAATAAAAGCTTGGTTTTAGAAAAGCTTTTTACTTTTACTATTTATGTGACTAAAGACCGTAATCTCACCTGGTGGAAAGTGAAGATGTAGCCGACAGAAACAAATAAATAAACAATAAAGGTCGTGATATTATGTACATATGTGTACTAAGAAGGATATATAATAACTATCATATTTATATCTTGATATTTACATAGAAGACATGTTCTAATAGGTATATAGGTATGTGATTACCCAATGGCATACTATTATAAACACTTATAGTGTGGTATTGTATGATATTTATTACTCGTATTGAATTCCGAGATGATAGGTTTGCCTGGAAGAGATCGCTATTAGCGATATGATATAGCGACAAGGCAGCCAAATTTGTAGTTTTTATAAGATATTTAAATGTACCTTCCTTATTTAAACAGTAAAGCGTATTTGATTAGATATTTGTGAAAGCACGGGGGTTTAAAGCTGTTAAGTACTAAAACAAGTGGTATCGATTTAGTTTGGTGTGTAGCATACAGGATCCTCGATTGTGCCATGATAAGTGGACGTTCTAGGAGAGGTTTTTTTCTAAATTAGGAGTTATAAAACTGTTTAAGTGATAACAATGGTTCCTTCAACCATCGACCATTGTCATTATATTCCTTTCGCTATAGGGATACAATTGTACGAAGCAAAGGGTTTCTTCGTACAATTGTACAAAAGTGACAATAATACTCTTGTTAAAGTGAAATAAAAATTACAGTATGTAGTTAACAATAATACCCATTATGACATTAGAGTCGGACACCATTATCTCTGCCGCAAGCCCGCGCCCGCAGAGCTCCGCTAGCAAACAACGACGCAACTTTAATAAAAGTAAATCGCATTAACACCCAACTCGCTAAGCTGTTTTATTGCCATCCCGAGTGATGCGCCAAACAGAAAATGTATTTATAGTGCTACACACATAAAAACTATGAACACGCTTACTTTGACAAAGATTTTGAATCGTAATAATAAATTCCTAATCGTATTGAATTATTGCTATTGCTACCGATGGTTTATATAATTCATATACAGGGTGAAATTGAATTCGTTTAATTCCTGTTTACTGGTGATTCCACTCCTCATTACGAACAACTTTCCCCAAAGAACCATAGTCGAATTCAGTCAAAAAAATTTCGATTACCCATATAAAAAATTCTGAAACCACCTTTAGTATAGAACTCCAACAATTTTCGACTGATTCGGCTATGGTTCCAAGTGGATAGTTGTTCGTAATCAGGAGTGGAGTCATCAGTCGAAAATTGATAGACTTCCATACTCAGAATTGTTCTTTTTTGTATGGGTAATCGAAAATTATTTGATCGTATTCAACTATGGTTTTCTTAGGCTGATACCTCCACTCTTTATCCACATCGACTAAGGTTCCTTGGGGAAAGTAATCGAGAGTGGCGTCACCAGTTAATGGTTTTTTTTTTCTTGTTTTATTATTGACTGGAATCGCGGTTGACCACAATCTCACCCGATGGAAATCACAAAATCACACCAATTCAAATTCACCCTGTATAATAAGCACTTTGTGTAAATAGTTACATAATAATTATTCATTATTATTCTAAGATCCTACAGACAGGGATGGAGACTTGGGGGCCTAACAGCCACAGGATGTCCACTGCAGAACATAGGTCTCTCTCATAGAATTCCAGAGTGACTGGAAGTAAGCTTACTTTATTGTTATTTCCGTTGGAAGTTGGGTGCCGTCAGCATCTTTGAAACTACCCAAATAACATCCTTATGACAAATCTAAACGTGGAAATTGATGACATTAGGTAACCCCATTCCACATTATCAAATTCTAGACACCAGCCACTGTCGATGTTAAATTAAAGTGAGCCTGTATTGTGAATTTAAATAATGATATGAAAATGCAACCGCATTTGGGTATCAAATAATCAATGCAGCATAGCTGTGTTACAATATCAATGCACGCGTATTCCACACTAGTATATAAGGTTATTATCTCGATTCAAAAAATATGTGTTTCTGTAAAATCCAAAGTAGTACAGATAACACTTTATTTGATGTTTATAAAAATGATAATAAAAAAAACACCCAACCTTTAGGCAATATTATTTCTAAACCAAAATCCCGAAAGCATATTTGTTTGCAAAGCATAAGTGTTGGATTTTTTACCATAAAATGTAGTTCTCAAGATAAATCTAACGACACTATGCACTTCGAAATCGGTGAAGCCGTTTAGGTTATAGGGTCGCCAAACGAACAGACATACATACACTCCAAAAACATTACCCTGCTTTTTTGGACAGTCGGGTAAAAAGTTCTGCTGTAGCACTCAAATTGCAGGCGTTTCGGTATTTTTTATGATTATGAATAAACAACTCCCTGTCTGTTTATTACCTTTTCAGAATTATACCTTTAAACCTGTCGTATGACAATGGGTAGAAAAGTAGCCTGGTATCTGGAGAAGCTGGATAAGGAAATAATTTATTTTTGAAAAGCAAAAAGAAAAAATCTGTTTTAAAAAAGAATTAAATTAAAGATTTTCCACATTGATGCGTTTAATTGGTGTGATCGATATCGCATGGCTTCGGCACGTAAAAAGAATAGAACTAGTCATTAAGGCGACTAAGGAACTTTACACTAAAAGGTATCTATATATTTGCACGTTTTAATGGGCTAATGTGCATTTCTGTATATTTCTAAAGGTGAACCGTGAATGTGGTTTCAAGCATTAAGCATTAAACTGTTAATATTTGGAACATCCAAACGCTAATGTTTGGGATGTCTCTGACTACCCCATTTGGGATAAAGGTCGTGGCGTTCTGTATGTATGTAAGTATCAATGTGGTCACACAAGACTTACGATAAACGTGTACACGGTTTTATTAAAATCGCATATCTTCTATCATAGCTGCACTAACGCGATAAACAAACGTTTATCGCGACATAAACATGCCGCGCGAGATAATATTTATCCTGCTCATTAATTTGGACAAAATATACAACTATCCCACTCTCACTCCTACGTCGCTACGATAAACGATGTCATGCTACGGGGGCAGGTTCACTTATATGTGACCGCGTAGCAATATGCTACGAGCATTGGTAACATAAGCTATTCAGTACAAAAAAACGTTAAAGTCGATCTTTTACTGTGGCCGTATAAATAAAAAACGAAATAGTTTTAAACTATATGTTGCTATCCCTGTAGCGTTTTTTCTACGCGAAAATTTCTGCTTCCTTTTCGTTGTGGAGATGTTAACAAATTTTTATTATGCGAAATTGTAAGTAAACTTCTGACGAACGCAAGATTTCTAAAATGAAACATAAACAACTTGTTTAATAAATGGCGTAGACATGAACTTGAAACTGTGTTCGTAACAGGAAAAATTTGTAAAAGTAAATATTTCGAGGTACCAAGAATTCCCGGGCACAGGATAAGGCGTTCGCTAGCATTATTATAAATTTACCTGCAATTTCCTTGTTAAAAGATGAGATGACGTGTATAGATAATACCTACTAAAAGATATTAGAATTAAAGTAAGTGACAGCAAATTAAGAAGACATTTAAAAAAATCTAACAAACATTTCCACGTAGCAAATATCGGTTGAAACTTTCTACACGTGATATGCTCTCCATAGTCATGCATACTATGACTATGCTATAGTATACCAAATATATTATAGTATATATGTAATATCGTGCAAGTCGCGGCGAGTGGTCGCCTTTCGGCGTCTTCAAAGATACCGCGGCACATGTTTGTAAGTTGTGGCAAATTAAGGTCCAACTCACAAAATTTACATTTCTAAATTTTTTTTTTTGAATAAAATCTGTTAACTATAATATTACATCCTATACATACACTTTGCAACGTTTGTCGGGTTAATTTTGTTAGACCTTATACATAATATTTTTTTTTATTTAATCAATTTATATTTCGTCTTAGCCGATCGCAAGACCTCGTCGTATGGCTAAAAGGTGTAATATAATATGCGGGCACTATTTTTCTTCACACTGACGCGCAATTACAAAAAGTTTTGTTTTCTACTTTTTTCATCCCGCTTATAGGTGTACGTCAGAACGCGCCTGACTGTATCTTTTACTGCTATCTGCAAATCAGCGCTGGCAAATGCCGTACAACATATTGACAGCAAATGCTGACGCCCAATTCCTTTGCCACAAATACATTTAAATATGCACAATTATTATACCTACTTAATTTTCTGTATTTGTTGGCAATAAATACTTTTTCTTTCTTTCTTTCTTGGTGACAGACTTAAGGAAGGTAGTTAGTCAGACCTCTAAAATGGCTTATTGCGATACTAACGCAGTACTTGATAATAGCCTAGTGATTCTCGCTCAGAGGTAGGCCACGGAAATAAATAATGCCTTGATGTTATTCATGACGATTTACTAATATTGTAAATAATGAGTAATTTACAGATTAATGTAAGCCATATTATAAAACTTCATTATATCAGCAAAAAGGAACATTACTGTATCGAACTTTGTGTCTTCCTCTCCCAAGACGTGTCACTGTGCATACGCACAGTGCTTATACTGTGTGTACACACGGTATAGGCATTTCAGATGCGTATCCAATATTCATTAAATTCAATAGTCAACTAATTAAATTACAAAAAGAACCATGTGAATCAACCGCCAAATCTCGGAGATATCGGTGTACATACATAAAAAAAAAAAACGCCCCGAATACAGAACCTCCTCCTTTTATGTAGTCGTTTAAAAATGCGGAAGTTTGGACGTTTTTTGTTTATCACAGCGAAACGGCCGAACCGATTTAAATATAATGTGGCATAAAGGTAGAAAAGCTGTTAGAAAATAAAAGATTTTTAGTTACTTTTGGAAAAATTCCGAAGATTAAGATAAAGTAATATCAAGCGGGGGCAAGCTAGGTAGTGAATGACTTGGAAATAATGACTTTGATGTATGATATATCCGCTATTGTATTACAATAACATCTCACGTATCCCAGGGAATCGAACCACCGACCACCGCATAATGTTAACACAGAGCTATGGCGACGATTTCCTTGCTTAGATAGGTACTCATTGGAATATACGAGTAGGTATGTAATGTTATTTGTTTGCCCGAAATAATATTATTATATAAATGTTGTATAAAGTTAAAATATTCTAGAGCTTCAAATGGAGTTTGGTTACGTTTGGGGGTAGTTTATTTTTCAATTACCCACCGCTGCGCTATATAAAGCTGTAATTAACTCGGCTTTCACGACGGCCGCCGGGCACGGCCCTCTTATGGGATTGTTGTGGCGACGTGCGCACAAAAACTAGATTCCTATTGTTGCAGAAATAAAAATATGAAAACAACTGCTTTATACCTGCGAATAAAGTTCGTCTTCGATTTTGTTTCTAAAACAAAGTAGGTAAAATATTCGTTCATTTTTCCATGTGTAATCACTACTGAATTAACTAATATTGTAAAGAGGTGGAGTTGGTTGTATGTATGTTGGTATGAGGCAATTTCTGGAACTATTTCTGTAAATTTTTCATTCATTCTCAAGTGACATTTGATTATGTATATATTTAGTTTGGTTTTAGTAATAGGGGCATCGAATTATACTGTTCTGTTTCTTTTACTTGTATTATTGTAGTGTAATAAAGAATATTTTGATTTATTTTAAGAAGTCGTTGACTCAAATCTTGCAATCTATAAAATAATACTAGAAAAGTGATTGTGTATTTGTTTTTTTTAACTAATTAAAATTTGGGGAACTAATCTGGATATTATAAGATTGGGCCTTGTGACTCCAATATCGTGCACATTACAGTTACAAAATGTGCTCTCAGTATTATGTATAACAAGTAAAAATAATGAACTAATTTACCAGCCTTGTCTGCTTATATGAAGGACTAGGAACGCGTACATTGAAACTTAATTGTATATCATGATCATTGAAATGAACATGCTTAAACCACATAAGCATGTTCATTTTAAATTTTCCATAACTGGTAAGCCCGCAGGTGGGCTCAGCTGCTCTAATGAGGGCTCGGATACCTCGCATTATTAAGAGATTATTCACCACCCTTTTGTATTCTATGAATGGTGTTTTATTAACTTCTTCTAATGATCTCAAGCGAAAACCGAGGTGATACGTAGATATTGGTCATATTGTGTAAAAATAACTTGTTTGAAATTTTGGTTTCAATTTAAGGATTCCGTGGTTAGTGGTCCTTAATCAGAACAATATTCTTTTCCGAAATTACTTATCCCATCTAAATTACCTGATATTATTCCTAAAGATTGTTTTATAAAATTATGTTTAGCATAGTCTCTTATCATAAGTTTATGAGAAAACACTATTATATTATCGAAAACCACATAGCAGTAGTTAAACCGCCTCCGTGGCTCAATGTATACAACATTGGGTTTACGATTTGGAGGTCGCGGGTTCGATCCCCAGCGGGGTATGTTTAAGTATGTAGGAAGTGCCTTTCCAACAAATTTTATTTCGATAGCGAGACACATGTCTACTTGCTTTCGTATAACAATCTTATGTATTATGTATGTAGATATTTTAAGTTGCTTTTGTAATAATTAATAACGTGGCGGGTCAGTGACCTCATTCGCACTACACACAAACCTTTACAGGTTTTCGTAGGCGTCTTATAGTGAAGATTGTTGAAATAATGTTCTATGGATAAATAAAAAAAAAAAAAAAAAAAAAAAAAGTACTCGGTTTGGTTGGTGGTAGGGCATTTTAAATGTCCGCCTGGCTAGCTACCACCATCTTATCTAAATCTGCCCCAAGCAGCATTGTTAATAGCATTGTTGTGTTCCGGTTGTCAGAGATAAGATAGCTAGTCCCCCAAATGTGTTTCCGGGTCAGTACGCTTCCATCTTCGACCTCATCTTCACTTAACATCAGGTGTGATTGAGGTCAAGTACCAATCCGTTGTGCATAAAAAAAAACATTGTAAAATTAACCGGTTTCACTCCCTAAGCTCAAAGACGTCAAAATGAAGTCATATATCCCCGTGTTGAATCAGAAATTAATATTTTATGTATTAGGTAAGTGTAACATTTAGTTTTATAATCATACTACTTTCCGCCCGCGGCTTCATCTGCGTGGAATAACTTTATCGCGGAAATTTGTTTATCCCGTGGGAACGACTCACATTTTCGGGATACAAAATATTCTATTATATCCAAATTCGTTCATCTGTTTCGCCGTGATTAAACAACAAATAAACAAACAAACTTTCGCATTTATAATATTAGTTAAGACTAGTTAGATACATTGTGTGCGGGGTGTATATTTTTAAATTCATTTCTGAATAGATTTTACGCTCCAATGTAACTTCTTTGCAATAACATTCGGCATACCTAAGTATATTTGCAGCATGGAGTGACACTGAATAACTCAAGGACCATAAAGTATTGTGGATTTAATTGTAATAAGTCATTTTCACTACATTATTACGTATTTTTTTCTTTCTGTCTGAAATAAGTGCATAAAAGTTAAGCAGCAGTCAACATTTATATACTTCCCGTTCCACTACGAGCAGCCGGATCTTTTTGGGTAATAAAATCTCACATAAATAAGTGAGTAGTCCCGTAGTATCTCATTTAAACGTTCACCAGGTGTACATTAAGCCAACTGGATACAGCACTGTGGCTTCACCGAAATTGAATTTAAAAAATATTACCGAGTCGCGAACTGTTGGCCGCTCTCCAAAAGACAATGCTTACTTACCTACAGGCCATCTTGTACATTCATTTTAAGAAATAAATACCCCGTACAAGGAGTTGAGAGTACAGTATCCTCTTTGTAACAAAGGTCTCTCAATATTGTATTAAATTCTACGTATAGGTAGCATTGTAAACGTTCCACTGATACTTAGAATAAGGAAATTACTGACTTTGTTTTAAGCTGAGTATTTCTAAAATGACTTAATTGAATCTTACAATTCGTAAATGATGTTACACCAAAATATAGATTCGATTTTGCCATGGCAGAGTACTAATAAATACCTGTCAGGTAAAAAACTACGTTATTTATTTTGCACATAACAAAAATTCATAAAGGGAAGTGTTCCATTCACTTGCTATTTTCATTTCACATTTTCATCTCTAACCTCTGATACGTGGAAAATTCTGTGAATACAATAGGGCTGTGAACAAAAATAATAAAAATATTATTCCAAGAGGGGTACATTAACGATAGTGATACCAGTACGCAGTGGTATGCTCCTATTAAATAATTATAGGTCGTACTCGTAGTTCTGATTTATAAAATGTGTCTTGGTAAATTTGGAAGTATCAACTAAATATCCTAAATCTACTAATAATATAAACTAAAAAACGTGTTGGTTTATTTGTAAATTTCAGACGTCCAGAATGGACTAATATCTATCTAATTAAGGAAAACCTGTTTTCTAATAAATAAATAAAGTCTCAATGAAATGACGTGAGTTTTTGAACAATCATAATATTAAGAAACGAAGAGCATTGTAAATTATATTTGTAAACTTAAGTTTATATGATATCGTCCGTAGTCGTTGCAGGGTTTCTATGTAGTTATTTACTTATTTAGTATAATTGATTATGCTGAATGCCTATGCCACCTGTTTAAATATATTATTTCAGCTACTCTGAACTAGGCTTAAAGAAATATACTCGCCTTTGTACTTAATTGTGCATTCCAATTATTATGTTTTCCCTTTGTGTTGAATAAACAATAGACTATCTTTATTTACATCCGAATAACTATAAATTTAAAAGTAAACAAGAAACGAGAATGTGATCAATGATACAAACCATGTTAAAAGTCAAATATCTTACTATAAATATAATATAATAGTCAAAACAGTAAAACCAATATCGGTTCAGCTGTTTTGACGCTTCACAGCCACATATGGACGTAGAGACGGACATCTACATTACATACTAAATAACGTGAACGGTATCCTACAGAGTGACTTTTCACTTGTTCGCTTATGTATATAAATATATGCGCATGCGAAAATTACTGATTCACCTTTGTGAATTTGTAGTTTTCGCATGTATTACAGCCTCAGTACATATATCACATCACAAGCAATTACAACGTCTTTTTCTCTAAGTTAAAGAGAGTCTGGAAGAATAAAGAAGTCGGGAAGCGTCGAAACGGTTAATCGTTGATGTTTTGGAAATAAACAGAGCAGCGACCGTCACCGCCGCACGTTGAACTTTTTACATTAGCCGAGCCGAGTCTATTTGTTTCGTACCTGGATTCAAACTACATCGCGCAAGTTCGGGGACTCATTTTAAAACTCCGTGCCCTCGCTCCAGGGAAATTTTAATCATAAAGAGACAATAGGGATGAAGGTGTGCGGGAAACTTTGGACCGGAATGATTTACGTCATATTTTTCCGGAAAGCGCAAGTTTAGGAACACTAGGACCTAAACAATTTGTTATGTCCGAAATTAAGTGTTAACCAACTTCAAAATGAAGTTGGTTCTTCTACTCCGTTCAGAGTAAATTGATTATACCTTTTGTTCAAAAGAATTAGTGTTTACCTCTTATACCTTTTGCCAGAATTGGAGATTCTGACTCACATAGGCCCGTTGGGTCTACTCTTTCAAAGCATTAGCAAAAAAAATGTTTCGTATAAGATTTGTACTCAATTAAAGAGATAATTGTGTAATGTGTAACAGTTTTAAGAACGCTTTAAGAGTAATAGCCAATCTTTAAAGTGAAAACAAAAATAAAACACAAATCGATATAAATTTTTATAATTTTATCATATTATAATTTACTAAAACTTTGGAAATATCTAAAAACAACTAAATAGAGATTTATAGACAAAAAAGTTTTAAGACACGTGGACGGTTGGTACCCGGAGTGGTGTCTACACATTCGAACGAGAAACCAGACTCTACCTTCCACTTTTCTTAGCAAGTGGGTTTTATTTGCGGATTCCTGTCACGCGGCCGTATTATCATAACAACAAAATGTCAAGATATAGATTAAAGTCATCTCAAATAAAATGCTGCCATATATTTTCAGTTACTCGAGACAGGTAAAAACCTGAGATAAAAATTGGGCACTGGAAAGTGTCCAACAAAGAGCCGCAATGGAAGGGAGGGCAATTTATATTTCACATTCAATTTGAGGAAAAGCGCGGTGTAAGCTACTTTATACAGGCTTTACTTATTTAAATAGGAGTATAGGTACAGTTAAGTTATTAACACGCAATACGTGTTTAGGTAAGGATAATCTTCAAAATTCGTTAGTCATTAATAATATACGAGTAGGTATCATATTGGTCAGCAAGGGGAAGAAATTAATAATTAATATTATTAGTAACATACCTCAAGTTCCACAGATTGTACATCTAGGCGTGAGCTCAGTAGAAAACAACTTAATCCTTAACTTTAATTCATTAGTACCTTACTGTCTCACGAATTCGAATTGAATCATTTTATTGCATGGAAATATTTTGCAAATATTTAATATGGTCTATTGTTAAGGTTACGCAGTCAAATTGGGAATCCTTGTAGTTTTACTAAGTGCGTCTATCTGTTCATCTTTGTGACACTTCAATTTGTCTCACAGAATCTACTGGTGCTATAAAGCTGAAATTTGACATGGGTGTACGTATATATTTATTACACTTGAGACTACCCCGAGATGGGAATCTGACCACTGGCTGCATGCTTACTCTGCCATCAATACTGATCGGCTTCTATTTCGAGCCAAACACGTGGTGTTAGGGCCTGTTCTCCTTATAAATGCATTTTTGGGGTATAATGACGTCGATTTTGGCCTTCATGGACTGTCCTACCAAAAGAGTGTTGGGCGTCTTTTGCAGACATTACACTCAATTCTTTTGGCTCCGTCAAAGTACCTGCTGTTCTTGAACCGAATGGTATTTTACTGGACAACGGGAGGAGATCGGACGGTCCTTATTTCCTTTGAGCATAGGTCGAGCTTTAGTGCGGGATGCGACTCTTGTCCCACAAGAGTGTCGACTCGAAATCTGAAGCCGACATCGGTCCGAATACATCCTTCTTGCTTTTGAAGTCGAAACTTAAAGGCCTTTAGTTGCCGAGATCTCTTAAATTTTTAAAAATTCGCAGCGCCTTGCTTTTGACACCGGGGACCCGAAAGCTTGTTGTTTCTTCGCTGCATTCAGCGAGGAAACGTTACCAGCGTTTTGGAGACCTTGACTCGTCGGTACAATTTTTTATATTTGATTTAGTTTTCTTTTGAGTTCCATGTATTTATTTTGTTGTTATATTATAATTATATAAACATAATTTTATAACTACGGAATTTTTACAATGAGTAGATGAAATTGTCTTTCGAAAATATTGAACGTTGTGTCTTAAATTTTGATGGTGAGATATTTACCTATAACATGTAGTTGGGTCTGTAAAATGTTCATAGAATTTACAAGCAGAATGACATAAATCAACTGTAAAAATTACTATGTATTTTAATGTAATATAGGTATATATTATATCTTTCTTTAAATTAAGTTGTCTATTTCATGATATTCTGATGGTAATATACTGCGATATGAATTCGTAACTCCTAATCTTTTTAAATATTCAATTAACCGAGGTAGGTACCCTCAATATTCAATTTCCAAAGATTATAAGATTTCGCCGTCGGTTTAAGGACGATAATGAGTTTCCGGGATAACAGTTAACCGAGATGAGGTTTAGGGAGCGACTGCTCCGTTTGGTTAAAAATCTATTAACTGCTTACTTACCTTAGTATATATTCATATAAGTAAATGCAAAATTGGCTGATCAAATTTTATTCACATGGATTTAAAAAATATCCCAACTAGTTTGTGTGTGTGTGTGTATGTCTGTATGTAGGTATGTATGTTTGTTACCTCTTCACGCCTATACGGCTGGACGGATTTGGATGAAATTTGATGGGTAGACAGATTAGGACCTGGATTAACATATAGGCAATTTTTTTTGCTGAACCGATTTTTATAAAATCTTCCACGCGGACGAAGTCGCGGGCTGAAAGCTAGTGACAAATAAATATATACTCGTATTGGGCCGTAGAGAACGCAGAATAACTAATAAAGTTTCACTTACACATTTCATAGCACTTTACAAGTACAATAAATTTTCACAATTTTTTTTTAAACTTTATATTTAATTTTAGAGACATTTAGACATGTCAGTGCTATTGTCTCCCGAGTTTGCATATATTTATTTCATGGGGCAAAGCTACGGAGGTGTTTCACTAAGTTAACACGTTCAGGCACACAGCACCAGACACAAGAGAAGTGTTATTATTACAACGTCGAAAGACGTTTGTGCCGTTTGTTGTTTGGTTTTTAATCCCCGACGAAAAACCTTTCATATTAAGTTAACTGTAGGAGTATGCACGCAATCTAGGAATAGATTTGATAGTTTAAAAATGCATGCAAATGCCAACAATTTGAAGGTTTCGTTCGGGTGAGCGTGCTTCCACCTTCGGCCTCATCTTCATCTAATATCAGGTGATTGAGGTTAAGCACTAAGCCGTTATGGATAGAAAAAATCCGAGGACAGCTCAGTAATATGTTATCATTGAGGTAATCTCATGGAGGAGGGGTAATGGAACTCTTCAATGGTTACTAGTGAACACATCGAGTTAGTAGTCCTATTTTTTTTTTCACGGTGTTGGGGTATATTTTAGCTACTATTCTATTCTATTTAAAGACATTTATTCATTTATTTATAATTACTTAGTATCCAATTTTATTGCGCAAAAAGCAGAAACATGATCATTAAGTATTCTATTATTTATATTATTAAAAAAATTGTCTAGAATTTGAGCAAACTCATCAAGCGCTGAATTCTCGAGGGCAAGTGGACGTATTTATATTTGTGGTTAAATTTTCATAGGGCAAATTTTTGCCCAAACTTTGCTTATTAATTTAATGTGGTATATTCGTAGGTACCTCATACAAGCCAGCAAAGCAATTTAGCGTGAAATGAGTTTATGCAAACTTATTTGGGATAATTGTCCTGAAATACGAGTGGAGATTTCGCTTTTTCCGACAATAATAATAATATAATTAGTATTATTTAATACTTTATACAGGTGCAGTATACATTCCGACTTGTTTGAATTTGCATAATATGTAGATATTATTGATTAATCACATATTTTATTACTTATTAATAATTTTTAGATATAATTATTAATGTTCTTTGAGGTATGACTCTAAAGATGTTGTTTAAATTATTGTTTGATAAAGTTATCAATTTATAATAAGCTTCTAAGTAATGTTTAGCTCTAGCTCACCATTCCGACTTTTTCGATGATCTTCCAATTTATAGACAATCGTACTATATATCGTACTATTTTGTATAGAATTCAAATATAATACATTATATTATTTTTAAGCATTTCGTAGCCGAATGGAAGTGAAATGGAATGTCGCCATGGAATCGTTCCAAACGCCTCACTTCGGTGATATTTCTCAAATTCAATTTCTACGACCCGCTCTGGTACTTTGTTTAATGTACTGCAGGTGTAGGTACCCATATGAACTCGTACTGAGTACCCAATACTTCCTTTGTTTTTAAAATACGTTCGATGGACGTTAGTTTGTTCATTCGTTTTCAAGTAAAATTGAAAGGTATCGTTTCAAGATTGAATTTCTTTTATAATAAAGACGACGAAAGACATTCCTGGCTGCGCGTAATTTTAAATGTTAATATTATTTATTATTGTACAGAAAAAATAGGTTCTTATTCGTAATATTACTTAAATGTAAACAATTTAGAAGCTGAGTTAAGTTGGTATAAACGCTAAGCACAATTTTGTTGTTCTGGTACCTAAGGTATTGTTGAAATTTTACACAAATTAAATTCAAATTTACTCAGGGTATCATAATGATATGAAGTAAATGCAATTAACATCACATAATCATCTGGTTAATCGAATCATGTTTGAAGCCAAGCTGAGCACAAATTTCATTAAACTTGGTTGATTTGCCATTTAGGTAATGTTACTTAATTAAATTTTGACGGCGTCATAATCACTTAAATTATTTAAACTATTAGGTAGAAGTTTCCTGATTTAGGCCGAGTAACATGGGATCTACTATTAATCTAATTAAGCTTGATAAATGTGGTTATAATGTCTTATTGTGATTTATTAATATTTCACATCGCACGCACAAAATCCATCAACAAACAAAGTTTGTTCTTGAGTGGTGGCTGACGTCGATAAACGCAAATTCGCCCTTAAATCCCAGGATACAAGCAAGGTAGACATATTAAAGGCACATTGGCATAAAAACAGGCATCCCCTGTAACCAAAAGCCCATCTAGCGAAATTGCCATCCGCTCGCTCATTACCGACTGAACCAACCGCGGGATCCGATATCCCGCCGCACGTGACTAAAGGAAATTGAAAACTCTATCGGTTAATCGAAATATTGAATGGAGTTGCTAAATATAGAAATTTTAATTAGGAACTAAACTGCATTGCCATTTTTGTATCTATTCTGTTAAAAATTCCCGAAAAGTGCGACGCAACGTCCTTACGTTTTAGTCTTCTATTAGGCCTGGTCCTCAAGAATTTAATATGTTTGCCATCGAATCACTAAGAAGAAGTCTTCCATGACAAATTTATTTTTCTATTACCTATTACAGGGGGAGTCCCCTTGAAGATGATAGATCATTTAGGATATATGGTAAGTATTTTTTTACAATAAAATCTAATCATAAATTGAGTCATAATTCTTGAATCACAAAAAAGGATAGAAAATGCGTGTCGAATTATCACTATAATTATCGATCTAGTCCAACAACGAAGTAATACCAGATCGCGGCTATTGATTTTATTATAGACATCAAAAAGCCTATTGCTGTTCAGTATAAAATAATATATAAAATAAAATAAAATAATATATAAGTTTCTTCCATGGCGCGATTTACAGTAGTTACCATCATTGCCAAGTTGAGCAAGCGCGTTAGTGCCCGGAGTTTCTACAGAGCTTCATCATTGGACCATGCTCGAGCACAAGCTCATAATCTCATAGCCGGCTTTTACGGCGCTCACTGGAAAAGTCGTGTTGACTAGTATACTCTGTAACCACACGGTTAGGGCTGCTAATGAACATATATAATGTTACCTAGTCACATGTAAAGGTGTATTGAGAAGAATAAGCGATTTACGATTAGATAGAGCATGAAGGGCGCAGGCGTGTTGAGACCGTCGATGGAACTCTCTTATTATGAGCTTGCACGACTTGATACTTGAACACGTCTGCTTGCCACAATCTTAACAGCTCTTTTATTTCGCCATTGGTTTAACTTCTTGTGTGTATGATAGAAATGCCTATGCATTTCTTAAAATTGATAACTTCTTTTGGTGAAAACTAGTAGGTAATAGAATTACTATTCTTTTTAATATGGACCTGAGACGAACGGTACAGCTATAATAATGATCTATATCCAAGTAATCTAATTCTAAAATCCGACAAAATTTTACTTTCATTTAAATATCAAAGGCATTTTTTTTAATAAGTTTTAAAGTGATACTGAGATTTCAATTTGATTTATCTATCAAGGCACTCGAGTTTAAACTGAAGCTATTACAAATTACTAACTAAGTTGACGCACAGACGGGCTGCATGACTGAAAGGTGTAAATGGAGGCAAATTTGTCAATTTATATGCGAAACAGACATCTCAAAGGCGCGTTTGACGGGAGATACCCCAAAAATCTATTATTGACTGATTCTACACTACGTAAACCCAACTAATTAAACACCGATTTTTATGAACTACTTGAAGTAACTTTTACTATGATTTCGGAACACTTTCAAGCAGAAAAAAAAAATAGTTATTGCGCGACATTACGCTTCATATTCGTTCTATGTTCTAAAAACAAAATTTTGGGCAAGCGTATTTTTTTTCATAAAAAAACAGATGGTATTCTACAGAAACGAAGATTTGGTTCACTTGAAAAATTAACTCTCTTTGAGTAAAGAGAATATAGCACGTTATTATATTAGTCCTTGGGGGAATATTATTCAGGTGATATTATCTCGCTGCTATTATTTAATTATAAGCTTTTTTACGCCTTATTACGTGGCAAACGTCGCGGTTCATTAAAATCTCTTTTCACGTTGCTCGGCTTTAATTATCCGTTTTCTTTGTTCGTTGGCGATGGGCATCTGTACGCTGGCAACATCGCTGTATTTCACATTATTTAACCACCATTAACGTTTGGCAAAAATATCATACACCAGCAGACCGATTCGAAAATATTTTATGGGTTGATATAGTATAAACCTGTAAAGCGTATATAAAGTATATACGCTTTACAGGTTTTTTTTTTATTTGGTAAATTACAAGACAAAGACTTTTAAAAGACATTGGCGTTTTCTTTAAAATTTACCCTTTGATCCGTTTTCGTAATTTTGATTTCATAATTGGTTATAAAGAAGTTTTAAAAGAAGTTATTTTTCGCTGTTTTGTAATTAATTATCATACAACGCTTTTTTTCCGTATTAGTAGTAGAGTTTACATACACGAGGGCAAAGGCGGAGTTGTCTCATTCAGTGATTTCTTCCGGTTAACCATAGGGTAAATTAAAAAAGTAGATTGGGATACTATTGACGTCATTATTAACTAATTTTATACTCTGTTATTATTAGTCTCTTTTCTTCTTCTTATTCCATCGTATTTAGTATGGAATGGTGAATTGGAACACATTAAAATCACTGTCTGTCCGTCCATTACAGCTATTTATCACACAATCAAAATTGGCCTATACAATTGAGAGTTAGTACTATCATCAACATAGCAACCATAGTACGTCCACTAGTGAATATTCGTCTCCCCATAGATTTCCAAAGCGGTCGTTTGTAAGCGACCAGCATCATCTCACGACCTGCGTGGTCTCCACTAAAGGTCTTTAACACTTCACCGGTCATCAGTTCTTCGAGCAACGCGCCCGAGCATCGCCCTCTTCATAGCTCGTTGCGTAACCTTGAGCTTGAGAAATGTTAGCACATTACAGGTGTGAACTTAAAAAGTTTCTTTTTTATTTTTGTACTCCATCGTATGACATCTCGTTGGATAGGTCGTTCAAAAATATTACCTTTAACATTTTTTCGATTCGTCCCTGAATCGAAATATAAAGCGAAATATTAAGCTGTAAAGTACTAATTTTTGTTAGAGTGTGTGCCCCCCTGCCATCTAAGCGGTTGTTTTAGGATACGTAAAAAAAATCACGGCAGTAGTATAATATAACGAAGTTAAAAGAAAACTATCACAGCTAAATAGGTTTTACAAGTTTATGAGTTATAGTCAAATAAATATACTTTCCGTGGAGTAATTCTTATCAAATAACAAAAAGCTCTCTTCTAAGTCCGCATATTGTGACGAGCAACTATACGGGATCCTGCGGCAGTGGGACACAACTATGAGAAACAGGTAGGTACCATACATTACTGACGCCTATATTATCTAACTTCGAACCAATCTATAAGTTTGGATGTTTGTTTGTTTATTTGCTTGTTGCTTAATCACGGCGAAACGGATGAACGGATTTGGTTGAAATTCGTTACATAGGTAGAACATACTCTGGATTAAAACATAGAATATTTATATTCCGATGTTCCCGCGGGATAATTAAATTTTCGCTATAAAATTATTCCACGAAGGCGAAGCCGTAGGCGGAATGCTAGTATTGCACATAAAGTCTTAGTAAATCGTCTTAATATATAATTGAATTGTAAGAGGCCCTTGTTATTTATAATAAACTTTATAATAAATATCAAACCGAAAACCTTACTTTTCTCAATATAAATCCAAGTTCCCATCATTTGTCACAAAGCTTTAGGTAATAAAGTCTCACCGGTGTACTGCCGTAGAGATAATAGCTAATAATTTTAATAAAAGAAGTCAAACAAAACATTAAAGACATGAAAGAGCGCAAGAAAAAGCGCAGTCTTTGTTTTAAAGCCCTCCTTTTGTGAAGTCATTTTTTCGATTTCCTTGTAACCGGGATTGTCTATGTCCGACCCAGCAGTTTTATTTAATCAGGAGTATTTGAACTGTTATCTACACAGCTGTTTGTTTGTTGTAGGTAATTGGTATTTTGAATATACAGAATGAATGGCTTTGTGAAAGGAAATTGTTACTCAGTCGGTCTCAATTTTTTAACAAAAGGCAGGTCAGGTATTCCATTCATATGACTTGTGGTTATTCATTACTATGCTGCTATGAATCGAAGTTTACGCTATATGTACGTATAAGAGTGTAGGTATAAAAATCAGCCAATTACGTGTCGGATCATGTACAATTGTACAGGGTAGGGTTTTGTAGTCAGAATAATATTACTCAGCTGTGTATTATTATATTAATACTAATTTATCACTTGACGACCTGTTTGGTGTAGTGGTTAGCAACCCTGACTGCTATACCACTTAGTTACACATTCGGCCAGCAAAAATAAAATGGTTACGTATGATAATGATACTAATTTACCACTGGTAATAAGTGTTTGTTATTTGTTGTTCATTTACAAATTATATGCTATTATTATAATAAAGTTTGAGTCTTAAAAGCATTAAATATTGTTTTAGAGATAGTGCTTTAATAGAATTTTAAAGAAATCCCTGTTTTACGGTTTCCAAAATATAAAAATACTTATATTACATATAAAGTGCACCTATGTTGAAGAGAAAAAAGTTCCCCTTTTACATTTACACTGGACCCTTCCAAATTCCAAAAAATAATCATGATTTACATACATACCTATAATCACTTATGTAAGTGTATGGAAAGCATAAATCACAGACAATTGCTCTATATCTTCTCTATGTAAACTTTCAACATTCGCCACCATCCATATCTCAATTCCGCCAGTGATGGACTGACACCACACTCTTTAAAACGATTCAGCTCTTTTGTTTCTTAAAAAACTGAAGTTTTAAAGTCAACCGCTCACAAGTTAGGAACTAGAAGAAACCAGAACTAAGTGCAATTGTCCACGACACGACAAATCACTTAGCTAATAGCTACATTTTATACCACATTTACTCTATACCAACCGACCGAGGGATTCTTCCAACTATCTTTTCCTTTTCTTTTTTCGATCAGTTCTTATTAGAGCGTTTGACGGAAAAACGGAACTTTCATAGGTTTCTAATCTCGTTGTTCACTTATTTTATGAAACGTTTTAACTTGAACCTTAATAGTTTTATGCAAAGTCAATCTGACTACGCCAAGAATTTTAACATAATGACTCGTATCGTATTACAACTAAGAGCGTCGGTGGCTCAGCGGTTAAGACGCGGTCTCTCAATTTGGGAGGTCCTGGTACGATTCCCAGGCAGACCATGTACCAATGAGTTTTAAAATTTAATTTAATTGTGCATTTATCCGACTGCTCTTAAACGGTGAAGGAAAACATCGTGAGGAAACCTGCATGTCTGAGAAATAAAAATTCTAAGGCATGTGAAGTCCCCAACCCGCATTGAGCCAGCGTAGTGGCTATGGCCCATACTCCCTCATTTTACGAGGAAAGGCCTATATCCCTGCAGTGGGATGTTTACGTGCTGATGTGATGATTACAACTGGATAATTATGGATTCATTTTAACCAGGTTATATCCAAACCGCTTTACCTTTGCCAGAAGGTTGACTAGGTGGTTACCATTCTTTTATCTCTTGCTGCCGTTAAGCATCAGTCTCTGTTATGAGAGGTAGTTCATTAAAAAAAATGTTCTACTGTTATAAATACCTATCTATGTATAACTATTTAAGTTTTAATAACTGTTTAAGTCAATAAATACATACGTACATACACTCGAAAAACAATACCCTCCTTTCTTGGGCAGTCGGGTAAAAAAGAAAACTCAATTGTATTAGGCCGGAGTTGGAGGCCTCTATACGGTCCTTTGTAGGTAATATTTTTATTAAAAATCTGACTACTGCCGTCCGATTCGATCAATTCGTGATTGGGTGGGGGTAAATTTGCTTATACGACCTCCGCCTTAACAACCTTTTTAAAAGTGTTTAAGAGATTCACAAACTGATCTCGTTAGCGAAATCTATCGGTAATGCTACTCGGTCCCTTTACGAGTAAAAGTGACAGAGCTATAGTTCACTATAACGAAAGCGGTTTGCATGAACTCATAATAGATCCACGCTAGTTGTTGCTGTTTTGACGTACCTTAATCTAATCGTAAACATATTAGTTTTGATGCCTCGGTCACCTTCTCATACGTATGGACTGAATTGCTAAGGAATTTTCCTTTCAATATAGGCACAGGTAAGTAGCTTTTGCGAATATAGTGATAGTTATTAAATATCCGGTTGTATCACATATTAGTATGTCAATAATTTGTATCTTCTATCGACTATTCAATTAGAAGCTTCATGAAATGAATTTAGGAAGTGAAAATGTTATTACCGAGAATGCAATACACATACAAACGACAAAGTTCATGTTACACGACAAAATTTGATGGACCGCTAGCTGAACATAATTTTAGGCTCCATTTACTTTATTACATTTAGCGGAGTAACGACCGCGTACGGTCTCCGTCTCAAATATTAAATAGTGAGTGACGTACAATGTTACATGGTGTCATAATTTTCTGACTAAATATGGCAAGTACTTTACCTCTACTATATATTATACTATATATATTTACGTCGTTCCTTTATCAGTTACACAAAGGAATCTCTCTTGTCTTTCTATCACATATTTACTTGAAGCCAGTAGAAATCAAAAATAACTTTAACGCTCTTTTAATACCGATTTTAGTAACGGCAACGGCAAATTTGGGGTTGTTGTGAAACTTACATGGTAGAGTCGGATATCCGGTTCAGGTGAGCACATTTTTAGTTTCTTTAAATTATAGGAATTTTGCGGACTCACCAATTTTCTGTTCTGTTTTAAAAATGTTCACACAGCCAGGTATTCCATACAAACTTTCAAGGTCAAAATCTTTGAAACGAATAAACTGATTCTAATGAAAATGTATCGACAAGCAAAATACATAGGTTTGAAAAGTAAATAGAATTTTCGAAAAACACTGTTGAACTAAATAAGAGCGATTTTAAGTTTTCCATAATGACAACCGGTTGGTGGTAGTAGTAGCGGTAGTGGATAGTGACCCTATCAGCGAAACTAACGGTTCCGGATTCGAATCCCGCGAGAGGTAAATGTTTATGCAATGAATCAAAATCAAAATCAAAAAATGCTTTATTTTGTAGGTACATAGGGTACACTTATAATAGTCAGATTTTACTTTTTTAAAGCTACTGCTTGTTCAAAAGGCAATTTTCCCCTGAGAAGAACAAGCAAGAAACTCGAGAGGTCGCTCTTTTAAATAAAGGTTTTTATATTACAAAATTATTATTTTATATTATAATATTTCATTATTAATTGTGAAATAGCCTGGTTATGCGAACGGGCTGGTTATGTCCATGATTGTTTATCATCTAAATAATCTGATATTTTATAATATGCTTTCTTAATTAGTTTCTGTTTTATAGTATCTTTAAATTTATTGAAAGGAATTATTTATTTATTTATTATTTTATTCCCTAGTCATGGAAACATGCATATAAATATTTGTGTATCCGTTACCTATAGTATCCACAGCACAAGCTTTGCTTAGTTTGGGACTAGATGATTGATGTAAGTGTACCGAAATATTTATTTATTTATTTTATAAATTAGATATTTCAAAAATGATTTCTGCTAACTTTTAAAACTTATGTATCTACGTATAAACTATCATTACAATGAGTTTATTTACTTCAAACACTTTTATTTTGAATATGGAATGTCTTGAGACGTAAATGTTCTGTATGAGTGTAATGAAATGCTCACTTAAAAATCTTAATTGCTAAAGATCCGTCTAATAACACAATGGAGGGCGCAAAAAATATTTATATCCAAGGAGATCTATAAGTTCTTGCCGTGAACGTCGTAAAAGGTGACTAATTGTACAGGACATCTCGCGACTAATAAAGAACTCATAAGAACAGCAAATCATTAATGGATCTCAGCAGCCTTAGTAAAACAAATCCTTAGGTATTAAGAATCCGTAACACCCGACTGCAAATTTTCTTGCTCATAAGGTTCTGCGAATATATTGTTTCCGTCGGTTGAGGTTAGTTAAAATGTAGCAATTTATTTATTATACAAAAACTCGGTTACATAAATAGAAGGATAATCTCTAAAGGATTGCCTGCCTGCATTCCAATAATTCTCAATAATAATTCCCGCTGAAGTTAGCAGTCACAATGAGGTAGGCTATTCGTTTTCGATTAGCGAAGGTAAGTAATGTCTGGCGCGGTCAGTCCTTGGATGGGTAACCACGAAATGCATTTTAATACGAGTCGCGAGTCGAGTACGCAGTCGTTAAGCCAAGTCGGTGGCCTACAGGCCCATGTAGGCCACCGCCAAAAAAGAAGCTTAATCTCATGATTCCGTTTGTTCTGGTGTACGTAGATAAAACTTCTCACCCTAGAAAAACAGGAGATTATTTTATTTATCTATACGATACATAATACTTCTCAAATAATGACACCACTTCATTACATACTACCGTCTACCACTCATATGACAGGAATCGTCCTGAGGTGCCTATGTCAGTCACAATGAGGCGTTATATCAAGCTCCGCTTACTGTCACGGGGATATGGGATGAACCGCGTAGGTAATAAATAAGAGAAGGACGCGCGAAACTCAGGTTACCCTTTTCATTTTGTGTGGAGAAAAATTTGTTAGAAACGCGATTCCTGAGTGACAGAACAATAGGTTTAATCTTCACGTTTGGTGAATCATGTGACGGAATGTTTTTTCCGTAACTTATTCTGCCTGCGTGGATCAATGTAAACGTCATAAAATTAAGAAATCGGTGGTCACGGGTTCGAATTCCAGCGGAGTATCTTAGACTGTTGTCTAAGATATGATCTTAGACAATTGTCGAGCAGCAATGTTGTTGTTAAGTTGGGAGTTACGGAGAGCGCGTGTCACCTCATATCCACTTAATACCAGGTTTGATTGAGATTAAGCCCTAACCCGGTCTGTTTAAATGTAATAGTAGATAATTAAATGTAGACACAGACAATTAAAGTTTGGTGTCGGCTGTAGATATGCCACTGTTTTCTTTTTTCGTTAAGATATAACATAGGAACGTCATCCGCTTGATGTATGAATTATTAACAGAAAAACCACCTCATTACATTCGAGGCCTATCCTATGGTATATTTAGTTAGTATAATGCAATCTTAATGAAATCTCCGCCATTTTATGTCAATTTGTCAAGCGCTTTTTAATAATGTCGTAGCAAAACTTGACAAAAGTAAATAAATATAAGGCGTGACATATATATTTGACGACTGAAATATAACAAAATTACAATTATAATTCGCACATTTTTCCATAAGTCCGTAGACAGCGTTTGTTCATTGTTTTTGGTTCAAATTGTACTTAAAAGTATGAATCATAAGTACGGTAGCTACAGAAAAAATTCTATGGCTACGCCGCTACGATTTTTGCTTTTCTAATCTAAAATTACAGGAATGAAAAGGTCTTGCACCTGCCAAAATCATAAGAACTACTTGTAATAACAAAATAATGAAATATTTGAATGACTTTTTTAATTGAAAAAAAAAACTATCATAAAAATTTGTTAACCGTTTGCCGCTACCGTACATTATGTAGGTATGTGGTACCACAGATTAACTAATAATTCTGTGCAACTAACATTGCTGTAGGTTATATCTTATATATTTGCATTACCTTGGAGAGTTTTGTTTTTATATTATAAAGAAACTATGACAAAGTTTTGCATTTGATTGAAACTAGAATTGGCACAAACAAATTTCAAATAAAAAAAAATCCATAAGATCACTTTTAGAAGAGTAATAAAACAACAATGGAAATACTTGCCCGAGTCCCCGTCATGCACTTAGCTCTTTTAATGTGTAAGTAATAGATAATTAAAATTTTATTAAAATATTTCAGTTTTTGTTCATTTTTTTTTTTGGTTTCGTGTCCTGATATAAATGTGTAGATACTGTAGGTAAATGGGTAATCAGTAACTAAGTAACGTCATTTTAATAAGACTTATTACGTATGTGAAGAACGAATTGCTATTTCTGAAATTAAATATATTCACAAACAGAATATATTAATATCTGTAAGCAGCATGACTCATTTGAGCACGACTTCTGTTAAAATATCCATGGTTGAATAACAAAAAACACTCGACTTCAAAGAATAAATTTTATAAAATATCTTCAGACAGTAAAATTCTGTTCTTTTACAAAATATACGGAGTATTAGTGTTATTCTATAAAACGAGAAAGTCAGTAGGTGAGTCACAATATTAGCATAAGAAATATGAAGCTACTTAGACCCAATGGTAACGGAGGAAAAATGAAGAACACTAAAATTAATCTGTCTTTCTTTACGCAAAAAAGAAAATAAAGAATGTCTTTGTTATTGAAGACGTTATTTTACAGGCGAGGCAATATTGTTGTACCTTTGTTACCCTTGATGGATGTGTGGTGAGAAAATAAACTTGGATTTGTGGCACAACCCCGCAAAGGTTAAACAATTCTAATGAGCAAAGTTTTTGAGGCGTCCGCAATTTAATCTAGAGGCATTACTGACCGGGTGCCTACTCATAAAGAACCCGACTTATGTAAGTAATACTTTGTGGTTTACATATTTCTAATACCTTTACTATTATTATTCTCACGTTCCCCTGTAATGAATACTTACTTCATTATACAAATTTAAATATCAACCGTTGAATAAATAAGCAGGAGAGCTTAATAAAATTCAAGATAATCGAATCCTTTGAAAATGAATCTAGATTTAGTCGTATCAAAAATTAGATACCTAGGTTTTGCACCTATAACAGCTGCAAAACGTAGGCACATGATGAATGTGTATCAAAGTGTATGGTTTCCGACATGTAAAAAGAACAGAAACCCACTCCCAATGGGTATCGTAAAATGCGACTAAGGGCCTTTTACACCAAAAAACATCTATAGACTTACCTATACGTTTTTGTCACTTGTATATATGAATCTTGACGTTATATATGAATCAAAGCAATGAAATGTTACATTGGCACGGATAAATGAACAATAGTTTGATCTTTCTGGTACAATCTGGTCCATCTGGTCTGGTTGCATCGCTCTAATTTAGTTCCTTATTAGTGACACTATCGAATGGTGTCATAATACAGTATGTGTTTTTTTTTTTTCAAAATGATCGGTTAGATTCTTGGCTAGGAATACTGATTTTTCATAAATCCAATTTTCGCTATTCGTCATTCCTCATAGTTTCGGATTTGGAAATCCACATCGACTTCGACGAAATTCGCCCTATGTAACAATACAATACTGCTCGTCCAATACTTGCCATACGATAGAATATAGAGACAACATTGATCTTTAGGCCCTTCCTGCATAAGACGTGGATACTTAGGCCGTCTACAACCCTAAAATGGTAATTAAGCCCTACCTATATTCAAAGTGGAGAACTAAAATTTCGCGAAACAAACACGTTATTAATACTGCTAACAAGCCCGCGAGAGGTTATGCAAATACTGTGAAAACAAGCCTAGTAGGTACCACAGACAAGGTTGATAGTGGAAGTCGACCGCGTATTACGCAAACACACGGCTTGACGGAACAATTTGTTAGGAGCGTTCTTTGTAAGCGTCTCGCTTTGTGATTTCCGTGAGCGGAGCGTGAACATTTTGACAACTGGAATTTGTATTGTAAGGGGTGGAAACCCGTTTACAACGATATATTTGCGGTCGTGAAAATATAATAACGGAAATTTGCTTATTACAATATCAATCATAAGACTTACATTGAACTTTGTACTATCGATCGGTTTCGTCTGAGAACGAAAACTGAAGATGAAAGCAATATTTCAAATACCTACTTATTTTTAATACGCCTGCCTCGTGAGTTTGAAAGGGTGTCACTAATTTTTCGTCTTTTATATTTGAGCGTGTAATTTCTTAGATTGAAGGATCTAAAAAATATATCTGTAAAATATATAATAGGTACCTAGTTACGAATTTTGTGTTTGCCTGTGATTGCCTTGATGGAAACGTTATCGTGAATATTGGTGAATTCGTGTCAGAATAATCTGACAGTCAGTGATCTAAAGCTACTGACTTGGTCTAAGGAAATATTTTTTGACTAGGATAAAATAATGATCTTGATCAGATTGGATGGATTAAGGAAAAGTATGATCTGCTTGGTTAACCTATTTATTATTTTTGTGCACAAGGGGTTAAAAAACTGCTAACGTAACGATCATACTCAACACAAGGCCTATGGACACTAGAATGTGCAGGTTAGGTTCTTTCTCCTTGCTGAGGAAACGCCTCTGCATTTATTGTGCGAATGCGGCCCGCTATGCAGAAACGTATATAGGGAGAGAGTTTTGTCACTGCGATAAAACTTCGTAAAGCGCCAAAACTTCAATTATTTATTAGGTACTAGCTGAAACGATAAATCGGGATCAAACGTGGTGATACATGACTGTTTTGTGCTGCAACAGGCACACTTTTTATATAAACAGTACTTACTACCTACTTACTAGTTTAATAATATCAAACATATTTCTAATACAACCAAATTTTTTTCATTATTTTAAATATTATCGTTCTCTTGCTATATTCCTTATGTAGATCATTAAAGGTCATTAACATGCCATGATATAAGCAATCTGATTGTTTTCTTGTATTGATGTGTCACTTTTGGAAGCTAACATTTTCTACGGGTTTATGAATAATGATTATTTAGATACCTTTAGATCTTCATGACTCAGTTCAAAGCTGAGAATCGTGACTTTAATTCCTATTAAGTAAAACATTAACCTTCTTTAAAGTCGGCGAAGAAATACACCAGATCCAGAAATGTTCTCACCATCCACAATTAAGAAAAGGTTAAAATTTCGAATGAAACAAGCTCATGTAGTTGTGTTAAAAGGGAGAGAGAATCCCTTACAAAATATGAGTTTCAAGTCACTCCAGTGAAAGAGAAATACAAAATGTAGATAAAGGGAGTAGGTACTCGTAAATACTCGAAATAACTTACAGTTCCGCTCCCCTTGGTTGTTTATATTATTGTCTGAGCCGCATATTTCAAATATGTGCGCTGAAAGAAGTGAGTGTTACGCACGTCATTTTTTCGACGTTTAATTTCCTCTCGTAAAGTTTTAATTCGAGGCATAAAGCTAGCTTGAAAGCGGTGTCTGGCAAGTTTCATCATCGCGCAGATGCGTTCAGTAGGAAGCTTACTTTGCACACAAAGCCTACAAGTACAAAAGGCACTGCCTCCGCTCCATTTTGTGTCTGACAAGCTGGGAACTCGTGGAATGAGACGCGTCAACTCTGTTTTGATATCGCCTGTTAAAATGTTCATCGTGTGAAGGTATTGTTAGAGGTTTGGTGATTTGTGTGTCCGCTTTTAGTAGCAAATTCCAAACAAGCAAGACGTCACTTTTATCATAAACGTCTCGGTATTGTCTAACAATTTGCTCTATTGAACGACTATCATTAAATACTATGTCTTCTTCTCATGTAACTGACACTTGTCTTTTAGGAGAATAAAATATCTTTAAACCTATGTAACTAATCAGAATGACAACAGTTAGTCGTCTCTCAAAACGAACCGATTAATTTCCTAATTCTGTCAATAACTGCTCTAATCGGGCTCATGGCATTTAGCCCGATGTTTTCGCATCCAATAAACGGGAGCGGTGAGGATGATAATTACTAATCATCAGTAATCAGCGGGCACATGTTTGCGCCGAATTTAAGGGCAATAAATAGAATGTGACGAGGGCGCGGCGGGGACACGTCGCACACACCTGTCCGGTGATTAAACTTTGGGCGGTGGACGATATCGGCGGGTTTAATTTTGAACTCGACCGCCAGGGTTGACCCTTGTCTTCGTCAAACACAAATACCAGTGAAATGTCTCTCCAATTCCTATCGCACGATTGACTTTGAAAAACCATCAGGTGAGATTATTATCGATACCTCGTAGAAGGTGACTGTGTTTTATGTGAATTACCGGAATAATTTTAGATATTTTTAACATACTTCTATTTTGTGACTAGTTCTTATATAGGTATATAACAAATCTAAGAAATCGATTTTCACCGACTTCTTTTGTAGTCATTCAAAACTTTCCAAATGCATGCAATTCTGGCAGTACAAAAATATGATATCATTGGACTAAGGGGAGTTTTTTAAACTATAGTAAAAGTATTACTGTTAAAAATGTTTCATTGCGGCTATAACGGTATAACACGATGTAAGTATTTTGATGTACTTCGATACATTGAATATATGACTGTAAACATCGTCAGAAACGTTGTACCTACTCGTATAATATTACCTTCCGTTCACGAATTTTAGTTTCCATTTTATTACTTAATAGATTGATGCTGATATGTACGTTATATGCATGACTGGTCTGCACCTTGCTGTTGGACGCATTGAATATATCGTATATTGCTATAAAGTAGCGAGTTCTGAGGAAGGAAACCTTTAAATTTTTCCTGATCATTCGTTCGGTACTTGTTCTTACTGTTCGACAATAGATACAAGTATACATCTACTAATACTAATACAGTAACGGGTACATAACAGAATTTTAACAACTAATGGTATCATCTCGTTATATCGCATTTCTTGTCCGAATTTTAATTATACAAGCAACTTTATTGCCATTGGAATTTGTTAACAAATGGCTATATTTTACTTTAAGTGGTACTAGGCCTGGCCTCTGTTCGTAGTCTAGTCGCGACTAGTTGGTTGGTATGTTGACTGTATTGTGATATTGAAGTGCCAATCTTATCTCGGCAAAGATACAGGAGTCACAGGGTTTCACTTTCCACGAGGTGCGCTGCTAGCTTGTTTGTCGTACCATAACACAAAAACTACTGAACCGATTGTACTGAAATTTACTGACTGACTGACTGTATCGCCTTTCTTTATAAAAAAAATCACACAAGTCAACCGCCGAATCTATGAGTTATCGGTGTACATACATAAAAAAACGGCCGAATTGAGGACCTCCTTTTTGAAGTCGGTTAAAAAACCTCACAATTAATTCGTCATCTCAATTTCCGTTCCAGGTACTATGAATAAAACCATCAACTAATTTTATTCAACTAACGACTAACTGCCTCCTTAAAACAAAAATCGTCTGTACAAAACATAGGCCAAGGTTTCTATTTGTAGCATGTTTAGTACTCAATTTGATTTGTGGTGGCTCATTTTTCACAAATTTTGTCTGGTCAGCTACCGCCATTAGCCCAGGGATAATACGGTAAAAATCAGCTTAGCGAGACATAATTCAGAATCGACTTATATAATTGCTATTTTATAGAGGTTTATTAGAGGTGTAATTTTGAATAAGTAAGCCTAAAAAGAATGAGCGTTTAGTCTAGATTTTTTTAGAAAACCCTATTTTTAATTTGTATCTTAATAACAATAAATACTAACTGATATTTAATTTGGTAGACTTTTGTTAAACACAGTTAAGTTATTGATGGATAAAAAACTAAGCATATTATAGTTAGTTGCATGGGTTTTAGCTGAAAATGTCGTCGAGCTGCATTGCTTGACAAATAAAAATGAGAACTAATATTTTGTAAAAATAATTTCCCTAAATGTTTTGAATTGAAAGAAATACCCATCAATTAAACATTTTTTTACAACACTTTATAAAATGTTTCAAGAAAATCACAGTTATTCGTTAATCCGAGGTCAAAACGTATTTTCCCTGGGCTACATGTTACAACTACGTCTGACGTCAAGCAGCAGTATTATTGCCCGCTGTATGAGATTCCAACATAGCTTGTTACCCCAATAAGCTTTGAACCATCACGGCCGACTTCATCTTCACTTAATATCAGGATAATAAGCTAAATTATATCGTATGTGATACATTCCTAAATATTTAAGTAATAAATTTCTAATTAGATACAACTCTCACTGGCACGTGCATACTTTGTTGATTACGTACCTGAAACAGGAAAAGATGAAATTATTAATGGTGTTGTTCCGATGGTTAGGTATGTTATAGCATTAACATAACATAAACATCTTTGTTGTTTCTCACACAAGGTAATCTAAATAAGTAACATATTTCAAAGTTATATAGATATAGGTAGTGGTATTTCCCTTGTGAAAGTGTGTTCGAGCTAATACAAAGCATGTTTTTCAGGTCGCCAGGCTCTCTGGAAATCACAAGGTATATACTATACAATGTATAGGTAGATCCAAAATATTTAATTATAATTGCAACATTGTATTGAACGTTTCTGCGAAATATGCAGATATTAGTGTAAAAAATGTCCATATCTTGCGTCAGTACGAATATTATAATGTAGTCATAATACATTGATGAAACATATAAAAGTATATTTAACATATAAAAGTCCCACTGCAGGACGCAGGCATATGATCGAAATTATATAGTTAACGTTAGTTAAATCTGCCCATGTCCATTTTATGAATACGCAATTGAATGACAGATTGTATCATTCATTGTTAACTGACGTGAAATATCGAATAATATCACGCCAACACCCTGCACCTAACAGTGGCTTTCCCAGCCGATAAGACCTATCTAAATCCCCTTTGTTGTGGCAACCTACATTCAGTTTCACTAGATAAGTAAGCGCTTGTTTATCTGAACTATAAAATGAATTCAAGCATTTAAAGTACTACGCCACCAACACCGTTATAAAAGGAGACATAAAACTAGCGTATTTTATTTCTTCTTTTAATTGAGTCATGTAAAATCACAATTTAATTGTCTGCTTCGAAATATTTAATGAAGTTAACATGGGTTATACAACGCCACTCTCAGTTGAAAGGAAAATAAGAGCGTAATTTCTATACGACAATATTGTTACATTATTTCACCTGATGTTGCTGTAAGTACCCGGGTGTATGTGTATGTAGTACATTTTAGCAGCAACCCTAACATGGGGAAGATGTGGCGTTGTCTACTCAACGTTATTATTTTGGCAATAATATCATATTATGCTTTCAGACTCCACTCCCCCCGCTCCTAACCCCGCACCGCTGGCAACGTCAAGCTACAGAAATAGTATTAGAAATTCATAGTCTATTATTGAACGAGTATAATGTAGATACGGATACTTGTATTTAGAACGTTGCAGCTTTGTGATTGAAATTGCAATAGGTAACTAGCGGAGTAGTTAAGCCACGATGACAAGCCCTGTTTTTTGCAGGGTTTGGACGCTTGCCAGGCACTCTTATCTTTGCAGGTATAAACACACGAGTGATAACACATGCCCCACGGTATATTATGCCAACGAAGAGAACTACGAGCATGTCGTCAATTTTCGTCCCTATCTCTACCAGAGTTATTCCTTGCTAATTCCATTAATTTGTATTATAAGAATATAATTATCGAGAACTTTACATGGTCACGAATTTGCATTATCGTTTATAACATTTATATTAATATACCGGATGAGTTTTTTTACCGTAAGGAAAAAAGAGGGCATATTAGGTAAGTGAAATAGAGTTATTGCCATAATGGCAATTTCTTTTTTACAAAAAAGTAAGGAACGCCCTTAGATTGATATGCAACTGGCGGGATTCGTAGGGTTTCAACCATGCTAATTTTTTTGGAACTCATATTTTCTCCAAATTTTCTTTATTTATTTAATTGTATCTATGTATGTATATAATGTAAAAATGTGGAATAGGCTCCAAACGCGACCTTGAAATTATTCGATTATGGTCTTGAAAAAAAAAAAACTAACAAATATGCCCTATTTTTTTCCTTACGATAAAAAAAAAACTCATCCTGTATGTATAAAAGATAGATACAATTATTATTAATACTTAAACTATTATAAGTATTTATTTAGAAACATAAATAAACTTAAACATAAATATCTTTGCAAATTTAAAATCCCTCATTCAACATTTCTCTTGATGTCTAAATGAAATTTGATTGTTGCTAAATTGAACGTGCAAGTATATTTCGGGCCCGGCTAGAGTGACAGATAAGAAGCGTGTCCTGTTCTCGTGAACAATACGCTTCCGCCTGTGGCGGCTGGCGGCGGACGGCGGCGACGGGAGCGGTCGTTGCCACGGGCGGGCGGGCGGCCGTGCGTCTGCGATCGTATTCCTGCTTCGCAACTTCTCAGTAACGTTATTAATATGCATCGGTTTTTTAACGGCTATTGCATTTCGGTATGACATAGTATTATGGTATAATTAGATAATTAATAAATTGGGGTCTACCGTTTAACCTTTTGAAAATGGCGCGCGCGCGACGTATCTCCGATTAGGATCACGCCGCCCAAATGTAGGTAGACATATCAAATTCTTGAAACCAATAAACCTTATCTACTCCAAACTTTACATGTATTGAATGATGGAAATAGTATCTTTTGAGACTTGTTTATCAAACTTTTATTTTCCAATCCTCTTTTCATGTAAAACAGTAACTGTAAGACAAAAAAAATATTCCGTGGCTTGATTTTGTCAGGTTTAAATTAGCAATTGAGCTTAGCATACCTTCGTTTGTGGACGTTTTTCATTCACGTTAAATATCTACTGTAGCTGACTGTTTTCACAGACTAACTTCAAAAATAAATATTCAATGCTCTATGAGGATTATATTCACGGAAAATTTTACATAGTTTTGACGCCTTGATGGTTTTAATATCGCGATTGTTTTGGAATATTCGTTCGATGGCGGACGCCTGTCATCTCAAAAACTCGGAAGAGTTAACGCAATGTGACTTAAATTAGGTACTTCACTAACATAAAAGGGGGAAGTTTTGGCCTTCAATCTTCTAAATAGACCCGTAAAATTATTCCTGAAGATTAAATAAACAACGTTTTTAGCGAAAGTGCCGCGAAAATATTATAATATCTCGGAGGCCTTTCAGGGAGGAATAAGTATATACTGTCAAAACAATGCCCCTAGATTATAACGATCCAAGTCATTCAAGTCCAAAGTAAGTCAGTAATTTACATTGTGTAGGTTGTATACATATATATAGTTATAAATTATCTTAATTATTTGTTTTTCCCAAACAATAAATTAGCGTACAAGGCTACCTGAAGAATAAAGCCTTCAGGTAGTCTTGTGTAATCCCCAAGAGAATACTCGTGTAATCACTTACGTTTTATATGAGTCTCTTGTCTGCTTTTATTTTGTAAAAATACATCATAGAGGTAGATTTGGCACAAAAAGGTCAAACTGAATAAAAAAGTAAGAAAAAATCGAACAACCGAGGATTATAGTGCCAGTGAAAGACAAATGTAATTGGTCTATTTATTTCAAAACCATGCGAACGAAATCGCAGGCAAAGCTATTAATGTACGTATAAATACTTTGAGCGTAAGCGTAATACTTGTCCGGGCGCTAGTAGGTACATGGAAATCAAAACTATGACAAAGCTACGCTTGTAAAATAATTACTTACAAGGATACCTTTCCAAGCGCCAGTCTCCGATTTTAATGAAGTTTGGTACAAATGAGAGGGTTTCGTGAATTCGTGAATTCAAATTTGCTGTGGAATTATACTAAAATTATAATATAAATAGTGTTGCAAACATAATCCTCAAATTGACTTTTGAAGAAAACGTTATCTAAGGAATTAGTCTGGGTTTAGAGAGTTCGCCAAATTTGTGCGCAACTGAAACCGCGCTGCGGCAGTTAAATTCAAATCTGCTAATCCCCAAGAGTGTTTATTTAGTTTAGCAGGTACTAGTTAATTAATATAAGTAATTACTTCCAGGAGTAAGTATGCACATTATATTCATAGCCCATAGGTATATGCATAATATGAGCTCTTGTTAAAATTGATTTCAGAAACATGATGACGTTTATACCTTTAGTTTAAAAACCTAGCCCAAATATTGGGTAATATAGCAGTGTAATTGGTGCAGATCAATCGCGAACTTAACTATCCCGTATCCCGCTGTTTTATAATTATAATCAGCGCTCATTGTCCTTTAGTCACGATTTCGAACCTAAAAATTAATGAAACTTACTTCATGTCATAAAAATTAAACACAGAATATTCTAGTATAGGTCAATTGTTATCCTTTGTGCCAGTCGACAAGTAAAAGAAATAAAAGCTACATCGTTTCACGTCATGCCGAGAAGGCTTGTATGATGGATGTAGGTGAATGTCTAAGAAGCTTCCTACACAAATGTTAGAGTAGTCGCTCGAGGGGACCACTCTACATGCTCTTCGCTGGAACGAGGCAAGTCTTACACAAACAGTAACACAGCAATAATATTTTGAACAATTCCTTTACATGGAATAAGTATATTTTTCATCCAGTACTGATAAATGTCGCATCCTAGTCTTCTAACTACTATACAAGACCTGTTCAGATCTTTCCTCAAAAGAGAAGTCTTTTGAGGAAAACTTATGAATATGCATTGAGATGTTTTATGATTCCGTACCTCAAAAGGTAAAAACGAAAATAAAAACGTGATTAAGCTTTACCCTTTTTCTTGGGAACGGCTAGAGATATCAAGATGAAAAAAAAACCTAGGGTATGTAAGTACTTCTCATTGATCTAGAATACTAAAATTTGGAAAGAAGTAGGGTTTCATCCGGTTGAGATTGTAGTCAAACGCTTATCTTTCGCGAGCGCGTTTGTATATCGTCATAAAATACCGCAACTAAAGAAAAAAATATACATATATTACATGTCCCCGTAAGCATGGCATCGTTAGACGTGCGGGAAGTAGGTGTGAGAGTGGAATAGTTGTATGTTTCGTCGAAGCGAATGAGCAGGACACATATTATCTAGCGCGACATAAACATTTATCGCGCCTGTCATGCTACGAGTACTAGTGCAGATCGTCGAGCGGTCCAGTCATGGTGTTTCACCAATATTGCGGGCATCAATTTTGCTGCTGCCCATCAATAGTAGATGCTGTGACGCTTACGATATATCAGTAATTCTTAAAAAAAATAATATCCAAATCCTTGTATTTCTAAATAATGGTAACATGCTTTTTAGTGTGTAAATCAGTTTCCAAAAGTTTATCTAATGCTTAGTCTTAAAAAAGAAATAGAGCAGATTGTAATTTTATAAATTTGTATCTTGTATTGATACAGCGTGTCATAATATTTCTTAAATAATGAAGGAAATAATAAAATAAGTATTACTTAATCAAAAACCCAGCAGCATATTTTGTACTTTACGGGCGCTGTGTTTTTCACCTTAAATGTATCTGCTGCTGTGTGGTGCCTGCACTCAAATAGAATAGAACTAACCTGTCTCTTCTCATGGGTGAGAAGCAACTAAAAACATCTACAGATTTGCATGTTTCTAGGGCACTGGGCTCACCTCGCGATGTCACGTGTGCCTATTTCATAAGGTGAACCGTGGAAGTTGTTTCAATCATTAAACTTTTAATGTTTGGAACACCCATATCCTCTGGGATATCTCTGACCACCCCATTAGGAATAAAATGTCCTATGACATTCTATGACCATGACAAATCTAACGATACCTTCCACATCAATATCTATCAATTCGTTTAGATAAATATACCTACATACGAATTCGGGTAAAAAGGTGGTTGGTCGAAGTATCTACCGAAATTTACCAAGACCAGTTCTGCAACATTTATTATCTCCTGATAACCCTTCTCGAATATTCTAATTTCGGATGATATCAATTAAAGAGACACCAAATATAGTCGTCTCAATAGTTCAGTGGTGACTGCGTGTCCCGACACTTCTACGCCACAGGACCTCTACGATGCTACAGACAATGCTGTACGCGTGGTTACATTCTGGTCCACAAGAATCTGATGTTTTTGCCATCGACTTGCTAAAAAGAAGAAGGCGTGACTGATTAGGCCTACCTTGAATATCCATGTTTCGTGTTATGGTAATAGTATAGATATTACTTGTTATTCTGTGTTAAAGGTGCCGGAAATCTCAAGGCTCAGACTAAGAAGGCACAAATCATCCATGAATTCTATTCTCAAAGCACTGTCTCCATAGTCTCTTTGAAGAATTTTTCTGAAATATAATATGAGTGGAGTCAAGATGCTCTCTGTCTGTTAGAGGAGGACAGTGAATACGACACGGTACTTACCTATCGAGTTTTAATCTACTTCATTAAACTAAGAGCAGCTGGTTGATTGCTCCATCTCAGGAGAGTAATGCATTTGTGAGTACATGGCCACCTAAAAGCAATTTCTAGCGTGTAACCGTTATATCACTGTGTTAGTGATATATGACAGGTAATATGCCACGAAGTAGAAAATACCGAAAATCCATACAGAATTCAATGAAATTAACTTAGTTTTTCATGAAAAAGTACTTACTGCATGATTTTTAAGTAACTTAGATAAATATATTTTTTTAATCAAAACATAAATTGCTTTCGTGTCAGTGATTGAATATCAGGGGTGAGGGCATGACTCCTGTGATCTCTCCTGGATCGTTTTCGACGAACTTAATATGAACTCTTATTAGAAGGATCAATCGGCACATCTAGTCTTTATATAGGCCGTATTTTAATTCCACTTGGGTCGAGCATACCACTTATACCTACTGTCTGCATTCACCAGCCCTGCTGTGACACAATCTCCGCTATCCTACAATGACCATTATAGGATACAAAACCGAGATTCTCAGTACAAAATTTCTAGCCCAAACTACCATTTTCTTACTAGAAAGTTGAAACACATATTCCTATTTAACACATTGACTGCCGCGACACAGACACAATTGAAAATTCATTGTATACTTTGAACGTCAACGCGGTCACCGTTAGACGTTCAAAGTCATAAACATTTAATTGAGTAACTACTAATATATATGTATTTGACCGTCAGAATTGTTGACATAGAGATAAGATAGAGACAATGGGTGGATGATCGGTGGAATGTGGATTCAATTTTATGAGTAAGTCGAAATTCTTAACGATTTACTGATTTTTATTTTTCACTAATAACTTCAATTAAGTGGAATTGAATAGGAAGTCTAGGTTTTTATACAAATTTCTATTTCCGTCATGGAAATGAATCAGTTAATTGAAAATAAGTTCCTAAAAGTTTTTGTTACATAATTACTCCTTCGCATTTGTGCTGATGGACTGTGCGATATCTGAATCTGACATTGCCTTTTATTAATATAGATAATACACGTCGTATAGTTTTAGAAAATATAAATATTAATAGAATTACAAAAAAGTGCTCATAACAACAGACCGAAACCGGAACGGTCAACGCGTATGCATTCGAAAGTATACAGCAACGTTTTGTATGCGCCAGTGATAGACGAGTAAACTGTTCTGTTCACGGTGCAAACAAAAACTAACACCGGAACGGTCTAGAATACTAAAAGCTGGTTTAGTTGACTGCCGCCACCTTCAACTGATGGTTTTGTTCTGCAAACTCGAAGGTACACAACGTCGCCTAGATGATTAATTTTGAAAACGTTATAACTTGAGTAGACAGCAAAATAGCATTGTATAAATTATTATAAGTGCTGTGTGGTTTCGGCCTCAAATAGAATAGAACCAACCCGTCTCTTCTCATGGGTGTCGTGAGAAGCAACTAAGAACATCTACAGATTTGCACGTTTCAAGGGAATTGGCTCACCTCGCGATGTCCCGTTCTGTATATTTCATAAGGTGAACTGTGGAAGTTGTTTTCTATCATTAAACTTTTAATGTTTGGAACACCCATATCCTCTGGGATATCTCTGACCACCTCATTTATAGATCTGCACTTTTTAACGGCGATGGGCTCACACCCTGTCACATGTGCATTTCTATAATTTCATAAGGTGAATCGTGGATGTTATTTCAATTATTAAACTTTTAATGTTTGGAACACCCAAACACTATTCTTTGGCATATCTCTGACCACCCCATTTGGGATAAAGGTCGTTATATATGTATAAATTATGAAAATACAGTTAAGAAACCTGCCCAAGTGCGAGTCGAACCACTCGCAATTGGGTACCGTAGTCGGAATTGTACATTAAAATACTAAGTTGACATACCAAACATGGGACACCACGGAATTTCTGTCGTTATATGCACCCAAATATTTATTAACATTCTATTCCCTAAAAGTATTATTTAAACTACATTTAGTTTTAGATTCAATTTTCTATCTTCTCACATTGCAGAGCTGAGGCCGCTAAGAGACAGGTGGATAGACAGACATACGGACTCACGGAGTTGGCTCACTAATAGGACTCCCATTTGTCCATAGGACCATGCGAAATCTCAAAGGCACTTGCCATTTTAAAATTGTGAGGTTCATGAACCTAGGTTTTTGGATATAAGAACTTCTGGTGGAAGTCGCTTTTTGGTTACAAGTTCGTGTGTATATTATATTACTATGTTTTAAAGAGGAATTTGTTTAATAAAACTTTTTATTATATATTACTTCCATGATGACAATGAGACTGACTGAGAATGACTACCTTATTATTGACTGATTTACTAAGTGATATGACTAACCAGTCGACGTCTCAGCCATCATCGCCATTTATATAAGGTTAGTAGAAAACTGGTACTAAGGTGATCTTAGGTATCAAGTCGAACATATATATCTTAGGTATAAGTATATCGCAGGTATTTCGCAAAAAAAAATTATCCACTCCTTTTACCAAACTGACCGATCAGCTGTATTGACAGTAATAATAATAAGTGTTTCGGATACTAATACCAATTAGGCGATGGCTGTACTATGGATACTAGATAACAGGTACATATACATAAATATTTATATAAACATCCATAAATCGGAAATAAATGTTCATATTCATCACATTAACACTTACTACTAGTCGAACCCGCAACCGTATAGGTTTCGAAAGAGAGTAACCACCGACAACACCCATCACCTGTCAAACCAGTATTAAGAAGGTTTATTCCGTCCAATGGCGCCCTCATTGGATAAATTAAGATTGCTTTTTAAATATAGCATAAAAAACATTGCTATGACTTGCACTCGAAAAGCTTGAAAGCTAATTATAAATAATAGGTACCTAAATAGCTTTAATTATGCTTATTTTCAAGAATTACAGATTATCGAGAAAAGCGGCCACTTTTTTTATAATCGTGAATTTTGGAAAATAACTTTAGGTTTTAGGCTTCTCGAGTGTAGGTCAGAGCGATTTTTTTATGTATTCTGTATTTAAAAAACAGTTTTAATTTATGCAATGAGGGCGCCACTGGACGGAATAAACCCTCTTAAAAATTTGAAATTTCGTAAAAAAAATAATAATCATGGAAATATAATTTTGTACTTCCCGTCCTTCCTCAAGACTTAATCCGCCCCCTTGCGTCTAAGTTCGATGTTGGTCTACTAATATGTTAGCGTTTAAAGAAGAATCATGATAATACTTAATTCGAAAGCAAGAATTCCGTAGGCTAGACTAGATACGTGGAGCCGTATGTTTACAACTTCGAACATGCTTCATGTGAAATTTTAATCGGATACTTACTCAGTCAAACTGAAGTTGCGATACTTTCCATATTCCCCGCGTTATAATGAGAATACAAAGTTTCTAGACTTACATGCGCGCAGTGGAATGAGTTGGATAATCACTTTATAAAGCTATTAAGTCCCAAATTTCAATCAAGAAAATAATCTTCAAAGCTCTCTGAAAATAGCTGATTATAAGTAACAACCGAATACTTACACGTGTGTAGCATTTATTATGTGTTTAATGCAAAAGGTATTGACTTCTTTAGAAATCCGAGCAAAATTGGTTTACCATACAAAATTACGCTTGCTAAAATATGTTACTAATTTTTACTTTGTCTTATGTATTTCTGCAATAATAATATAATCATCACAATCACATAATCAGCTCTCGAATGATGATTCTGATGTTCCATTGAGTATCCCAACTATAATATTATAAATGCGAAAGTTTGTGTGTTATGTCTGTATATATGTACGTATGTTTGTTACCTCTTCACGCCCCTTCTTTATTTGACACAACACATAACAATAACAGAAACAATATAAATTTATAAAATGGACAAGAAATTATTTAAAACTTGAAAATAATTAAACTGCCAAAAGTGGCAAATCAACCATGGTAAACTAGCATTGCTCCTATATCATCAAATCTCCACCAACTTTATGAGACCATTCTCTCTGAATCAAAGCTTCAAACAAAAAAAAAGCATTTCAGTTTTCCAAGTTAAATCAATGGCGTTATTTTTTTTTGTAACAAAATGATGAATATTTTTTTTTACACTTTCACTTTCAGGTGTAAAATAAAATGTAGAATAATATTACCTAGTGTAAAATAAACTTGATAATTTATTTTGACTAAAAATGATACTCATAATTTGTTATTATTTCAAAACCTATTACTTCTCATTATTGTCTTTTTTCAGAATATTTCAACTACCAAACATTCCATAAATAAATAAAATTTCAAATTCAATCAAATTTCAATTTTATGCTTAAAAAAGGAAATGTGTAGTACTAATGATGTTTTCATAAAGAAACTACAAATTAGGTGGCTTTATTCCAGCTTCCAGGCAATCCACCAGTTCAGGATTACAAGCAAGTAATAAGGTGGGAGAATTCTTTACAGTACATGTAGGTAAACATTTTTACAATATTCTTATTACTAAACTCTTGCGGTTTGCGGTCGTTGGCTAAGACTATAGGTAATAAGGCTTTCATGAAACAGATTTCACTCACTAATAAGGCAAGTATACAGAATAGACTTATTTCTTTATATTGTTCACTTAGGTAATTGAATAGCTTAGGGCATTCTTAATATTGGAAGAATTGGAATAAATGTGCATAAACCTTTAGTAAATATCTCCAAAATAAGTTAAAGATTGCAAGAAGAATTTAAAATTTAAAAGAAAACAATCTTCCACAAAATCGTCTTAGAAAGGCAAAAGATTTATTTTTCAAATAACAAGCAAACTGCTGTCTGGGTCATGACATGACAAAACTTTCCAAAAATATTAAAGGGAACGGCAAAACTTTAGGTAAACCGTCCGTCTTGTAATTTGTAACATGAACTTCATAGAAAGACTGGTTCGATTTTAACAAAATAACCAAGTCGGGCTATAAACGTGCTTTAGAAACAAGATGCTAAAGCCAATGGTCTCATCACTCATAATACTTATTAAGTAAAATTATGATATTAATTTAAAAAATAAATTAGAATTAGAATCTTTTTTTGGAGATATCTCAGTCAGATAATATCCGTTCTGAATTATGCTAATAACAATATATCAAGCAGTATTGTCAAGACTTATAAACAGAGAAATAATTTTTGAAAAATGCTAAGTAGGTACTCGTGCCTGATGTCAAATAATAAAGAAATAAATATTTCGGACACTTACACTAATCACCTAGGCCCAAACTAAGCAAAGTTTGTACTATGGATACTAGATAATGGATAAACATACATAAATATTTATATAAACATCCATGAGTCGGAAATAAATGTTCATATTCATCACACAAACGTTTACCCCTCGCTGGATTCGAACCCGCAACCGTTGGTTCGCAAACAGGGTCATTATCCACTACATCAATCGGTCGTCAAGCTTGAATTGAATTAAAGCGAAGTTTTGCATTTTGTCATAAACCAAAGCAAGTCTACAAAATAAAACTTGCTATCTACCGTTCGTTGCTATGTTCGTGAACAAACTCGAGCAAAATTCTATACACGACATTGTTATTTCTTTTCTTGTAAGTTGACTAGACAATAGAAGCGGATAAGTCAGTTACAAATCTATTTGCAACTTCAAGTTTCGAAGAATACCGATTTATATCTATACACGTCATGTTCTAGACTCCTCCGTGCCGTGAAATTCTCGGAGATATAAAAATGGCTATGACTTCAAATAAGAATGATAGAAGTATAAAATGTGTAAATAAATATAAGTCATGTTAACGACACCACAAAGAGCACAGATAGTAGAGCGCAGAAATCGTAAAACAAAATTCGTCTCATTAATTACCTACTCCTTAGACGATTTTCAGTTTGTATACGTAATCAATATTTATTTACCGAACATAATATTTTGGGCTAAATTACTAATTGTATGAAGCGGAAAATAACTATTATTATTGAATTTCTACTAAATTGTAGTTTGCCTGACGTCACGGGGGAGAATAGGGATGGACCATTGAAAAGTAACTGTGTATTGTACTCCGAGTACTATACTAACTTATACGTGCAATTATTTCAAAGGCAATCCTGCGAAGTGGTCTTTTGATCTCGCTCGTCGTTGCTTTGGAGGACACCGGTGAGTGATAATTTATTTTTACTGAATCTTCACTTTTTATACCTGCAAACATAATCTACCTTGATCTCACCTCTTGAAGCGGTGTCGTCAAGGATGATAATGAGATAAATATGTTTATCGTAAGTGATCTAAGAAGGGTCTGTACTTCTTAGTGACACGACGTCAATAATATCACATTTTTGGGGACCAAAACGCGGCCTCGTGCTCGTCATTCTATACACTACACTTAACGAACTATAGAAGAGTGAAAATTGCAATCAGCTGTATTATTCAGTATGTCTTCTTTACTTACTACTTGTGATTTCTATAAATTATACTCATACTCTTTATTTTTTCCATAGGCGTCTTCCACGCACTTGGACATTTCCATTACATTATAATACAATAAATTAATTTTAAAGGTATACATAATTATAAAGTACATTAATTATTAATTATCAAGAGGATACAAATAAAAGAATTATAAAATAATTTAGAGTAATGTAGCTGCTGTAAAGAGGCATTAATAAATGGGCATTGACAATTAAAGCTATGGTAGATGCTGTAAGGCGACACTGGTATCGATTCGGATGTACACCAACTAAACTAAAACTAGTTTTGGAATGGTGGCGTCGCATCGTACTGTTCTGAGAATGAGACAGTACTACTCTAAAACTGGTTTTAGTTTAGTTTAATTGGTGTACCTTCGAATCGACACCATTGTCTTAGGTATATTTAAAAGTAACATTTTGCTGCTGTATAGTGGCATTGTCAGATAATTATCAAATCAGAGGGGTTTTGTTTATGGGTTACTGGCTTCCGCCGCGCTTTCGCCTTCGTGTTTTTTTTTATTTTCCTGTGACGAATCCTTCTCCGAACTTCATCTGTACTTTTGTAAAAAGATCTTCCGTAACGCGTGATAGTTGGACAAACCAACAAATGATATAAGAAAGTAGAAATATATCTCATAGTTATATAATTGAATGGTAAAATATCACAGCCCAAAACATTAACGTCACAAGGGGCTAAGTTCTCCTGAAATTTTCCCTACACCTGCTTATACAGCAAGAGTTGTTGAAACATAGATTCTAGCTAAATTGCTTTTCTATGTTTAACAGAAGCGAAGTATACATCGTTTTGTATATTTTATGTAAATACTTGTTTATTATTTAATAATATAAATTGAAAATTTTGTGAACATCCGTGAAACTATGATTAAATATATCGTCCAGCCAAACAATTGTTAAAAGCTAAATATTTTTGAATTTTTCTAAGAACCGTCATCACAAACACCCGCTTTCTTATATAAAAATTATCGACATTGCCACAGACAGACATTATAACGCCCTTCTTTTTGTGTCTTCTTGTGTTGGGGGATAAATATAAAGTTTAAAAACTAACACTCATGTAAAAATAACGTTGGCAAGTTTTATGATTTTTTTCCCGAAGGAAGAAGTAACCTATGTCATTCTCATGTTAGGTATAATGACTTGAAAGAAAAACAAACACACCTTCGCATTTATAATAGTTATGAAGTATGATTTAGCTTTTATGTAATTTAAACGGCGTTAGAAGTAATATCTTCTAATTGTTTTCCCATAGAAACCTACGTTAAACAATCACTTTGTAAGTATAAGTTTAAAGTGTTCGTTACTTTTTTCCTGAATTGGGTAAGTATTTAGTTAATAATGCAATCCGTTATACTTAGCTAACTCTTTTATAGCAGTACGAAATTGACCGAGGCAAGAATAACTTTAAAATGTGGACCGCGTCAGGCAAAGTTATTATCGCGACTCCCGTGGACTCAAGTTTCGAACGACTACACAGCAATATCACTAATTTTATCCGGCATTAAACAAACAACTTCATCCCGCCGGCCTTTCGGGCTGGTATTGATTTTTAATTTGTGCCGTTAAATCTAGATTGCGAAATCAGATTATTAATGGCGTAAAGGCAAGGGTCGGCACCGCATTTCATTAGATGTGAACCAAACGTCAAGGGATAATGGTCCTTATTTACGGGAAACGGGACACGCGTGCGTGTAGCAGGAGAGATTTTTCCGAGATACTTTGAAACATAATTAATTTCAAAACTTTTATACATAAGTACCTACCTACATTACATCAAAGAAAAAAACTTTACGGAAATATACCATTTTAATGAACGGGAATGAATTATTATCCTCCGCGTCTTGTTAGGTGCTCTGTACCTGTAACCTGTAGCAGTCCGTCCTGTACCGTCTAGGTCGAATTTGGAAAATACTCAAACTGAGTTGAGTGAGACGCTATTAGTCTATTCACACAGGCGATGACGTTACGTTGTCGGTCCGCGACCAATCTTTTTGTAATTTTTTGTGAATAGCAATTCTTTCGAACACATAATTACCGTCCACGCAAGGTTACGCTGGATGGGTCGTTTTAAAGATTTCCATACAAAAGAGTTCCACATTTGCGTAGAAATGAAACAGAAACATCGAGTGATCTGCATGATACTAGTTGTTTAAGTATTCGTATAAAGAAAATTATTTGCTGTATTAAAAAGAACAAGAGTTTTTTAAATGACAATAGTTATTTTGTAAATGTATTTATGTAGTATGAGTATATCTACTATCTGGTATCCTTAATACAAGCCTAGTTGTTAGTGGGGAACCAGATGGCGCTCTGTGTATGTGCAAAGATATTTATTTATTTTAAATGTCATCGAAATGCACTTTTAAGTAAGGTGATATTTTGCTTTTTTGAATAAAATATGTTTTGTTTAAATTTTTTGTCATTTTTCACATTCACAAATACTATAATTCTTCTTTTATCACAACTTCTGCTGCTGAAGTTTTACGTACCTGAGTACGTACCGATTGTAAACGTGGGAACAGTGTACTTCTTTATCATTATCATCATCATCATCAGCCCGTAAACATCCCACTGCAGGGATATAGACCTTCCCTCGTATATGAGGGAGTATGGGCCGTAGTAAACGACGCTGACCTAATGTGGGTTGGGGAGATTCACATGCCTTAGAATTTTTATTTCTCAAGCATGCAGGTTTCCTCACGATGTTTTCCTTCACCGTTTAAGAGCAGTCGGAGTGAGCAGTTTTTATACAATAAATTTTAATTCTAAAGGATTTTAAACATGAACGGAGATATATCAAAGAACGAGCGTCGATATAGGCTCACATTGGGCATAACTCACACAAACGCGCTCACAGTTACACGTAATTTCGTTTGTGTGCCAAGCAGAGCATTAGATTGAGTACACGCAAAGCACAAATTCTTTTAAAAAAGGCGAAATTTGAAATCTTGCAAATTTACAATGGCAATATTTATCACACTCCTTTTTATGATCTTAAATATTCACCTACCCTAAAGGCCTGTGAAGTCCCCAACCCGCACTGGGCCATGTGGCGGACGATGTTTATAGACTGATGATGTGTATAAAAACATAATCATTGTGACATAAAAAAAAACTTGTTTATTTACTTTTCGTTTCTATAGTATCTATAGCAAATACAGGAGCGTTAAATAATTTTGAATTTAGGTTTATGAATTATCACCAACTTGGTGTGTTTGTCGTATGTAACATTCAAGTTTCAGGATTACAAACTTCGTGCCTTGCAGCCGAGCCTCGATAAAATAACACATTGAGTTTACAAACAGAATCCGTAGCTTATACTTACTCGTAGTTTGCTAGAATATTTTAATATTGCCATAGTAACTAATCCCTTTTTAATACCTTAACTGTAAATATTTGGTAGTCGTGAGTACGTAAGGTGGTTATATTTTAACCTCAGGGTAGGTTATTAAAGCTGAGATTATAATCATATACGAATAGGATTGTTTTTACATATTCCATTTACGTAATGCTATATATAGTAAATATGTACTGTTAGTTTACATATCCTGGAAAAACATACCTAACATTCGCAAAAAGAAGTTCGATTCTTCATTCATAATGCGAACAGGCAAGGCAGGCCAATCCACCGGCGTCAGGCTTTCCTGAATCCTACAACCTTGGGATCTTCAAGAGCAAGGTGAATAGGCGCGTGCTTTATCATCCACCACATCGTCACTTTCCATCACGTGAGATTGTGGTCTGAGATTTATCGCGTACTCGTTCTTAACTAGACTTCATTCAACGTAACCTTATCTTATTTCATTTTATTTTAAAGCCACCTGTCTACTCCAGGGGCTCTACCGCATAACTCATAGCTATAGCGATAGCAATGCATTGTCCGTCCATGTTATTGTGTTACGATATGACAAGGACGGACAGTGCATTGACGTCATAAACGATAACAATTCCCGAAGCAATGGAGTTAGGCGGTCTGACTGCTGGTCAGAGTGTACCTAGTATACCTGTAGTCTAGTAATCAGAGGACCATTCATAGGTATAATTAGTAGTAAATATAGAGTCAAAATGTAATTTACATCACCATATTTACTAAACCCTGTAAGTGAGGCTTAAATAAATAAAAAATATTATTATCATTATTACCTGATTGCCGGTTTAGTCGTGAAAAGGTAACAGACATACAGACACACTTTCGCAGTTATAATAATAGTGTGGATGTTAGGTATTACTAAACTTAGAAGCAATAAATCTCGGTCACGTAACTTTGTTTTGACAAGTCTGTTAACAATTTATCAGTGACAGACTATGTTTGAAAATTAGATGGAAACTGTTTCGACACTGACGCAATACTTTTTCCTCGGAATCATCATTCACACGTATCATCATTTGTAACAATGAACCGATTTGAAAACATTGATGAGGCCACGGTAATAATAAACACACATATGACAAATAAAACTGTTAATACCGACTTTAATGCAGTTTTCACTTTTCTGTAGATTTAACCCGCCAATTACAATTTTGTATGAGAAATTATCAATCAAAATCGTGGATATGATTGATGGTAGAGGCAAAACAAAAACATGCAGCGCCTTATTTATGTTGCAGGAATATTGTCAAAATTGTGATAGGTATTATAATTTCACTATTGACAGTCTAATTTCACGAATTTTCATCAAACTCTTACAATTATTGAGGATTAGTTTCAGTGATTTTACAATATACAGTAGTTATCAAAAAAATCGACCCACCAAGTAAATCTCTTTATAATCATATTGTAAAATCACCAGTGTTTGTTCAACTCGTGCGAAGCTTTTATGGATGCGACACTGCACCTTTTATTTTTCTGTCCTCTCATATCTATAATAATATAAAGAATGACAGATTTTCAAGACAGCTTTTAAAAAACTAAAAATAGTTTTAAACAATTCGTTAGATGGTACTGACAACCTATAGCTTTCAACGAGTAGAACAGCCATTACAAAAAAAAATGAAATATATAGTCTATGGTAACTTTTGAAATTGACTATTTCATAGCTGTCAGAGGCTGTGAGTTTGTGGATTTATTACTAAATTCGCCTTTCTGTGCTTAGTCAAAGTCAAAGAAAAATATTAGATTCCTTGCAATAGACAAAATTCCACCACAGGTTGACGAAAATGCATCTACAAACTTGTTAACACGCTTATTATTTCTTGACGATGACAGAAACGTTCGATGACCGCCACCTGTCGTCAATTTTAAGAACACTCACTGGATATTCGCACTAAATGTGTCATACGTCATTGTGATCAGTGAAGCCTGATCCACTGGGAGAGCGAACAATAAACACGTCACTCGTCAATTGCTGAAATATCATCATAAACATTTAATTTAATTACCGCACTCTGGGCTGTCACAATAGTAATTAAGGAAACTCCCTTTGATTGTCCCTTCAGACAAAGTTAATGTTTACATTGAAGAGAGTTCGCGCCCCTATCGTGTTTTAATTGTCCTCTATACGTATCTACTTATTTTAATTATTCCAAATTACAGCGGTTATATTTGCTAGTTACGTAATTCGACTTACGGAACAATGGGGCGAATCACCGCGATTATCTTGCTCAATTTGTTATTTTGGCAAGTTAGATAACAATGGCGCAATTAAAGAAAACTTTGTGGTGAAACATCTGCATATTTGTGCGAGTACTTTTATATTCGATATCCGCTCTGATAAAGTTTCTGTGTCCGCTTGTATGAAAAGGACTATATGGGCTCAGTACCATTTAGCTGTCCAAAAGGTTAAACTTAAAACCTATTTTATCTAAATTAGGTAAATTTTGAAGTTCTAAAAGTACACTCCCAGATTAAATAATGTTACTGCGACGATAATACAACTATACTCGGCAAATGTCGCACCGTCAATACCATACCACCAAGTTCCCAACACTTCTGAGTTTTAATACCATGAATTGCTATATTAGAGACATCAAAAATCGATGCCATAAAAGTGGAATGCAGATGTGCAAAAGACCGTATCTATTTATTTAAGCGAGCGGCAGCTAGTACTTTCAACTAAAGCAACTTTGCATTTGGAAAGTTTCACTTAGGGCTCACTAACGAATTGTGAAGTTGCGCAGTTAGCTGCAGTAATGAGATCCTTAACAAAGTGTAAGTAAAAAACAAGTTTGCAAACGGAACAACACGTCACTAATGCAAATGAAGTGCAGTGCAAGCGCAGGTGTGGGCCCTGGGCAAAGTTCAAAGCAATCTCTGACACGTCACCTCCGCGGTCGCTAAACAAGACCCCTCTTTCCGATAAACTTGCGTCTCGTCTGTTTTCAGGAATCTCGCAAAGTTACGGGAATATGTTGTTCAACTTAGAGTTGTCTGTGAATTACTGGTTCAACTTTCTCTTAGCAGCTTTTAATTCAGACTCGGGTTTCGTAGAATAGCGTTAGGCTTAAAATTTTTATCTACTTGATTAAATTACTCAGAGATCGGAGTGGCAAAGCAACAAAAAGTAACGGCATTGCTTTCATAAATAATGAAAAGACTAGGTCCTTTTAAAAAAGTTCTAATCGCTCGGCAGCGGAGCATTTTCACAGCCGCTCGCGTGCTCTTACAGGAGAGTTCCATTACGATTGTCTATAGCGACAATTTGGGAAAGCGTCTCGATCGGCGCGGCTAAATTAGGATTGACGCCGACAGGTTTTGTAAAAGCATTGCACTGTTGAATTATTAAGGCAACTCTGGCTGGCTCTATATTCGTACCACTGCCAGTCGGCGTCTGCTACTCGTATACGTACCTAGGGTAAATGTTCCGTTTACGGAACCAGCTCATTTTCAATTCTGACACCCGGATAAAGCGGTCGGTGAATATAAGCTGTGTTGAGGCAGATTAAAAAAAATCATTTGTACGTTTGAATGCTGAAATGTTTCATAATAGGTTATTGTTCCTTTATAAAGAACGACACAAATGAGTATTGTAATGAATTATAGCAAACTATAGATGAGAATGCCTTTAGTAAACAATGCAATCAGTTCAATTAATAAGTATGTGATGAAAACTATGGCTTGAATATTGAGTTTGAAGCTTATTGGGAGAGGAAAAGTTGGAAAGCAATTCAGTTAAAATTTAATGCCTTTGAGAACTTACGAGAATGCGGAATTTTCGAACTGAAGCCAACACTGAGCATAGCTAATTTGTTGCGAATTTTTTATGAAGTTCATCGAAGTATTTCTTGAGCGTGCTTGTCCGTCTGATAGCGACAAATGCGGCTCCCTGCTTTAGGAATACAGAAACGTTGAATTTTTTATTAAATAATAATGGGTTTTATTTTGATTGTTATTTGCTTCTTACGCTTTTGTTCTGAAGTTGAATGAAAATAAAAAATTGTTACCTACTAAAAATATTTTCATATCGAACAATGTCCTCCACATTTTTCTTTTAAAACAATTTGTTAATAATTTTGCGGCCGGGTTCGTTGAAATCTACGTGAATATTTCAGTCTCGAATTACGGATATTGATTTTTTATTCACTGTGCATAATATTTCAAGAATGACTAGTCAAATATGGCCTGATTAATACACATTAATTCTTGATTAAAGTAATACGAAACAATTCAGTTTTTTTGCTATTTAGTTTTGTTTTGTATGGTAGGTAAGTAATAAAACTATATTGAATTGATGTATTTGTTTTATGAGTTAAATATCTACATGATCAATTTAGAGGCCTTATATACTGGGCGGTATGTATTTATTTGTTTCCCTGGAGCAAGGTTCGAGTTTTAATGTGGGATGTCACTTGTGTTGATATACAAGCCCACCTTCAAGATAACTCAGTAAACTATATAAGTATTTAAAAACCAAAAGACCCGAAAGCATATTTTTTATTTTGCGGACGCCATGTTGGATATATTGCCATAAAATATATTCTATGACACTCTAGGGATCAAGACGAATCGACCGACACCTTGCATTTGAAAATCGGTCGAGCCGTTTAGGCTACAGGAAGTACCATAAAAATCTACATACATACATACATACACTCGAAAAACATAATCCTCCTTTTTGGGGCGGGTAAAAACAGAAGCAGCTGGAAAATTAAACATCCAAATATACAGGAATTTCGACTTCGAATACATTTGGTTTCGAAACTTTAGGTCCAGGAGACTAACAAAGATTTATTGCAATTTTGAAAATATTTCAAAGCGCTTTAGTTAACTTCACGGGTGATGCGTTACGTGAACCACCTTGTGTTCTAGGAACCATGTCACCGATATTCCATTTCTTTGCATTTGTTATGAGTTTTCTAAGTTGAGTTTATGTGTAAATACGCTGTAATATTATGTTTGTAAATAATCCAGGTAAAATGAACTACATCATTGCACGCCATTCTTCAGTTCAATATTTTCGTCCATTATTATAACTTGAATGTCATAAAACATAGATATATTTTTTACTACATAGCTGCTCGATACATTCGTGTTTAAAGGTATATATAGATAGCTAGCAAGAGCAGTTGTGGTTTCAGGCGTGATCATTGTTTAGTGGCGTACTACAAGGGAGTATCGTACCTCTCGACGGCAGAACAAACTAATTACCCGTTTAGACTATTTGCTCTGGCATCGTGATTGCTTTGTCGCCTTGAGATATTCCAAGCAGAGAACAATATCAGGAAGTCAACAGATGCAACTGTTTAAACGATATAATTCTCTCTACTAGAGCAGAGGACCAATCACGCTATTTTACAACGGTTTTACCGTTGAACGGAACGTTTTGGTTTTGGTTTAGATTTAGTTTAGCTGATGTAAAAAATGGTATCCCGATAAGTAAAACTAAACTCAAAATGGCTAGAGCTAACCACTAGTATTAAAAAAACTAGGTTAATTTCCGTTCAAATGATTCGCGCGATACGAAATGTCCTTAACGTAACGTTTTTGTTTGTGGTTTAGCTTTGGTATTATCGTTCAAACTTAGCGCGATCGGCCCCCTGGTAATCTCAAATTGACAACACCGTTTGAGAGAATGCAACTATACATAAAAGATGAAATCTTTCTTCTGAATTATATAAAGTGAGTGTAGATCGCTTCTATAGATCGCATATATTGTTACATAAGAGTATATCTTCATTCGCATTGGAATAGTTTGTTGTTGAAACGGAAGCACGTCGTCTATCGAAAGCGATCGGATTATTTGTTTATTAATAATATTTTTCCTTATAAGTGTAATATACAATGTTTGCTTAGACACTCGAGTTGGACAACTTCCGTCTGCGGAGGCATTTTAACCACGTGGGTATGGATAACCAGGTAAAACGTCTGTCTCTCTTGCTCTGACGAATTTTTGATTAAGAGCAAGAGGGCAGGCAGGCATAAATCCGACCGCCATGAATCAATAACCTGGTCCACACACACAGGTGTGGTTTGTGTAGATACGTAACACAACTTTGCAAATCGTAGACGGTATTTTGACGGGAGGCTGGCTTGATCTGTTTAGAAATTATAGGGAACAACCGTAAATGTGGCTGCGCCATACCATATTATTATGTATGTCAAATAACTGAATAGCTAAATATTTTATTACTTGGCTTTGTTGATTTAATAAGTGCATTTTTGTTTTTAGACAAAATGGTTATTATTTAACTATCGATGCATTGCGACACTTAAGTAAACTCACTCTACCTACATTAACTTTCGTGATTTTCAAATTGGTACTGTATTTTGTTGATTATTTTTTATTGGCGAGACTTACTTTTCTTACGACTTATCTTTATAGACTAAGAAGTTATACCTTACCTGCTTTAACTAATATATAATAATTTATCTAATAATACTCGTACAGTACAATTCTAATCTTTTAAAATGTTAATTACTATCCGTACAGGCAGCACTTTAATTGTGTTTTCATAATTCGAAAAATATAAAAGCCTTGAGTTATATAAGTGTATAGAAACTCCATAAGGAATTCTTAATAGGACCGAGCGCGCCCCTCTAAGCATCCTTCAAAACTGACAGATTCCATTTGCTCCCTTTTGATTTGGGGTTAATCGACAATAATTATTTAGGTATTATAAAATATAAGGCTTCTATCAGATTTATTCTAATATTTGTTCGATCCATCATCAAAATTACGACAACAAACACCAAATTAATCATCGATTCTGTGAATATAAAGAAAATATTCTGTACATTTATTTTGATAGGTATTTCTGTTTGTTTTTTCATGTTTGAAAATATTCGTCAATGTTCATTATAAGCCTGCTGCCTGCTAAGGTGGGTACACGTGGGTTGATGAGACAGATTTTTTGGAAGCCCACACGTTGTTGCTTCCCATTACTGGTCTATGCTGTTATGCTTATGATTCTCAGACCTATGTTGTATTTTTAAGAAGTGATTACGCACACGTAGGCTATATACGGCGATGACATAGTCTCGTGCCTACCGATATAACACACACACACACCTTTGGAAGTGACTTACTTACTTATCTTTTTTTTGGTCATCCCTTAATCACCTTTTGTGACTACACCCACGGAAAGAGACGGGTTTATTTTATACTCTACCAGGCACCACAAGGCGGATCTTTCAGTAAAATATTTAAATTTCATTAAAACTAAAGTATCATCATTATAAAGTCAGTTTTAAACAATCTCAGTTACCCGGAGTTAAATAGGGACAAAATCGAATTTGCTAGACAGGAATGCGTTTAACGAAACTGTTAAATATAAATATAAAATTGTTTGTTATAAGAGGTCGATGGGTTTTATATATATTGTCAATATATATTCGAGATAACCAAATTAGTCAAACAATTCCCAAACTTATTTCCATTGAATGATCACATTTAAAAAAAAAGTAATAATAGATATCCTGAGAAATTGTTTGTACCTAAGCAAAGATTACAACTCTATAGTAATAATGTATACTGTATGGCTATTAAATTGTATAATAAAGTACCAAACGACATTAAGTCACTTCCCCAAAATAAATTTTCTAAAATAATGTTCCAATGGCTACTCGATAAGTGTTTTTATTCTGTAACTGAATATTTGCAACAAAAATAATGTAATGACAACTTGAAAATTGTAAAATGTTATAATATGACTTTTATTGACATGTGAAATTTTTATCTATTATTTACTAAATTTTAATATTGTTTTTCTTTTAATTGTATGTAATTTGACATTGTAATCTAATTTAACTATAAAATATTTCTACGCCAAATCATGGCAGAATATGCTGATGGATCTAAATGTGTCACCTTGTAATGTACCATATTCTTGGAAATAAATTATTATTTTATTCTATTCTATTCTATAAAATTCATTTAAATTATGGTGGTTTATTTAAACTCTAAAATTAAGCGAGGTTATTGCTTGAAGAAAGTCTACAAACTATTAATATAATGACATGCAATATTTGTATGCATTTATATTCTTTCTTGATTTTATTAAAAACTTAATGCTTTCCTTTACTAAATTAAAAATAACATAATTATTCAGTTTACACTCGATAGAGACAATGATAATACATCACGTCAAATCAAATCAAATCAAAAATATTTTTTCTATGTAGGATACAAAAATATCACTTATTGAAAGTCAACATGTTATTTTTTTTTTTAAACTACATCGCTTCACAAGGTAACGCAACGCGCAACGTCCCATCATGGATGATAATTTGTGTGTGTCTTTGTCCGGACGTATATCAGTAATGTGTGGTCCGATTTGAATGCGGTTTTCTTTTATATAAAATATTAGACAAGGAGATAGGTTCTGAGCGATGTTTGAAAATTGGCTGTTTCGGAGATATTTAGCTTTTAACAGTTGATTACATAATCATTTGTATCCTGAGGCTTTGCAAAATTTTCATCACCATCATTTCAACCATAGGACGTCCACTGATGAACACAGGCCTCCCCCATAGAATTCCAGAGTAACCGGTTGGAAGTGGCCCTTGTCCAGCGAATTCCCGCGACTTTATCAGGTCGTCTACCCACCTTGTGAGTGGACATCTTACGCTGCGCTTGCCAGTATGTGGTCTCCACTTGAGAACTTTAATCCGCCACCGGCCATCATGTCTTCGAGCTATGAGCCCTGCCCACTGCCAATTCAACTTGCTAATCCGCTGGGTTCGTTCGCCCACAGATTTCTTCATTCCTGATTCGATAACTTTGTGAAACGCCGAGCATAGCCCTCGCCATAGCTCATTGCGTGACTTTTAAATTTATTTATTTTTATGCATATCGGGTTAGCACTTGACCTCAATCACACCTGATGTTAAGTGAAGATAAGGCCGAAGGTGAAAATATTTTCCCAGTGCTACTATATCAACACTTTCACTCGGCACTCCCTTAATGTTGCCCGCGCTTAAATTAACTCCCAGTAAAAAATAATTTTATAGAATTTGATTTTACATACCTAATTATATAAATGATTTATACCTGAAATGATAAACAATGGCGAATAAATAAGCTTGAAGTATAAGAACCTTCTAAACGCTTTAAACATAATGAAATTTTCCTTTCCGAGTTAAAATATATATTTTCGTCACGTCTCGCCTGTTTGAAATATTCAACGGGATCGATTATCGGTTCACTTTGTACACAAATGCTTTTATTCAATTTGGAAAGATACCTACTTCTTTCTTTGTGCCTTTTTAGGGTTCCTTACCAATAATACTAATAAAGAAACCTATATGGTAATATGCTTATTACCCTGTATACAAGTCATGGATCTACATTTTCTCAGCTTTATAATGATTGTGAAATAATATTGCAATACAATTTATATGGAGGAATTAAAATTATTTACATATGCTTAGCTTAAAGAGGACATTGGAATGATTAAAGAAAGAAAACAATAATATTCTGGATTTAATTAAAAACCTTATAATAAATTATTGATGCATCGCCATACAAATAACTTGTATTCCATTCTTCTACGACTGAAGTTTAAAAATCCTGAAAAAGCGCCCTTTTATTTGCTTTCGAATAGGGTATACAGTCAATAAAAGTCATTTGTTACAATAAAAATTTTCCTAGCTCAATAATGACACAGACAATGCGTACGTGTTGCCACATCCTGGTCCTCACGAATTTGATGTTTTGGCCATCGACTCGGTAGGAAGAAGAAGAATGACAATGAAATGAAAATATTTAGTTACAGAAAATTCACATGTATAAATAAATTTCTTTGTGCTCCAAGAATTCCTTAGTGGAATATAGAACAATAGATATTTTCAGATAAATAAAATAATGTACGGAACATTGATGGTTTTATAGGCGCATTTCAGAAACATGTAGATTTAAAAATAGATAATGTTTTATTTATTACTCTGTGGTTAATATTCCTACGCAGTTGAAGTGTAAAAATATTATCATCATACAAAGCTTCCTGTGAGTAATATATTCTTTGATACACACACGACCAGTGGGTATTTCCTCAGGTCATAGGACCTGAGGCCAGCAATAGTGCTGGCGAATTCATGAGCGTCTGCTTCTGGGTTTGGAGATGATGATATAATTGCGGACAGTAAAATACGAAATTATTTAAATTCTTTATACCTAGATATGTTGCTACAATAGTGTAGATGGACGAGATTTATTGAGGCATGATTGAGGATCACTTTTATGAGAATAAGATTTGCAAATTATACCAGGATTTCAACATTGTAAGTACCTATAAGTGTCGGTAAATACGAAATTTTTCATAGCTGTTCTGATTCGAGATTTGTTTGAACAAACCTTGTTAGCAGGGGACACGAGAGGAGTGCCCGCGGGCTGAGAGGTCTCGTTACGTATACCGAAAATATACACACGAAAAAATAACATACAGCGAATTAATTGGGGTGAATGTTGCCAGTAATTGAAATAGACTAATCTAGTTTATTGTGAGAACGCAGTTTCAAAACAAAAAATGAAAACCAATATTTTGATAGTATTTTTTATTGGTTCACAGAAATGACCGAATCTATGTTAACATAGATTCGATATTGGTTTCGTAATACGATGCTAGTCGTTGGCTTATTCTAAAATAATAAAAAAAACGTTTATTTTCTTTGGCACATACCATATTGCGCGACAATTTTTTTATTTGAATTCGAAAGAATTATGAAAACATGTAACACACCTTATAAATAGAGAGGAAACCAGAGCTTGATTTTATCGATTTGACTAAGAATATTAGAAAATATTCTATAAAAAACATAATAATTTAGGCGTTAGTCATAAACACTATATTTTTATTTAGGTTAAAAGAACCACTTTACTTATTGGAAATGGAAGGATTCATCCGATAGCGATGCCACTTGAGGCTGAATCGACGTCTAACAATTAGAACAGAGCGACGGTTCATCCGAGGAGGAATTACCTTTTCTACTGATTCGTCACGTAAGTCATTGGGTGCAGTTACCTACTGATTTTGAATAAAGTATAAATACACTTTATTGTACCACAAAAAGGATAATACATTTTACAGAAAGTCGGCAATAAGAGTAGGGTATTTATTTTCTGGCTTCTGGTTAATTCTGTTACACTTGCTTGATGGAAAGTCTCCTATCACACAAAGAAAATAATTTTATCGAACCAATTTATTTAAAACTACGCTTATTGTTAATCAAATTTTGCATACAATTACTTAACGCGTACTTAAAACTGAAGTTAACATACAATAAATAAAATTGTTCTTAGTTCAAATGTCACTTTGTGGTAGGTAATAATTATTTTGTTACAATCTTCTCAACATTTCTTTTAGTGTAACCACACCCCTGCCTGTTTAGTTTTCTTGTATGCATAAACCAGTTCTATAAAATAAACCGACGAGCATGTATGAACAACCATATGAGAGTGAATGAAGCAAAAGAGGTGTTACAGGATCGTAGCAAGTGGAATCGTAGTCTGTGGTCTCTGCCTATATACCCCTACGGGAAACAGGCGTGACTTTATGTATGTATTTAGTTAAAACGCTTATAGCTGATCCTGTCTGTATCCTACTGAAAAATTTTATATTTTTATTTAAATAATTACTGAGTGCAATTTCTGGGTAAATGCTTCAATAAGCTCCAAAATTGACAATCAAAAAACACAGGGTCGTAAATCAACACGATAACCTCATTTGCTCCTCGATTTCAGTCATCGGATACGAACTAAATTGGGTTTATCGTCAAAATCCTGAATTCAATCAGCAAGTAGCTGTCGAGTGACGCCGTCTAGTCAATCAGGGCAAATTGGACATATCACCAATATCGCTTTACAAAGGAAACAAGGAACGTTCCTATCCCGGGCTCTGCGGAGAAATTTAATTTAACCCTAGGCCCGGTGTCTCAATGTCGTTTTCTAAACGTAATGCCTTGTAAATAATGTAATCCTAAATGAAAATTGTATATACTTGTCTTCCTAGCTTATTATCGACATTACCAGCCTTTATAAGCCCACTGCGGGACTGCTACCCGAATGCTTCTTAAGTCTTGCAACTATAATGCCAAAACCCATCAAAGGTCTTTAGAGACAATAAGCGGAAATGTTAAAAGTAAACATAATTTTTTTTTTTTTTTTTTTTTTTTTTTTTATATGAGAGGGCGGCAAACGAGCATGCGGGTCACTTTTAAAGAGAAGAAAAATGTATGTCCATATTTGGATTTTATGAAAGTAGTGTTTGTTAAAGAGATTTAATCTTTATTAAGTAACGAATAGGCGCTATAAGAAGGCAGGAATTGTATCGATTCATTACCAATGCAGGCAAGCTAATTTTATAAAATATCAGTTTTTCTGTATGTTTAAAACTTTAAAAATGACATGACTAAATACTATCCCTTTAAGTTCCATTACTCTGAGCCACCTGTATGTATATGCGGTTTTGTAAGACTCAATAATACTTCCTTGCCAGGTTGTAGGACACCCTCGGAAAGCAATATGTTGGTCTTATTCTTTGTTGGTAACCACACTACTGTAAGTTCTCCATCATCATCATTATTTTAACCTGTCGGAATTGTAGTCCCATGCCGCTTGCATCCAGTTTCCTACCCTCTTCAGTCTGTCCAACTTTTATTCCCCAAGGACATTATGGTTGCCCATTGCAATTGTTGATTTTCAGAGCGATGTCGATCGCCCCATGGTGATACAGGTATTCCAATGACACTGAAATCTTTTTGATAGTTCTCATATTCTATGCGATGAACTAACAGTCGCTAGGCTTGGTAAAAGGTGACGTTTATAATTTGAATTCATTGATGTGTTGTAAATTATATTGTTTCATAACTACCTATTTTGTCGGAGTGGAATAATGACGTCACATTTAAAAGTATGCAAAGTTTTCTTGATGATCATAATCTGACTCATGTCTATTTCTAGTCAGGTTGGCGAAATTTTAAACAATACCTGAAATAGTTCACAAGAGGTAAATCGGCACCTTCTACAGAGATTCTATTTATGAGATCAAATTCAATTTCTTTAAATTCCAATTTAGTGTTATGGCTGCATGGTTGTGCACGATGATTCTGCCAATGTCAGGGTTGAAGTTCACAATGCTGAAGTTGACGATTGTGCGGTAAGTTAAGCTTCTCTAGTTTGTGTAGCTGGAGAAAGGACAAACAGAACAACACATATAACCACCTCATAATTAAGATAATAGACGATAAACTCAAAGAAGTAGACATGATAGATAAATTATAATATAAGTTCAATTTCTGATAACAATAAGAAGTCATGTTGTAGGTACTCTAATAAACTACCTATTAACGAAAGTTAAAAGAAGTATTTGTACCCGACTGCCCCAAGAAGGAGGGTAATCATTTTCGAGTGGCATGTATGTAAGTATATAGTTTTCTATATTACCTCCTATAACCTAAATGGCTTGACCGATTCAGCAGTGCAAGGTGTCGTTAGTAAATATGCTGTCGGGATTTTTAGTTTTTAAACTCATATTGTTTTTTAGGAAGTTCAATTTCAATTGTCTGTCAAAAATACCTATAATATGAACCTCAAAAGTTGGTAGGTACCCTTTGCTTCGCAATTTCCAATTCCCGTATAATATTTATAGGTTTAGTTGTGCATTTGGGGCTTTGAAAACTATTTCGGCTCAACATCTGAGTAGAATTTCCTACCCTTCCAAAATTACATTCTACATTTTAGAGCGTGATGTCAAGCAATATCATTGCCTATTGAAAATATTAATATCACATAATCGTGTGCTTTTATGAGTAACTAGCTTTCCGCGCGCGGCGTCGCCTGCGTTGAGCAACTTAATCGCGGAAATTTGTTTATGCCGCGGGAGCTACTCCCTTTATCGGGATAAAAAATAGCCCATGTCTTAATACAGGGTATGTTCTACCTGTATACCAAATGTCATCCAAATCCGTTCAATCGTTTCGCCGTGATTGAGCAACAAACAAACAAATAAAGAAACATCCAAACTTTCGCATTTATAATATTAGTTAGATTACTTATGACTAGCTTTCCGCCCGTGTCTTCGGCATGCTTGAAATTACATTAATGCGGACCTATTACGACACCCACGGGAATAGACGTGTTGGTCCTATTCTACTCTGGTGGCAACGACACGGCTAACAACCGTTAGGTATAATTCTTGTATATCTTTAACACTATTAATTGTTCAAATGTAAAATAAAATATGTCATATATTGTTACGCACTTTACGTTCACTACACTAACAAGAATCCATAAATCTACGTCAAAATGACGGGTAAGGTTCCCGCTGCCTCTGGGACCCTCCTCTGAATTATTAGCAAAATGGCAATTGACTTGATACATTAACTACTGTCGCTCAAACCGAAACTCCAAATCACTTAGTACGATATTACAGGCACTATAAATGTCAAATATACGAGTATTGCTACCACAAAATTGGTGGTTAGCGATGGAGGTGGAGTTGAGAGATTGATTTCCGTTATAAAGTACATCATAGAATCAAGTTCGAATATGTTCTACTAATAGAACTATAGCGCTTGTGGCGCAGTCGTATTCGCTATTCGTTTTCGATTATTGAAATTACGCATGGCGCGGTCAGTCCTTGGATAGGTGCCGACTAGTGGCACTTTAGATAGTCGGTCCCGTTTGTTTTTAATTGAAGGCAGTCGTTAAGCCAAGTCGGTGGCCTATAGAGGCGGCTTAAAAAAGCTGGCTGGCAGGTGGCCACTAGTCTGACACACATCCACTAATCTGCACTGAACCCGCGTGGTGGAGACCCATAACCCTCTCGCTCTCAGTGAGAGGATGCTGTCCGTGTAAGGCTGATGATGATGAGTAGAACTAATGCGTGCATGGAGTAGAAGTAGCGGTAGAGTTCGTTTCCTCTAAGCCAGCAAGCGGTTTCAGCAGATACTTGAGAAATAATTTAACCGCAAAAAATTGGCGCTGAGTTCAATAAAGTTGCTACCTTCGTAGTGCATCATCAGATCTTGGTAACATATGTATGTAACCAAGATATCGATATTTCGAACTATGTTTTAAAAATTTCGAAAACTCCGTAAAAAAATAATCCATTTTCTATAATTTTATTTGATATAAATGTTTTTAACATAGGTACGTATCACTTTCCAGAATACTGTAACCAGATTTTTAAAAAATATGTCTTTGACATTGGTCGTTTTTGACATAATATTATAAGACAATAGATTAAAAAAAACTAAGTATTATAAGACCTCAATCATACTTTCCACAAAATTCATAAATTCACAACGAATCCTAACTACCCCAACTAACATTATATATATTTTTTTTCATCTCATTCATTTCAAATTTATGGACAGTGTTTTTATGTCTAACAATAAAATTCGGAAATAATTTTTTTTAATTTGTGATGGGTAACCTGAGATCCTCAATTAACATGACCACAACACCATTTCAAACTTGCGGAGATATCACGGAATATAACTCTTCAAGCATTTATTTCAACGTGATAGGTAAACATGAAATCATTTGTTGAATGTCAAAAATATATTACGAAACTAAATAGCTCTAAATATCTTTTAGACTTTCTCCTATATATATTTATACAGCTAAAGCTGCTAAAAGACCTGTTACCTTAATTGTGTTGCCCTGTACATGATTAAAATTCGTTTTGCCGTCTGCTAATTTCCTGTTATTCACATGGAAATCAATATTATTTAAACATCATTGGAAAATAAATTTGAATGAAATACGTCTGCATCAGCATATGCTCTGTCAGTCATTGTGCCCAAGGCAATTTTTCGGCAAGGAAAAAAAACGGCACAAGAAACTCACTAAAAAATATATGCAAAAAATCCTGCAAGTGCGAGTCAGAACTAGGGCAACGTGTATTTCGTAGTAGCAGTAGTTTTACTGCAGTTCTAAAATTGATCGCAATCAAACTTACAAACATAATACATACATTAGGCGATCGTAATAATTTCTGACTAATCTAATAAATATACCTAAACCGCAAAACAAAGTTTGTTAAAGAGCTTTCTTCCTAAGTAAAAAATAAACACTATACAAAAATGGCAATTTACTTTCATTTCCATATTGTAAGCGTTACTTTTAATAATTTTCAAGAAATTTTAAAAAGTGTTAAAAAATGTTGCTTCAACTTCGTATGTGTAACAATAGGTATATACCTAAAGTTACTTAAATATACGTGATGACAGAGGATAGACTGTGAGACGATTTTTATTCACTTTTTGATCCAAATCATTAAAAATTCACTTGAATGGAATAATCTCCTCTTTTTTGAAGGCTGTTAAAAACTTGACACATTCGTCAAGTTACGTAATCTATGTACGTGATCAGCAAGCTTCATAAATGTTCACAAAAGAAAATATTCCATTTTATAGAGAAGCCAATTCATATTTTAAACCGAATCTTACTTTAGTAACTTATTGGTAATCTGTGCCGAATCTTATTATGTAGGTAAGTATTAGTTAAAATTAAGCATATAAAGTTACTTTCGCTGCAAAAACAAAAACGCAAAAGCGAGCGGTAAACGACAAATACTCGTACGTAGGTAATTAAAATTAATAACACGGAAGACATGATGGTCATAAATCCAATGAATTTATTCGTGCACCTGTGAAGAAATTTCGGATCACCGGCGCCAGCTAGCTAAGTATCAATGACAGGAGTTTATCAATCTTAATTACTAGAGGCAAGTTTCGGAACCACAAGCCATTATCTAAATGAAAGTGAAACCTTTGTACGGCACCCCTCGTGTATAACAAACATTAATTTGTTTTTCACAACAGAGTAATTTTATACTTTTTGTTCTTATGAATTGCCGAATAAATTACGTTTATTTAATATAGACTGAGAACGACATTAATTATTATCAAACATACTTACCTACGTAATACCTACATCAAGAGGAGAATAATTAAATTCTTAATTAAATACGCTTCTGCTTTTGATAGCTTTGCTTCTTTTAATATCAAACTCATCATGATATTGATATTAGGTGGGTAAGAGATTTAATGTTTTTGGGCAAAATAATCATTTCATAAACACAATTTTTATGCGAGATTTACTATTTCGCGATGAAAGCACTGTAGATCCTGATTTAAAAATGAGAACGAAGCAATAGCCGTTAGAGACGAGCCGATTAGTATCCAGTTTTCCCCGCCTTATTGGAACATAGTTAGGCGTTTAGGTTAATTATTTTGCTGGATATAGAATAGTAGTTTGTAGGTACAAAAGGCAACGGAAGAGCGGAGGCTTCCTATCCTATATATACTATATATAGAATGTCTCCATAATGTACGTAAACACTCTAGAATGTGTTATGGAAATGAATCATGTAATCTAAAAAAAACGATACCTATTTATGTGTAAATGTCCGCAAAGCCGCACTAGGTTCACGTTGTTATAACGAAAAATTTAAAACAGTTTTGTTTCTAAGAAGAACAATATTAAACTAATCTAAGGTTGGTACTTCATGTGGATGAGTGATAACTATAGATAGGTACGAAATTATTCAAGTTTAGAATAATACTGTTTTTAGCAATTATAGTATACTTGCTTTCCGCCCGCGGCTTCGCCTGAGTGGAATAAATATATCGCGGAAATTTGTTTAACCCGCGGGAACTGTAAGTATCGGGATAAAAAATATCCTGTATATACCCGTCGAATCTCGTTCATCCCTTTCGCCGTGAACAAACAAACATCCAAACTTTCGCATTTATAATCTAAAACAAACTAATACTAATATTGTAAATGCGAAAGTTTGGATCCGGTCATCTGTTACGCCGTGATTGAGCAACAAACAAACATACATACTTCCACATTTATAATAATAGTTAGATTTTTATGTGGCCTGCACTATTTTTGTGTGATCCAACAGTACCTATACATTTTTCGATGGAAATACGCTGATTTAATGATATTGAATGATGAGGACACGCAACTTAAGTCGCACTTGACTTAAGAGAAAGCAGTGTCAGTTCTGTCTGATGACACTTCTCTGAACTACGTCATAATTAATGTGATGTCATCTCTTTCTTCCTGAAATTATAAGTACAAACACAAAAAAGAGATGCGTGAAAGTGTTTAACTTCACAATAGTAAACAACCGCAATTCTTGTGTGATATCATTTTTCTTAATGTCAAATAAAATATCAACTCTGTAAAAAGAAAACAATAGATAAGAGTGCCTTGCCGTCACACAATGGTTCAGAGTTTGTCTTTTCCTGGACGACATCTTACGTGACCCTCTTACATTAGAGCAGAAAAGCAGACACGTAAGATGACGACATTTACGATGAGGTTACTAGGATAGCATGTGGGACTAGAGATCGAAATTCGGACGTTGCTTTCCCTCGCGTGTAAAGAAGATTCCACATAACGGCAATAAGCCGCTTAATGGGCCGGAACGTATTGCCAATTTGAACACACCCCAACATAAACAGTTTATCTTTTTTACCGCTTTTTTATCCGAAATAATGACAATGTTTTTAGCAGCTGATAATTGAATTAAATGACAACAACATCTGTATTTGCAAATTGGATAATATGTAATGTACATAATATTATGGCTGTGTAAGCATTCACAGTTGAATATCATTCCGAGAATATAATTATTCGATCGTAGGATCCGATTTAAATTTCCTTATTTAGCGTTTTCAATATTTGTGTGAGATAAGTTTGTAATAGCAATTTGTGATTTTTAATATAATATATGCCTTCATACCTAAGTATATATTTCACCGAAACAATAAAAATATAAATGGTTGAATTGCTCCGTGTTTCAGGGCCTTGTACTGGGTCCGGTGATCAAATATTTATGGGCGACAGATTTATCTATGTATTACTTCATAAAAGAAAACTACCTAAAAATGTTATACAAGTTAAATAAAAAATAATACCTGCAAGTAAACCGCATCTACTGAGATCGCGTGCTTCATCTTCGGCCACATCATCACTTCCCATCAGGTGAGATTGTGGTCAAACGCGTATCCAGTTAACCATAAAAAAAAAATTAGTTACGAAATTATCATCTATGTAGTAGCTTTAAGACAAGCGTATATTGAATACGAGTATATTGATACTCTATTTCTCATTTCGGGTATATAATACCTATTTTGTTTATTCAAAAGAAGTATCTTTTTATATAACCATCACGAAAGGCTTATAAGGTAATCTCAATCAGGACTTCCAGGGGTAAGGTATGCGTAATATAGGCTTGCTCGAGTTTCGCATACAATTCGGTGGCGTGGGGCCAAAGGGTGTCCTTTGACCCACCTATAGCTTCTGACCGGGGAGGGCAAACGTGACTGCGGTACGTAGAGGCGGTTTATTTGCAGGTATTATTTATGTACAAATTGTAGTGAAAGTATACTAATCCTTTTTAGAAAGAGAAGTGAGGGAAAAAGTAATTACTTAGGGACTCTAATTTAGTATTCAGTAAAGAGCATTTACTATATACCGCTTCGCTTGAGTACTGTCAAATGAGTGAATATCTGTAAGTGCCTTGGTATATTTTTTAGTCCAATTTTAAATTCCAAATGTACTTTTTATTTATTGCAGTTATAAGTGTAGAAAAGCTTCAACTTTCTAGAGAAGCGTAAAATTGTTTACAGAAAAACTGAGATTAAAAGGGACGTCTTTTAAAAATTATTTTCTCCGGGAAGAAAAGTCGTACGATCAGCATTTCACCCGGCTTATAAGCATAAAAGGGTGCTTTCAGAGTCGCAAGGAAATTGCTTAAGTATTCTTATCACAGCAGGTTAATAAAATATTCAATGTCGTCGAGTTAGGCACAAATTTCAGGAATTCCTTTATTCGCAAATGGGAGATGAATGCGTTTTAGAAGTTCTCGCTAACCCAAGCCGTAATCATTTTATTAGTACAAGTAGGCATTTGTTTCTTAAGCCGGGTTTATTCTTGATCATTTTGCCGTATTTTACCCCGTCCCGTATCGAGTTCATATAATTTTCGCCATGGATCATGGATCATGGATAACGCCACTTTGCTCCTGTATATGTTAGCACTATGAACCACGAAATGTTGTATCAACATATTGTGGACATGTGTCACGTCTATCACGACTTGATACCATGAAAGTACTTACACACTGAATCAATATTGGTTCTACTCCTTTTGACAAGTTTGAACGTGAATATCAGTGATCATATAAACGCGTGGCCCGGACCACTTCATTTTCTGACACACAAATAAGTGAGTTAAATTTAATACTGAACTGAAGAAAGAACATAAAAGTTTACACTACAAAAAACTCCTCTGATCCCGTGTTCAATATATTATTGATAGTATTATTTTGCGCAATAAATGCGTATTTGTGTGGACGCAACGAGTGACTAAAACAAGCTAATGTAGGTGCTATAGTTGATACTATGTGGTTGATTTTGATATAGTGAAGTGATCAAACGTGGACCCGACTTCACATGACAATAAACAATAAAAGTTGTCACTCTATGTAACAAATCTAACGGAGCGATAATTGGGAAACTACACTTTTAATTTGGATATTATTTTAAAAACAAAAACAGTAAATGGTAACAGATTTTACCCAATAAAGATAGTAAACCGTAGAGAAATTCCCATATGAATTACTGTTGGTACCCACATCCAAAACTAAAGTTCTGGCAAACTTCTCGGGACGTACAAACAATGCAAGTTTTATAAGCTTCGAAGATTGAAGAATAAATGTCTGTGTTTGAGTAACTTAGCTAACTTCACTTGTCAGGGGTCGTACACCACTACTTAGTTAATTCCATTTCTTATATAATATATTCTATATTATTGTTCTATAAGAAAGAAGACAATATAAGAAATATGTATTCTGCTCGAAGTTTTTTATTGTGATTCCAACCTGAAATTAGGAGAAAAAATCTGCTGTTCCATAGAATACATAAATTGGACACTGAATTGTTATTTCATTTAAAGTAAAGCAAATTGTAAAAAAAATTCACAGTAATGACAACTTAAACAAAAAGACTAAGCCGAAGCCGCTGTAATGTACAACCCATGTTAACTTATTTGCCGCAGTACTCGATAAAAGTAAATGAAAAGTTTGTTGTGATCTCAGTGCTATTCCCATAAGTAAACTTAGTTCAGTTTGATAGTTTAACTAAACTAGCCTCAAACCATCAGGTATTTCCTAAGGTCCTTAGTCGAATTTAACTTGAGAAATTGGAGTTCATTATTCTAAAACTTTCTCTAAAGGTTGAAATTATTCTTAAATAATGCTAAAGTTAAATTTTTAATAGCATTGCATATATGCATATTCACAGCTTGATGGACAAACTCACTGCAAACTATAGGTGTAAGGGTACGTAGAGGACATCTATATCACGCTAACGAGGTTCCCTCAAACAATCAGAAGTCGAGCTGAAATTGATGGGGTGCTCCGAACGGCAGCACCAACGTTGACGCGTACCACCCGCCTTAATTAAAAGACTTCACTCAAGCGTAATTCGCAATATCGGAGCATTTGTCCTCGTGATGTTCTCAACTCTATGGCATTCGATAAATTGGATTAGGTACACAAATTTCGGCGTGCAATTTTTGGAGCGGAAAGTAATTATCTTAGCAAACAAATGGGTTCCTGCTCGGAAAAGATCACGGGTGATCATTCAGGATACATTATCATTCCATGGTAAGTTATAGTCTTCTCCAATGAGAGCAAAGGGGCTACGACCCTTTTTCATGACCCTGAAATTCACGTAATGCGTAATGAACCAGAATATCGTGCGTGCAGAGGAGGCGAGAAATCTTGATGTTTTATTTGACAGTCAGCTGCGGTTTGAGAATCACTTTCTAGGGCAAGTTAGAAATAGTTTTTATCGCTTAAAAGTCTTGTACAAGATTGGTAACTTACTTAGCGAAAAAGTACGTAGTAGTATATGTGAGTCCTTAATTTTGTCCAGATTTAATTATGGCGATCTGGTTTATGGACCGCGGCTCCTATCAAGAACCCAGCGTTTGATACAGCGTGTACAAAACGCATGTTGTCGTTTCTACTTCTATATTCCACCTCGTACTCACGTAACACATTATATTAACGAAGCATCTATGCTAAACATGGGTACATGTACACGTTTGCATCTCTCCTGTTTATTGTTCGATATTATTAAATTCAAGAAACCAGAATATTTATTTTCGAAGATTAAATTCTCACTAAATGAAGTAGTAGATCTGGTCGGATTCCTCTGGCCGGTCACATACATAGAACTGTAGCGTTCACGGGCAGATTCCGCTACCAGGCGACGAAATGTTGGAACAACATCCCTCCACCATTACGACTTCTGATATCTAAATTTTCTTTTAAGAAGCGAATTAAAGTACACCTGCTAGAAGCACAAAAGACGAATCAGAAAGCATTTGCAACATTTCGAATAGCTTAGCGGTAGCTGCTCACAGACATTTTGATTCGTTCGCGTTGTGGGTATTTAGTTAATTATGTTAAGCCCGCTTTTGACAATTATTATATTAAACGAGTATCATTATGATCCACACAATTATTATACACCACCGTACAACATGACCTTTACAGAATACACACTTACGGTTATTATTGAAATTTTTTTGCACTGGTACCCTACCCTCGCTTTCTCTCGCAGGGCACTAGCTGAAAATCAGTGCCTTATCGCTATAGGTGAGGATCCACACTGAGCGATGGCCCATTTGTGGTTCAGATACACATACAACTCAATTATAAGTTGTAACAGTTGTACTTAATATTTGTTTTTATTTTTTTTATTACTGTGAAATAACATTTCGTAAGAATAACATTCAGTTGATTCATTCAGAATGATTGTTGCGGTCGAATATTTTTGTTAGTTCTTCTGTAATTTGCAAATAAACGCTTTATCTATCTATCATAAGCTTAAAAAATCACTGTTTTAAAGGTAATAGCGTTTAAAAATTTAAGCAACATTAGGGTATATTATTGTGTTACAGCGATAGTAACTTGACATAGTGTAGTGAAATATCAGTTACCGTTTCTACTGCCATTCCTTATTAAGCAACAGTCCGAAGTCAAAGTATTGTAAGTAAGATGTAAACCAAAAGCCATGTATAAAATGTACAAGCATAACACAAGTGCCCTATTATATTCTTTACAAACCGCACTCCGAACTGAAAGTATATAATGAAAACTAAATGCACTGTGTAAACAGTACCAGAATAGCAGAGGTGCATTATTATGTTAATTGGCCACATTCCGATCTTCAAGAATTTGATGATTTTCCATCGAGTCGCTAATAAAAAGAAGATTACAAATCGCACTCCGATGTGAAACTGTATATATAAACTAAACCATTGCACTATATAAAAGTACCAGAACAGCAGAAGTGCATGTATTTATTACAAATCGCACCCCGAACTGAAAGTGCATAATTTAAATCAAATGCAATTTGTAAAAAGTACCAGAATAGCAGAGGCTACTGAGAGGTTGGCCTCGCATCCATCGCATTCACTCGATCTTAATGATTCCGAACACACATTATCGTCATTTTTAAAAAACAGATGTTTTGGTTATTATTAACATAATTGTTATGAACGGTCCAGACAATTAACTTCGATAATAGAAAACAGATAGAGAATGCGACTGCACGACCAGTGATTCAACGGTATTCTACATTATTATCAACAAATTCAATTGTCACTATTACCATGCTCGTGAAAGTAATATTCATTAGCTAACAGCGAGAACTGAACCACATTCTACATCAAAGGTCGAAATAATGAGTTACATTTGAAGGAAGACATGAGATGAGTATGATATAAGTATATACGTAGGTAGGTACCCACTTATGTAGATAAGAAATAGCGTCATAAATAATCTTATTTGAGAGAAATATCTTCTAGGCCTCTCAGCTGTCATCATCATCAGCCAGTCATGCAGGGATTTGATGATGCTGATACCTACAATCGGGCTGATGATAATACCTACAACAATTTACTAATTAATTAAAGCAACAAACCTCTTCTTCGAAGATCGTTTCTTCTCAGGATGTTTTTTGATCTGTAACAAAAACAAACTCTAATTCAGTAAAAGAATACGTGACCTAAATGTTAACGGGGTTAAAGGTATAATACAGCAATATACTTATCATGTCGTAAAAGTGAAGTAACAGTTTATTGACCCTAAAGACGAGTTATCGTTACATTTGCATAAGGTACACACATGACCTCTTGCTGGCACTAACCCTCCGGTTTTACGAGCATAAGGTAAAGTCTGTATGACCTAGGTAACATTTTTTCACGATAACTTCCTTTTTAAGGTTCTGCAGTCAACACAGAACCCTTATAGTTGAACCATGTCTGTCGGTCTGTCCACGGCTTAGCTAAGAGGCTCTTAGTACTAGAAAGCTGTAATTTGGCATTGGTATACATATTAATCAGGTCGCCAAAGTGGTAAAATAAAATCTTGTTATACCTCATCGTGTGGGATGTCCTTGGATAGGTCCTTCAAAATTATCGATTCAGAGGTCCTTTTAAGTGCTAATTTTTGTTGGTCAACAGTCATGTCCTCGTTAACGTCATCCCCCTGCCACGCCACATAACGGTTGGTTTAGGAAAATGTTAAAAAATTCATGGCAGTAGTATATAAAATGAAGTGAAACTAATGGGGTGGTCAGAGATATCTCAAACAATAGTGTTTGGGCGTTCCAAACATTAAAAGTTTAATGATTGAAACGGTACAATTGAGGGTACAATTATCTACGATTCACCTCATGAAATATACAGAAATGCACACGTGATATGAGGTGAGCCCATCGCCGTTGAAACGTGCAAATCTATAGATGTTTTTTGGTGGACAGTCCCTTAATCGCCTTTTACAACACCCACGGGAAGAGACGGTTTGGTTCTATTCTATTTGAGTGCCGAAAACCACACAGCACTTGAAACAACAAAAAACCCTCTTCTAAGTACGCATATTGTTATGGGCGAGTATGGAACCCTGCAATGGGTGTGGCCGCACTTGGTCGGTTTTTTGAAATAGGATGTAATTACGGAAAATTTGTACATAATAAGTAGATTTTAATAGATGCAATACAAAATAAAATTACAATAGTATCAATGAATACCAGCGCAATTTTTTACGCAATTGTTTCCCAATGTTATGGGGGAAAACCTCAATTATCTCGGTCTGTCTAATCTTTTTTACCGACTTCAATTTATACAAACGCAACAAAAAACTTTCTCAAGTTTAGTAAGTTGCTAATTGTGTTTGAAATTATTTTTTGTGGAATTTTGTTCGTGCTCCATTGGAACAATAATCCTCATTTGAATACTAATTAATTTTCACACTTCAGAGTAAATTCAACTCAACAATGGCGAAAGATTTTTTTGGTGAGATCTGTTCAGGAATATAAAAGGTTTTATTAGCCTTTACGTCCTTTAAAAATAAAATTTAAATGGGTTAATAAAAAAATTTTTGAATTGTATCATGGGTAAGATCTAATAGGTAGCTGCTACTCTATAACGTGAACACTAATATTACTGGTAAATATTACTCTATACAGAATGAGCGCAATCAAATAGAATGGTAATTTTTGATGCCTTGAAACTTTACCTTAGGCCAAACTTATACACTCAACGTCCAAAAATTGCACTTTTGGCAGTTCCATTCTCCAAACGGTTTTCAATACCATTTGGACAACGGTAAGGGTATGAGGACTATAAGCATAATTTAAAATCTAAATAAATTTCCTTCACAAAAAAAATGTATGTCAATTTTGATTTTCTAAGCATCCAGCTAAAAAAGTTCTTTTTTGTGTCACAATTTTCTCATATTTTCTTGCTAGTGCTGGGCACTTTTCAGCCGAGTAGAGAATGATCACCATTTGATCTGTACTAACTCTTTAATGCCTTTTTGCGTTGCTGTAACGCAAAGGTTGTGAGTCCATCCATTACTTATTTTCCAACCTCATAAAATCCTAAACATGACTTACTTTACACTTATTTGCGGGAGGTGCCTTTTTGATGTTGAGTATAGTTTCGTGAAAACTAACAAAACTAAAAAAATTTGCGCTGCAAAAATAGTACCTAGACTTAAAAATGTTTCAGAAGTGCAAAAGTTCCGCTTGATTGCAGTTAAAAGTTGAATATGTATTTATTCGCCGAAGTTGGCGGCGCTAGCGAAGTAAATGGTGCAAACAGAATTTTGAGCAGATCGCAAATTTACAAAGATTGTTTGAGACATCACCGACTCTGTTAAATATAAATAAAACATTGACTTGTTTACCACAGTTTTGTTATGATTCTGTCATTCAGACTGCGCAATAAAAAACATCGGTTTTAAACAATATAGATCTCAAGCTTAATGTTCTTACCATAATGGTTTGAATGGCGATACCCTATCGTTATCAGAGCCAGCAAGCCCCATCACTGCTACAATTATATTTGTGGTTCTGTACAATGTATGTTGCACTGAATAAAATGTCTATGTCTAAGTAGCGTTTTTATTCGAGACTGATAGACATTAGTAAAACACCGAAATAATTTTTTTTTTTTTATTTTTCTTTAGTTCTTGCGCATCTTCTTGGTTCCTATGTGAAACTGAGTGTTATGAGATTACCGAGAACAAAATGATCATTTCTCGCGTGTATGATCGGGCATTTTCCTTTTATTATTGTACGTAAATTTATTTTTACTCATTCGTATCACTCGTAATCTGTGTTAGATAATATCTACTGTGAATATAAATTTATATAAATTAATTAAATATATATATCTACAAACTGGCTAGCTACCACCATCTTATCTGAATCTGCTGCCAAACAGCAATGTTAATAGCATTGTTGTGTTCCGGTTGTCAAAGATAAGATAACAAATGTGTTGGGGTTTCCGGGTCAATAAGGTTCCACCTCCGATCTCGTCTTCACTTAACATCAGTTATGTTTGAGGTTAAGTACGAACCCGTCGTAGATAAAAAAAAAACGAGTACAATCAAATCAGTAAGCAGAGCCGTTGGATTCACAAGTCGTAGTCGGCGGAGATAAAGCGTAGCAACTTGGTAGCGTCGCCGGTTCTCGCACTAACTTGGTTTGCCATTTACTTATTAAAATATGAACACGAACCAATGTTATATTACAACTGTTTTGTGACAGGCACTTTGGCGTTATTTGTGTCACTATAAAATTTGTTTTAATAGATGCGACTCGAAAATTCTAATTCTAATAATTACAAATTTTTATTTTCTTGTTTCACTCAAAATTTGAAGTAGGTAGTATTAACTCGAGACAATACACGAACTATATTCACCCTCGAAAATACTCGTTTTAGTCGCTATTTGAACAATCTACTATTAATTTCAGAAATATATAAATATATACCCTTTTGCTACAAATTTTAAGTGGAACAACGTTCTGATTTCCTAAAGGACTAAGAGGTCAGGCTCATCTTTCCCTCAACTCGACAGCGCCATTCATTTGACGAGTCATTGCCATAACTTAATACGTTCCAGGACAAATCACCAGACACATTATTGCTATAAATGTTGAGAGCAGCATTGTGTCCCGGAACATGTTATGGAGTTAATTTTAAAGAGCTGAACAATTTACTTTAGAAGCCAGTCAAATAACCCACCTGAAAAAAGGGGGTCAATTTAAGAGTTTGGTAAATAATTTTTAAGACAGGTACTCGGAGTGAATGACTAATGAGGCTCCGCATTGGGCTCTTTGTTCTAGCATATTCATTACCTGCTTCCATCGTTGTTGGTTAACAAAAAAGTGCTCATTGTTCCCAGACAAGCCCTCTCGAGGGTAAACAAACAATATCTCCAACAATTTTGAGGTCAAACGAGTTCGGCCGGGCGAATGTCGCTCAGAAAGATAATTAGAAGCCCAAACTGCCTTAATTAATACAAAAAAATAAGAGTAAATGTACTCTGAACAGTTTATTTACGGATTTAACGTCAGGGATAAATACTTCCAGCGAATTACAAATATTATAAATTTATATACAAATACAAGGATTTCTTTTATTAGACATCTAAACCTTTGAAGATAATCTGACAGCCACTGATTTCATTGATTGAGAATGTAGGTGTATATATGAAGCGTTTTAGCATAATTAATCCTACCCTGAGGTTGCCCGCATAATTCCTCCTCGAACGATCAATCAATCATACGCTTTGTTGTTTAAATAAGGAAGGTAAATTTTAACATCTTAAACAAACTACAAATTAGGCGGCTTTATCGCTAACAGCGATCTCTTCCAGGCAAACCAATCACCACGGAATTCAATACGAGTAATTAACGAGAAACGATGTAATGTTTAAAAAAAAAATCCTTTTCTTCTTCATATTGTTTCATAATAACCTCATTTTTTAAAATTTATTTTGTTTGTTTGTAAACGCTTTATTGTACAAAAAGGCAATACATTAATTTTGCATTGATACATAAATTGATACAACGGCGGACTTATCCTAAAGAGGGATTTCTTCCCGTCGACCATAGGTTTATTTTATATATTTTTTTAATAAATATTTCGTACATTCACTCGTTTCAAATGAAATCTTATACGGATACTAGATAACGGATAAACAAAACATATACCTATATCAATTATTTATTATAAACATTCATAGTTCGGGAATAAATATTTGTATTCATTGCATAAACATGTACACCTAGCGGGATACGAACCAGCAACCTTTGGTTTTGAAGGTAAGGTTGTATGCCCATTACACCAATATTGATCGTCAAAATATACGTACATAATTCTAATAATTTAAGTAGATCTCCTAAGGATGAATATACCTGCAACAGTAGGCTTAAGTTAAGGGCATCAATACCACAGAATATAATACTACATAAACCCAGTGACCGCTTTTCAATTCTCGCCCTGTTTTCCAAGTAGGTATATAATATGCTAAATGTTTCATAAACGAAACTTTATGTTAAGTCTAGTTAACTATTTACAAGCTACTTGTACGTACTGTAAGTCTATTTGAATGGAAACGTCAGCGATTGATTGAAATTAACTAACACGAAGTTGGTACTCTTGAGTTGGCGCGACTTGAAGTTTCCATCGAGTTACACTACTTGACTCTATTACAACAAGTTTGCGTTAAAGCGAAGTTCATTGCTACAATGGACCATTTTAATAAGTTAACACTGTCTTCCACGGCATAGGTACCTAAATACAATGTTATGATTGATTGTAAGGCCATATTATATTCTTTTATTGCACCAAAAAATTACTTTTAAGAGACGTATGTTCATCCGTTATCTAGTATCCATAGCACAAGCTTTGCTTAGTTTGGGATTAGATGATTGGTGTAAGTGTCCGAAATATTTATTATTTATTGGTATTTATTATCTCTTCCAGCCAACCGGAGCATTAAAGTAGGAAACGGAGTAAATTTGGGGTTTAGCAGCAAATTTTGTGCAAATAAAAAAATACTACAACCATATTATCATGTCTTTCCGATTTTTGTGCACTACGTGTTAGCGCTGGACATCAATCAGTGATTTATTTTTATTATCCAAAATTTTTATACTAGTATTTTAGTATATATGTATGTGTATTTATATTTTGGTATGTATTTTACTATCAATAGTCTCTGCCTACCCCAACGGAAAACAGGCGTGAGCACATGTGTGTAGGTATGTATACTATTTTTTCCGCGATCGTCGGCCTCCACACACTCACAGGAAAGGCCGTAATCCGCCACGCGGGTCCAGGTCGGATACGTGAATTTGTGTGACTATTAGTGGTCAGCACAGTCGGTGTTTCTACTTTCAAAATTCCGTGTTACAAATACATTTATTTATGTCATCCAAAGCCAGCGAACAGCCAAAAAGAATTTTTCGGTTCATAAAATTTCTTGTCTCGAGTGTCTATAAAGCGTGTGTTTTTGTGGTAAATCCGATGAAATATGGATAGGAAAATTCCTGCTCAATGCAACTATGTAGAATCTTCGAAATGTAGAACATTTTGCAATACGTTCAAGGCACCTATACAATACTTTAATGGAATTGTATTTATTTATTTATCTAAAATATAAATATACCTACACTGAAAATTTTCAAAACCCCCTACAAGATTGATGGAACAAATGATTATATCGTCCAGGTAAACCAAACCTAAAGATATAGTGTTAAAAGCTAACTATCTTCGAAATGGCTTAACCAATTTCCATCTAACATGGCTAAAGAAATAGAAAATTTTGGTGTATATAGTTTGTTTTATTAGTAAATAATTTTATTGTATGTACAAAAATTTGAAAACCGTCCGAAGACCATGATATAGTTTAGGTGTATTTCGATACACCAAAAAACTTTATTGAAAGCTAAATATGCTCCAAATGCCTTAAGCGACTTTCATCAAACATGGCTAAGAACCTGTTCCCTCGTTTAGTCTTTCAAAAAAACTGCACTGAAATCGGACCACGCGTTCCTGAGATACGTACACACACACAAAGCCATCAAACACATAACACTCGCACTTAAAAAGCATCATACGACACTACCTGACTTCAAATGATTTGCTGTATTTACCTGAATGAATCTGATACCAACTACTAAAAATACCCAAACTGAGTAAGACGTGCCTATAAAGAAAACTTCGTTGACTTTAGCTGTCCTTACTACAGACGAAGTATTACCACATAAGTCGTTTTTTGGACGTACTATTTATTAAAAAATTGATGCTTAGGTAACTATACAATTTTCTTATTGTAGCAAGCTATGAAAAAGTCATCAAATATTGCAAAGCCTTTGCGAAGTTTCTCTGTTGAAAAATACCAGAGAGCAAAAATGCGAAGCGACACGGAATGTTTGCCGGCTGTCTGCCGCTATCCAACATTTTGAGCAACTACTCTTTGTAAGGTTTAAACTTCAGATAATATTAACCACTTGGAAATTTTACGGCCTATATCACCTACAATGTACTTACTACTTATACATACAGACGTACATATTTCCTTTATTTTCCTTTAAATAGCTTATTAATTCCAAATTAATGTTATCTATTTGCATGCTTTACAGAGTTCATCTTTCTTCAATTTCAGCGGTTGTACCACATAACAATTTTTGAATTCGATCGTTAATAATTTGTCGTTTAGCTTTTTTGCAATCAATTGTAAATTTGGTACCACGTAAGAGCCCTAGAAGTAAATTATGGTAACTCGATACGTTTATCCATAAGACTTTAACCCTTTATCCAAACTAATGGAGTCAAGCTATTTCTAAAAGATTTTGAATCAATTTTCTCGTAGAGTTGAAAACGAGAAGGTACCTAGTTTAAAATCATAAAAGACTGAATATTTAGTAACGCAGCGACAGTATATCTGCACATGAATAAGTTGAAGATTATCAATGTAACAATTCAGAAAAATCAGCCGTTTAATTTTTTTATAAGTTAATACTAAATAGAAATTAACATGGTGCCTACTAAAGCAGACGGTGCCCTATATGTGACTACATTATTATATTGGAGCTCAGATAATTAAGGTTTGTCCTCCGTTAAACTGAGTAACAACGTAGCTAGTTTATATGTTAACTCTGGCATTTTTGGACTAAAATAATGGATAGTAATCTACAAGATGTGAGAAGTGGTGTAGATTATCCCATGAGAAAAAAACTGAATCACTGCTGTAATTTTTACCGAAAAGTATAATCGTCCGCAAAACAATAGAAAGTTACGTGTTTTTATTCTTCAAAAATTAGTTTTATTGAATTAAATTAAAATAAATATCTTTTCGGGTCTAATTTCCACCGTTCCGTCAAGGTATTGTTACGGCAGGAACCTTAAAAACAAAAAAAGGGGGTTCTTATCGATCTTATGTTGGATCATAATGAGAGGCATTAAACTATCAATTTGTGTATTAAAATAACTATGGCTAAAACACATCAACTGCAAAGTTGAAATCAAACAAGAATTGCAACGCCCGTAGTTTCCGTCAGGTCATTTAAAATTGAAGGCTGAGGTAAACCTGCGGCACATTGGCTCGGCTACACCACAGGCAGCGCAAAATCAACATGGGGCTCCGGGACCTATGCCTATTCGTATGTAGGCATCTAGTGTACAAACACACTGCAAAAACGAAAATATAGACGAGGTTGAAAATTTTTAACGTGATTCACATCATACACATAGTATGTAACCGTATCCCATATTTGATTTGATTTGATTAATTAATTCATTTGATTGACATTAATATTTGAGGCCAAGTTCTTGTAATTGCGAAGTTTTTTTATCGCTGCAATTGTTTGTTATCACAAAGTTGTTTCGCATATCAAGAAAAAGCATTGTTTTTATCAAAATAGCCCAACGCACAGATAATGAGCTTTCATGTTCATAAGTCATGACATGAACATTATTTTAATTTCTCTAAGAACCTGGATCACACACAGACACCATCTGTACAAATATAGATAATGCTATTTACGAGAAGCATCGTCATTCCACTAAAGATATCCATTTTGGACAAATATAAGCAATTGGTATGCTCCGATTTCGTCACAGCTTTTGAATACCAAACGTAGCTATCAAACAGTTTATGTGCAATGGTTATCCCGAGGTACATTTTGCAGATGGAATTCTCATCGGACGGATGGATATTAATCCAGCATTATGCATTCAATTCTAGACGGTGCGGTCCCTCAAAGCATCTAGTCAACCTGCTAACAATTACTATGCACAGAGCGATTTCCGATGTTTATTTGGAAGTAGTGAGAGATTATCCTTCAATACTCGTATGCTATTACAATATCTACCACATTGGCTTTTTAGTATTACCAACATAATTTTGTCAGTTGACGAGCTAGCTGAGATATAAATAAGCCAAGTTCAGGCCGGCGTGGGAATTTGAGAACCGTTCAATCACAATTCACGAGCTAAATTCATATGGCAATAATTTTATTAACATAGGTATATAATCCTTCATGTGTTATAAAAATAGGCTAAATTTATGGGACACTGTAGGTACACGCTTTTATAACCTTATTCCTGAGAATATGATTAATCTAACTGAGAAATGAGTTAAAGATCATGTCAAAATAACATTAGCAAAAAAAGGTTATTACAAAATTAGTGACTACCTGAATGACAAACACACTTGGTGTACTTCGATCAGCTCCCCTAAATTATAAAATTGTATTAGTTGAATACTTTTTATTGGAAAAAAAGGACAACAATGATCCTGTAGGTTCCTTGCGCCGCTTCTTTTAACACAGATGATTTCCCTTTCCGAAGCGGTCTACTACCGCTTCTTGGACATACTGACTGACAGACAAATGCAATAAGCCTTTATTATTTCCAGTAGATTTAGTATTTTGGGGCATATCCTATGCTGCCCTGCGTGGCCCGACACTTGTACGCTACAAGACCTCTAAGATGCCACAGAAAATGCTGTACGTGTGACCACATTCCGGTCCTCAAGAATTTCATATTTTTGCCATCGACTCGCTAAGAAAAATTTGCCATCTATAAGAAAAATTAGATTTAAATTGATATTCAACAAATAATATCATGTAACTTACGTTGAAATAAATGTTTGAAATTTGTTCCTTAATTCAGACGTATAATACGAACGAAACAAAAATTTGTTTAATTCCAAAAATATCAATCAATCAATCAATCAAATCTGGGGGCACGGCAGTGCCCCCGCCAAGTCGAGCGCGAAGCAAACACTGCCGTACCATCCTTTACTGGAACCATTTCGCCGCATTTTCAGGCCCCTATTTTAGAACCTCTGGATAAGCCTAGAACGCAGAAATTTTCGTCATCCAGTAAGCTATAATCACATACTTAAAATCCAAAATTTCAAGTCTGTAGGTCATTTAGTTCCGAAGTTAAGCGAAAGCAAAGTTTCGCATTTATGACACTCACTCACTCACTCACTCACTCATGATCATCAAAATAGAACTAGTACTTCCCATAAACTCAGAGAGCTGAAATTTGGTACAGAGTTATGGTTCAATGGCCACATAAAGGGAAAACTATAAAAACTAGGATAATCGAAGATCTGGAGTACCTGGTGACCCTGATTAGGAAACACAAGAGCCCAACCAAACTATTAGAGATCGACATATACCGCCTTTACAAAAAATATTCAACTTGGTGGGCCGCTTCATTTGATGTCAAAAATCGAAGGTCTGAAGTATCTGATGAAGAACCCTCAGCTGGTCTCAGCTGTATTAGAGATATGGTAATGCCCCCTTCTACTATTGGTACATAGAAAAATCGACTGTCATTGCAAAAATCCAGCGTAGTGGGACACATCTTCTAATTTAATCTAGCCTATAGCGTCCCACTGCTGGGCGAATGCCTCCCCTTCTGCTTTTAATACGAATATAAATAAAATTAAAAGAAAACTCTGGATAAGACTAGACTGGCTTTTATACACTTACTTATACTTATTACAAGTTTACAAGAAGAAATAGTCAAACGATTAATTTTATTCTACTCGAACATTACACAAATTAAATAAACAAACGAAAATTTGGTCAAAATATAATGCATTGGCTAAGAGTGGCGGTGATACCCGCACGCGTCGCTAGATGGCGTTGACTGTATTTTAAAACGCGCTTACGTTTTGTTTTTCCGATAACCTTATATGGCAAAGTGGCAACCGGCCGCGTTACAGTCGTTTACGACATTCTTCTATTGCGCTTGAAAATGTTTGCTAGGGATTAGGAGGGATTATTTGCATTTCGTTGATTTCGCTGATTATTTCGTGAGGTTTGCTAAGGTTAATTGGCAGGTTGTTATTATATTAATTCAAAGATTTAAACAGGTTAGGAATTATATGGTTAGTGACGGATTACTGATTATTACTTAATTATCAGAATTAAAAGAAGTTTCAATTGAATACTTTATTTAATTGTTAATTATTTAGTACCTACTTTTAGTTTTCTAGGTTTAATTTATAGTTAGGCAGTACTTCGAATCGCGTTCGTGTTTATAAGTACTTTTCTAGTATTCTAGTTTAGTTTATTTAGTTAGATATTACTTCGTTTCGTTTAAAAATATCATTAATTTAGCTGTATTTCAGTACTAGGTAGGTAGTACCTTTGGTAGAAAGTTCATTGATAATTAATTATATTGACACTTGTCTAATAATTAAGAGTTAACGTTTTGCTTATAGTTTGTATAGATTGAGTAGGCAGAGTAATATTTTCTTTAAGTTTTTTTATTAATACAAATGAAGTCTTAAAGATATAAGTAGGTTTTAGTCTAAATATTATCGGTATTTCTGATTCGTTGTCCATATACTAAAGGTCGTTGAGTTTAATTGTGTTTGATTTCGCAAGATAATAATTATCGTAAAAAATGTCGATATTATTAAAAGACGACGATGAACTTAGTGGCTACCAAGTAGTTGGTATGCCCAAAGACGGGTCTTGTCTCTTCCATTCAATATCTTTCTTGGTGTATGGTAGAACTGACTCAACTTGCAGTATCAAGTATATTTGTAGAAACGTGGGCATATATGTAATATGCCCACATTTCTACAAAAAGAAGTGAAATCCCACCAAAAACATTCTGTAAAAAACTAGCCAAATCTCGATGGAGCTGCTTGATTATCTCTAAAAAGTAATGAAATCTATACAAAGTCGTGCCAAGTGTAAGGTTCCTTACTGCGATTTCTTTATTATTATAGTTAATGTTGTGTGACTTGGCCGTTGAAGGGTACACAGGGGTACAAAACCAGGTGCTCCATGACACCATTGCACCAATCTGTCGCCAGAACCGCTACGCATTGATGATGGAAAATTGCCACTTGGAAAACGTTGATTCAATAACCAGTCAATTGTAGGCTTGATAAAGCCACTAACGTATAAAGAATGTTATGTAAACGCCACACAGATTATTCGCTAATAGTTTGCCGTTGAACATTCTTAATAACATAATTAATAACATTAATAGCGGTTCTGGCGACAGATTGGTGCAATGGTGTCATGGAGCACCTGGTTTTGTACCCCTGTGTACCCTTCAACGGCCAAGTCACACAACATTAACTATAATAATAAAGAAATCGCAGTAAGGAACCTTACACTTGGCACGACTTTGTATAGATTTCATTACTTTTTAGAGATAATCAAGCAGCTCCATCGAGATTTGGCTAGTTTTTTACAGAATGTTTTTGGTGGGATACTCTTTATTGCACAATTAACAAAAGCTACATGAAGAATATGGTAATTATATGTACATTTTGGCACTCCAGCATATCTGTCATGATTTGGCGCTGAATTATTTATAATTAAATTAGATTGTATAATAATAATAAGGAACGTCGGTGGCTCAGCGGTTAAGATGCGGTCTCCCAATTTGGGAGGTCCGAGTTCGATTCCCATGCAGGCCATGTACCAATAAGTTTTTAAATTTAATTTAATCACTTATGTGCATTTATCCGATTGCTCCTAAACGGTGAAGGAAAACATCGTGAGGAAACCTGCATGCCTGAGAAAGAAAAATTCAAAGGCATGTGAAGTCCCCAACCCGCATTGGGCTAACGTGGTGGACTACGGCCCATACTCCCTCACATATGAGGGAAGGCATTTATCCCTGCAGTGGAATGTTTACGGGCTGATGATGATGAATAATAATGTCAAATTACCAAGCGTAATATTTTATCGATGAATTTTAGCTATCATTTACAGTCGGCCACGTGTCAAGCTATAAACACCTGCAGACTAAGCAGCTATCGCTGTATAGTATCATACATTATCAAGTAACAATCTTTGATGTCGAAGTGTCCAACACTACCACCACCGTGACTGATGGGACGAGGAAGTTAAAGAAATTTCTCGATGTTTTGGCGAACAGTGCTCTCTGCGTATCTTTTACAGATGGTTGATCTGTCCTCGCTTGCGATGGTGTCGCCTTAATTAATTGTCTGGTTAATAGAGGGTACAATATCTATAACTGGATTCATGTAGTGTGTACAAGGTCCAAACCCCGAAATTTCTTTGGTTAAAGACCATAGTTAACCGAGAAGCAGAACAACATTAAAACAGACATCATGCATTAAATTCCAGATGTCAGTTCATACGAAATTATAGCAATATATTTCAACAAACATTCGCAATTTTGAATGTACTAGGTACATCAAACAAGATTCACATGTAATATACGCTTAACATATAGGTACATATACGGAAAGCATTGCCGTAATCCTCGACTTTTAATACATTATTTTCGTGGTTTACTCTACGGAGATCATTCTTCCTGCTCGTGTATTAATTAAAAGAAATGTTCATTTTTGTTAAGCCTGTACATCATAAATGCTATTACATGTATCAAAAATTTTATCTATTGAAATACTGTATGTATTAGGTTACTATATGTTGATTTAATTATGCTCTTAATACTTATTATAGTTACCAAAAACCTACCTACCTAAATTCAAAAGTACAGGGATATCGGCTTAGAATAAATTTTTCTAGCTTCGGTGTCCAAACCCTAGGTCAATGGTAACAAGGCGCTTTGGAATTTTTAAAAATATTGCGAAGCTAGTTTACGTCAAGGGTGACCAGAGAGCAGGTAGTTTCCTCTCTCAACATAATAATATAAGTATCTGTATAAGGAAAAGCTGCTAGTGTTCTGGGAACCATGTCTCGAAACCCTATATTTTTTTCATGTGTTATAAATATATTGTAGTTCCTCTTGACTTTAAATGATGTCAATGAAAGATAAAGACAAATTTAATAAATGTATGGCTTGGGTGGCGATTTCACTACTAGATGGAAACAAAGTGAATTTAAGGGGCAATTACACTTCCGTTTGGTTGCGCAAAAATAAAAATTGTCTATAAATAAATTGAACTGCTTACAATTGTCTCAGTAGACTAGGTAAAGATGAAAATAATTATGAGTCGTGAATGTAAAAACCTAATTGTTAACCGACGTGAAGGACTAAAGGTGTTATGCGTTTGACGGCGTTGTGTTTGTGTATCCAGTCTTTGCTCAGACATATTTTAGTAATGCGTAATCCGATTTTAGTGCCGTTTTTTTATGGTTTCGTAGTCAGGAACCCTGTAGTTTCGCCATGTCCGTCTGTCCGTCTGCCCGAGGCTTGATCAACGGTCATTAGCACTAGAAAGTTGTAGTTTGGCATGGGTATACATATTAATCACGGCGACGAAGTGGCTACATAAAATCTTAAAAAATATTTTTTTTAGTGGGCTGTGTGTGTGAGTGGATGAATTTTCTGTTATTTTTGCACCCCATCGTGTGGGGTGTCGTTGGATAGGTTGTTTAAAAATATTAGAGGTTATATTAACAGTTTTTTGTTTTAATGATCCGTTTAAGATATATTACATTTTAAAGTGATAATTTTTGTTAGAGTCGAGTATTTTACATTAAAGACTAAAATAGGCATGTGTATTTAGATGACACCATAGCTTTCGGGGGTCTTTTCACTTTACAGTTCTTGAACTAAAGTCTCACGTTAAATTTTCATACATAACAATGTTACACACAGAGACTGAAGTTATATGAATTCAGGCATTCCGTACGATACGTTGATACAACCGTACCATGTAACACTTCGGTCGAATGACAATGTTCAATTCCCAGCAGTAATAAGTCGTAAATTTGTATTACGGTCTGTACAAGTTTGGACATTTGGTATAATCTAATGTATACACATGCATATACGCACGTACGATCACAAAACAAACTCTAATTTAGGCCGCCAATTCCGCAACTTATATAGGTAATGGACTTTAATAAATTTTGTTTAGAAGAGGCCATGTGGATATAAATCATACTGTGTGTTGTAGTAGGTAAAGCACCATAATTTGATGTATTGTAATTTTTTAACCTTCCGTGTACGAGGTGGGGTCCTATAAACCCCAGCAGCAGTTTTGTGGTCATATTAACCTTAATTTTGCCGCAAGCAGCGTGTGGATCTAGGTATTCCTAACTAAAATTATGCTAGACGAGATCGTATAACTAATTCTGTGTAACTCCCAACGGATTAGGAGATAAAGGAATCTTAAAAAATATTTTTTTTAGTGGGCTGTGTGTGTGAGTGGATGAATTTTCTGTTATTTTTGCACCCCATCGTGTGGGGTGTCGTTGGATAGGTTGTTTAAAAATATTAGAGGTTATATTAACAGTTTTTTGTTTTAATGATCCGTTTAAGATATATTACATTTTAAAGTGATAATTTTTGTTAGAGTCGAGTATTTTACATTAAAGACTAAAATAGGCATGTGTATTTAGATGACACCATAGCTTTCGGGGGTCTTTTCACTTTACAGTTCTTGAACTAAAGTCTCACGTTAAATTTTCATACATAACAATGTTACACACAGAGACTGAAGTTATATGAATTCAGGCATTCCGTACGATACGTTGATACAACCGTACCATGTAACACTTCGGTCGAATGACAATGTTCAATTCCCAGCAGTAATAAGTCGTAAATTTGTATTACGGTCTGTACAAGTTTGGACATTTGGTATAATCTAATGTATACACATGCATATACGCACGTACGATCACAAAACAAACTCTAATTTAGGCCGCCAATTCCGCAACTTATATAGGTAATGGACTTTAATAAATTTTGTTTAGAAGAGGCCATGTGGATATAAATCATACTGTGTGTTGTAGTAGGTAAAGCACCATAATTTGATGTATTGTAATTTTTTAAGTATATGTAATTAGCGACGGTGGCTCACTGGAGGAGACACAGTCTCCCAATTTGGGAGATATGTTCGATCCCCAGGTAGGTCATGTACTAATGACTTTTTAAATTTAATTTATATACTTATGTGCATTTATCCGACTGCTGTTGAACGGTGAAGAAAAACATCGCGAGGAAACCTGAATGCCTGAGAAATAAAAATTCTAAGGCATGTGAAGTCTCCAACCCGCACTGGGCCAGCGTGGAGAACTATGGCCCATCCTCCCTCAATATGAGGTATATGTATTAATTGGGTATTTGTTGAGGAGATTAAAAGACGGAATATTAGGTTATGTTTTTAATTTATACGTATTTATTTACAAAAAAAATATATATTTGTGTAGTTTATCAACCATCTGGTTTCCATATGTTATGGATGCCTCTAGATGCTTACTGTGAACCTAGATGGCGCTGTGTGTACGTGCAAAATTATTTATTTATTAGGTACTCAGAAACGAAATTCCTAGTAAAAATAATACTTAATTTTTATGACATAGTACTTTCGATCTCAATACAAAGATTACAGATGTTATCATATGGCTAGGAAAAAAGATCCAGTGAATCTGAATAATCTGGATCATTGTAACCACTTTTTACAAGCTTTTATTTAGTTTGCAGTATTCGTATGGAAATATGTAAATTGTCCGTTTCAAAATATGCAAAGCATTTTTCAATCACTTTATGGTATGTAATTGAGCTGAAATTCGTGATATTTATGTAAGTTCCGCGACAATGCAATACTATGGTACCATCGAGCTGATCTGATGATGGAGCGAGGATGTAGAGACTGGAACTCCCTGAGGTCAAATGGCAAGATAGTAGAATTTTGGCTAGTTTGGTTTGTTGCCATGAGGACTTTCCCATTACACGTGATGACGAGTGTCTAAAATGGAGCCAGCAAATTGCCACTGGATCTCCTTGATGGACTTTATGTTACTCATGATTATCACATATTATTCTAGTACAAATACTAGAATAATATGTGATAATCATGATGGAGCATTACAAGTTTGTTTTTAAACGTATTAATAATGTGGAAGTTATTAAGTTAATAATGACATATTTTTACTAAAAAAAAAGTAGTAAACAACATGTATGTGGAGTGATGTACATATGTACATACATACATAATGTCACACCTGTTTCCCGTAGGGATAGGCACAGACCACTGAGGAGTGATGTGATTGTTTACAAACTTTATATTATAAACAGAACTTATTAAGAAATATCTAAAGTTACCTGTAGTTTTCCAGTAGTTACCATATTATTGCTGCACATTTCATCGACCTCTTTTTTAGAAGTTGGTAAAAAACCCAAGTCTATATGCGAATGGCTCTCTCAATGTTACTGCTTGACACATTTATGCCAAAAGTTGCAAATTATTTTACCGTGATTGTACTTAAATTGGCTCTATTATATTATTAACTTCAAATTGTAAATTCATGAGTGCGCCGACTCACGGTTCAAAACCAACATTAATTTGGAGATTGCCTGTTTCAATTTGTATGTGTAATTCGGTGCCGGCAAGTCGTTCGCAAACGTTTTGTAAACATCAATTAGTAGCAACCAACGCCGGGACTTGAGAAAAGTATCAAAATATACATCACTATATTTATGTGTGAAGTGGGTACGAATATTTCGGTAATTAACTTGTAGATTTCATGCAGCCAACGAAGCATGATCATTTAGTTCGTGTGGATTGTCGATATAATATGTTTAAACAAGTAACTTCGATCGGTTAAGGTCAACCAAGGAAATGACATCACAAAAGGTCAGGTGCGGTCAACCACTAACCGACGAATGCGTATAAAGCATTTGATGAAAGTGAAAGAATCAAAAGTAGTATATCAGGATCGTTGCAAGTGGAAATCAATAGTCTCTGCGGAAACAGGCGTGACTCTATGAATGTATGTATTTAGTTAAAACGCTTATAGTTGATCCTGTCTGTACCTACTGAAAAAATTTATATTTTTATTTAAATAATTACTGAGTGCAATTTCTGGGTAAATGTTTCAAAAAGCTCCTAAATTGACATCCAAAAAACACAGTGTCGTAAATCAACACTATAACCTCATTTGCTCCTCGATTTCAGTCATCGGATACGAACTAAATTTATTTATAAACAAGTAACTGTTAAATTAATTACTTAAACAATGAAAATTAGCACTCTTCTTCATCATATTAAGATGAAGATTTTAATAAAAAAAATATTGAACATTGAAAATTATTGAGATTCTAATGACTATACTCAATATAGTTTCAATTTTAAAAATACAAAGTTATGTTTAGGCTTCATTTATGTAACTACAGTGGTTTAGAAACAACTAGTATTAATCTAGTTCATATTAGTAGCTGTCCTAAGTAATTTATATATAGGCAGTCTTGCAACTAAAATTTGGCTCTACTCTGAGGCCTAGATTTATGATAGGGTCATCATTACTCTGATATATATTGCTTAAAATAAATACTGAAGGATTTACTAGCCTGTCTCATGCTTGTACTCATGTCACTCATTCATTATACATAAGTACCGAAGCGAATATTAATCTTTGGGGAGGTACCTACAGTCGTGTATACCTTCGTCAAAATACGAGATGTGGGTCCTACTTTGTGTCTCCGCAAATTAGCGGCCTGTAAACTGAATTAACTCTCTTAATGCATGTATTGAAAACGGTATATTTTCCACGCCACGCGTAATTTTACAATATGTAATTTGTATAGCTGGGTATATGTTCCTCTATTTCTCTATCTCTATGAAAATGAAGAAATCAATGAATCATAAATAAATTGTACAAATTGTTTCCGTCTGAAGTCACTTCAACTTACCATTAAATAGGATGTTCCGAATGTCAGGAATACGCGGAGTGTGTAATGAAACCCTCGTGTCCTGCAACCCGGCCTGCCACGTAACTGGATTACCTAGCTACCATGCTATAGAGTGAACTGGAACTGCATAAAGCGTACTCATTTACAACTAGTGGCAACAGAAAATATAATAATGTAGGTATTTATACATTTAAATATCGTAGTTTCTACTTCATTTCCGCCTTTTATCATCATCACCACCGCAGCCTATCATAATCCTCTGCTGATGATAGCCCTCCCTTGACATTGCCATCCGAAGCGGTCTTTATCAATTGGTTACTAGTTAACACTAGTTCGAAAACAAATAGCAGGAATTACTCGTATGTCACTTCTTGTAAGATTTGTTTCATCGTGGAAAGGTGACTTCATATATACGTCGCAGCTCACTTTATTCAATAAACTTGATTCAATTCAATTTTGAGCTGGACGTATAGGAACAGACCCCTGCTTTCTGATTTACATACGGAATACTGAGTTACGAATATGCATATACAATCAATGGATCATGTTGGGCGAAAATTTTTATACATTACAATTTACCATTAAGCTCATAATTTTGCAATCGGTGGGACATTCACGAGGTTACACGATTGCTGACAAAGTCTTGGAGATAGTCTTGCAACTTTAACTAGCGGCAGCACTAAACCTGGGTCCGTATTGCAGTGTGTCAGCAACTACAACAGATTGCTTTTTAGTCGCAAATTACAAAATCTGGGTTGGGGTATTTTACAGCTCCGGTCAGCCATTGTCCATTATAATGAAATAACATGGGGTAATGAATGCATAAACTACTGAGAACGTGCCTATTTGTAATTATTATAAAAACAATTTAATATTAAGTCATTTTCGTTTTACTTTCGGTATATAGTGTTTTTCATTTTAGAGAGCATACTTAAATGTGGACGTTGGTCTTCGCAGTTTGCTACTAATGGTCTGGGGATACGTGACGGCTTCCACCACGAGCTGACGTTCCACTACCCTAAATCTCAAAGCGACGATCACTGTTTTTTCATTATTTTATCTATATACTATTGTCTATTACGAATAATTAACTGTTGTTTAATTATTGTAGTAGCTAGACGATTTGACTTCCCGTTTATTTAACATTATGCTTTCCGGTATCCGTTTGTATATTTTGTAATCAATGCTACTGTCTGTATTGACAAATGGATAGATAATATTATCATGATAGGTAATGTACTAAGCTCTATTCATAAATCAAGGAAATTTAAGTTAATTAAAATGTAGGATTATATTAAGGGTCGTCGGTGGCTCAGCGGTTAAGACGCGGTCTCCCAATTTAGGAGGTCCGGGCTCGATTCCCAGACAGGCCATGTACTAATGAGTTTTTAAATTTAAAATTACTTATGTGCATTTATCCGACTGCTCTTAAACGTAGAAGGAAAACATCGTGAGGAAACGTGTATACCAAAAAAATATAAATTCAAAGGCATGTGAAGTCCCCGACCCACATTAGGCCAGCGTGGTGGACTATGGCCCATACTCCCTCATATACGAGGGAAGACCCTATATCCCTGCAGTAGGATGCTTACGAGCTGATGATGATGTAGGATTAAATGGATGAATGAAAACCTGACTTCAGCATAAATATTTATGTACTTTGTGTGTACATTTTTTGCATTAAGATACAAAAAATGTATATACACACAATGTATGATCCATTAATTGTATATGCATATTTGTAACTCAGTATTCCGTATGTAACATGCTCATAATAAAATTAGTTATAATAACTTTGTCTAGGTTTCAATGATACCACCGGTAACATAACTCAAGTAACGTTCACCATTGTTATATCACCTTCGTTTACGTAAACACTACTGGTTGCCTACACAACGTTTAACTAGAAAAAAGAGGTCTTGATGGGAAACCATCAGTTACTCACACATAATATAGGCGTACAAACAATGTCGGACACAATAAATTGCATCTATAAATATCTGGACACAAACACAGTTATTACAGCAATTTATTTTGATCCTAGCTCTAGGTATATGCGCACTTAGATGTACCTAAATAAACACATTCGTGTCGCCTTTGTTGTTCCAATTTTAAAATTTTACGAATTCGAGCGTCAGATTTTCTTTTTAAATATAGATATGTCATTTCAGCATGTGAAAGGAAATGACATATAATTTAAACTAATCTTTTGAACAACTGAGCTTGGAATTCCATTTTTGTATTACATACGTATTTGTTATTTTTCTTTGTTATAAAATATTTTTATTTCAGATGGCTGTACCTTCTAGGTAGAGACGTACTGTTAGATTATTGCGTTTACAAGAATTATATGATTATTTCACAATTATGAAAATTAATTTGTTAACTAATACTTTGGGAGTTTACCTTCTGCTGCAATTGATTGTGACGTTATAGAATTATCACATAATGTCTCTTGTTTACCAATTTTTTAATAACATAAATTTAGATATCCCCGAGAAACTAAATATAAAATTATCATCCAGCACAGCATAAACGTACAGGCGCGATAAACGTTTATGTTGCTCGAGATAATATTTGTCCTACTCATTCGCTTGGACTAAATATACAACTATATCTAAAATATTACTTCATACTTCAACCATTTATTTCAACGTAAGCTAGGTACATGGTATCATTAAATTTGTTGAATGTCAATTTAAATCTATTGGAAATAAAAATAGGGCATAAGCATTTTTCTGTTAGTCAGTACGTCCAAGCTACTATACTATAGACATTGCAAATGTTTCATAATAGCAAATAGTTCCAGAAATATACCGAGCAGCATTGTTCCGTGTACACCCATATTCTCTTTAGAATGTAAAAGCTATTCAGCAAGGAAGTAACCTTAATAATGCGTTACCCCTAAATTACAACCATGACATCTAATAAGGTTAATGAATATTATTTCGCATAAAATTAGGCTGCTCTTCCTTGAAGGTAACGAGTTAAATGGGACGGCCCATGTATAACACAATAATGTTATTAAAGGTACTGTGTATAAAGGTAAAATCGGTGAAGTGCGAGTCGAACACACATCGACTCAGGGTTTCGTACGTCGCATACCGACTTTTATCTTTTATCTCTTATTTTTTTTTTATTTTATAAGTGGTATTTTATAATATTTTATATTGGGAGTTATAGATATTTTGTCTCAATACTTTTATGAAACATTAACGTAGAAAAATGAATGTGATATTTTTTGTTGGAGTTATGTGGCTTCCTATTCAATTACACACCAAAATTTTGAAAATATTCACAATCATCTTCATCATATCAGCCACAAGATGTCTGCTGCTGAATTTAGGTTTCCACCTAAGAGGTCAGGATCCAGACATTATTCAAAATAATAGTAAGTATACCTATATTATTAACCTACCTAAGTAAATTGAAAAGAAAAGTTTCACAACCAAGTTGGCTCTACTAGTTTACGAGTAATAGTCGACCAATTTATGACATGTAGTTGGGTTTGTAAAAAGTTCATAGTGCTCTTACAATACAACAACTGCAAAAATAGTTTTGTATTTTGAAATTCATACTCTAGCCTGGAGGAACTAAATAAATTCTACGCTAGTTACAACATATTTTTATTTTACTGTCTATTGCAACTTGGTCAACCATCCTCTGTCATATTGATATATTTTTGATAGATTTTTTGACATGTTTTCTGTCTTCTTTGCAGATTTCTATTATAGACTATTTCTATTTTAATATGATTAACATGGGTTGCCTATCACGAATGCTATTTATTTTTTTCGAATTTTAATTGTTCGAAAACGTTTCCCATATTTTTGTTTTCTATATGTTTCAATCCACCGAAAATGCATTTTACAGAAATTCGAATGTACGATATTCAAATGTTATTTTTATTTATTTACATATGTTTTAAAGTTCAACCGAATGTTTAGCCGAAGCATCTATTGCCAGACGTTTTGGTTTGCAGAATATTATAATAAAAACACAACCTAACATCGAAAGTTAAGCTTCGCTCCCGCCGTAACCTTCTGAACCTAACCAACAACAGTGTCGGCGTGCTCCGATCCATATTGCTCGCTCGCTCGCTACAGATAGGGGTTGTGTAGAAAAAGTAACTTCGACATAAAGTAATTCTAGTAATTTAAATTATGGTAAGTAAAACATCTTTCAAACATCAAAAAGTCGTTCTGATAATCGGTTAACCGTTTTTCTAGTATGTCAAACATATATGAAATAAGTTTAAATAATAATAGTTTAAGAATACTTAAAATAATCACTCTGTCAATTGAAATTTCTTATTACCGTTCTCGAACAATTGAAATTCGAGCAAGAAAGTTTCGAAAGTATGATAGGTTACCGATGATCTGGATACGCGTTTGACCACAATCTCACCTGATGGAAAGTGACGATGTGGCTGAAGATGAAGCACGCGATCTCAGTAGATGCCTATTCACCCTGCTCTTGAAGATCCCAAGGTTGTAGGATTCAGGAAAGACTGACGCCGAAATGGAGTTCCATGCCTTGGCTGCTCGCATTATGAACGAAGAGTCGAACTACTTAGTGCAAATGTTAAGTGTATATGTGGGACTATCTTTGCAGTCAGGGTGCTTCATGACTAAAAGTAATTCACCAATTTAAGGATTTTACTCACAATGAGCACAAACTATAAATCACAAGACAGAAGACGTATCATTCTGTCAAAAATATATCAACATGACAGACACTAGACACTGTTTATAATAGTTTTGGGGAATTAGGCAAATTCGATTTCACCATAATCATATCTATATATGTTATTTTATAGGTAATAAATCAGTTATTGATCCGCAATGTTCGCATAGGTAAATACTGAGGTGCGTAAACGGATAAATGCTTACATTACCATTTACGATTCCGCAAAATAACGATATTGTTCGTTTGAAGTCGCCCCTTAATACTGTTCATAAAAGGTTACCAAAGGCATTCCGATTTTCTAATCTTTTATGAATTTTCTAAACTCCTCGATTCCTATTACTCTTTAACCAAGACAAAAGTATTGCTCGCGGAAGGAAAATATATAAATTTTGCGGCAATTTTCTTGAGCGAACGTTTTAAAATTGAAATTAATTTTTAACCGAACGAAGGAAGGAATGAAGCCGTAAAATTGTACGCGGGGTGTGAAAAGAATTTTCACAGTACGTGCGGCTTTTCACACTCTCTGAAGGAAAACAATCAAGTGTTATAATTATTTTTAAGGTTCCGTACCACATTCTGAAAAAAAAATGATACCCTTATCGGATAATCTTGTTGTCCATCTGTCTCTGTCGATTAGTTTCTCAGTCTGTCCTTTAATCAGAAGCAGATGGAGGTAAGTTGAATTTAATATCGAATACTAAAATCTGCGGCCTCATACTGCTATAAAAAATGAAGTTTTCAATACAACGCAATAAAAAGATACGCCGGCGTTTCATACCGCATTTTCATACTAAAAGTCCCACTGACAAATTATCAAAAACTAGGGTACTTCCCGCTGCTCTACAATTTTGACATATGGCACGAAAGGAGGTCTTATGGCACTAGTGAAGGAATAAGCACGAAATCATTAATTTAAATCCCTTGTGGGATTATTGCTAGACAAACATTAGCAGTTAATATCATTCGATCGTCTAAGGAATTCAAAACACATTTCAGTTTGTCAACGGTGATGTTACGTATACTAAACGCTCAGTCGTCCAACTCCTCGTCGAATGACAGTCACATGATACTCGTGTTCGACTATCATGTGACTGTCGTTTTTATATTATGCTTCAAACCAAGACTTCTTTATTATATATAATCGATCGATAAGATCGAATAAATAAATAAATATATATATATAATAAATAAATGCGAAATTTCGGATGTTTGTTTGTTTGTTGCTCAATCACAGCGAAACGGATGAACGGATTTGAATGAAATTTGGTATATAGGCAGAACATAAACTGGATTACGACATATATATATGTTTTTTATCCAGATAAAGTGATAAGCAAATTAAACATATCCGCGATAAAGTTATTCGAAGCAGACGAAGCCGCGGGCGGAAAGTTAGTAATAGTATAAATGAGAGCAATACGGTTGGCTTTGTTAAGCCAAACTATTCAAAGGTAGCCAATCCCTATCAGTGAAAGAAGTGAATGTATTATGTAACATCACGTTCTAATTTAAATATCAATAGTTATATTAAATACCTATTTCTTCACAGATTTCCGCTCTTCCGTTATTGTATAGCAAGTTAATTTTAAAGCACTTTATAGTCGGAGAGAGAATCGTGTGTGTGTTATGCACAGTCGGCTGTAGAAAAACATGGCCGTTCACATAACTGACGAAAGAACGGACGGTCATATCTCACCGCAGTATCTTACGTACGACTAAAATCTTCTTTTTACATAATGAAAGAGGAAATGGCTGATATTATTATTGCAAAACCCAAACCGCTGACCTTTATATGAAATATGAATAACATTTGTGACATAAGCTATCACTTGCTAAAAAAGAATTTTTAGGAAATCTATATAAGCTCCTTCTATATAATCTATATAAGTCCAATAGCTGATTTATAGTTTTTGAAAATCAACTTTCCTTATACGAGTACAAACCGACAGAGTTGGGAATTCCGTCAGTTTTAAAGTTAGAGACAACATTTCATTTGGGTATACGGTTAAATAATATGTAGTTTAAAAAAACAAGTTACATTTCAACCATCCATCTTTCAAGGTTTGATTACATTGTTAGTTACAAGTGAAGCTAATAAAAGCGTGTTAAAATAAGGTAACACCACGTTTCATTATTCAGCAGTTGTGTAGAAGAAGTCGCTCTTAGTAATAAAAGTGCCATTGTTCCTTATTTTTAACCTTATATTTGGTGTTTATAAATAACACTATATTGTAGATAAAATTTTATTATTATCATAATGACAAACGGAATTATGAATTACATAGTTACGGATACCATTGAGAAGAGGAACGGTGTATTAAATCTACCAGTTATTATTATTTACACATGGAATTTATATTTTTATGATACAATGCAATGCAAAAAAAATACAATGCATGAAAATTACTCACAACTAGGTTGCATGAAAGAGATCAACGCTTAATTGTATTCCATTGCTATCATCATAATTTTATTTTAAATTAGGTATTACAGAGTATTTCTATGGTATGTATGTATAGTAAACTGGAACAAATCGTATTATATACTGTCATCTGATACATTGCTAATTACGTACGTATTGGAAATGGCCTACGGCTATTAGATACGTAAGTAGGTATATCTAATTTCAACAATTTGATATTAGTTAGTACTGAAGTTGTGTGATAATTCTAAAGTGAAACGAAATCACTTTTATTTCATTTATTTTCATTGGGTTGTATATATTTTTAGGTCGTTTCAGACAGTGTTTTCTACGAATTTGAACATCATCATCCATTATATGTATAATAATAATCGTTTATTTCATAACTAACAATAAGTTACAATTACTTTTGCATTTTATGTTTGTGAGGGAATTGGTGGACGATCTAGGTAACTTAGTGACGACACCAAGGTCCCCTCCCGGATGTGGTTCATTTTATCAATAAAGGCTTTTCGTGGCTGCGAGTTTGGAAAATTAAACAGTTTATTTTCGACTTTAGTAGGTATAAACTATATACTAAGGTTGGGATCTCCTATTAAGTATACACAATATACTTGTACCGGGATAGATCGCCTTCCATATCATCTAAACGTTGCATTGAAATAAATAAATGTTTGTTAGCTAATGTTTTTATGTGTGTGCATGAGTGTGCATTTTATGAGAGTTTGAATTTGGAGAAACATTGGAAGGTATATCTTGAGAAGAACATAAAAAGACAGTGGTGAAAAATATAACATACATGTGATTTACGAGTATGTAGGTTTACCAACCGTCCCGCTACATGCGGGACAGACAACCAGTTTCTGAGACCCTAGAAGCCAGGTCCCGCTCAAGGTGCGTACTGGATGTTTAATATTCCATGTTTCGCCATTCAGGCTACACATGCATGAAACTACATTACATTACTAATTTAAAATTAATTTTTCCGAAATTAATGTAGTCTTATGTTTTCCATAAATACATACATACCTACAGTACTTTACTTTCCTATGTATTGTTTTCATGAATTTATGATTCTTAATACAAACGAATACAATGCTAATTTTGCAAAGAAAAAAAAATTGTAGAATCCCGATGTTTGAATCCCTGTCCCGTATTTAAAATGATGATTTCCATAAAGCAAATTCGTATTTTAAAGTTGGCAATCCTAGTGATATGTGTGTGTATGTGTGGTTATGTTGTGGCCTTTCACCACTTATAAATTCTACGCTACGCATTTGTGCAGCTTTTAAGCACTCATAAATTCATACAATACAATCATTCATTAGATACCAATTATTGCATGTTTTTTTCAGAAGTTTTTAGCATTAACTTTAAAGAACAAAGTAACTTTAAAGAAACTTGTGAGGACTACCTCACAAGTTTCTTTAAAGTTACTTTGTATGACCGCCTCTTTTCTTAACTGAAGTACGTATTTAAAATCGCTTTGCTGGTATTTGAACCACTGCCGAGAAATACCTCGTATTCAGCCGTGGCGTCCGTGTGCCTTTTGAACCTTTCTGCGCGTTTCAATAAGCGTTCAATGAATATCTCTACCGTAACTCACCTATACGAGCGACGTATACCTACAGCTTCGTTGTTCCTCGTTACAGGAGTTTCGAAACGCATTCTTTTATGGATGGTTAACAATTTAGCATTGTTTTGTTGTGTCTGTATACTTCACTGTAGAAAAGAAAATATATTTAGTTATAATATATGCAGAAGTAGCCTTCGAATTATGCAATATAGGTTTTTTTTACTCAGCCATACTTTCGAGGTAGTTAACGAACGCGTGAAGGCGCGTTCGATATGTGTGGAACTAATAAGTTTAAAGGAAGAGACATATAACCAAAGGACAAATAATACGACAAATTCATTCATATATATCTCGATCATATATAGATAAGTATAGACAACAGTTTCCTTTTTACTTTTTTATATTTTGTTTTTGGATTTACGATTGTAATCCTGTGGTGGTGGTGGATTTAGTATTTGTAATGTTCGCCCATGGGCTTGTACTGAAAAGAATTTAGTGTATACTCGTACGTTTACATATTATTTATTTCTACTATTCTCATGAAAATCTCTGGGTAAGAATATATGCCCAATAACGTTAACAATAAAACTTTTTACACCCTTACCCTATTAGGGAATTAATTTAGCAGCAAATCTCGTTAGCCGTGTAAATTTAATAAGCTTGCAAACAAATGACGAAGGTGGGACCCTCATATTATCATGGAAGCTCGGACCACGCTTAATATGAAAATGCGGGTAACCAACGCGAAAATATGATGGCATTAATATAAATTGCACTTAGCCCGGCCGTTGGGGAAAAACAACTATTAGGGATGCTAAAAGGAATACAGAGAATAGTAAGGCATTATGTGAGCTGCTCGTCGCCATTAGTGCACTTCCTATGGAATACTATAGACGTGAGGAAAACTCCCTTTGAAAAAGCGTTTGAGAAGTGTATAAAAACAGGATACAAACGTTATCCTCTAAAACTATAATGAGAGTAGTCCACTATTTGCCTGAAAATTACTCTTTTATGATAAGTTTATCCTTTCCTATAATATTAAATATCCCATTATCTGGCTACTGACTGCAAAGAGAGAACAAAGGAAACGAGTCAGCTATTAGAAGAATTATTATAAATAATAGCAAAATTTTATATACATCAATATCGTAGTACATACTACATAATATTTTTAATTACAAATTAAAATACAAATATTGGACAAAGACCTTGAATCGCGTGTGTCATTTCGAGTAACCAATGTCGTTCATATTGCGTCGATCCACGACATGTTAAATTAAATGAATGCACTACTATTTTTTGTAATAGAAAAACATATTTCATTTACTTCTCTGTAAACTACAGACATTCGATTCTACGTACGAGCTAAGCCTCAAGCTGGAAGCCATACTTTGTGTCACGTAATATCTCAGAACACTATTACAATTTAAGCCCACTGGTTAGTCCGGTTAACTACTATATACCTAACGTTAGGATAAAACACATTTCGTGATGTAAAAGAAAATAACGATAAATCTTTGCCCAGTCACCCTTACCACAGCTCAGTTCAAACGTAACCTTGCCCGCATCCGAAAAGTAAACGGATCGTCAAAGCATGTTTTATTTGTTAACTGATCCACTGGAACCCAACGATTTAGCGCGCAAGGGTGCCTTGATTCTTATAAAAACATATGTTATGTTACCCAAGAAAAATATTTTCGTAGGCTTGTTCCGCCCTTTAGGGAACTTCAGTCTGCCTCCGTATGGCGAGTAACCTTCAGCATAAAGGCATAGCGTAACCATTATTTTATAGAAAAAAAGCCTTGTTAGGCTCTGATCGATGAAAGATTCATGACGATCGTTCTTCCTCTTATAATGGATGAATGCATGAATAATTCGTTATTTTAGAGATAATCTTGTTTCATAAAAATATTTTTTTTTGTATTCGCCTTTCTCATAAGAATTAGGTTTTGAATATTCTAGTTCATTACAAGAAACAATAATGGATTCCACATTAATCGCCAAGCTGGAAGAATAAACGAAAGTTCTTCGATTGTTATGTGAATTAGCAGCTATTGTGGGTCATTACACAAATCATGTTCCCGATTTTTTTTATTAAAATATACTTTTGGGTACGATTTTCCCCACAATGGACTTGCGGCAATGGAATAATAATATTATTTTACGTTATAAATGTTTTACTATGGGAAACGTTAAATTATTATTACATATTGTTTTTTTTATGATTGTCTGGATTCGCGTTTGACCACAATCTCACCTGATGGAAAGTGACGATGTGGTCGAAGATGAAGCACGCGACCCCAACAAATACCTATTCACTTTGCTCTTGAAGATCCCAAGGTTGTAGCATTCAGGAAAGACTGGCGCCGGTAGGGAGTTCCATGCCTTGGCTGTTCGGATGATGAATGAAGAATCGAACTTCTTAGTACGAATGTTCGTTATATTATACGGGTGGAATCCCTCCCCAGGCCTAGTGGTCCGAAGATGAAAGGGCGACGGTGGAATAAATTATGTAATTCCAACGCACATTCTCCGAAATGCATCCTGTAAAAAACTGAGAGACAGGCGACTGTGCGACGGTGTTCAAGGCTCTGCAATTGAGCAGTCATCGCATTATCACCTATGAGTGTCATGGCACGTCGTTCCACAGAATCGAGTGCAGCTAGTTGGTACTTGGCTGAACCATCCCAGAGGTGACAGCAGTATTCCATGCACGAGCGGACCTGAGCCTGGTAAGGCACCAAAAGTTGTTTTGGTGTGAAATATCGCCTGACCTTAAGGAGAATGCCAAGCTTCGTAGCCGCTGTTTTAGCGTTCGATTCTATGAGCGCCCAAAATCTAGGTTGGATGTTAACTCCATACCTAAAAGATTGAGATTGTCAGAGATTGCTACGGATACATCTCGAAAAGTCGGAGTCATGTTGAATGGACTCCGTTATAATCGTCATTTAGCTAATGTAGTGAATTAATCTTCAACGTTTAACAGTGTTTGTTTCCTCTTCATGTAGATTTCTAACCTATACACGACAGTAATCTCTATACATAAAAATAATATTGACTACGTTAATATAGCATTACGTAAAACAATGGAAGGATAATATAATACTATTACGAAAAGCTATTAAATTACTAATTTAATCACGAGTATTAAGTTACCCGAGCCGAGTTTTCCTACATACACCATGGTTCGAATTCCGTCCGCTTGCCTGTGGTGATGACCGCAGACCACAAACCAACAACTAATGTATCGATATAAATTGTAATTGTTATACATACCTGTTATGCACTCGATGGACTATGGCACATACTAGCATGATACTATTTAATCTGTATCGACTCTGACAGATTACTACGAATACTATTTCTTTTGTTTCCGATACTACCTCCTTTGATTCTGTAAAAAACGTAGGTAATTGGCCAATTGCTTTATGGGTAAGTCCAATAATCAGTCGTTCACACTTCATATTAACTCATCATTTACCAGACTAAGACACATGCAGTAGATATACAATAAATTCCGTCAACGATCATTGACAGAGGGGTTTGAAGATATATCATGCGCGCGAAGATAATTTATATATTTATATTCACTCGGTATCGAATTGTAAGTTTGGGAGATCTACTCCTAGGCCCGTATTAATAAAGCAATCTATTTCAATCTTAATATCATTTTAATATATCTAAGTACTTGAAATCATAAAAATATTAGTAAGTTGGTAAGTAACTGTACAGTTTGATTTTATTTAAAATAAGCAACCTTGGCAAATTGCAAAAGCTGAACTAGCAGTCACTAAAATCATATCTAACTGTCATTAGTTGACTATGATGATGATAAAATATCCTTCTTGCACATGTTCCCGATGCAAAACAAAAAAGCTTTCAACGGTAGCAAAAACCTCATTATATGAATATACTTATTTCGACAATTTGTCGGTTGCCTTTGTAATAGTAAACCTAATTTAAGGAGCTGTAAAGCCCCCAGAACATATTTTATACCAATGTTAAGTACAAACTGTGTCGGGCGAATTTCGTAGACAACGGAGGATCCAACAATACGTAATCTTTACTAAGTCTTTAATGAGGCCGTCATTTTGAACAGAGTAATTTGTGAGGAAGTTAATGGATGCGACCCTTTGTTAGGAAAAACGAGTGGGGCACTAGATAAAAGTGGAGTTGAACACTGATTCAGGATCACGTAATGACAGAATAAATTATTACAGAAAGAAAGCTACAGCAACATTTAATAAATAAATATAACCAATGATTTAGTCCAAAACTAAGCAAAGCTATGGAAACTAGATAACGGGTAAATATACCTACATAAATATTTATATGAACATTCCTGACCCTGAAATAATTGTTCGTATTTATCACATAAACAGTTGCAGAACCAGCGACCGTTGCTTTCGCAGACGAGACCACTATGCACTACACCAATCGGTGGTCTTATTAATGTCTTAAACTTAATTTTACTGCAATATCTTGTATTAGCTTTCTATATCTACTTTATTCTCCAGACCGTAATGTCCACTGTAAGCTTCGCTTTCCCAAAGAGCTGTGCCTTGTTCTGCCATCAATATGCATATCTAAGTCTTTAAACTTGATAGGAAGAGGGAAAACATATTCTATACTTTATAGAGACTTTTATCTGACGTATCAGAGCGACAAAATTGAACAAAGAGAAAAAACAATGGCAATCTGACTAATAAAATATTTAGTAACACACTTGTCATACGGCGAGGGGTCGAGCTATCTGCCATAATCCTCGGCGACTACATGTGGTCCCTTTTCGTTAAAAAATTAATGTGAAAAAAGCCCTTTCTCCCTCGGCCTGCATCCTATTCACCAGATAAAGCGATGGAGGGGGTTGTAAAGGAAAATGTGATCATAATCCGTTACTTTCATATTTGTTTGGGATAACCAAGGGATAACACCCCCAGGTAATAACAGTTGCCTTCTTAATAACGATTTTTCTGTTTGGTTTATGATTATATCTAGGTGCACTTGTAAATCTCGGATCAAAGGCGCATTCTAAATAACTTACTTAATATTTTTATAAATTGAGAATTTAGAAAAAACCCCTGACAACATTTATCGAACAAATAAATATTTTATAATATAAGGTACAAACTATTTAAATACATAAAAAGTATGTAATATGTAAATCTAAATGATAGATGGAATACTAATGACACAATTATAATAATATAATCGAATGTAATAATTTTGAAATTTTTTAATGTAATTTTTTATTTTTTAAGTTACTGAAATAAATGTATTTTATTTAATTTATATCCAGTTCTAGGGACCAAAATATGTGTTGAACACATAACACCCGTCGCTTTTTGTCGAGGCTTAAAAAGACTATAGTGCGAGTAGGACTGCTGGCACTAGCCAATAATGAGATGATTTATTGCACAATAATTCCACATAGGTATAGGAATTATTGAAACCTTGTTTCATAGCAAAACTCTAATTATTTCCGTGATCAGTGATTGCGGCAATTAGTATGGGAAAACGTGTGGTATTGGAAATGTATAGCTATATCTCTTTATCTACTAAACGTTTTTAGAAACTTGAACTTTTTGCAGGACTGGACTACTCTCTAGATCTTCTACAGTCATCGTCATCATATCAACTGAAAAACGTCCACTGCTGGACAAAGGCCTTCTCTTGGCATAGTACCGATCGTTGTGGAGATCTTCTACTGTATTCGATATTCATTTAAATTTGCTACCTTTTAGTCTTTCTGAGAAAAAGGGTCTTGAAAGACAGACAGGCGAACAAACAGATCAATGCACACACATACTGACAGACATATGTATATATATAAACAGGTGATTTACAAAGTGATCCAATAAGGATCCTAGAGTTACCTTCTGAGCTAATGATCCCTAAAAAACTTGTGCATGTATTTATGGTAGCGGTATGGTATGGATAAATCTACACAAATCATAGTTTCCTTCCATTTCCTTCCGAAGATTAGCTTTTAATGAAGTATGTGGGTAACTTTTTATGACGTAAATGAACTGTATAGGTATATTAATAAGTAAAAAAAATGCAAATGTATGATTCAGTGGACAATATATCACTATTGCGTCGATGAATTAAACTTCTCCATATTCTTCCATATCCGTTTTTCGGTATGGGTACTAAAGATACCATGTTATTTGATGTACAATACAATACAAATATTGCAGACCAACAGTAGTTACAGTACTATAAACATGGAACTTAAAAATGTGGTAGGTACAATGGCGGCCTATTAGACATACTCGAGTGTTGCAACGAAGAGCGCTCAATAATTAAACAAAAAAATACGCCCCGAATACAGAACCTCCTCCTTCTTTGAAGTCGTTTAAAAACTTAGATTTTGTTATTTTCCGTACAATTACTCCATTACAATTATTTTATTGATAGGACTAATTAAACTACTTGCAGAGCAGTTGCATTTGCTATTCGTTTTCGAATAGAGAAGTTAAGCATACGGCAGTCCAAATCTATAGCGTGACCACTAGATAGTATTTTCAAATTAGTGTTGTCGTGTGTCGCCGTGACAATTAAAGAGTCGGTCCCGTCGTTAAACTAAGTTAGTGGCCTACAAGTGTCACTTGAAAGAACTGACTGATGACCACTAATCTGATACAACGCTACCAGTTGACGTGTATATGTATAACCTACATTGAGATACAAAACTCGTAAACTCCAACTGTGACCCAATCCTTTACTTTTACTGTCACCATTCTAAATAAGTTTTCATGAAAGTTACTATGTTGGTTTTACAAGTTTCATAGCGCACTTCAGTAGAACAATACTCCCAAGTGAGTGACTATTCTAAGCAAAGTTATGTCACAACTCTCAACTTGTGTGCGTCTCTAAGACAACGTGTCATGAAAAGTTTCACAAATTTTAGCCTAGTTTATAAATGATACTTAACACGTTCCGGGACACTTATACAAGTTTTATTGTTATAGGTCGAGAGGAGGGTTATGTACTGGAACGTGTAGAACATATAAATCTATGTTTAATGTTTCCAAACAATTACAATTCAATTTGTAGATATAAAAAGCTGTAACAAAAACTACAAAATCAATTTAAAATTTTTACATGTTAATGTAAATCACGTGTAGATACAAACCTACAAAACTTAATTAAAACTAGATATTTTGGGAGCTCGTTCCCACCAATGGCCCATCACTGATTTATGTTGTTAGGATTATGTTCCCTTACTCGCCTTTTGCGGCATCCACGATAAATTAAGTACTTATCTCTAGGTTAATTTGACATAAACATAATAATAATTCATAATAAAATATTAAAGTCAATACGTATATTAAATTATTATGAGCTTTGAGTGGCTTTGTATTATATAATATGCAAATAATAATTCACCCATTTCACATAAAATAAGCTGAAAGCGGAGTTGTGAATTGAATATGTTTTGTTATTAATAAAATCCCATCGAACATTTATACGTAGGTACATCATAAAAATATAATATACATGGGTCATTGTTTGTAGTAAATAAGTCCATTTCAATATTTATATTATAACGAACGAACTTGTATAATATTCGCCTTCTTCGGAATATTCAAAATCAAAATCAAAAATGCTGCTTCTTCTCAGGGGAAAATTGCCTTTTGAACAAGCAGTAGCTTTAAAAATGTAAAATCTGACTATTTTAAGTGTACCCTGTGTACCTACAAAATAAAGCATTTTTTTGATTTTGATTTGATTTTGTAAAAGCAGATATCTATTATATAGTCCTCATAACGAAACAAGATTTACTCTACTGAAATACTTAATGTTGCTCAAGGGTTGATCTGCGCTTGAGCATAGTTAGAAAGAGATCGGGGCGGGGAGTATACTTTTTGTGTATTTTGTAAAACAAAAATTATTGTATAATTAAGGAGGAAATTAGATATCTACTTTAGATACTCCAAGCTTGTTGACATTCCCTAGGAAGAAACTCGAGAGGTCGCTCTTTTAAAAAAAAGGTTTTTATATTACAAAATTATTAATTATTATTTTATATTATAATATTTCATTATTAATTGTGAATTAGCCTGGTTATACGAACGGGCTGGTTATGTCCATGATTATTTATCATCTAAATAATCTGATATTTTATAATATACTTTCTTAATAAGTTTCTGTTTTATAGTATCTTTAAATTTATTGAAAAGAAGATTTTGTATATCAACAGGGACTTTATTGAAAAAGCGTATACATAACCCTTTGAATGAATTACTGACTTTGTGGAGGCGACTTATGTGACCTGCAAGTGTATCTTTATTTCTTGTATTGACATCATGTTTATCACTATTTTTCCTAAATGATGCTACATTTTTTTGACATATATTAGATTTTCAAAAATGTACTGTGACGAAAAGGTTAGAATATTATACTCTTTAAATCTGTCTCTAAGTGACACTGCAGGTCTCAATTGATAAATTGCGCGAACGGCTCGTTTTTGTAAAACAAAGATTGTATTTATATCCGCGGCATTTCCCCACAGCAAGATACCGTAAGACATCAGGCTATGGAAATAACTAAAATATACTAATTTAGCAGTATTTACGTCCGATATTTGTCAAATTTTTTTGACTGCATACTCTGCAGAGCTGAGCTTCTTCGCCAATTTATGGATATGAGGACCCCATTGTAATTTGGCGTACAAAGTAATGCCCAAAAATACAGTGGACTGAACAAGGTCTAGAGTGATTTTTTTTATCATTATATTTGTGGGCACCTCCCTGACATTAGGCAGTACAAATTTTACACATTTAGTTTTTTTCTCATTCAGTAACAAATTATTTGCCGTAAACCATTCTACTATTTGAGAAATAGCATTGTTCATGTCGTCATAATTTAATTTTAGTCTATTTACTTTAAACAACACAGAGGTATCGTCAGCAAACAATACTACACTCAAGAGCAAAAGTTACGGGTCACTTGCATTTACTTCAATATCTTGAAAACGAATAAAACTATCGTATTGAAATAAATTGAACCTTATAGACAATTTAATAAACCTTCATTACACGTGTAAAAACTTATTGGTTGGCGTGAAGTAATGGCATTAAAAAAAATATAAACCAGATAATCGTTTTTGTTAAAATTAGAATTTCTAATTTTCGCAACTTTCTATGCTTTTGTTTCTGTTCTGTCATAAAATGTGTATAAAAGAAGTGTCCTAGGTATCGAATAGTTATTACTAAAACAGTAATTATGTCACTTACACCAGAGGAATGTACGAGAATCCTCACTATGCTAGAAAATGGGAGAGGCCAGCGAGAAGCTTGGTGCAAACAACCCCAGTGCTTGGACTGTCAGACGGTGACATGGTGAAGCAAATTTGAGACAATTTAGACCGGCACATGGTCCTAAACTTGAAAGGCACCATCGTACAGCAAGACGAATTTATAAACGCGAACACTCGGATTGGACGATTGAAGACTGGTCAAAAGTCGTGTTCTCGGACGAATCTAAATTTATGCTGTATAAACATGACTGAAGGGCAAAGATGTACAGAAGACCAGGAGAAAGATTCATGCAAGCCTGTACTGAAGAAAAGGTGGCATACGGTGGAGGTTCGGTACTCGTGTGGGCTGGATTTTCTGCGGAAAGTCAAACAGAGCTAGTACTGATCGAAAATGGTACTCTGAATGGCGAAAGGTACGTGGAAGAAATGCTAAATGAGCACGTCGGTCCATTTATGGCAAGACTCGGTGAAAATGCTATTTTTATGCACGATAACGCCCATCCCCATACTGCTCGTGTAGTGCAAGACTACCTGCATGATGTGGGTATTCATCCCATGGTGTTGCCAGCACGTAGTCCCGACCTTAACCCAATCGAGCATGCCTGGGACGAGCTTGGAAGACGCGTAAGGCAACGAGATCGTCCTTCAATTACGCTGCGTGAGTTGAAACATGCATTGGTAGAGGAATGGGAGAACATTCCCCAACAGTGTTTCAGAAACTTGGTGTACAGCAGCCGAATCGCATTACAGTGATACAGACAGCACATGGGGTTAATGCCAAGTACTAAAATGTGTCAAAATTACATGTAAATATAAAAAGTTCAATATTTCCAATTTTGGTTTTGCAAACAAATGACGCCATTTTTACTTTTTCGTTTTAAATAAAATAAACTATCAGTAATAAATTTAATGCATTTTATTTTAATAACATTACATTGCCTATAAGGTTCAATTTATTTCAATACGCTAGCTTTATTCATTTTCAAGATATTGAAGTAAATGCTAGTGACCCGTAACTTTTGCTCTCGACGGTATTTCATGTTTATTCTTTACAAGGTTTGGCAAGTCATTTATGTAAATTAAAAACAAAAATGGTCCGAGAATGGAGCCTTGAGGGACGCCCATACAGACTGTCGACCCTGACTATGTATTGCCACTGATATCAACCCTCTGAACTCGGTTACTCAAATAAGAATTCAGAAGGTCGAGAGCTCGGCCGGTTATTAACCTCGGCGATGGTAATACACCACAGAACTATACAGGACATAAGATACGTTACGTGAGACAGATGCACGAACCGCCCGTGTCTCTAAAAAGACACAATCTCAATTACACCAGTTCTTTCCACGACAAGACCGTTGATTGATGTGCTCGTTAAAGTAGCTAATGAATTTGTCTTTGACTGTGGTGTGAATACTTTTTTATAATATAAATTTGCAATATGTGGACCGGAAAAAATACAATGCATAAGATCTCTCTTTTCTTAGTTCTCTCTTTTTCACCCTTCATCATCGATATACCGAATGGTTTGTGTTAACTTTTTATGTACGAAATCCCTGCTGGTATCGGTTTTACTATTCTGTAATCTTTATGTCTTGCTAAAGTCACTAGGCATTTACTGGTTCACGTACATCTTTGGCCAAGCAATAACATTTTCAAAGCAATCATAATTTGTCTATTTTGCTGTGATCAGCAAATCATAGGCTATATATTCTTTATCCACTCATAAAGAAAAGTTTAAAAATTTCATGAAACTTATTCGATTGCACAACCTTCAGGATGAATCTGACCTCAAGAGTTCACGTCTAATAAGTGTAAATCGCAAAACACTATAAGTGTGAATCGCAACACAAGTACCTATTTACTTAAAAATATTACTAATACTTAAGTATTAGTTTTTAGTCCAAGCAATGACAAGAAGGAGATATACATTAATTCCTCCGTCAAATACAAGGTTATGATAAAATAAAGTTTACAGATTGTGATTAATAAAAATAATTAAACCGAATCCCTTAATTTTGAACTCTTTTAAGATAATAAAACAATGAAGCTGAAATGTTTTTGCACGAAATTACCCATTTTTATTATTCTTCGCTCGTTTCCAAATAAATACGCGTATACTTTAAAGTTTATACGTAATTACTCCTCCGGCTTTGAGATTAAATGGAATTAATAATCGTCCGAGTGCTTTGGAGATTAGGAACGAAATGGAGGTGCATGAGAGCTAAAACTGTTTGATTAAAATTGTCTAGAAAACGACACAGTGAAAAGCTTAAAATGGAAACAATAAACCTACCGTTGAATAAGTAGTTTTCCATTCGCCAGGGCCAATGCCTTATGTGTTCACAGGTGTTGTACCCACAACTTGGTATTACCGCGAATACTCATAAATATCCCCTTGGCTATTTCAGTTTGGTTGCCTTTAAGCAGCAGATTTGACAGCATTTCCGGATACCCGGATCGGCACTAATTTTTCGTTAGAGTATCTACACACGTGATTCCACTTGACCTCTCCTACGCAACATTAAATGTTCAATTCATTAACACTTTCACGGACACTGAACCAGACACAATAGAGGTTTTATTGTTATTACGTCTATAGGCGTTCAGTGTCCATGAAAGTGTTAATAGAAAAAAATTTCGAAAAAAGATTCGGCTCGAAAAGCCCTTTGTATTTATGCATTTTTCTCTCATTATATTTCCTTCTCATTGTAAAATATATTTTTTATGCGACAATTATCAAAATGCCACTGAAATCTTGATGAAAAATGAGCTCTCGATTATAACCTTTGGATGGCTGAATCAGAAAGTATTGTCCGTAAATGTCATCCTCATCCTCCATCCGCGTAGAGGATCGGCGAACAAATATTACCATACTACCTAACGTATCGACATTAAAAAGAACAACCTTTGTATTTCTTGACCATAAATTTCGAACTTCTGGTAGCTTCAAAAAACTGAGTATTTTCAACTATCAATTTTCTTATAAGGAAAAAGAAATTTTGACTGATTGATTGATATACTTATCTACTGCCCTCCTCATTAACAATAACATTTCATTGATTCTCTATTCTTAAATTCTCTTATCTTTTCTAAATATGTGGATGTCAAGTTGCTACCAAATTTCGAAATACATGGCCCTATGTTCAACAATGGACAACCTGTGGCTAAAATGATGGATGATATTGATACAAGATTAAGGATTGATAGATCCTCCTGAATCAATAGATGCTTCTTGACATTTAAAATATTAAAGTTTCTTCTCGGCGGCGGTTGACTGCGCAGTGGTAAGCGGCGAATTTCTGCACCATGCGACAAAATATTTCTAAATTGGTTTGTATGCAGCACAGCACAGTATAGCGACGCGGCAGGCACCTGCGCGTATCTGTATCTGCAACTCTGTCGCCAGCTAAAATGTAGCATAGCGGGTTGCGATAGAAAGAAATTGGGATATACCTACCTACATAGGAAAAAGAAAGAGAGATGTGATTGTAGTTGCAATGCAGTAAACAGTATTAGCTCCTGCAGAGCTCTGAGAGTCCGTTCACATAACAATCAGTAGTTTCACGTAAATATCAATATATACATATAAAGTTAATAGCACTGCGTCAGTACATATTGAGACTAATCAAAAGTTTCTACGAAACGAACCAAATGCAGGAGCACTGGGTTTATTTTAACTAAATTCTAAACAAAACTTTGAATTGTAGGAGGAATCGCATGTGACCAGGCGAAGCATGAATTTGGGAACTGATACCTACTTGAAATAATTACGCTAAAAGATGTTACAAGTTTATAAAGTTGAAGTTTCCGTGAATTCTACCTGTGCGTGGCCCACTATGTATAAAGTGCAAAGTTTGGATTAACGGTATCTCCGGAAACGAGGAGGCAGATCGTCTCGCAAGGGAAGCTGCGACAGATGGTGAAACCACCAATTCTACACCGCTTTACTCAGATATCATACATATTGTTAAAGGACTTTGCCACGACAATTGGAAGGAGTATTTTGACGAGCGATCTCGGTATAAGGGGATATGGTACAAAACAATCCAACCTCAGCCTTTCCATATCCCTTGGTTCGGAGACGCTGATATGAGCAGGACAAACATTGTCACGGCCTTCAGGCTTCGATCAGGACATATTCCATTAAATAGTTTCGGATACTCAATGGGTAAAATACCATCACCGCATTGCACGGAATGTGGGGTCACAGAAGACGTGTATCATATTTTAATGGAATGTGTCCGGAACGATGCAGAAAGAAGGCAACTTCAAATAGTATGTAATTTGTTTGAGATAGGAGGTTGTAACAGTGTCTTGGCGTCCCCAAACTCGGTGATGGCCAGGATGCTGTACAACATAGTGAATCTAGGTATTAAGCGGCGGTGATGGGGTTTCAAGCAGATACTATGAGGGTGGCATATTCTGTACAGAACAAACCCTCTTAAAAAAAAAATATTTATAGATTAAAAAAAAAAAAAAAACTCTGTCGCCAGCTAAAATGTAGCATAGCGGGTTGCGATAGAAAGAAATTGGGATATACCTACCTACATAGGAAAAAGAAAGAGAGATGTGATTGTAGTTGCAATGCAGTAAACAGTATTAGCTCCTGCAGAGCTCTGAGAGTCCGTTCACATAACAATCAGTAGTTTCACGTAAATATCAATATATACATATAAAGTTAATAGCACTGCGTCAGTACATATTGAGACTAATCAAAAGTTTCTACGAAACGAACCAAATGCAGGAGCACTGGGTTTATTTTAACTAAATTCTAAACAAAACTTTGAATTGTAGGAGGAATCGCATGTGACCAGGCGAAGCATGAATTTGGGAACTGATACCTACTTGAAATAATTACGCTAAAAGATGTTACAAGTTTATAAAGTTGAAGTTTCCGTGAATTCTACCTGTGCGTGGCCCACTATGTATAAAGTGCAAAGTTTGGATTAACGGGCATTTTGTACAATTCTCGATACCTATGTACAATTTAGTAATCATCTGTATTACAATTGGATTTATTTTCACATCTTTTGTTGTGTGATTTATATCTGTGATTCAAATTGAGAAGAAAAAACCATCGACTCTGATCTCGGCAAATGAATGTTCCGATATACTAAAAATTGTTTCACCCACCTTTTCATACGAAAAATCAACTATTTAAGTATTTAAACACCAAAAAACCCGACAGCATATTTTGTATTTTGTGGGCGCCATGTTCGATTTTTACCATAAAATGTATCCTAGTATGACACTCTAGGGATCAAACAGACACCTTGCATTTCATACATACACTCGAAAAACATAACCCTCCTTTTGGGGCTGTCGGGTAATAAGGATTACCTTAATATCTTATGAAAGCTTATGGTGACTGACATATAAATGGTCTGTTTAACATTATTTAAAACTAATATTTTCTAAAAGTGCACGTCATTCGGCAGTGTAAATAATATTATGGTAATAGATATCGAATGTTTCCGAAAATAGACGGATAAATGTCTCTCGATAGAAACTAATCACCAAAGTGACCCTTCAAAACTACTTTAAAGAATGTGTTTTAATTACACTTCAGTTACTTTCGGATTTGGCTGAACTGTCGACTGATTTTATAGGGAATTGGCGGACAACAGACAAACAAAGTGACTGAGTTACATTTTTTTTTCAGGTACGAAACTCTAAAAATTATCTTACTATCTAACTAATATTATAAATGCGAAAGTTTGGATGTTTGTTTATTTGTTTGTTTTTTTATTTGATTAGTTTTTATTTGTTTGTTTGTTGCTCAATCACGGCGAAACGGATGAACGGATTTGGATGAAATTTGGAATATAGGTAGAATATATCCTGGATTGAGACATAGGATATTTTTATCCCGATAAGTAGTTCTTGCGGGATAAACACATTTCCGCGATAAAGTTATTCCACGCAGGCTAAGCCGCGGACGGAAAGCTAGTCTGTTATATCAAATCAAATCAAAATATTTTTTTTCATAGGATAAAATTACCACTTGAAAACGTCACTATTAATATTACATTTAAATTTACAGCTCATTCACAAGGCTTACTCCCCAGAGAAGAACGAGCAAGAAACTCTAGGGTTGTTCTTTTAAACAGATTATGGGTTACAATTTGTGATTTGATAATTATATGAATAATAAGACAGCTATGTCCATGCTTGCGTATCATTCAAATAGTCAGTGATTTTATAATAGGATTTTGCTAAAAATTTCTGTTTTATGATAGCTTTAAATTTATTTAAAGGAAAATTTTGAATGTCTACTGGAACCTTATTATAAAAGCTTATACATTGCCCTTTGAAGGATTTAACTTAGAAGTCAGCTAACATAAACAGATAACTGGTTCTTATTCCTTGTATTAACATTGTGCCTATCACTATTTTTAGCGAATAAGGTATATTTTTTTTTGCATATAACAAATTCTCATAAATGTATTGAGATGCCATTGTTAAGATATTGATTTCCTTAAACTTACCTCTAAGAGACACTAGGTCCTAATTTATAGTGGCACGAATAGCATGCTATATGAAAAGGAATCACTCTAACACAATGGACCTAATTCAGAGTGGCCGCTAATTATAATTAGCTTTAGTTGACAGCCGCTAAACACCTTTGCTATTCTGAAATGTCTGTCAAAATCAAATGATAGGACTAAATTGAATATGACGTTTCTAATTTTAAACGGCTAACTCAACTTAGACTTAGCGGCTCAAAAGCTATTCTAGGATGGCCATTTTAGGATGAAATAAGAACTGTCATCGCTAATTTTAGTCGGGACCTCCAGACGTGCCACTTAAAATTAAATTGTATGTAAATACGTCAATTTGAATATGGTTTGAATACTAGTTGTCAAAAATGGAACGTAGAGACAAAAAATGAAAAAATATTATTCTCTAACCGTGGTCATTCCTTTTGCGCTTGCTTAAATGTACCTGGAATGTGCTCCGCTGTCTTTCCTGACCACTTTAAAAAAATGATAGCACAGATAGCAGTAAATTGTCAAATGCCGCGAAAATTATGTAAAATGTGGAGAGAAAGTTGAAAATTACAAAAAATAAATATAATAAACGTGTGTAAGATCTTAAAAAAGTAAGATTTAAATCATAAAAAGTAATAAAATATGGAATTAATATCGATATCATTCATTCATTCGGTCACATGATTTTTAAAATGGTAACACACATCCAATTCAACCTATCCAAAACTTAGCCCACCACAGACAACTTAGCCGGTGTTTAAAACCTTTCTTAATTTAGTTGGATGACCGTTTTGGAATAACAAATGGTTTAGCTAAGATTAAAATCCGCGTAAAATTTAGGAATTAGTTTTAGATTTAGCTTTAGACGATGGGCGCCAGAATTAGGTCCAATGACTGCCTAAAATAAAAGCATTTTCAAGTTTTGATACCGACTTCTATAAGATAAAGATTTTGGCTCCAACAATCAATATGTATATGACCACAGGCTATCACATTCCTCGAAAAGGCTGTTTTGATACAAATAATAATAGACATATTTGAACACATACAGATATTAAATTTTAAACCCTCAAAACTTCACAAAACCTTATGATCAAACTACATCCAAACTTAACTGTGTTCCTTGCTTCTTCCAACTAAACAGGTTGTGAATGGCACAACAATACGAGATTGTTCGTAGAAACTAATTCCGAAGTTATCTCAGAGCTTCAACTTCTTTGAGATCGCTTCAAGTAGGGATACAGCAAACAGACTTTAATTTGGCGCCGACTTGTAACTGAAGGCCGTTTTGCATTGCTAACTAGGTGAGAACTATCGGTTTACCGGGCCTTTGAAACGCAAACCCACGTTTGTTAGTGATAAACTGTAAGGTGTGTTGGTGATCGTGTGAATATTAAGTAAAGTAAAATTTACTTCTGATGCAAAATTATCAAAGCATGTAAAGATAACAAAGGAAAAATAGTCAACATTAACATAAATCAATGAAATGAAAACGAATTGAAGGTAACATGGTTAACAGTCACTTAATTAGGTACCTCAGCGGCGTAGTGACGGCACCACTCCGCTACGTGTACACTGCACGAAGCGACGCGGTCCCACGCCGGCCTACGTAATAATAACATTTGCAAAATTAAACAAGCGGTCGTCCGGAACGCCGCAATGCACAATTACAGCGGACAAACCTGCTTTTAGCACCTCGCCACCCAATAACAATTACCAACATGAACACGTGGTAATCCTACGTAAGTGCGATAGGAGTAAAATGTGGATTGTGGCGATGGACGGGAAAGTGCTTGTTTACTAGAATTTCGGTCAGAATTGAGTGTGCAGCGGTATTACCATACATAACGAGGTAAGTCTTTACCATACTAACGTACATCACTTACTAAAATCAAACTCACTTTATTGCAACAAAACAAAATAACTGCATTTCAGTGAATTGAAAAGATTTATATTGGATTGACTGCAAATGACAATGTAGCGATTGGTAAATGTCGAAAGGGTTGTTCAACATTTTCATATCCATTTCAATTTCGTCGACGTGTGCATTCTATTGTTTTCCGATGAGAGTCGACGGGAGACGGATGCCTGCTCCATTGTTGTCAAAGATACCCCGTTTGCCCTCGTAAAATCAATTAAATAATGCTGTATACACAATAATGTAGACTACAGGTTTCTGGCGATCTAATAGCGTACAGTTGTAGTTTGGACACACTGACTGATAGACAAACTTGCTAGCCCTAATGTTACTTCCAATTTAATTTATCTTACTCTGAAATTTAATTAAGTTGCGGCCAGCCTTTTTGAGTACGATTTCGCCAACCAGGGACTTTCGGCAAGTTTTTTATTTGCACATTTTTTGGATACTAACATACTAAGTAAAACAACGTATAAGTATAAGTGCAAAGTTGCACAGACCAAATTTGGCCATTAGAATGTCGACGTATCAATATTTTATCCACTACAAATTTATAGAATTATTGTTGCGCACATGCAACATCACAATAAGTTTAGTAACATTGTCAAAGGAACACCTCACACGCTGGGAACAACTTACGAAATAAAAATTTGGACTCCCTAAAAAAGATCACCTACCCCCGTAGCATGACAGGCGCGATAAATGTTTATGTCGCGCGAAATAATATTTGTCCTGCTCATTCACTTGGACAAAATATACAACTATCCCACTCTCACACCTACATCGTGCGCGACATACGATGTCATGTTACACAGGCTGATCGGCACAATAAATATGGAAGGAGAGGCAAAAATTTTCTATGTAAAAATTGATCCCTAAAGTGGTTCCTTTCGATGATCCAGATTACCTCTATTTTCTTGGGTAGTTAAAACGTACATACATAAGAATTTGACCGCATGGCGTGATGATAAATGAAAATCGTACCAAATATTTTATTATAACCATGTCATATATCCATATATACTATATATCCATTCAGTCTATTCCGCCGATGTTTTGATACGATTGTGTTTTTTCTGCAGGCGGAAGGCTTCACAGGCGGGATTTGTAAGGATTTGGGGCCTGCCAATCTGCCGCGCCGCGACCGCTAGAGGCACCTTAATACTTCGACCGGATAAAAAGGTCCTACTTATTCCTTGTTAACAGATTTCTAAAGCAAGTCTTTAAAAGGAAAAAATAGAAAAAGTACTCCTTTGTCGTTCTAACAATGGAAACATGGAGAACGATGTCCGAGATTTGTCTTGTTATGACTGCTAACAACCCTCATGTCTGCACACATATATAACACTATATTTGAAACTCTTACAAAAAGAGTCGCCTAAAAATATATTATAGGGGGCATACGAAGATGTCACCTCAAAAATCAATTTCCGCTGACTATTCGCCTTAAATGTCAGAAAGTTCTAAAACCAAAAGAATAACGACTTCAAAGAATAGTAACTGCTGTGCAAATTCTTATTGATATACAAATAACAAACCAACTAATACAATATATACCTAATGTCCGCTTATTATTCTATAACATATAGTAAAACAAACAAGAGCACAGGTGGCGGCACTCAGCAAATTATGCAGAACCATATGGGTGCTAATCCATCAAGCGATCGCGATCGTGTGCTGGGTTTCATTAATCATCCTCTATTGATTAATGTGTCCTCCACTCAAAGTAAGTAATTTACTCTGTATCAACTCCAAATTGATGAAGTTTGCCCTGATTTTTCGATGCCTATATTAGCCTCGCTGTGACACGACATGACAGTATTAAGATAATATACATCCTATATTTCAAGCGCCAAATGTGACCGGATCGCATATAAATAATAGAATTCAATTGTATCTAATGTTTTGATGAATCCATCTCACCATGGAAAACCATGATTTGGCAGTAATTTTCAGTGTAAAATGGGTTTCGTTACATCGCAGATTATTACGCATGAAATTACTATCAGCTTTAATCAAAATACTGTAACAGAAAGATCACTTTGCTTTGCTTCATAGCAATGAAAGTAATAAAAACTCCTCTTTATTACCAAATAACCGTAGCCGCAGTCATCAGAAACTAATATTTTAATAAATCTCATATTAAAACTAGGAGTCGTAAACAGAATCCCATCATGAAAATTTTTAGTGTTATGGCGGTTTCATATAAAGGCTTCATTAAATCGTTATGCTCGGCATATTGTTTAATCCGATGGCATCCCGAATTGTCTGTTAGGGCGGAACATCAAACTGGCGGGCGGCGCGCATAATTAATATTTCAAATGTTGTTAGCAGTGAGGTCGCAATAGGGCACCCAGTCTAAGTTTATAATACCTTCGCCCCTGGATTACTTAGTATCGGTATCTTCAGCTTTGACTATACGTTCACTATATTTAAAGTCCATTACCATGTGTCTCAATGCCCCGACAGAATCCTGACACAGCGGCAGGTATTGCTCTGTCTGGGGTCTTAACGCTATATTCGCTACAGGATTACCTATGACGTTGTGTCTTAACCCGACAGAATGCTAACATAGCGGCAGTAAACCCATCTACAATTTTCTTATACTTGAGCTACTTAATATCAATCTCGAGCCTTTATTTATATCTTTACATGTCTCATTATAACAGTCGCAGGACGTACTGCGTTCGTCAGTGCGTGGTCTTCACTCTTAAACTTTTATCCACTGCCACTTTAAATAAACTTACTGTATGTCTCTCCTCTCTTCAAAAGTTAAGAATTTAAAGGTTTATAAATAAGGTTAGCCTGGGTCGTCATTTAACAATAAAACTTTAGCTGGCGATTTTGTATAGATTGCAATGTATCTGTTATCGGCAATCTGTATAATCCGGTATTCTATAGAATACTTAGGCATTCCATAGAACTGCTAAAACGTTGAGACAATGTATAAAATGTAATTTATTCCACACTTTACCTAGGCATTCTATAGAATACCTAATGAACGCCGGCAAAGTTTTCTGAATTGTAACAAAAAAAGATCTAACGTGTATCTGATTTTTTTGACAAGCGAATCTCGCTAAGTACTCGTAGGTATCCTTCACTGATTTTGATAATTCGCTAGGTTATAGTTCCGGTAAAGGTGTTTTATTTATATCATTTTATAATTTACCTGGTTCCTAATGGCATTCTATATAGGTACAATTCCTAGGTGTTTCATACGTTACAAGCACAGTATGATTAACGATAGATAAAATATTTTATACATTGCCTAGATAAACTTGGTATTGTATAGAATAACTCGGTATAACTGAATTACACACTTTGCCGCTGACTTAAGTATACCTATATACACATCAAAGTGACATGTACGAGTATGTAACTCTACACAAAGTGAACTGTAATTCAGCAGGTCATGATGGGCTATATAAATTAATCCGTGTGCATATTCACTGCAGCGTCCACAATACTAACAATATGTCATAAAATGTGTGTGGAGCAGATACGACATAATTTATTTTCATTAAACATACGTAATAAACGTTAAATTGAACAGTTTGGCCTCAAATCAGACACATTAATTTTATTGATAGCATTATTATGGACAAATAATGTAACCTATATGTCTAGATAGCAAAAGGAAATGGTATAACAAGTTTCTTTCATAGGATAGACATGTGACCACTAAGCGCCTTTCTACGTGGGCGTCATTTTCTATGTCTCGCTAGTTCACTACGCATGAGGTACTAGGACCAGGGACTGAATGCGGTTACGGTATAAGGTTAAGGTACTTTAAAATCATAACGATACCCTTGTTTTATAAAGGTAGGGCCATACCGTTATTTAACCTTTTCGCGATTTCGGTACCGAAATATGGAGAAACGCGGGTGGGTTCGGGCGGGGGTATGCGCGCGAGGCCCGCGGAGAGGCGCGCGGGCGCGGGGCGGGGCGCGGCCGCAGCGCAGAGACACGTACAAAGTTTAGAAATTAATTTTCTATTTTCTGATATGTAATATTATTTTGTTTTTTCTTTTGTGCTCTAAAGTTAAATGAACTAAAGTACCTAGCTTATTAGTACAGGTACTTTTATGAAAACAAGGTCAGATAAGTTGTATAATATATGCATATAATAAGTTTTCATTTCACTGAGGATTTGAAGTGAATTCTTACAGAATAGCACAGCTGTTCCCGTGGGAATTACGGAAAAAAGTATCCTTGAAATAAGTCCAGAAGTTTTATATTATAATTTTCATTCAGATTGTAATTGTTTAAATTGATATAATCCTAACCTTAATCATCTCCGAAAATGATTATAATATATTCAGCGGTTTTTGCGAGATTGAGTTACAAAATACAGATGTACACTTTCATATTTTATAATAATACATAGTATTGTAATAAATTGGATAGGTATACTCACTCATTATCTCTTGTTTTGCCAAAATATGACTTACGATACACGCTCGCTCGACACGTGCAAACACGAAAATAATAAATAAAACTAGAAAATCACCGTGTGGGTCAGAATGTACCTACAATGTACTAGTATGTACCTTTAATGAAGGTAATGTACCTCAATGAAACGGGAGCAATTATAATAATAAAGTGAGCCGCGGTCCTGACGGTCAGAATCGCGGGTGTATGTTGAAAATGAATGTAATAGAATAGCCATGGGTATGTACTATTTACCAAACGAATGTACCTTCAATGTACCTCACGAAAATAATCTAAATCAAATTGAATGAGTAATTAATGAGGAAATCAAGAAAACAAACTTTTGACGCCTACAATTTTTTTAGAGCAATATGAATAGAGTTCTATTTTGCTCGTATTAAGAATGTAAAGCCAGTCATAAGAGAAATATTTATGGGTTTGTATATATGCTTCGATAAAGTAAAGAAACATGGATAAGACATAATCATTTACTCAACGTTTATCAAAAGTTACAAAGAAAAAACAAAAAGCGTGATTACTTTTGTCCATATAATATACAATGCACAATTATGTTTTTACGGCTTCTTGTAGTTCGATTACATAGGTCATCATAACACACCCACTTATTTTGTCTGTAGCAATGGGCCTTGCAATGACCGATTTTGTCAAAAGTATTTGATATCGGCGGTAAGAATTCAATAATCCCTATGATCGTGTATGTTTTTGATTCTAGATTAATTTCCAGTGGCACTTCATCTATGCACACCAAGTCACTTTGACTTATCTCAAAATTTATAACATTTTGCAAGACATATGTAAATGTTCGTATTCCATTGCAGTTATTACGACGACACAATACTACGTTATCGCTTACCAGCATAGATGCTGCGAAATCATTTAATTCTGAAACTTCCTTTTTGTTCATATCAATTAGCAGAAAAACAATCTTTCTGGTTACATTATTGAAAACACAAGATTCGTTTGTACAATTTTCTTTAATATCAGCGCTATAAATTGCATCAATCAAGAATTCATCAAATATTTTTGTCACGCTACATTCACAGTGTATTTCGGTGATTCCTTTTGAAAAATTCGTTTTAAAATATTGTTCTGCAATTTGAGCACGAATTCTGTACAAGTCTTGTTTTGTTTTTTAAACATACAAAAATTATTGCCAGTGTTAGTTAATAGTTGTAGTCACGGCAAAACCATCAAGCACAAGCCGCTGCAATTACTTGAGCCGCAGCATCAAATGCGCATGTGTTCTTTAGTACCACCTTTTTTTTTTTTTTTTTTTTTATTAAAAACTGGATTCGCGTTTGGCCACAATCTCACCTGATGGAAAGTGACGATGTAGCCGAAGATGTATCACGCGCACCCAGTAAATGCCTATTCACTCTAGACTTGAAGATCCCAAGGTTGTAAGTGTCGGGAAAAACCGACGCGGGCAGTGAGTTCCATACCTTAGCAGTCCGCATTATAAATGACGAAGCAAAGAGCTTAGTGCGGATGTTCGGTATGTTGACAACATATGGATGGAAACCCCCCCCCGCGCCTGGTTGTCCGAAGATGGAAAGGGGACGGTGGAATAAGATCATGCAATTCCATCGCACACTCCCCGAAATGTATCCTGTAAAACACTGAAAGGCAAGCGACCCTACGGCGGTGTTCAAGGCTTTGCAATTTGCCGGTGACCGTTGAGTCATCGCCTATGAGTCTTATGGCGCGTCGTTCCACAGAATCGAGTGCAGCCAGTTGGTACTTGGCTGATCCGTCCCAGAGGTGACAGCAGTATTCCATGCACGCATTTTCCACACCAGATCTAGTTTTGAGACCGTTTAATAGAAGAGGAACGTCCCTAATAGGTCTTTTCTTTTTAGGCAATTCCTTGCTTCCGAGGCCTCTCCAATTTTCTATTAGCGTAGGGTTTTCTGCGAAAATCGAGTCATCTAAATATATATCTTTCTTTTTCTTGTGTTTACAGATTGTTACACACACTACTTCATCTTTATAATAAAAGTTTCCTACGGAACCCTCAAATTATTATTTTATTTAAAAAGGGTCTCACCACGGTATTGCGGTACGCTAATTTGTCCGGTTGCGATGACGTCGTTAAGACGATTTCTAATTAGAGTGGGGGAACCCGAATCGTCCTCTGTTTGACCGCGACCTTGCTACCGGGAGAACACTGCTTCGGTTGCCACCTGAACCCTCTTAAGTAAACTACGGAAGATCCCTCTAGGCTGAGTTTCCATAATAGTCTGGCTATTTTTAATGTAAGTTGTTTCTGATTTTGTGTCTGTCAACTGCGTGGTGTTCGTTATGGTTGCTGAGCCGTGAATACCAGCAGTGGACGAGGATATATGTGGGCACTAACTAATGCCTGCCTGTGCTCTTCAGGATCAAGGTCCGAAGTGACTAATTGTCGGCGTCGACATCCAGGTCTGCACCTGGGAGACCTTCGGGGTTGATCTACCCTCCCCCAAAAACCGCTCATCCAGCATCCACCTCGTCGTCATCTACGAGAGGACTCGAAGGCTACGTCCACTGCAGCTCCAAGACCTTCAGGCCAGTGACCGTACGGGGAGATTTGCCGAGGGGTGCAGGGGAATGAGCTGAATGTACAATAAACCCACTAAATCCAAATGAAATTGGTATTCTTTTCTTCTATACCTACCTGCTGGCGGCTAAACGGGCGCTAAACGTCCTAAGACAACCCCTAACCGCCGCACGAACATTTACATATGTCTTGCAAAATGTTATAAATTTTGAGATAAGTCAAAGTGACTTGGTGTGCGTGCATAGATGAAGTGCCACTGAAATAAATCTAGAATCAAAAACATACGAGATCATAGGGATTATTGAATTCTTACCGCCGATATCAAATACTTTTGACAAAATCGGTCATTACAAGGCCCATTGCTACAGACAGAATAAGTGGGTGTGTTATGATAACCTATGTAATTGAACTACATGAAGACATAAAAACATAATTGCACATTGTATATTATATGGACAAAAGTAATCACGCTTTTTGTTTTTTCTTTGTAACTTTTGATAAACGATGAGTAAATGATTATGTCTTATCCATGTTTCTTTACTTTATCGAAGCACATATACAAACCCATAAATATTTCTCTTATGACTGGCTTTACATTCTTAATACGAGCAAAATAGAACTCTATTCATATTGCTATAAAAAAATTGTAGGCGACAAAAGTTTGTTTTCTTGATTTCCTCATTAATTACTCATTCAATTTGATTTAGATTATATTTTCGTGAGGTACATTGAAGGTACATTCGTTTGGTAAATAGTACATACCCATAGCTATTCTATTACATTCATTTTCAACATACACCCGCGATTCTGACCGTCAGGACCGCGGCTCACTTTATTATTATAATTGCTCCCGTTTCATTGAGGTACATTGACCTTCATTAAAGGTACATACTAGTACATTGTAGGTACTTTTCTGTCGTATATAACATAATCATTTCTGAAACAATACACCCGCCATTCTGACCCGCACAAATCACCGACAAGGACGCGGGGGCGCTGCGGCGGCGATTCATCAAAGGAACCGTTTTCATAAAGGTTTAGGTACCAGAAAATTTCGGTACCGTTATTTCGTTTCGGTATCGTTTTTTATCGGTATGGAAATATTCCAATAGCCGAATTTTACGGTATGACGTCATACCGTTAACCTTTATTACCTTTACTTTTCGGTTATTCAGTCCCTGACTAGGACTACAGTTATCTAGATGCGCTATTTTAGTCACATAATGTCAGCGAACCGTCTCGTTCTCGACAAAGAAAAGAAACTAAATCGTCTCATTCCATTTTGGTGTCGTAAACTATGCCTGACGGATTCATCGTAAGTACATATATAACAGCATAGGTTATTGATGTGCATCTCACAAAAATCTGCACTCGTCCCCCGAATGTAGCGATTAAGGCAAATCCTTCTATTTAAAACTTTACAAATGGCGGTTCGGGGCAGGCACTCTTTTACTTGCATAGGTTTTTGATTGATGTCAGTGAAAGGACGGCATTAGTACGGCGTTTAAACGGAAAACTGGTGGCCATTTAGTCAAGTCTATTGAATTCAAAATTAAAGCTTATTAGAGTACGATTTTACAAATGCTATAATCTGATTATGTTATAATTTTTTTAATGTTTTAATTTATAAATGAACAAATTTTTAAAAATCGCTGTCCCATTGAATTGTTAGGAAATTATAACGATTACTTTTGGTATTGCAGTTAAACAACTGATAGCATAGAACACTCTTTGCCAGAGTCTCGACTTCTTTTAGGTATAGTATAATATTATATTCACAGTATTACGTTATAGTGATATTTCAGCCGTTTGAGTATCAATGATGTGGAAAAACTTTTAACAAGCACCTTTGTTACAGATAAACGAAGATACGATCTGCATTACATCATAAACGCTTCCTAAAAAACTTTGATCTAGTTAACGGATTATACGGAACCCAAATACTCTCATTATAGTACTTATCCAGCACCCTTAGATTGCACGCTACAGCACATAAGTACTTACCTAATAAGTTGATTGCAAGTAGGTAATTAAGATAAATAAACAAAGTTCACCTTCACATTCCATTTATTACCTAAGCTTATTTTATTACTTGCGAAGAATAATGCGTCAATAATGGAAATAAAGTGCGCTCTCGGCATTCGGCGCCGTTCCAGCAAATCTGTATGAGCTCTCTATTCCCAGGTTGATGACCTATAAAAAGGCTTCATGTGTGTGCGAAGTGGTTGTGAGGCGGGGGCCCGTCGAGAGGTAGTGTCGTTAGTTTATGCGGGTAACAGGATCATATTTTATTCTGTTTTAACTAAAACTTTGTGTTTGTTGAAGTTAAGTACCCAGGTCCACACGTGTCCACAAATAATGGAAGTTATTTTAAACCATCTCATTCCTTCAAGTAGCGCGTCCATTATACACCTCTTACTATTTAATTAATTGCTTTGCGATGTATATATTTTTGGCTTTATGTTTTATTTTGTACTAGCTTGCGCCCGCAATTCCATCCGTGTGGATAAAGAGACTTGGCTATATAAACTTCGTACCTTTTTAGGGTAAGGTAAGGTCAAACTACAAAGAAATGGATTTTTATTCTTTACGGTTACGGTCCACAGAGTACATTATGTCTAAGTCCTGGACGCGTTTTTTTTTATATTTAAGATTAAACTAGGGGAAAAATTCTTAGCCATGTTTGATGAAAATCGGTTCCGACATTTTTTTTTTCATTTAGGTATTGTAATATAAACACTTTCTTACGCCTAGTTCTCTTCTTGCGAAAATTCGAAGATAAGTTTTAGCACAGTTGCTTTGTATACCCTGGATATTATTAGCTATAGTTCTGTTCGTTTCAAAGTTTCAATTTATTTTATTAAAGTAAATTTTAAACTTCGAACAGTTAAATTTTACGTTTTGTTTTTTTTTTCATTTAGTTGTTACTAAAGTGTTAACCTAGACTTAATAAATATATCTTTAAAAAATCCAAAAAATTCGTTCAATAGTTCGTCCGTGATGCGCGTTCAAACAAAAAAAAACACACAATCGATTTGCCGTTTTATTATATGGTATAGACAATGAGTGTCCATAAATTCTTTCTTAATACAAATTAACGGACGTCGAAACCATGCTACTACAAATGTTCAAAGGCGGCTCAATTTATTATGCGAATTAGTTCGTATCGTGAGAATTTTATCAAAACATTATAATCCTTCGAATAAGAAATAAGTAAGTAAACTATCCAACGTCTTTAACATTTATTTGAAGAACTGGAGCAATTCAAAAACAATGAAATCCACTCGAGAAAGGAACGAAGTCACGAAAACGACGTCTCTTAGCTCACTTGATATCTAGACGTGAGACACTGCGATCTGAACCAGACTCCCAGTGAGGCGCGCTCACTATTGACATTAGAAACCCAATGACAAATAATCTAATGACCTCTTTGGCATTCGTTACCTATACAGACTCCTTAGATCTCAGTATTGTGCAATGATTCACGTGAGTATTTTGTATCTACTGCAAATGTAGATTTGTGAAAATAATTTTTTAAAGTAATATTTTAAAAAGTTGTTCGCCATGGCTATTCAGAAAGAGATTTAAAACAGGGTTCCTAATAGATTATATAATATACATATTTTACATAAATCATGGCATAATACTGTGTAGGATAAATACCAAATAAAAACTTATGTATTAGTGTTCAAATTTAACTTATTCAATACGGTTCTCTCTGTGTGTATCCATTATCTACAGAACTTGTATGAAAAGTCCGGGAACAAACTCAGTTGATTGACAATTTTATTGGAGCAGAGCCACTCGGATGACGGAGGCCGCAACGTTATTGAATAACTACTCGTTGCACTTGCAACTAAATTGCGCTACCACTAAAAACAAAAAATATCTGTATAAGATTCAACTTAGACTTTCATTACAAAATTGTAAATGTGGAAAGGTTTAAAATTACTTGACTAGACAACTACCAAACATGATGGGTTACACAAATTGTCATTAGGTATGATATGCGTTATAGATCTAATAAATAATTAATACCTACGAAAAACAAATAGGTAGAACAGTCGATCGCTAGAGTTATTGTAGTCAATTCTTCTTCTTAGCGAGTCGATGGCAAAAACATCAAAATCCTTGAGGACACATTCTGGTCCACGCGTACAGCATTGTCTGTGGCATCATAGAGGTTGCGTACAAATGTCGGGACACGCAGGGCAGCATGGAAGGTGTACCAGTTTGTGGTGTATCACCGCAATTAATAGTCAATTGATCGAGAATAATACATTACCAAACATCACTCTAAACAAAAAATTTATTAACACCCCTTTCTCTATCTGGCAGCCGACATGCGAACATCATTCACAATTCAGTAAATGTACTGTATAAAAGTTGTCTTTTTTGTGCCGATCGATCACAATTCTATCACGCACTTTTCGTCCAACTTTTTGCTGTAGACCGCTTTGTTGTCTAAGTATCTATACCTTATAAACCTATACCTTACCTTATGTACAATTTAAATAATTAGATTCTGCACCAAAGACTGACTTTGTCAGATCGTTCAGAATATTGAACTTGGACCAAAAGAAATAAGTTGTTCTATAAATAACCTACTCGTCAAAATCTATGAAACACCGATCTTTTTTCTCACTGAATCAAAGTTTATTCCTTAATAAAAGATATTCAGTATGACTGCAAGTATAGACTGCAAAAAGCTTGGCGTAAAACGGAAAAGGTTGCATACACAGTTGAGTAAGGCAATATGCATAATATTTATTTCTCTTTCACAAAGATAAGTATTTTCTTATAAGAGTACCACGCACGACGACTTGTGACGAAACAAATTACAGTAACATTTGTTTAGTCTTTCTTACCTGCGACACTGCCCTAAAATATTTATTTCTTACTTTGAACGTATAGTATAAGATTGGAAATAAGTCATTCATTAAGACTATTACTGAACTGAGAGGAGTCTGTATTATGATACCATGTTTTACAAACTGCATGATTGCCAATGATAATGATGAGATGATTAAGATTGTATAGTGAAGAAATCTAGATATTTACAGGGTTCGTTTTGGGTTGTAGCTTTAGCGATGTTATGCAGCTCTTCAAAAATTGATAAACTATAAGATTATTTTTTAAATATTATTTCACGTATTCCTTCTTTTTTTTATGCATAACGGATTGGTACTTGACCTCAATCATACCTGATGTTGAATGAAGATTTGGGGGACTGGCTATCTTATCTCTGACAACCGGAACGCAACAATGCTATTAACATTACTGCTTGGCGGCAGATTTAGGTAGCTAGCCAGGCGGATATTTAAAATGCCCTACCACCAACCAAACTGCGTACCTAAACATGTACCCCGCTGGGGATCGAAGCCGCGACCTCCGAATCGTAAACCCAATGTTGTTTACAATGAGCCACGGAGGCAGTTAAACTTCCTACGTTATCTCACAGAGAAATTTGTTTGGAATAAATATTTGCGGTATCAATCAGTACAGCTACGAGTACAAAAAAGAGCGCTGAATCCATAATCTGCACTTTTATATTCGCTTTGTGGGTATCGTTAAATCGGTTCAATAATTCTGACATAGCGTGCACCCCGCTTCGGATGCTAGTTCCAAATAAAAATTTCCCTCAAAATAAGATTTTACGACTTTTATTTTGCCTACACAAGTCAACTCATTTCGTATGAATACATCGTAATATTTACGGGGGCTTTAATCTCTCACCTCAAATTGTAAAGGGCATGACGTGTCGATATTTCCAACATCACGTTTTTACATTCAAAATAGGTTTTACTTATATTTAGGGTCAAATTTATGTCGCAGAATTTAAATAAATCTTTATTTCTGTTTGAACATTACATGTGGACGAAATGTTGATAGTTGATCTACCTATTGCATTGCAAGTGTTACTAATTCCTTCAATTAAACACAAATGATTTCAGAAAAACATAAAGTCAGCTCATGAAACATGTTTTTGAGACTACGTATATCGTAGTTGGTGCTGTTATCTAACTCTGCATTATCGATAACGGACTTGTGGCTACCTACTAATGCATTTCTCGTTTATTATTATCATCATTTACTAATACCAAATCCCAAATGGGTTTTAATTCAAAATTAATAGTAACCAACAATTCGATAACTTGATTCTGCTATCCCTAAATTCACAATAATCCTTTGTACTCCTTTGTAGTACCTGTGTTTTGTATAATTACAATTCTTGGAATGTCGTAAAGTTGTCTTAGGTAACAAGTAAAGTCACGAAAAGCCGTGGTAAATAACTGATTCAAGAAGTTTGAGTAAATATTCGAAATAAAATTTTCATTCCGTACTTTACTGAACTTAACTCTGCTGAAACCACCGTTAGAAACTTTCAGAACTTTTCGAAACGGCGGATTTAATATCCCTTTTTGAGCTTGAACATATCTATGAATAATAGAACAATAATGTTCCTATCGTAAACGTAAGTGCGTGGGAGTATGTAATAAAATCACATACCCGACAATTCATACTCGTAGCCCTTCTAAAAACATTCTATTTCGAAACCATAAGATCTTCCTGAAGACTTTGTGTTCGTTCGTAGCGATATCGCTTCCGTTTTGGGGCAAATTCGATCCCGCGATGGCAGCGATGCGCGAACCAAAAGCTCGAAAGAGAGCGGGACCAGTCACGCGTGCCAGATTGACAACTGACGAAAATACCGAACGCGAAAGCGGGGACACATCAGCGGAAAATCACCGAAAAATACCTAGAAACGTGCTGATGGCTGAATGGTTCAAAGTTCGCTACGCGCTGTTGCACTGTTTGACTTGCTTTGCCTGAAAGAAATGTTTAGAAGATTGTAGCAAACCTTTTGTTATCTTCACAGAAAAGTGAGATCCGAACTATAAGTTCCGTAACAATTAAAACATATAACCAGTAAGTGACATTCTTTTCTTTTGTAACGAAACATTCAAAAGCCATCCATGATCCGAATAGAATGCAGACGGATGGAGAACAAGCGAAAAATGAACTGAAATCTGATTTCAAAAATACCTCAAATCAATATGATATAAAGCGTCCACCCGTCGCCCGCTAAGTTATTTAAAATGCAGTCGACACATCATCCGAGCGAAAATGCAATATTCGCCTTGTCGATGCGGAAACACAGTTATTTTCAGTCGCACTTTTTCACAAATAGTCTCTCGAATTGTTTTTTAAAATAACAATAAACTCAATGAACTATTTGCTGAAATAAGTTCACTGCAGGACAATAATTAATTATAGTACGTACCTACCTACATATCGAAAAGTTCAATCGATGAAAATCTTAATAAAATGTAGGTACATTTTTGAGAGGTGTACTCGTAGGTAATTAGAGAATCGTAATGGTAAATTGATGTTCAACGAAATGGCAATAATTAAATGTTAATATTGCATTCACTGCTTTAAGAAAGTCATTTGATTAGTAGCAAACTTCAAACTTCAAGCATTTATTTCAACGTAAGATAAATGGTATCACTAGCTTTACGCCCGCGGCTTGCCTGCGTGGAATAACTATCGCGGATATATTTAATTTGTTTATCCCGCGGGAACTACTCACGTTATCGGGATAAAATATCCTATGTCTTAACTCACGATATGTTCTATCTACAAATTTCAACCAAGTCCGTTCATCTGTTTCGCCGTGATTGAGCTACAAACAAACAAACATCCAAGCTTTCGCAATTGTAATATTAGTTGGATTGGTTGCATGTCAATGTAAATCTACAAGAAATAATAAAAGGGCTAATTGCATTTATCTGTCAGTCAGTATGTCCAAGCTACTACTGTTTCGGAAAGGGAAATCATCTATTGTAAAAGAAGGGCATAAGAAAATCACAGGATCATTATTGTCCTTTTGCCGTCAAATAATCACTACAGTCAAATAATTAAGCTTAGCTTTTAATATTGACTCCAATGGAAGCTTTAGCAACATTTTCAAGAACTAAGACCAACTTTTCCAAAACTGGTGAATAATTTTCATAACTGACCGTACATACCACGTCAAAATATGCTAACCTAGCATTTCATTATATCACCTAATTGCAAGTTTTACCTACAGGCTACTTTATCTGAGTGTTTGGCGTAATAATGCGTATAGGTAGGCACTAAGCTGTCGTAATAGGGCCGGCAAGCTGGGATTACAGTCGCATCCGACTCCACCTTGGCGTATAGTCGCGAACCTGTTCAGGAATAAAACCTGTCAGGTTGTTGACACTATAATACAGTACATATAGGCCCACTTTTACGGTTAGATACGGTGTGCAAAAACATGTATACCTGGCTATGATGACCCTTTATGGATTCGTGGTAAATGCGAGGTCCTTTCCGGCTTTATGGTTGATAGAATGCTAATACCCTTCAGATGAAGGCGGGTTGTGTACACATAACAAAAACTGATCAAGTGCGTATCGGGACTAGTCCTAATAGTTGGTACCACATTTTATTCAAAATGAACTGTCTTTACATACAAACTCATAATAATTGTTTTGTTAATTGTTTGTGGAGAGAGAGGAGGGGGGCCTTTGCACAGTGGGACAGTATGGGCTCCTAATAATAATAATAATTGTTTACTTCTTACTTCTTATTTTAAAGCTTACTATTTATTCAGTATTTTCTGACCGATACCTACCTTTAGAGACTACACTGAGGGTAGCAATATATTTTTTAAAACAGCTTCAAAATATCTATATATATATAGTTGATATATATTTTTGAAATTCAAGAGGATGGAGGCCTATGAATAGTAGTGTACGTTTTGTGGCTGATTTGATGATAAATGTTGGTTATAGACGGACAGACAACGGGGTGATTCCATAAGTATTCCATTTTGCCAGTTTTGGTATAAACAATTTTAATATTGGGTAAGTTTCGTCGTAATACCATCTTATTCTTAGTGCTGCTTCTCAAGACATGCATTGATTAATTCTAAATGTATCAAAATCTCTCCAAATAAATCTATAAATTTCAAGTCTGGGCCGTAGCTAGTCCAACATAACACAAATAAAGATATTAACTATTATTATTTCCCACGGACTTAAGATTAATTTATTTGCTTTAAATATAGTTATAAAAGGTGTTCCTGTGACAATATTAGCTTCATACATTCAGATTTCACAATCATTAAAATTTCAGACGTGGATAAATGTCAGAGTTGCAAATTATACAAAGAAAAAACATATATAATTGTATGAACTAAATCAGTTTTTTGATATTCCCATAAGTATTCCTACAAATGATCACATTAAAATAAAACACATTATTAAAAATCACATTTACTCATATTCGTTTAGCAAGTGTTTCAATTATAAAATTTATATGTAAGTTTCTCGTCGATATAAAATTAAATGCATCAGAACTTTATGGTGTGAAAAGCATAAAACGCTGTTTTATAGCTCACTTTGATCTAGATGGCAAGGAAGACCACGTTTATGGACCAAAATGCTCAACGCGGTAATTAGCGCTGTGTTACAGTCAATTAATATGAATAGAGTTTTAAGTTTAAGTCAAATCGTTTATTATTAAATCTTTTATCACTAAGAAAGTATAATCTGTAGTTAGTACAAGTAAAAAATAAGTACTGTCAACTGAAAGGTGGCAATTGGTGCCGAAGACATATTTCAACTATTAAGAAGATGGTCATAGTATTTATTAGAAGTGTAATAGTTTATAATATGTGTTGTACTATGTTTATACTATGTGTACTAATACAAACAGTGTGTAAATTTCAGATGATACCAAAAGAGCAGCTTAGCAACCAAACCGTATAGTAGCTATAAGAAAACGCGCTTAGAAAACTAACATTTGAAATAATATACTTCTGCATTTACAGATTTAGAAAAAATATGTGTGTATGTCTAAGGATATTTATTTATTTATTTATTATTTATTTATGTACAGTCATCAAGTAAAGTGGAAAACTTTACAATAAAACTTTTTCATGTTATTCGATCATCTTAAAGATGAGGAACAGATTTGCTTTACCTAAGGATCGACTGAGGTTAGGGTATCAGTATTAAATATGCTCATATATTACAATTTTGATACAAAAATTTTTATGATTACTGGCTACTGAAAAAATACTGGACATTAAATACTTATACAAAATTCGAAATCTACATATGAGCCAACACACACACCCACCCAAATATCTTCACATATAATAATATGCCCAACACTATCTACGTAAATAGTATTTTTTTGCTCATTTATTTCTTACCTAAGGTTGTTCGTATAGAGACACGAAGGAACACTGACCCCTATAACTCAGATCTACACTATTTTGTGGGGCAGAAGATAAATTGTTTGTAAATACTCAGCCTTTTCTTTAGATGTACCAGCGATAGTTTCTATTATACCAGGCATTTATCAGCAATTTTTTTATTAAAAAAATGCTCCTTTGCCTAGGTTTTCTGAACAAAAGAAACTTGAACGGGATGTGATACGGCGTCTTCAGCCAACGCGTGGCACAGCTCTACTAAGCTTCCGAGGTTCTGTTCTTCCTAATTTAAATTACGTAGTCATTTTACTTTATAATAATTAGCTTACAATTTTTATTGTGTGTATTTTACAGAACCAACATTAGCAGCTCCTCGCGAACAGAATCCAGAATCCAGAAGGTTGAAATGATTGAGTTAGGATTCCTGGCTCTGGTAGCGGTCAACGATAACGGCGGAGCAGGGGTACTAAAAATATCCGAGTTCTACGAAACAACTACAAAATTATGAAAATCATCAATATTACGTTATCAAGTTAACCTAATCATCTATCAGTACAAAAATAAAACTTCCTTACAGTTCAAATTCTTCCGATGTTTTCTTACCTTTGTTGTTTTTCGCAACACAACGTAACCTGATATTTTTACCAAACTTTATCCACAAAACCCTAATATAAAGAAGACTAACTTACTATCAGTACTAAGTTCATGTGACAAGCTGCACGGTAAAAACGGAGTAAGAAATCGCATCCCGGCTCTCGTTTCACAGCTAGTTTCACTGAACTTGTCATACCAGTTTAAGCTATGACATTGGTAATTGCTAGCCAATTACACTTGGTACCTTTCTACACTGTATAATATGTCTATATAATATAAAATAATAACACATTTTAGTGACCAGGATGTAGAGATAGGAGAATGTACCTACTCCAAACTTTAAGTGGAAGGATGCTTATACCTTTGCAACTATCCTTGGCTATTGACTATGGATAATTATCTTATCGATTTTATATTTATATGTAAACGTTACCCATACTTATTATTACTATTATTTAACAATACCCACACTTTGGCGGCTCTCACACGACATCACACATCGTAATACATATAAGCCAACGTACATTATAACCAAAGATTTCTTACCTATATAATACGTATTATTAACGTTTACTCATTGAAACATATGATATTTTACTCTATATGATGGGATAAATGACTTTAAATTCTTTCGATATTTTCTTCTTTGGGATTTTATTTGTTTATCGTAATGTACACAGGTAGGTAATTGAAGTAAAAAATCAGCTCAGATCAGACATGCGAAAATGTATTTGTGATTCAATCACAGTTGTTTGGGTCCATCGAAAATGTTCATCGATACAAGGATCCATTTACTATTGGTGTATATACCTATGTTATTTGCCGAGGCTATAATGTTCCATAAGACCCCTTACATAAAATAGTGCTCCATACATCATGGCTATCGCACGATTCCCAAAACATCCGAGGAAAACGTATGTCATGACCTTGTAATTCTTCTCCCCGGCCCCTAATAGATTGTATCGAAGAATGTTTTTGTAAATATTGCGGTCACAGAGTTGCTTCTATTGAATAATACACGATTCAACTCCGTAATGGAGTATAAAATATGAATAGAAAGAGAGTTCCCGTGGCAGGGCAAGTAGGTCGGCTGCAATAACTCGCCGAGTCCCAATAGTGGAATATGTCTCCATTTCTGCACCCCCCCAGGCGTATATAATTTAACCCATAAAGAGCCTAAAAGGAGAAAGTTTGCGACGTATTTATTTTATTTGTAGAAATGAGTTTATAACTTTGTTGACGGCGTTGGAATATTATTCGCGACATATTTTATTTGTAATAGTTTTCGTCAATAATAAACCAGTTCCTTTTGTCGTAGCAATTTCTAAAATAATTGATTAAATATGAAGTTATTCCTAAAGTCTAAAAGTTATTTACAGGTGGTGATCAATAAACCATATTGTATTGTGTATAAAAAACAATTACCTATCTATTTTAATAATGTAAGGACAACGGAAGTAAATGGACCGAAACCCGTTCAATGTTAGCCCAGTTTCTCTTCGAAAAAGCAATTATCAAATCTTCTGTTCGAGATTTGAACCATAATGGACCTTTTGCAAAGTTTCATATTGATTTAACGAATTGATAGGTGAACTGTACGTCAAACAAAACACGTTAGTTATGACTGTACCCACTGTACAGCTGTCATGTAAACTAATATTTTACTGAGAAACTTGTGGAACATTTATCAAAGTCATATCTAGAGACTATTAAACTCGTCTCCGTGAATTGTCTAGGATCTTCGAAGATCCGTTTCGTAGGAAACATTTGTCTTGGTGAGAGGTAAATTATTTATTTTTCATTTGTACCGTTGCGTACCTAAATTACAACACTTTATGTAGAATAGTATGTTCGTAGTTATTTTATACTTACGGTGCTTCTTTTTGTAACTTAAGTATCTAATTATTTTTTCTCGTCTCCAGGGCTCGATGCTCGGCGCGTGGCACGATGAAGATACAAGTTGCTAGATATAAGTATGTACATATTATCATACAAAGAGTATAGAGTAAATACAAAAATATATCTACGTTCTTCATTTTACACACATTGACTTAGAGTACAACATCTATACGGAATAAACAACAGTTATGATTAAATTATTTTAAAGTTGGTATACTAAATATTAAAACTGAGTGGAAAGATTTTTCATTCAATTAAAATTAGGCTTAATTAAACGCAATAGGCTTTTTTCTTTAACTACACCTAATTATACCAACCAAGTAATTTTGTATAGGAAGTAAATTAACTTAGCTCCACTTAACTCCCACAAAATGATAAGATAAAAATATTGCACTCAAAGCCCGTTAAGATTAAGCTATCAAAGGATGAAATCTCTAAGAACGCTTAAAAACCAGACAGTTTTTAAAAGCAGTGCGGGCGGGCAGGTACTTACCTACTTGACAGATGCAAATGAGACCGGGCGGCTCGGAGGCAGATGTTTTCCGCCTCGGACACTTAACTTCTCCAACAATTAAGACAATCCTTTATATGCACCGACCGTCAATGTTCAGTCAATCCAATAATTAACTAAGTTCTTAAACACTAAAAAAAACTTTACAATTACTATTTCAAATAAAATACTAATAACTTGCGGAGACTAATCGGACAGTGTTGGGGAGATGAAAGGATATGTTTTTTGAGAACAATCGCGTCTGATGGCACGTAGAGTTAGTACCGGTGGGGTTCGGAGAGATCGTACGTCGCGGACAGGAGAGGTTCGGACACACGACCAAGGAGACCGAGACGACGTGAGTGACGCCGGGCGCGCGCCTCCCGCCCGCCAGCGCCGCTCCGCCACGAGCAAGAGGGATGCAGCGAGCGAACGCGCAATCTCGCGAATATCACCCCTCAGATCTACTCACCAGAGTCTCAAGTACTCTCGACCGCTGGCACTCTCTCCTGTAGGGAGGGCTCTCTCCGTCCCAATTCAAATACGTCATAAAAGCTATAGTTGGTGTTTTCTATCTCGGAACTCTATGCTGCCGTTTTAGATTTCCAATTGCTGTGGTGATAGCGAGATGAACACCTGACGTTCGGCGTCATATCGAAAAGCATATGCCCCGGTTGGCTAGGTGTAGCAAATACCATAACGAATACTTTGGCTGAACATGCGCCATATTATGCAATGTTACAAGCGTGTATTGTGCACTCTGAAAGTTTCTCGTCCTTAAAGCGAGCTTTAACTAAAATTTGACGAAGCAGCCCATACATTCTATATGTGTGTTTCATTTTGTATATCATTAATACATTTGTTCCATTTGGGATAACGGCTCTTGGACCTCGGGGTTCAGTGCCTTATTTTTTAACGAGCTAACAGGGAGCCTCGTTGAGAATACTGTTCACGCAAGAGCAGACTCTTTTTTGGATACTGTTCCTGATGGACCAAAATTGAGGCATCTAATTACCAAACAATTTTAATTACCATTTATTTATTTTATTAAGTTTTTAATGCCAAATATCTGTTTCATATCTTTTTTGTACGACTATTTTATATAAATAAAAATCTTTAGATGGGTTATCAATCAGTTTCCACTTGGTCACTTGCCATGCTGTATTGCTTAAATAATTATATTAAGTTGACAACTGTAATTATTTTTGAGACACTACAGTCTAAATGTTTTATTAGTATTACTAAGGTCTCGCCGTTCCTACTTCTCAAAGGAATAATTATAATATTATTCTGTGACCAGTTAGCGTCGGTTTCGGTTTTTAAGTTATGTTTGCTGATTATCCAAATGTCACCACATTATATGAATGTCAAAGTCCTACTTGAAATTGTAGTTTCTGATAGACAATATAAAAATATAACTGCTTAACTCTTCCAAATTTATATCAACATTCCAATAATTCATTTCTGACTTCACTATCCTTTTTGGTGTAGTGGTTAGAAACGCTGCTACTACCAAATGGTCGCGGGTTCGAATCACGCTTGGGGCATATGTTTGTATGATGAATACCGACATGAGTTGCCGAGTTATGGATGTTTTTCATTTATACATGTATTATTTACAAAAAAAAAATTATTTGTGTAGTTTATCAACTATCTGGTATCCATAACACAAGCCTATGCTTACTGTGGACCTAGATGGCGCTGTGTGTTTGTGCAAAGACATTTATTTATTATTTATTATTATTATTAAATCCTCAAAACGGGAAGAGTTTTTATGTCCCACCTTAATTACCTCGGTATGATAAGATAAATAAACACAATATACCTCAAGGAAAACCTGTCTCTGTAATTTTCCCTTTTTATATGAACACCTTAAAATTTTTTGATCAAAGTATCAATTGTTGGGTACATATTTGCAACCCCAATAATAGGTATGAATGTCAGTCAAATGACTTATAGGCTTTAATCGTCACCGATTGAATTCCACAAGCAAGAGGCAGTCATGTTAATGGAAGGGGGGTTAGGAATGTACTTTTACTTGAATCAAAGTTAGATTTCATAACAACTTTCTGATTTCTGATTAATCTGTAAATTTAGAATGTAAACAACATAGGATTTACAAAGAATCAGAAAAGAATCAGGTTCAATCCCCAGCGGGGTACATGTTTAGTACTCGGTTTAGTTGGTGGTAGGGCATTTTAAATGTCCGGCTAGCTACAACCATCTTATCTAAGTCTGCCGCCACACAGCAATGTTAATAGCATTGTTATGTTCCGATTGTCAGAGATAAGATAGCCAGTCCTCCAAATAAGTTGAGGTTTCCGGGTCATACATTCAGTGTACTAAGTATCGGGAATTTGTCAATAAAACAAAAAATACAAATTATTCATCTAAATTTATTTTATCGCCTTCAAAGTAGGCCCCATCGCTTGCAATACAACATCTCCACCGCTTCACCCAGTCTTCCATACATTTTTCATAGGCTATTTGCGGTATGGCCTTTAGCTCATTCAGCGAATTTTCTTTTATGGCTTCTATCGACTCAAAACGTTTTCCTCGAAGTGGTAATTTTAACTTGGGAAATAAAAAAAAGTCAGACGGAGCCATATCAGGTGAATACGGTGCTTGGTCGAGAACTTTTGTTGAATTTTTCGCTAAAAACTCTTTCACTATAATGGCTGTGTGTGATGGTGCATTATCATGGTGCAGCATCCATGAGTTGTGTTGCCACAAATCTGGACGTTTTCGGCGGATACTCTCACGCAAACGCTTCATGACGCCTAAATAATATTCTTTATTCACTGTTTCTCCCTCTGGAAGGAATTCGGAGTGAACCACACCACGGTAGTCAAAAAAAACTGTCAGCATCACCTTGATTTTGGAGCGACTTTGCCGCGGTTTTTTGGGTTTCGGCTCGTTTTCGAGACGCCATTCTGAAGACTGTTGGCTTGTTTGCATGTCGTACTCATAAACCCATGTCTCGTCGCCAGTTATTATACGTTTCATAAAGGTCGGATCCGTAGAAGCTCGGGAAACCATGTCTTCAGCGACATGCTTTCGCTGCGCTTTTTGAACAAAATTGAGCTCTTTTGGAACTAATGCCTATGAAATGTCAATGAGAATGTTGTGGACGGACTTAAAAGATATGTTCACCTCACTAGCCAACTCTCTCAGACTCATACGTCGATTTTCGAGCACTAGCTTCTTGATTCTGTCGATGTTTTCTTTGGTCGTAGCGGTTGAAGGTCTACCAGAACGAGGCAAGTCTACTACTACTTCTCGGCCTTCTTTAAAAGCCTTATACCATTCATAAGCCCTTGTTTTCGATATACACGATTCGCCGTAGGTATTTCGCAACATTTTTAGTGATTCACCACATGAAATATCATTTGAAACACAAAATTTAAGGCACACTCTTTGTTCAACAATATTTTCCATTGTAAAAATCGCCGAGGACTCAAAACTATGACCAACAAAAAGTGTAGTTTAAAACAAATTAAATGACAGATCCCGCTCAAATTTTGCGCGCTAAATCAGTACAGTGCTACCAACATGCAGCAAAAAAATTAGACGACCTCTTTTACGCGGGTCTTTTTATTGACATATTCCCGATACTTTTTACACAGAGTAGTACACTTTCACCTTCGGCCTCATCTTCACTTAACATCAGGTGTGACTGAGGTCAAGTGCTAACCCATTGTGCATAAGAAAAAAAAGTAACCTGTTTAAGTTATATAATATGGGTAGGAGGACATAGGCTAAACTTCCAAAGAAAGTAGGCAGCTTCCAACCGATCGCTCTGGAAATCTCTGAGGTAGATAGATCAGATTTACAGCAGCGGACGTCCTACGGCTGATATGATGATGACGAGGGTAGGATGAGGTAACCCGATTTACGTACGTAAGTAAGTACTTTAAATTTTGTTATTGTTGTAATAGAAACAGTTTAACTAAATAAATACCTGACAAATTCAAATTCAGCCAGTTTGAGAAAATTCCTGTCGTGTGAAACTAGTGATAGATAAGTCCTAAACCGGAGAAACATAATGTAATGAATGACGTAAGAATTAGACATTTGTGCTGAGTCGGCGGCACTTCGTTATCTAAACCTTCTCTAACTAACCTGAGTATTGTGAGTCGAAAAAACTGACAATAGAGTTCACTAAATTTATATGGTGGTCCCATATAAATTTTGTGAACATTTTCATGTGATGGTAAATCCCTTCAAACAATAAACAAATTATTGAAATCTGTTCCAAACGTCGGGTATATCGAGTTTTCCTTTTTGGGAAGTCGGTTGAAAGTTATTCGTGTAATTATTTTATTCTGAAAAATAGTCTACTCGATATGTAAGCCGCTCGACAACCGATGCAGGTGTCGAGCTCTTACAATATATTTTTGAGGCTTGGGAAGATGCGCGGGGTGCAATAGGAGTATTTTGCGACTTGTCCAAGGCCTTTGATTGCGTTCAACACGACACTTTAATCAGGAAATTACGTCATTATGGTGTAACCGGCCGAGCTCTCGACCTTCTCAATTCTTATTTGAGTAACCGAGTTCAGAGGGTTGATATCAGTGGTAATACATCGTCAGGGTCGACAGTCTGTATGGGCGTCCCACAAGGCTCCATTCTCGGACCATTTTTGTTTTTGGTTTACATAAATGACTTGCCAAACCTTGTAAACGATAAACATGAAATAGTATTGTTTGCTGACGATACCTCTGTAATGTTTAAAGTAAATAGACTAAAATTAAATTATGACGACGTGAACAATGCTATTTCTCAAATAGTAGAATGGTTTACGGCAAATAATTTGTTACTGAATGAGAAAAAAACTAAATGTGTAAAATTTGTACTGCCTAATGTCAGGGAGGTGCCCACAAATATAATGATAAAAAATGTCACTCTAGACCTTGTTGAGTCCACTGTATTTTTGGGCATTACTTTGGACGCCAAATTACAATGGGGTCCTCATATCCATAAATTGGCGAAGAAGCTCAGCTCTGCAGCGTATGCAGTCAAAAAAATTTGACAAATATCGGACGTAAATACTGCTAGATTAGTATATTTTAGTTATTTCCATAGCCTGATGTCTTACGGTATCTTGCTGTGGGGAAATGCCGCGGATATCAATACAATCTTTGTTTTACAAAAACGAGCCGTTCGCGCAATTTATCAATTGAGACCTGCAGTGTCACTTAGGGACAGATTTAAAGAGTATAATATTCTAACCTTTTCGTCACAGTACATTTTTGAAAATCTAATATATGTCAAAAAAAATATAGCATCATTTAGGAAAAATAGTGATAAACATGATGTCAATACAAGAAATAAAGATAAACTTGCAGGTCACATAAGTCGCCTCCACAAAGTCAGTAATTCATTCAAAGGGTTATGTATACGCTTTTTCAATAAAGTTCCTGTTGATATACAAAATCTTCCTTTCAATAAATTTAAAGATACTATAAAACAGAAACTTATTAAGAAAGCATATTATAAAATATCAGATTATTTAGATGATAAACAATCATGGACATAACCAGCCCGTTCGCATAACCAGGCTATTTCACAATTAATAATGAAATATTATAATATAAAATAATAATTTTGTAATATAAAAACCTTTTTTTAAAAAGAGCGACCTCTCGAGTTTCTTGCTTGTTCTTCTCAGGGGAAAATTGCCTTTTGAACAAGCAGTAGCTTTAAAAATGTAAAATCTGACTATTTTAAGTGTACCCTGTGTACCTACAAAATAAAGCATTTTTTTGATTTTGATTTGATTTTGTAAAAGCAGATATCTATTATATAGTCCTCATAACGAAACAAGATTTACTCTACTGAAATACTTAATGTTGCTCAAGGGTTGATCTGCGCTTGAGCATAGTTAGAAAGAGATCGGGGCGGGGAGTATACTTTTTGTGTATTTTGTAAAACAAAAATTATTGTATAATTAAGGAGGAAATTAGATATCTGCTTTAGATACTCCAAGCTTGTTGACATTCCCTATGAGAGTCATATTTTATAAATTTTGACGACCAATTAGTGTAGTGGATAGTGCCCTGTCAGCGAAAAAAACGATTGCGGGTTCCAATCCCACATAAAGGGGTCAATATTTGTGTGATGAATACAAACATTTATTCCCGAGTCATGGATATTTATATAAATATTTATATATGTTTATCCGTTATCTAGTATCCATAGTACAAGCTTTGCTTAGTTTGGGACTAGATGATTGGTGTAAGTATACGAAATATTTATTTATTACTTATGTATTTATAAATGTAATTGAACACTAACTTTCTTTTATTCACAACGGGCGGATTAGCGCCTCAATTACACCTGATGTTAAGCGTGCTCACTCGGAACACCCAATCTATTGAGGGACTGGCTACCTTATCTTGGCGGCACACTTCGATTAGATGGTGTTAGTAGTTGACCAGATGCACATTTACAAATGCCCCACCACCAACCAAATCGAATACTAAACATGTACCCCGCTGTGAATCGAACCCGCGACCGTTTTGTAACCCAGTAAGCCACAGAGGCGGGTTATTGCTGCTTTATCATCAGCCCGTAAACATCCCACTGCTGAGATAAGAGGCCTTCCCTCGTATATATGACGGAGAGTATGCGCCATAATCCACCACGCTGGCCCAATATCTTCATGGGCTTCACATGCCTTAGAATTTTTATTTCTCAGGCATGTAGGTTTCCTCACGATGTTTTTCTTTGCCGTTTAAGAGCAGTCGGATAAATGCACATAAGTAATTAAATTAATTTTAAAAACTCATTGGTGCATGGCCTACCTGGAAATCGAACCCGGACCTCCCAAATTGGGAGACCGCGTCTTAACCGCTAAGCCACCGACGCCGATTGGTGCTTATTAAGTACGTTTTACTAATTGAACTCTTATACTGAAATAACAGCGAAATAAACTAACTTCCTGCTTAAACAGACAACCGCAACTCAGTCCATATTCATCCATCAATCGATTGCTTCTTGCTATCACCATAGTTACGTAATAGGTATATTATCAAATATGTTCCTCTGAAATTGATATTCATGTTACGGTAACTTACGAGTATACTACTCTGTGTAAAAAGTATCGGGAATATGTCAATAAAAAGACCCCCGTAAAAGAGGTCGTTCTAATTTTTTTACTGCATGTTGGTAGCACTGTACTGATTTAGCCCGCAAAATTTGAGCGGGATCTGTCATTTAATTTGTTTTAAACTACACTTTTTGTTGGTCATAGTTTTGAGTCCTCGGCGATTTTTACAATGGAAAATATTGTTGAACAAAGAGTGTGCCTTAAATTTTGTGTTTCAAATGATATTTCATGTGGTGAATCACTAAAAATGTTGCGAAATACCTACGGCGAATCGTGTATATCGAAAACAAGGGCTTATGAATGGTATAAGGCTTTTAAAGAAGGCCGAGAAGTAGTAGTAGACTTGCCTCGTTCTGGTAGACCTTCAACCGCTACGACCAAAGAAAACATCGACAGAATCAAGAAGCTAGTGCTCGAAAATCGACGTATGAGTCTGAGAGAGTTGGCTAGTGAGGTGAACATATCTTTTAAGTCCGTCCACAACATTCTCATTGACATTTTAGGCATGAAACGCGTCGCCGCTCGACTAGTTCCAAAAGAGCTCAATTTTGTTCAAAAAGCGCAGCGAAAGCATGTCGCTGAAGACATGGTTTCCCGAGCTTCTACGGATCCGACCTTTATGAAACGTATAATAACTGGCGACGAGACATGGGTTTATGAGTACGACATGCAAACAAGCCAACAGTCTTCAGAATGGCGTCTCGAAAACGAGCCGAAACCCAAACAACCGCGGCAAAGTCGCTCCAAAATCAAGGTGATGCTGACAGTTTTTTTTGACTACCGTGGTGTGGTTCACTCCGAATTCCTTCCAGAGGGAGAAACAGTGAATAAAGAATATTATTTAGGCGTCATGAAGCGTTTGCGTGAGAGTATCCGCCGAAAACGTCCAGATTTGTGGCAACACAACTCATGGATGCTGCACCATGATAATGCACCATCACACACAGCCATTATAGTGAAAGAGTTTTTAGCGAAAAATTCAACAAAAGTTCTCGACCAAGCACCGTATTCACCTGATATGGCTCCGTCTGACTTTTTTTTATTTCTCAAGTTAAAATTACCACTTCGAGGAAAACGTTTTGAGTCGATAGAAGCCATAAAAGAAAATTCGCTGAATGAGCTAAAGGCCATACCGCAAATAGCCTATGAAAAATGTATGGAAGACTGGGTGAAGCGGTGGAGATGTTGTATTGCAAGCGATGGGGCCTACTTTGAAGGCGATAAAATAAATTTAGATGAATAATTTGTATTTTTTGTTTTATTGACAAATTCCCGATACTTAGTACACTGAATGTATAACGCAAGTTCTTGTCTCTGGTATTCTACAATGAATTTCCCAAATATTTGATGTTATGTCTCATATTCTGTTTCTTCAGTGAAATATATTTCACTTCGATGGCGGATGTTATAAAACTTCATCAACATCTTGCCCTAGTCCCAATTTATTTGAAGTCGGCGCATTATACAGGGTGTTAGTAAAAGTATAATTTTCCTTTACATCACGTATAGTATACCTAAGTGAACTACAATACAATAAGAAGTAATTTTTTTAATCCATCAAATAGTTTTTTGTTTACAATTTTTTTAAATCCCGCAATCTAGCAACTTACCTCGCGCGCCTTTGCCGACGCGACCGACGTTCATTCACCCACCGCTCACCGACGCCGGCGACTACACGACGTAAGTAATTAGGAAGGGAAAATTGGAATCGAGCAAACGGAAAAGTAAACAGACAGTTAGGTAGGTAGATAGATAGGTAAGTACATACGTCGTGTAGTCGCCGGCGTCGATGAGCGGTGGGCGGTCCGTCGTGTCGGGCAGAGGCACGCGAGGTAAGTTGCGGGGTTTAAAAAAATAATAAAAAAAGAATTTTTTGGTGAATTAAAAAAAATTACTTCTTTATTGTATTGTAGTTCACTTATACTACACGTGGTGTAAAGGAAAATGATAATTTTACTAACACCCTGTATATTTTTCTTCCAATCTCTTTTTCCAGCTGTTACCTCATCATTCACGCCCGTTTCGTTCATATCACCCCTCACATAATCCATCCATCTTTTCCGTGGTCTTCCTCTTCCTTTCCAATCATCGACATCCATATTCATCACTCTCTTAATAAATTACGTTTCATCCCTCCTCATTAAATGTCCATACCAAGCCAAACGATTTCCTTTCAACTTTTCTGTCACGGGTGCCACTTTTAAACTCCCTCTTACATACTCATTCCTTATTTTATCCATCCTCGTCACTCCACTCATCCATCTCAACATTTTCATCTCTGCTGCATGTATTAAAATTAAAATCAGGTGTGATTAAGTTCTGGGTTTCGTTTTTCGAGTTGGAATGAGTTCACCCATTTGCAAGTGATTTAAAAAAAGATTCGAAAAGAAATAAGAATTAGTATAAAGATATGTTTATTAAAATTTTGTAATAAGTATTTAAGTAGAAGTACTTAATAAAACCCTATAGCTCATTACAAAAGTTTAAACTTAAATAAAATACGGAATTAAATAAATAAAAATATTTATAAATAAAAAAAATGTGCCAGGGTCGGATGGGTCCCGAGTATGCTGCCGGCATTGCTTCGTTGAACAGCGAGGCCAGCCTTCTGGTCGTGCGACGCTTCGACCAAGGACTCCAATAACTAACGGAAGATTCTATGAGAACCCGGTCCCCAAGGCCTTGTAATTCTGGTATTACACATACTTAATATCTTATTCATAAGTTTCTTATTAATTCTGTAATTTATTTTTTATTGCATGAGGTGTTTAGCTGTAATACTGTTACATAAAAAAATACTCAATATGTAATGTCAATAACTTATAAATTTATAATTTTTGGGGCTATTTTAGGTAAGACCTACATATATCTAGTATGGTGGACGCTTAGACACTGGTTGATTAGCGTCCTGTAAATATTGACACAATCTTTTATTTTAATATTGCAAAATATGTGAGCACACAAAAATATCTCCATATTTTTTCCTGTTAAAAACCTGCTACAAACTGATTAGACAGTAGTGAGACATTTAAAAACAATTTGCATTTGACTTTGACTCCAGTAGTTGGCACAATTTGCAGACTGCGAAGTACATTTAGGTACCTACGTAATGCAATTGACCCCAAGCAGCGTCGCCATGTCTACTGAATAAACGTAGTTTTTACCTGCATGTTTTCATTGAAACTCTTAGAGAAGTATTCAATTATAGTCAGTGTACAGTTCATAATAAAGTGTGATATAATTGTACCATATTATTCAGTTAATGCAAGATTGATTTTTTGTATTACGCAAAGCACATAACAAAGACGGTGAGGTGAGAATCAAGTTCAAAGTCGCACAGCGAACCATGCTCGGAATTTAATATATTAAATGAATAATTTATTTATATACCTAAGATGAGAAATGAGATGATTTATCAAAGTATGTGTTGCTGAGTTGTAGGGGAATGGACTGACCACAATATGTCGCAGAACGGCCTTTCTCGAAAATGCGTTAATAGCCCCAGATACGACCTAGTGAAACTAGATGGAGACGGCTATGGATGATAATGAAGAATTTTGAAGTTGTTTATTACATAATTTTATATTTAATATGAAAGCTGAGCACGCTTGAGCTGAGAAACACCCAACAGGTATTTGACTAGCTATCTTATCTCAAACAACCGGAACACAACTAACAACATTGCTGCTTATGGCTGTAGACATACACAAGTGATGGTAAGTGGCTAGACGGACATTTAAAAATCCTGTATACCCTACCACCAACCAAACAGAGTGCTAAAAATGTACCCTGCTGGGAATCGGACCTGCAACCACCGTTTTGTAAATCTTACGTTATTTACATTCGCATTGAGCCACAATAACCTAAGCAACAATCGCAATAAAACGACTTAGCCAGAGTCAGGACTATGATTCTTGACGTGCGTAGTAAACCTTTTAAAAGGCAACATTTAACGTGCACCGCTCGGAAGTTGGCGCGAGGCGCAACGAGGAATGTGTAAACATTCTGTTAGGTTCCAGCGCCAAAACATTTCCTTTTTTTTATTTTATCTTTTACTTGGCAGGTACCTATCTTTCATGTGTTTAAAGTTAACATTAGCACATGTACCGGTGAGTTTATCGAAATATACTGTATCTAGTAAACATCAACGTTACGTCCCCATTGTTGGGCGTCAACCCCCTCTCTCTAAGAGAGCGTGAGCTTATAATCCATCATGCATGATCCTAAAGCTCGTTTAAATTAAGCGATCTTAGATTAAGATCGACTCTCACTCTCAAGACAATTTTTTTGATGCTATTTAAATACGCAATAGTATCTCAAGTATAAATTTAAGTTTATCGTAATCTTGAGCACGTCTTATTAATACGGTCATAAGTAAAACGCGTTATTTAGTCATGCGGTTTGGTGGATTTACGTCAGACTATTATAGTAGCCACCTGACTGTGATATCAAACCGCTCCTATATATACGCCATAAATTTGGTTTAGCGACTGCCTCCAATTGAACAACAACCGTGACAGACACCACCGTCACTCTTCCATCTTCGGACCACTAGGCGTGGGGAGGGATGCCACCCGTATATAGTTAATATACCGAACATTCGCACTAAGAAGTTCGATTCTTCATTCATCATCCAAACAGCCAAGGCATGGAACTCCCTTCCAGCGTCAGTCTTTCCTGAATCCTACAAACTTGGGATGTTCAAGAGCAGAGTGAATAGGCATTTACTGGGATCGCGTGCTTCATCTTCGACCACATCGTCACTTTCCATCTGGTGAGATTGTGGTCAAAGGCGAATCTAGTCAATCATAAAAAAAAAGACACAGTAGTCACTTGTGAAAATGCCACAGCGGACAGCCCGCTAATCTTTGCTTAACTTCGTCACTTTATTACGAATGCTTCTGCGTCACGTCTAACTGCGTCTTATAGAAAAAAGCACTACCTAGTGCCGAATAGTTTTTTTATCACTTCCTTACCTAAATATTTTTCATTTTAAACCATTAGTCAAGAGAGATGCATTTATTTCTTCGCATGTTTCATTCAGCCCCAAGATTTTCCCACTACCCTGATGTTGAGGTAATTTTTAATTTAATTACACAACACTTTGATGCATTTGCTGTGAGTGAAATATACATGAAACATGTACTTTGGTACAGTATTTTTTTTTTCATTTATAAAGTAGTCCTAACTTATTAATCTAAAATAATCTATCAGGGAATGATGGATGTGGCATATGGATGGATTGGATAAAGTATGGAGTAGTTATAAAAATTCACTAAACATTTAGTAAGGACGATTTGGCAGTTGAAAAAAAACTTATGTAACAAGTTACTAACTTTCATAATATTTTAATAAATAAAGAGATAAATAATATTTTACAACTTATGATCACCAATAAATTTAAATGTCATTATAGACATTGCAGACAACCTTGCCTGCATCATTATTCGGGAATACCTCGCGTTTCGAGCTCGACCTGGTGCATGCAACCGTAGTGTAGGTACCTACCTATATTGGTAATTCCTGGATTGTTGACATCACGCGTGACTTCGCATGACATCCTGCAATATGTCAGCCTGATACGCCTTCAATCGATCTCGACATCGGCACCGGCACACATGGAGAATTGTATAGAGTCATTTACCACGGAGTTTAGTTACTTTTGACTTATAGGTATATAAATACATACGTAAGAATCTGTAGTTACCTGTTTCAAGAGATTTTTTTTAATATTAAATGCATCTAAATAAAATTATAAGTTTTCTTGCTTTCCACAATAAGTTGAGGGTTCTGTAGGACACCTCCTGAAACGTGATTAGTATCGTATTTCAAAAGGGGCTCAGGCACTCTAGGATAGAACTGTAAAGTCGCTCCAATTACTTACTAAAGCAAGGTACTAACGCATCAACTATGCATCTCTGAAAGAATACTTTTGAACCACCAGTACTTCCATAGTAATAACTATGGGAATTCTAGTGGTCCTGAGTGTTTATGAGAGCATTGCCCTATATTTCACCTTCGCCCTCATCTTCATTTAACATCAGGTGTGAATCAGATTAAGTGCTAACCCGTTGTGCATTAAATAAAAATCGCCATATTGTGCAGAGGGTTAGCAATCTCCGACTGTCAGGTAGCCCGTCATTAACGACGCTTCGACGACGACGATTAGTCGCTTTTCATGATATCCACACTGCCTATTTCTCAAACAAAATATTGAGTAAACAAAAGTTCCCGTCTCATTTCCCAATTAATTATAAAAAATATTTTTGAAGGCCCATTCATCTTTTGTGCCACGAACAACATTGCAAGTACAAGTTAATCCAAAATAAATATTGTTTATCCTTGTTTTACCTATTTCAAAGTCGACATTGAACGTAAAGGTATTTTCTTCATCCATCACTCCAGAAGACAGTTTTTATTCCGTGAAGAGTATATTCTATACCATAGGCGTAACACCTAAATAACGTGAAAGCTTGTATGTAGTCGTATAAAAACGCGTCAAATAATATTTCTGCTTATTTCCTCGCCGTCCCGTGTCTCCTTCCGCCTTTGTCGAGCACAGCCATCGCCATCTAAAGTTTACAGACAGATATACATATTACAGACAGTTATCATATTTGAATTGTGAAAAATTGAATTTTATTTCCAGTTTTAAATAGGGAGACTGAACTCAACTTGTCACAAAGATATTACACAGTATACTGATATATTCATACGGCTTCAATTTGTATGAAGAAGTCATTGAAAACAAAATATGAATTATATGACACTTAATTTTTGACTGGATTTATGAACGTAATTATTAGCTCAGTATACAAAATTCCGACAAATGCATTTAAATAATTGATGGGTATATCGTACTCAATTGCAAAGACTGTGGGATGATTGAGGATGTTCACCACATATTGACGGAGTGTGTACGGGGCGCATCTCGACGCTATTTAGTCGATGTAGGATACTATGTATACCTATATATTAGCATACTCGTCTCTCCAAATTCGTAAAGTTACTATAAGCTTATATAAATATATTGTTTATCGCATAGTGCGACATTTTTGTGAAATAACCAAGCTCTTTAAACCCCCATTTAAAAAAAATAGCTCAGTATGAATAAAGTTACTACATTCTCGCACGAGCTTGTAACCCAGGGAAAATACGGTTTGACCTCGGAAAAACGAATAACCGCGATTTTCTTGAAACATTTAATAAAGTGTTGTAAATGTAGTAACAATTGCTAAAAATTAAGCATTTGTAAGAAACGCAAGTACTACGTGAGTAACTAAATAAGCTAAAGTTGAAAAATGTGTTTCTTTAAAAAAAATGCTCAATTGATGGGTATTTCTTTGAATTCAAAACATTTAGGAAAATTATCTTTACAAAATATTAGTTCTCATTTTTATTTCTTAAGCCATGCAGCTCCACGGCATTTTCAGCTAGAACACATGCATGCTTAACTATAACATGCTTAATTTTTTATCCATCAATAAGTTAACAGTGTTTAACAAAAGTCTACCTAATTAATTAATATCAGTTATTATTTAGTGTTATTAAGATACAAATTAATAATAAGATAGCAATTATATAAGTCCGTTCTGAATTATGTCTAGCCAAGCTAATTTCTTACCGTATTTTCCCTGGGCTATTGCATGAGACCGCTATTAAATTGATATTTTTGTGTTAAGTGGGTCTATTATGACTTCCCGCAAACCGCTCTCGTTATAGTAAACTATAGCTCTGGCCTCAAAGGTATCTTAATCAAAGTTATAACTATACAACAAACATTGTCACGTTTAAGTAGTGTTAAGAAATTTTGTGTACCAATAATGTATTATCGTAAACAATCGTTGGTGAACCTAAAAAATTTAAAAAAAGATACAGAGAAGTTATTAATGTCGTAAAATAAAAATCACTTTATTAGTAAAGTACATTAATAACTTTAGTGACTAATCACTAAATAACTTAATTTACATAAATGTAAAGGTTGTTTACATTAGTCATTTACACGAAATTATGGATTTGTATTATTTAAACTCTGTTGTTATTTTTAAATTGAAACACAAGAATACTAGGTTCAGGCTCAAGTATGTTGCATGCCTAAGTTTAGGTGGTGGTGGTAGGTCATTTTTAAATCTCCTCCTGGCTAGATACCAACTGTTATCATCATTATATAAGCAGCGATGTGATAGCTGTTGTGTTCCGGGTATTACAGATACATCTAAATAGATAGATCTAACTAGATACAACTAACATTAGGTGTGATTGAGGTCAATAGTGCATAGAAAATTTTTAAAAATATGTGTGAATGTCCATTCACAAATTTTTGATAATTTTTCTTATACACGAGTTTTTCTATGTCACGTCCCCACTGTTGGGGAATTGACTCCTTTCACTACTAGAGAGTATGGGCCATAATCCACCATGCGGGTCAGTGCGAATTGGTGGATTTGTGTCAGACTAGTAATGGCCACCGATTTCGCTTAACGACTACCTTCAATTGAAAACAACCGAGACCGACTACATTAATGATAGTAATCCATGGGATTAAACGACTCCTCTATGCGATATATAAAAATTGTTGTAACCTTTCTAGATTGTAAATGACTGATTGAAAAGAGACAAACCCTCGTGAGTTTCTCGCTAGCTCTTCTCAGTAGTGGTCGCGTTCCGAGCTAGTGGTAGTTAAAAAAACAAATGACGTTCATAAGTGTATATTGTATTGCCTACATGAATAAATGATTTTCATTTCATTTCATGTGGGCCACTGCGGATTGGTGGATTTGTGTCAGACTAGTAGTGGCCACCGATTTCGCTTAACAATTACCTTCATTTGAAAGCAACCGACACCGACTATTTAACGTGCACTCCAAAGCACGGAAACACTCGTATTAAAATTCCACTAGTATCACCCATCCATCGTAAACTTAGCGAATCTACGAGTACCTATTTCTTTTCTTAAGAACCAAGATATCGCGAACAAATTAAACCGAACTGCGATGATCACTACCGTCCATTAAAATATACCTATAATCTCCAAAATATATAATAACCTCGCAGATACAAGTTGCAGAAGCGTTGCAATCCTGAAGACAAATGTCGCGAATTAAAACAGGTTTTATTAACGCCCTCTTTTATTAAAGTGTACTAAACTCGATCATGAAATTCAAAAAGTGAGAGGTGAAAATATTACACAGTAACGGTGGACTAATACGGTGGCGCGTGCACATCCGCAATATGCCCCATGTTGAAGTTAAACTAACTTCCGCTTCCGGTGTAATCACATTTCCTGTGCTTCAGGCCTTCAGTGTAAATTTGTTGATCGTTGCATCATTCGATCGTCGTCGATTTTTAAAATAAAGGCTGTTTCTACTGGTATTTTTCTTAACGCTATATGCTGACCGGTGCATCATTTAGTATAAAAAAGACGCTCAACGAGACATTTTCTTTAAGTTAGAAATTTATGTGTGTAGAGTTATATAATATGATTATATGAATATTGTTATTTCCCACCTAAAACATAAACGTGATAGGAACTAGTTCGATACAAAAGGCATGCAAGACAGTCAGCTAATACCTTCGGCAATACCATGTCTGTGAATGTAACATTTTCTAAATAAAAGACTAAAGAAGTGAGCACTATCAGATTGTATATATCACCTACCACGGTGCATACCCGTGGTGCATAAAAAAAAAATACGGTACTCCTAACTGTCCGTTGTCATCGTTGGATATAACCATGAAGCTAAAAAAGATTTTAATATGACTATTTTAATTACTTTTTAAAAATTGTAAGAGCAGTTCGCATGTAAATTCTATAAGGCGTAATAAAAATTAAAATATACTGAAATTTAAAAAAAATGTAAAAAAGTATTTATGAAATGTAATCTGTTCACACAAATGCCAAATAAATCGAGAAAGTAAAGATTGCTAAGACCTATCTCAAGCAGGCAGTGGATGGAAACAATGCTTATGATGATTTATAAGTAGGTATTTATATGCATTTATCCGACTGCTCTTAAACAGTGAAGGAAAACAACGTGAGGAAACTTGCATGCCTGAGGAATAAAAATTCTAAGGCATGTGAAGTCCCCAACTCGCACTGGGGCAGTGTGGTGGACTATGGCCCAAACTCCCTCATTATTCGAGGGAAAGCCTATATCCCTCCAGTGGGATGTTTACGGGCTGAGGATGATGATGATCTATTTATATTATTACATTCCAAATCATGCCATAAATAATAGTGATATGTTTACTAAGGGTTTCATGCGAATAGACAATTTTATTATTATCTACTTAGTAAGAACTGGTATATACTAGTTATCCCAGGACTAGATCAAATTTTCCATAAGACGAGATCGACATTGCATTGAAATCGCAAGAGCGTCGCACAAGAAGGTCGAGATGTTAGTAATGCAATAAAGGCAAGTTCATTATGAGATATGACATACCTTCATGTGTAGGTTAGTATGTTATTCTCTCGAAACAAAAGTGGCCATGGAATGGAACAAGAGCCGTTATCGGCCTCACACCTGACTGTTCGCTTCACATCCGATCGCGGCCCAATCACGCGTGCCAAGCCTCTACTCTCAACGTCCAATAAGATAGCGCCATTGTCACTGTTTCATTTATGGAACTATTATTTTCAGGCAGCTCCTACAAACTATTACAATATTCTACACAACCCAAACCAGTGGCTGTGATGAGATAACGGGTCATTATATTGTAAATCAGGACAAAGTTGTTATGTAGGAAACAGAATGTGTTTTCCACGTCTAAGTTGTTCCATACATTTGGTATTGAGCGCATTTAACTCTTTTATGGAACAAATCATTTTTTACGTCTGTAATGAATCTTCACGGTGGACTTCAGCTATTTTGGTAATGTCCAAAAATTGTGCTCAAAAAGTGGCAAATAATATGCCACAAAGAAAAAAATTGTGCCGCCGTAGTTTAAGGTTATACATTTTTAGTGAAGATTCCAGCATCACGTGATACCACAATCCTCACAAAAATGATAACTCTTTAAACTACAGTGCATGGCACTATTTTTTTCCTTTATCCTAACCATCCCTCAATTATTTTTTTTCCTAAACGAGTTGGTACTTGACTTGACCTCAATCACACCTGATGTTAAGTGAAGATATATAAAAAGATATTTCAAATACGAGTATGTGCACGAGTACGATTATGGGGAACGTTATTTATGATGAAGAAATATTAATTAGAAATATAGTTACTCGTATTCTCCATTAAAATGCAGAATTATGACAAATTTTTCCGACTTGTGATTGTATGGCAAGCGGGCGCAACTCAAAATAACACTGCATGAAACTGATGTTTACCCTGTGTTTTGAAATTAGCGCTTTTCTGTCCTTGAAACGGAAAATTTCTTATTCCGTTAAAATGTAGGTACACACGGTAAATATACTGTAAGTGTACATAAATAAAGTCAAATACGGTCCAGTACAGTCCGATCTAGCGTCCCATGAATTTAGATTGCAAGTTTATTCCAAACTCAAAATTCATCCCGATATTCGCACCACTTCATGTATAATTTGTTGAGGGATACATGAGGTTTATACGGCAGCGATAGATGAAGTTTGATCGTAGTGCTAGAACTTACACAATGGAAACTCCCATTCTTTAACTGGGAAGGCAGTATAATAGCTAGTCAGAGAAGCCTGTTTAATAGTAATCTATTTATTTTATTTATTTATCATTTATTGCACACAAGAAAAAAACATACAGATACAACATAATAGAGACGAGACAACAGGTTCTGCTTATTTCTACAATGAAATTTCTTCGAGCAGACCTACGAAAGAGAGATATGACCGGAAGAGGCAGATAAGACGTGCACAATGGAAATCTAAAGAAATGTATAAATATCATAGATAAAAATAAACCGAACTGAATATAAATAAATAATAATAATAATAAATAATATCCTTACACACACACACAGCGCCATCTAGCTCCACAGTAAGCAACTATAGGCTTGTGTTGTGGATACCAGATGGTTGATATACTACATAAATACATTTTTTTTTTTGTAAATAAATATTTATTATAAATGAAAACATCCATAACTCGGGTACACATGTCCGTATTCATCACACAAACATATGCCCCTAGCGGGATTCGAACCCGCGACCATTTGGTGTAGTGTTCCTGCAATGTAGATCCTGACTAATTCGGTATTGAATGTCTCCAAATCAAATATATGTGAACAAGTTATATTTGATTAAACCAATTTAGAGGTCTCTGAGTGAACATAACCATCCTTGTACTGTTGTGAGAACAGTCCTGGATTTCGCTTTGAACATCACTTCAATCGCTGTGTGATCGGCCGAGTGGCGCTGCTTATGCGGTGCAGTAATTCCGACAAATTGATGTCAAACGACGTGTTTACTGCAAACACAGGTAACTCTATACTTATATAGGCTAACCGTGGCTCTGTCCTCCAAAAAAGTCAGTTGTGTGGAGTTGAACCGAGAGACACGTGCACCACATGTTTAATATTCGAAAATAATGATATTGTATCCATATTTATTTAAATAATTCTGTAGGGCTGGACGAGTACATTAAAGTTCAACCATCAATATCGCGACGCACGAAACTCGCCACATAATACTGACCTACGAGCAACTACTCGCACAGTAGAGAAATAACCTAGGCGATAGAAGCAGAATTAAGATAGTTAAATATTAAAAAAATCGTTGACATAACATAGACTTAATTCTTCATTATAAGCACGTACTGAAGGCAAAGGGTGTCCATTGCCACATTGGATCACATACTAAGTGAAGAAAGAATTAAAAGTTTAGGTACATAGAGTACGTAATCTACCTCCCCACCTCCACTCTCGGCTAATGACTCGGCTCGGCTCGTTTTCATGTTAGTCAATGTAACATGAAGGCTTTGCCTCGGGTTCCTTTACCCCAACACGATACCAATTATTGGATTAGTTATGTTTTTCCATAAATATCTATAAAATATCTTATTCTGACCAACATAGTGATAGATGCCAAGAGACATCGTGAGGCGGTGAGCTGTAAGACATTAAAGTCACAATTATTGTCACAATTTCTTTATCATCATCATATCAGCCGAAAGACGTCCGCTGCTGGACAAAGGCTTCCCGCAAAGATCTCCACAACAATTTCTTAATTTCAATAAATTGTTAAATTCTATAATTTATATTTGACTAGCTTTCCGCCCGCGACTTCGTCCGCGTGGATGATTTCATGAATCGGTTCAGAAAAAAAATTTGCCCATATGTTAATCTAATTAGGTCCTAATCTGACCACCAAATTTTATCCAAATCCGTCCAGCCGTTTAGGCGTGAAGAGGTAACAAACAAACATACATACACACACACAAATTTTCACATTTATAGTATTCGTTGGGATAAATATTAGTTAAGATGTATTTCTATTACTCAATATTTTATATACAATACATACAATTCTTTATTTTCATCTACACATTGCTGGATAGCAATGTTGATTTTTTGATTTGTGTTATGTTGCACTTGTATCTATGATTCTCCTCGGGTCATCATTTTCCTGCCCTTATCTTATCTAATAAATAACTAAAAATCAGTGTTTTGTTCTTTGGACAATCTCACACACTGAGCTGTGACCCATTTGTTCTAATGCAGCACACATATGCTTTAGTTGTTCTGTACCTAATACCTACCTTTTAAGTTCGTTTTAAGAAATACTCTTAAAACCCTATATACAGGGCGTCCCACGGCTATGCCACATGGAGGGAAAGTACCTTAAATTTAGTAGATGGAACATTTTACTGAAAGAAGACATTATTTTAATTTAAAAAACAATTTAAACTGCATTCATAGATTTTTAAATAAGTACATGGTTGAACCGGGAATCGAACCCTTTATTTATAAAAAAAAAATTACCATGTAGCTTTATCATACCGATCGAAAGGCTTCATCATAAGGATTATTTTTTGCTAAATAACATAGTGTCAGAAATAAAAGGAAGACCATGAATTTTAACATTTTTAATACAAAATTAATCAATTTATCAAATGCTCAAAATGAGCCCCTTCCTGTTCAATACAAAGTCGCACTCTTTTGATTATTTCGCTCCCTGTCGATTTTTTGATCATGTTGTGGTGGATATTTAGAATAATACGTCGAAGTTCTGTTTGTAGCTCGTGGACACTTTGATACTGGTTCTTGTAAACTAAATTTTTTACATAACCCCATAAAAAAAAATCTAACCAGCCAGCCGCATTGCGATGGAGAAAATCATTTACGCGTCTTTCGGCAGATTCAGGATACGGCATACAACCAGGTACCTACTTACTAATTTAATTACGTATCTCTTTATCATTTTATCATGAACTTAAATTATAATAGGGAAATGATGCATACTTCTCGAGTGGGTAATTAGTATTAGTAATGATAATATCAATTGTATGTCCTTACGGCAATGTCAGCTTTTCATTTTTCTGAACAAAATTGCACATCTAATATTAAAATTCATGGTCTTCCTTTTATTTCTGACACTATGTTATTTAGCAAAAAATAATCCTTATGATGAAGCCTTTCGATCGGTATGATAAAGTTACATGGTAATTTTTTTTTAATAAATAAAGGGTTCGTTTCCCGGTTCAACCATGTACTTGTTTAAAAATCTATGAATGCAGTTTAAATTGTTTTTTAAATTAAAATAATGTCTTCTTTCAGTAAAATGTTCCATCTACAAAATTCAAGGTACTTTCCCTCCATGTGGCATAGCCGTGGGACGCCCTGTATATATGTGGGATTGGAGTAACAAATAAACGATTCATCTATCTATATTCGGTATAAAAATGGCACTGTCGATAATGTACGTATATTGAATTGGCGTTTGTATTAGATTGGCGTTATCTTCCATACACACGCTTAGTTCCAACACGACTTCCGACAAAGACGTGTCTGACAGGTCAAACCCTTCGCAATAGCTGCATAACTCAACTAAGCACAGGCTAAGTACTGAGCTTAGTACATCAAGTTGAGGGTAAGTGTCGTCTGAGACTCGTGACCGGGATCGTTTAGCACAAACGCTGTATTGTAGTTTGTTATTTGAGCTGTTTATTGAGCAGGCTTTCCCTGTCCGTGCATTGTTCGCCAATTAGTTGAATATTTTAGGTATACAGGGTGAATTTGAATTCGTGGAATACCCATTTTAACTGGTGACACCACTCTTGATACGAAAAACTTTCCCCAATTAACTATAGTCGAATTCTATCAAAAAATGTTCGATTGCCCATACAAAGTAATCCATTCTGAAACCACCTTTAGTATAAAAGTCCAACAATTTTCGCCTGAATTCGGCTATAGTTTCTAATGTAAAGTTGTTCGTAATCAGGAGTGGAGTCACCTGTCAATAGGAGTTACACGAATTATATTTCATCCTGTATAAAAAAAAAAGAAAGTAAATATTTATTTATGCCCCATGGTTGCCTGGAAGCCGCCAGAAGGTCGCCAAATTGTACGTTCTACAAGGTACAGAAATTATAAGAGTTCTGTACTGTATTTCCTTTCCTGTTATGCAATAAAGTGTATTTGTATTTTTGTTTATGATTGACTAGATACGCGTTTGACCACAATCTCGCCTGTTGGATAGTGATGATGGGGCCGAAGATGAAGCACGCGATGTCAGTAGATGCCTCAACAAACAAAAATTCGTCTTATAGTGGCTTTTGTTGCCAAAAATAATATTCTTATAAGTGCCGTATTATCGCTAATAAGGGTGCGTTTGGGCACAAATAATAAAGACAATAACCTTATACTCCCCTTATAGTTACTTTATTGTAAGCTTGTTTTTCCTATACGTGCTTTATTTTAGCAAGCAACAAGGAAGTTAAACTTGTAATGGCAAGAGAAAAGCTCTTAAAAGGCCAATATACTTATAAGAAACATATTGAAAGCGTTATTAAGAACGATCATCCTTATACGTGTTTTATTATGATCATTATTAAGGGAGTAAACCTCATAACGGCAAAAATAAAAAACCGTTGGCCCTTATAACCGTCTATTTAGACAATGCAATAAGTGTTTTTATACTTTCGCAACAGTTATTGGTGTAAAAAGCAGAGGCGTCAACCATTTTGATGAAAAGAAAACGGTAAGTTATTAATTTATGTAGTTTACCTGCATATGTGCTTGTTTCTAGTGAAAACTGTGTGGGAATTCAAATGCATGATAAAATGTGGTACGCAGTGTGTTGTATTATCAACGCGCCCTTGAATTTAAGCTATTTTGTGCTACAAATATGGTTAATTATTTAGGCATGTTTTAAACAATGTTATTATAAGAGCAAAAGCAATTCGTACATCGTCTACAAGGAGTCTATGAGAGTGAAAACTATATAATGGCAACATTTGTTGCTTATGCTATTGCCATTTTACATATCGTTAGGGTTCCTTTCTCACAAGTAAACTCCCGTACCAAGCTTATTTTGTTTGTTCGCAGATTTTACAATGGTAGTATTCAAGGATGTTGACAAATTTCTAAAAAGAAAAGATCTCAATTTACATAACATGATATGGCCATGGAATTGGACACATTTTATTCTAAGAAACACATGTTTTAATTGTAGTTATCCGACTATTTCAAATTTACCTTCACACTTTGTGATAGGTCGTGAAAACATACCCGTTTTGCAACAATTCATTTTCATTTTGTGTCAAAATTGTAAAGAGTATTTGATTTACGACCACTTTATTGAAGATGAATGCGAATATTGTAATCCATAACTATTCCAATTTACAGTTACAATATTTCTAAATAAAAATTAACTATACATATTAGATGGTAAGTGTAGATAAGTAAATATTTCTATAAGTTTAGGTAATAGGTTTAGTTTAGTAGTAGCTTGCACTTTGTGCAAAACCAGTTGAGATTGAGATATATCCATCTCCCTCCCACAACCATGCTACTTGCGCTTGCGACGTACACGTTGGCGTATGGATTGCGTGTTTGTTTAGTCATTTAGAGTGTCGCGCTCGTGCCGGACGGGCGTAGACGAAAGCGTTAGCGTGTCTTCACCGTGTGCTAATTAGGTATTTCTTTGTAATCTGTTACTTATCCTATTAGAAAGTACAAAATTGCTCAAAAATAACTATATAAGACAATGATATTCGTAAGTAAACCTTTTAATATAATTCTAATCAATTGACAAAAATAAATTAATAATAGGTTATTCGCGGACATATCAGACCATTTTGTTCCGAGTTGTTGTTTGAGTGAAACAGTAATATTGCGGTTAATATAAAAGAGACATGATTAGAAAGACTGTGGCTGTGTGTGTGTGGGTTTATGTGTACTTGTATCTTGACTTGATTTTTATTAGCATCTTGCTTGTATGCGCTAGGCCCGTCCATACTTATTAAATTAGTTGAAGATAGGTATAGGTGTAGTAGGTAAAATATCATCATAAAGTATCATTGCTATAAGGTGTAGGTACATTATGTAAGTATCTAAAAAATATGTCTTAAACTACTGATACTGGGGCGAAGCGGATTTTTACCTATCTACCTACAGTTAATGCTTGTTAATGCATGTTTTTCTACTTGCTGTTATACATAGGGTATAATAGCAAGTAGAAAAACATGGCACAAGGCTACGTGTGTACCTACGTGACACAGGTTAAAATATTTAGATTAATTTTTTTTTTTCAGATTCATCAAATATGCCATACAAAATTGTAAAAACATTTGAAACAGGAAACATTTGAGACGTCTGGTCCAGAAAACCGTTCAGAGGTATCAATACAAGTTATTGGAAAATCTGTAGAAAACGTTACAAGAATAACTACTGAGCCAATTGAAACATTTGTTTAAAGAACGTTTTTATTTTCGAAAAATCACCCTTCGTTTGGATGATTGTTGATTATGTTCCTACTAATACATAAGTAAAACTATATATATTCTAATTATTATTTAACAACATGCTAGGTTGCTATTGTTTAATTATTAAATTCTTGTTAAGAAGACTAATAATTCTTAACTAAGACTTTACAAACGAGTTTTGATAGTAAAAGTCGACGAGATAGCTCAGAAATCGGGCTTCATCAACAAGTTATGTTCAACCCGCGATTTCTTGTGAACCCACCAACCGTTTTGCTGGCTGACTGAGAGACCACTGATATCAGCGGATGGTCCTTAAACCCACAAATAATGAATCGGACTAATCAAGCCCAATCAATGCCCGATTTGAGAGCCACTGTTCATCTATAAGGATTTTAAAATTAAGCGGCATGACAATCTATAAAAAAATTACGACTTTAATAAAAATACGTGCTTCTCAAATTAGTTGTTTTATTTTACAAAGTATGGATTAATGGTGTAAAATACAATATCGAATTATATTCTACATATAATAATTTACATTTAATGTCAGCACATGAAAAGTTATATATATTTTTTGATTTACTAGCAATATAAACTTCACATTTATAAATATTAATCAATGTAGACTTTAAGGGGTAGTCAAAGGCGTCAATTAAACTATCCATGCGGTATCCTTCTAGTCGTATGTCTTCAGATTCATCAAGGTGTATTGCTCTTATTTCGATAACTTGTTCGTCCGTTGTCAAAAACCATTTATCATATTTTTGGCATGATAAAATAAAAGATTCAAAATGAAGTATCAATATAGGTCCAATTTTGCTGTTGCACTGTTTAGCAAATGGATACTTTAATTTGTTTTCACTGTAAGTGTCAATTTCGACTTCATTTCTTTCGTGTAACCTTCTAGCTACTTGTGCCAGTGGCTTATTTCCCTGTCTCAACATATGTTTGATAATTTGAAGTTTATTCTCAAATGGGTAAGCATTAAAACTTTGTAAATATAATAAATAATATTTTCGGACCTCATCGACGAGGTGTGATAAATTATGCACATTACTTGTAATGTAATCTTTTCCATAAATATATAAGGTAGTCTATATCACTATCACTATTGCTACAATTATATTCTACCTCACTGCTTTCCTGTTCATTATCATATTCCATAAAATGATCCTCTACGGAACCACTGGCTGATTCGTTGGTATCAGTTTGGTCATTTCGTAGCATTATAGGAGGAGGAGTGGTGGGTGTAATGCTCACAACCATGTTTTCGAATGTTTTTTTTACCTTTCTTCTATAACCACCACTCCTCTTAAACTTCTTCCAGTCTTTTGAATCCATTTCTTAAATGTAAACTTTAAAAACTCCGTAATCGACTCACATCTGCTGCTCTTTCACAATGGCGAATCTAGTTATGTAGAACAATTTAATGTAACCATATACAGAATGATGTCTTTATAATTACTATATAAGTGAATAAGGATTGCGTTTATTCTTGTAAAGACCATATTAAATGCTATAATTCGCTTGTTGGATAGACATCTTATAAAAGGCTCCTATAAGTTAAAAAGCCTCATACTTACCTTGTGCATTAGTTTTATAAGAATAATTGAAATATATAAGCCATATTAAAAACCTTTAAATGGCTTTGAATATTATACGGTTAAAAAGCAATGTAACTAGCCTCTATAAGAAGAACACATTTTGAACCCTTATTGTAGCCATATAAATTGGATTTATTAACGTTTACTTAGCCAAATTATAAGAATAAAGGTAATATTAGCAAAATCATCTCATAAAGTGCCATTATAAGGTACATTGACATAATGAATGCTCTTTTAGACCAACTATAAGAGTTCAGACCTTATAGAATTAATTTTATAAGCTTAGCTTGTTTGTTGGTATATTCACCCTAATCTTGAAGATCCTAAGATTGTAGGATTCAGGAAAGACTGGCGCCGGAAGCGCTTGCCGTGCCTTGGCTGTTCGCACTATGAATGAAGAGTCGAACCGCTTAGTGCGAATGTTCGGTATATACGGGTGGAATACCTCCCCATGCCTAGTAGTCCGAAGATGAAATGGCGATGGTGTAATAAGATTATGTAATTCCAATCCACAATAATCGAAGTGCAGACGACCTTGCGACAGTGTTCGAGGCTCTCCAATTTAGCAGTGATCGATTGGTCACCAATGAGTCTTTTGCTACGTCGTTCCATAGAATCGAGTGCAGCCAGCTGGTACTTGGCTGAACCATCCCAAAGGTGATAGCAGTATTCCATGCACGAGCGAACTTGAGCCTGGTAAAGTACCAAAAGCTCTTTCGGCGTAAAATATCGCCTGACCTTGATTCTGTGGAGTGCCCAAAATTTGGATTGGGGGTTAACTCGAGACCCAAAAGATTGGTATAGATACATCCCGGAAATGTAAGAAATTTACACAGAATACGTGTTACTATGGCCTCTGGCATAGCAAATAATAAAGAAATTATGAAACCGAAATAATAAATAATAAATAAAAATTATAAATATTTCGGACACTTACACCAATCATCTAGTCCCAAACTAAGAAAGCTTGTGCTATGGATACTAGATAACGGATAAACATACATAAATATTCGTATATAAATATATGTTCGTATTCATCATACAAACATTTACCCGTCGCGGGATTCGAACCCGCAACCGTTGGTTTCGCTGTTAGGGTCACTATCCACTACACCAATCGGTCATCATCTAAACGGATCGGAAATCGGAAATCTAAACAAAGAGGCCCCGGAGCTATCACTTTATAATGAGTTGGCGACTAGACTGGACGACGTCTCAGGCGATCCAAGAGCGTGCAGTTCGTCGCTCAAAGAATTGCCATTGCCAATACAGAGGGGTAATCCAGCCAGCATCTTGGGCACTTTCTAACACGGCCGAACCTGTGTCACATTCTAAATTAAGTAATGAAGTGACACAGGTTCTTTAGGTTAGTTGTTCAGGTTAGTGTTTCATTCTTATTTTGTGTATTTTTTAATTTTTTAATAAGTATGTTACTGTTTAGATAAATAAGTTCATTAGTTAAGATGAACAAATTTTAAAAATAGCATTTTGGTATAGTTTTACCTGCTGTCTTAAACCTATATAAACTATAGTTAGTTTAGTAAAAGAACATGGTCTGTCCGTAAATAAAATTTAATAGGTTCACCTGCAAAATGTTAAGGAGCAGAGACGGCTTCACTTTGCGCTTAATTGATTGTCAGGCGCTGCGCTATCATTGTAGCGCCTTGTTTTTTTATCGTTTTTTGCTTAAAAGGGTACCCAAAGATTGCACACGAAGGCACTTTTACTGGTAGGGTATTGCTTTTTTTTTGGGCCAGTTTGAGAGCATAGTTCCCAAAAGCGAACCCTACTAACCCTACCTTGTGAGGCCAATGGTAACGTACTCCTCAGTAATTTGGCACAGCAAGACCACCCAGACGATTATAATCTCTAAACTTAACAGCCTACAAAGAACTGCTTGTCTGATAGCCACGGGAGCCATGTCGACCTCACCGGGAGCAGCTCTAAACGCATTGCTCGACCTTCCACCCCCACACCTCTTTATCCAGAGCGAAGTCGGTGCTAGCATGCTAAGAGTATTGAACCATCAGTCACTGAGAGCTCTCCAAAGCTCGGTACTGGAGGACCGGATTCTAGGCATGGTGACCGACGCTATGATTCCTAAGTACGAATTCTGCAGGCTATTCACCGTAGAAATTCCTCATAGAGAGGACTGGTTAACTGAACGAATTACTTGGAAACCCGGGAGCCTAAAATGGTACACCGATGGCTCCAAGTCAGGTTGTGACGTTGGCTGTGGAGTACTACTCTGTGTAAAAAGTATCGGGAATATGTCAATAAAAAGACCCGCGTAAAAGAGGTCGTTCTAATTTTTTTACTGCATGTTGGTAGCACTGTACTGATTTAGCGCGCAAAATTTGAGCGGGATCTGTCATTTAATTTGTTTTAAACTACACTTTTTGTTGGTCATAGTTTTGAGTCCTCGGCGATTTTTACAATGGAAAATATTGTTGAACAAAGAGTGTGCCTTAAATTTTGTGTTTCAAATGATATTTCATGTGGTGAATCACTAAAAATGTTGCGAAATACCTACGGCGAATCGTGTATATCGAAAACAAGGGCTTATGAATGGTATAAGGCTTTTAAAGAAGGCCGAGAAGTAGTAGTAGACTTGCCTCGTTCTGGTAGACCTTCAACCGCTACGACCAAAGAAAACATCGACAGAATCAAGAAGCTAGTGCTCGAAAATCGACGTATGAGTCTGAGAGAGTTGGCTAGTGAGGTGAACATATCTTTTAAGTCCGTCCACAACATTCTCATTGACATTTTAGGCATGAAACGCGTCGCCGCTCGACTAGTTCCAAAAAAGCTCAATTTTGTTCAAAAAGCGCAGCGAAAGCATGTCGCTGAAGACATGGTTTCCCGAGCTTCTACGGATCCGACCTTTATGAAACGTATAATAACTGGCGACGAGACATGGGTTTATGAGTACGACATGCAAACAAGCCAACAGTCTTCAGAATGGCGTCTCGAAAACGAGCCGAAACCCAAAAAACCGCGGCAAAGTCGCTCCAAAATCAAGGTGATGCTGACAGTTTTTTTTGACTACCGTGGTGTGGTTCACTCCGAATTCCTTCCAGAGGGAGAAACAGTGAATAAAGAATATTATTTAGGCGTCATGAAGCGTTTGCGTGAGAGTATCCGCCGAAAACGTCCAGATTTGTGGCAACACAACTCATGGATACTGCACCATGATAATGCACCATCACACACAGCCATTATAGTGAAAGAGTTTTTAGCGAAAAATTCAACAAAAGTTCTCGACCAAGCACCGTATTCACCTGATATGGCTCCGTCTGACTTTTTTTTATTTCCCAAGTTAAAATTACCACTTCGAGGAAAACGTTTTGAGTCGATAGAAGCCATAAAAGAAAATGCGCTGAATGAGCTAAAGGCCATACCGCAAATAGCCTATGAAAAATGTATGGAAGACTGGGTGAAGCGGTGGAGATGTTGTATTGCAAGCGATGGGGCCTACTTTGAAGGCGATAAAATAAATTTAGATGAATAATTTGTATTTTTTGTTTTATTGACAAATTCCCGATACTTAGTACACTGAATGTATATGGAGAACAGCCTGGATTCAAAACCAGTACTAATCTTGGGAAACATGCCTCCATATTCCAAGCAGAAGTATACGCCATAATAGAGTGTGCGGAAATCATTCTGCACAAACGCTACGTCAACCATACCATCTATATCCACTCAGATAGCCAGGCGGCTCTTTTGGCCCTAGCCTCAGACAAAATTGTCTCAAGGCTGGTTGAAAACTGCAGGCTTACTTTAAATACCCTGTGCAAAACGAACAGGGTCTTTCTTCGTTGGGTCCCGGGGCACGCAGGCATCGAAGGAAACGAAAAAGCCGACGAACTAGCGAAATTGGGGGCTAGCGGATCCCAGTACGGCCCGGAGCCTTTCTGCGGTATCTCAAAAAGCCTAATTCGCTTTACCCTAAGGAACCGGTGCACCCAAGCAGCTCTTAAACTCTGGACGAACACGCCAGGTTTAACACACTCCAAATCACTAATCAAAGCCTTCAACAAGAAGGCGGCCGGCGAAGTGCTGGCACTCAGTAGGAACAATTTACGCATTCTCACAAGGGCACTAACGGGACACTGCTGTCTGAGCAAACACATGCTCAACATAGGGCTCCGAGAAACAGGAATGTGCAGACTTTGCCTCCTCGCAGAGGAAACACCTGCACATCTGCTGTGTGAATGTGGCCCGCTAATGCGTAAACGTAATATCCACCTGGGCAGCCACTTATTACACCCGGATGAGATAAAAACCATCGGTGCCAGGAAAATTATCCAATTCCTCAAAGAGGCAAACCTGAGCAACGAACTGTAGGTTAGTGGCGATCACAATAGATCGGCAACGGTCGCAGTGATACAGGTCTCCGATGACCTTTTTTTTCTTTTTTTTTTTTTTTTTTCGGGGGGAAATACGTTGTGGGGCAGCGACGGGGATATGTGGGACTCCCCGCTCCAATGACAGGAGCGGGACTACCCACTAAAACCCCCCGGCGACCTTCCTCGGCAGTAGGGAGGACCTGGGAACGCATAAGCGGCTCCAGGTCGTCCCCCGCCCCGCCTCCCCTCACAAGGGGAGGCCCGTTCCCGGAGGGCGGCCAGCGCGTCCTCCGCGGGAGCACTGTCGAGCCCCACACCGCGATCAGCGAGCGGTATGAGGCGCGACAGGGCCCGATGCGACGACACCCTCCCGGTCGCTCCGGGGGGCGTCATCCTCTCCCGGGTCGCGTCCGGCGGCTACATCGCCCCGAGGTGTAGCCGCCCGCGACCCCGGGCGACGTGCAGGAGGGCTAGCGAGCGTTGCCGCCCCCCCGACGTCGCCTCCTGCGAGCGGGATCGGCCCTCTCCCGATCCCGCTCTGCGGCCTCCTTCTGGAGCATGACTGCCTCGCAGAAGGAGGCCGCTGCCCTCCAACCCTCCTCGCTCGCCAGCATAGCCGCGACTAATGCTGGCGGGGACAGATCTCGTCCGATCCGGTCGACCAGATCTCGACGCTCGGACTGCCACGCCGGGCAGTCCTCCAGCGTGTGCTGGGCGGAGTCCTGGTCGGACGCGCAGTGGTGGCATCGTGCCGTCTCCTCCCGTCCGATTCGACTCAGATACTCACCGAAGCACCCGTGCCCGGTGAGCATCTGAGTCAACCTGTAGGTGACGCAGCCTTTCCTCCCCATCCATGCTTCGAAGTTCGGCAGAACGGCTCCGACGGCGCGTTGGCGGGCGCAGCCTTGTAGCACAAGGCGCTCCCGCCAGAGCGTCAGCGCACGTCGGTGTGCGTTCTGCCGTAGCATTTCGAGCTCTCGGTCCGGCGCGACCCCCTCGGCGTCCCGTCCGACAGAACGGATGCGGTCGTAAACCGCCGCGTCCATGTCGGCCAGGATGTCGAAGGGTGGAGCCCGCGCTAGGACCGTCGCCGCCTCGAACGAAATCGTCCGGTAGCCTCGTACGATCCGGATGGCCATCAGCCGCTGCAGGCTCCCGAGGAGAGCTCTGCAGCGGGAGGACCCCGCCAGGTCGCTGGACCAGACGGGGGCCCCGTAGAGGGCCATGGATCGCACGACGCCACCGTAGAGGCGGCGAACTTCCTCCCGTGGTCCCCCGAGATTAGGTAGCAGGCGGTGCAACGCGCCCGCTACCTTCCGCACTCGGGGGACCAGGCGCTCGAAATGCTCTTCGAAGCCCCATCGGCTGTCCAGGGTGAGGCCCAGGTACTTGATGCACCGCCCCACCTGGACTTCAGCGTCACCTACCCGGAGTCGCGAGCTGGGTGGTTGCCGGCCTCGTCGGAGGCCGTGGAACTATAGCGCCTCGGTCTTGTGAGGCGCTACCTCCAGGCCCAGCTCGAGGTCTCCGATGACCTGCAACAGCCACACACACATACAATACAATACAATACAACCCTACCTTGACTGTCCCACTAATATGTGCGTCTGTCACAAGGGTAGGTATAGCTCGGAATAAGTAAGCGGATCACCTTCACGGTTATTTCACAGATTATCTTTTAATTACCAAGAAGTTATATTGTGTGGTTGTATTGCACGGAATTATTTGTGAGTGAGTCCGATTAGCACTTGCCGATATATTTTTAATGGCAAACTGTTGCTATTTAGAGTAATGTACAAAAAATTTATTACATGAAATATTTAATGTTTTTATTAAAAATAATTAATTTTTCGTTGAGTCATAATACTATATATATATATGTATAATGTACTACGGTTTTCATAATATTTATATGGTGAATAGATTCCTGACAAGGGATCCTTTATTGACACCCTTTCAGCTTTACGGGTATTTTTGTAACAACATGTATATATTGTCGTTAGGTAGATCGCTTTTACGGACTACTGAACGACAGTTATAGATACAAAAAGAATTATCACCGTTAGCAATCCGTAAAATCTACTTTGGAATAAAAGAGTTTGTAAGATTCGATTGTCGGAAAAATATAAATTCCTCGTCTAACACCGGGGTGGCCTCGTCAAGCACCTTCGACAGATTTTGAAGCAACAATTTCCTTGGGTTTGACATTGATACTATTGTGAAAAGCTTGACAATATAAATTAATCAGACGATACATAAAGGTTTGCTTGATTGTGTCTTGATTTTTCAGTGCAAATGCATTTTTCAGGGCACATCACCAGACACAATAGAAGTTTTATTGTTATTACGTCTAGAGGCGAGATGTGTCCCGGAACGTGTTAAACGTGAAACGGAACGCACCCTTCGCGTCTTTTTGAGCTGTTATGAGTCAAACCTTGTTCTTGTTAAATCAATTACTGTCTAAATTCACTTTTGGGGAAACAATCCTGGCTGCAGCATCAAGTCATCGTGAAAATCATGTTTAGCTATCAAAAGTAACGTTGTATACAAACTGTCGTATATGTGCTATTAACCAGATATATTAAATAGTATTCCTGGTGAACTATATTCACATAACATAAAACAATGTAAAAATGCATTGAAGAAGTACTTTATAGATGGAACCATGCAGGAAGTGCCTTTGCAACAAATTTTATTTCGATAAAGAGACACGTCACGTCACGTTATTTTATGTATCTAGATATTTAAGTTACGTTACATACCTTTGTAATAAATAATTAATAACCTCATTCGCACTACACACAAACCTTTACAGGTTTTCGTATTAGGCGTCTTATAGTGAAGATTGTTTAAATAATGTTCTATGGATAAATAAAGAAAAAAAAAAGTTAAATAGTCGTGAGGAGACGACCCTGGCTGCAGCATCAGTTCATGTATATTATATAAATGTATAGTCATCAGAACTGAACGAGTCTGCAAAATTTCGGCTCCTTAGGTAAACAACAAATGGTTCTAATTTGACTTTCAAATTTTGAAAGGACATACGAAGTTAAATTAAAGCTTGCAATTCAGATAAAATTACATTGCTTAGTCCACAGGAGCTACAGAAAGTTATAGAATAAGACAAATGCCAGTGAAATCATAAAACTCTCACAATGAGTATTAATTAGACGATTAAGCCCCCATCCCTCGGGATCCGGAACGTTCTGGCATTCTCACTATTTTCACCATTTCCTTATACCTTATATAGTTATGTAGTAGAGTGAGTAGTTGTGTAATGTGTAACGTATTGTCTACACTTTTAGTAGTTTTTTACACATTTCATTATTTTGATGAGAACGTTATGTCGGGTAAACGATTACCATTGGAAGAAAAAGACGCCCGACCCCAAATAAATTGGGACTACAGCAAGATCATGATATTGTTAGTTCGGGTAAACCTGCAGTTAGGTAGAAAAACAACACAGAGGGAGGCTATTAGGAGGATTCAGCTGCGGTAAATCGTGATAATAGCTAGCTTGCTCTAGTACTTTAAGATATAATTTATAGGCTATTATTGGTTATTTACCTATGAAATTGGAGATTTTTTTCTTTGTTAATCATATACCAATTCTTACGATTTTGAACGCTATAATCCAAAGTTTTTTATTTGGAAAATGGAATATTATTTCAAGGTTTCACATGAAATATCTTTTAATTTATGGGCAAAATCACATAATAAAAAAAATTTGAACAGAGCTCTTTTCTTAGATTCATTTCTTAGATTCGCTGAAACTTTTATAAAGCGGTTACTTTTAAAAATTAACGCTGCCTATACTTAACTTTAATGTTATCCGATAACACACACAAAGTTTAGCTAATTTGGATTTGCCGTTCCCCAAAAAAAAAACAAAAATGTTTGTAGAAAACAGCCTTAATGAAATTCTTCATACACAACGCCAATTTCATAGGCAAGGGTCTAATATGATATTATAAAGTATCTTCGTAGTAGTTGTTGCACCGAGCTGAAAGTGATTTAAAAATACATCAAGTGTTATTTTAATACACGAGTAATTGGTTGATTTACACTATTATTTTTTGTATTAAGTGACAATCGACTAGAACTTATTTTAAAAATAAATTATGAAAATAATCTGTACCGTGCAATGCCATCATGCGCACATGCAATACACAAATGCATACACGCAATCACAAGTGCACACACGCAATCACAAATTCACACACGCAATCACAAATTCACACACGTAATGCACAAATGCACTCACAAAACACACAAACACAAAGAACGGTCATACACTCCATCTCACACGTTAGAGTTAATTGATAGGGTAATCCTTGAAAAAGATGTTTCCATTGTCTCTTTTTTATTTTTTATTAATGTTAACTTTTCTTTTTTCCTTATCCCAGTTTGTTTGTAGTAAGCCGTGGGGTGGAGACCTGGTTACCTGAGACACAGGTTTGCCTAGTTCAGGCACGAGTCTCCACATAGTATTATATAAGTCCCTATATTTAACACTACAGTACTAATAATGTAAAGTAAAGTAAGTACTAATAATGCTATAATGAAGAGAAAAATAAATGATTATATTATACCGTAATTAAATTTTTTACCGTAAGGAAAAAAAACAGGGCATATTAACTATAGGCATATTAAGTTTTTTTTTCAAAAACGCTCGCTCCGGCTTTTGTTTAATATGCGACAGGCAGGATTCGTCTATCATGCGAAATTTATTTGGAACACATATTTTCTCCAAGTTTTCTTTACTAGGAAGGAAGGAAGGAATAGGCTACAAACGCGACCGTTAATGGCACAATTAATATTTTATGGTTTTGAAAAAATAAAAATTAAACTTTTTTTTTATTAAATTAAACTACCTATGCCAATACCTTCTACTTCACTTACCTAATATGCCCTATTTTTTTCCTTACGGTAAAAAACTCATCCGGTATATATAATTAATTATGGATTAATTAGAGATCCCTTTTAGTGCTAACACTGTCTAATTGTGTTCTATGGTTATCATCAAAAATAATTGTATATTATTTTGTGCAATAAAGAGTATTTGTATTGTATTATATTATGGAGGGGTAGAAAAAGATAACAATTTTTTTTTTCTTAAAATTAGACGTTTATAACATTGTGTAAAAAATGCGTGTGTATCTTTCAAATCACATTTCATGGAAACATTCTACGTTTCGAGAAATTTTACAATATACCTTCATCATCATCATCAGCCCGTCAACATGTCACTGCAGAGATATAGGCCTTCCCTCGTATTACCTGACTTGTTTACAAAAACACAGGTAAATGATCCAAAAAGTAATTCGTCATATTATTCTCGTGAATATTTTACGTGATTTTGAATCAAGGATGTCATTACGTAACTTTGAACGACCACTCCATTGCAAACCCTAGAACCAGACAATAATCCACCCAACCCTACAATGGACTTAACAGGTTTTCCTTAAACTCAAAAAGTTTTTGACTTATAAAAACATTTTACAATTCGGAATGTAAGTAGGTATGTGGGCCGCTTCGGAATCTGAATTCACGAATTGAAAACTGTACTTATATTTAAAACTATAACATTTATTGAAAAGCTAATAAATCTAGAATGAACGGAGAGAAAATAAATGAAATTTTATTTACAATGTCGTCGTATATGAAAAGAAAATCCAATACTTCCAGGCGAATCCAGATATCTCAACAAGTCATCTCTAGAGCGAGTTTGTAAGTTACGAACCCGGGTATGAAATCACGTAAAGATTTATAGTATAGAGCGGTTATGGTTAGGTAAGCATGTTTAAATTGTTACCAACGCAAGAGCTACGTCATGCGTGATCCTAGTTTTTGCCTTGCTCGTGTTTTCATCTTATTTTATAATTTTCACATTTTTTTACATTCAGGCATGTTTAAATTTATTTTTATTTCAAATATAATTATTACTTTTCTATGCGTATTTAATAAAATATTTGTTATTTATCATGTTTTTTTCTAGAACTCTTAAAGGATCCATTTAACAATGAGTGACATAAAAATGCATCCGCTTAGTGTCCTAGTTAAAATTTTAAAATTTTAAACGGTTCTTGGTTTCGTATCAAGGAATTTACGATACGGGAGTGTAAAAAGAAGAATGATTTATGTTAACTGTGCAATAATTATACTAATTATGTATGCAAACTAATGTAACAACTAATGAAATTAAGTGTTTACTTGCAATGTTGTCTACAAAGATAATTATGTTACAGTTTCTAACTACCTAACAAGTTTTGTCAGGTCCCCAGCAAAATATAGCGTTTGATATTTATTGTTAGAATGCAACAGAAAGCCGAATGCCTCTCGAATGTGTATATTATTAAGGTCGTTAATGCCAGAAAGCGTTAAGCCCAACTCTCAGCAGGGAGTGACGTGACGCTCGGTTTCAGCCTGCGACATGTAGATAAGTCACGTATGCATACAAGTTTGGATGAACCTGCCTGTGCTTCAAAGGGTATATGACATCACAATGAAAAAATGTAAAAGCGAGATTTGTACGCTATAGATGAGCAAAATATGCTCGCGTGGATTGAGAGTCGGAACGGTATAATGAATCTGTGGTATAATGGTACACCAAATTATGGCCGATGCATGGTTCGCAGAACGCCGTGTACCTTGCGGAGTTTGTGGCTCACCCACATTTTTAATAAAAACAAATTCCGCCATTTACTCTGCATTCGCTGAACCGTGCTGCGGTGAAACGTTCTTCGGAAAATAGTCTTGTCTTTGGTGTCCCAAATATGGCAAGAGTCAATCATGGTTGATGCAAAACACTTTCCGCAAAATAAGCTGCTCACTCATATTTTCTACCTTTACATAAAAACAATCTTTTCTCGTCGTAACTAAAAATATTTTATCCCATACCTATTGTACAGTGATTTCTACAGGATAGTTACTCATATCAATGGGTAAATATGTCCCCAAATTAATTTCATTAGAACTACATAGAATATCTAGGACATGTAGCGTGTCAGGCAAGTTCGCAAAAGAAAAGGTCTACGCACCACCCTTTGGGTCATATTCCACGGACCATTAGGGCCAATTTCCACGACCCATTTTAACATTTATAACTTAAAATTTATTTGACTTACACACTTGCGATTTTCTTGTAAATTCAATCAATTCAAGTTCTTAACCATAGGCTATTACAACTTGCCAAGTTACACAACTAAGTACCCATCTACTGATATTGCATTTTTTTAAAGCAACTGAAGAACATTGTTGGTTTAAGTAATTTGGTATCCAATTAGATCTTACTTTTATTGGCAAAGGTATCAGCTAACTGTCTTGTGTCTTTTGTATCGAACCTGACTTTCTTTCACATTCATGGTCCTGCACTAGGAGCTTGACAGGCGCTATAAACGTTTATGTCGCGCAGGATAATATTTGTCCTGCTCATTCGTTTGGACGAAATATACAACTATTCCACTCTCATGTCGTGTCGCACGTGACAAACGTTGTCATGGTAGGGGGCTGGCTGGTGTTATTTATTCCTATGAATATCAATTACATCGCAATCGAGCTAAAGAATATGGAAAAGGAATAATCATATCTACCCGTAACGCCTACTACGACCACGGAGCGTCATTTTTCAACATTTAAATTAGAAAGTTTCACCTCGTGTGCCTAACACACGTGTCACCGATATAATTGCTAGTAAAATTCGTCGGTGACCGGCGATCGGTCTCTGCCAGGAAGCGGTCTCGCCGCCATTACGGACACATTAATTTTTCACATCCGCCCCCGGCCATAATTGAGCTTTTCTACTGACGCTAACTGGTTATGGAGGCATGCTCCAGTATTACGTATACGCCTGAAAAAATTCTTATAACTAAGCCATCTCACATCACTTCAGTATAGAAAGAGACATGTGAAATTATATAGTGTATAAAATATGAATGAATGAATGAATATTATATGAATGTCCATTGGTAAATATTATCTCTCAATCAATTCTCATAAAAAAAACAAATGTGTGATCAATTCGGAATACTTTGTTGTCAAACACGAATCCAGTCAATCATAAAAAAAAAAACTTGATATCAATAGACAAATTAGCTGGACAGCTGGTAGTCAGATATGAACAAATATCATGAGTCTTATCATCCCTGGATGGTTTGGGTGGTCCGTTACGAACAAAGATGACTGCCAAAACCTTCGGTAATGGAGAGGCAAGCAAAAAGCAGAAGATGGAGCTATCTGATTAGTGTAATTGTCCATATATCCTAAAAACGTAAAGTTATAACAAAATTTATACACTACGAAACTGAAGTCACATATGGTATCAACCATCAGCACGCTGCCCTTGTAATGCCTTAATGTCGAATTATATAAAATATATTATGGTGGTTGATGCGAAGCCGTAAGAGGATAATAGTTGAAGTCATTTGGCACTTTAAACCAAACTTATTATAGTATATACAGTCTTACACCATTCGCGATATTCAGATTTTCTTTCCACAGAAAAATTATAAAACAGGGGTATCAACAGAGTATATACTGCAGTACACAAAACATAATATTTTCTGAGATTTTACCTTCCTCGAGCGTGTTATTTTAGAGTAAGTATGAAAAAATATCTCGGGCTAAGATATCTTAACAACTATCACCCCCTTATGGCTTTCCATCGACCTTCCTAAAATCCTGTATAGTATTGAATGTGTTTGTCTTACACATCAAAATGTTTGCTGTTTCCTTACTCCTTTCCTAATACTTCGATAAATTTATAAGTAGATAATTATTCAGAATCTTCTTTTCTCGATATGTTGTGGAAGGTCTACTTTGTGATCGTCATCGTCATGTCTCCATCGAGCGATCATCAACAGCCTTAAACATCCACAACGTTGGGTCGTTGGGTACAGCGTCCTCTCATTGGGAAAGGGTATGGGCTTATAATCAACCACGCGGGCCCAGTGTCGATTGGTGGATTTCTGTCAGACTAAGAGGAGTATATTCTGGTATCCACAACACAAGCCTATGGTTGCTTACTGTGGAACTAGATGGCGCTGTGTGTATGTCTAAGGATACCTACTTATTACTTATATCAGTCTTCGTCCGTAGTCTTTGTCCGGACTTATCTTTTATGCAGTTTTCTTTATATTCAACACTAAACGAGAGGACATAGCCATGGTTTATGAAAATAGGTTAAGCCATTGCGAACATTATTTCACTTTTAACATAACTGGTTTAGTTTATCTGAATTATGCTAGTTTTCTTGGGATTATCCGAATTTTGATTTTATAGTGATCTATAAAATATTCTATATCACAAATTGTTCATTTTAGATGATTTAAAATACATACTTTGTTCATGATTAGTTGTTCACGCTGACGAAATCGCGGGCAAGAGCTAGTTATAATATTTCAATAGAGAAGTAATAATATAGGTGATAAATACCATACTAAGGAACCATAGTCGAATACGATCAAAAAATTGACGATTACCTATAAAAGTAAACTATTCTGAAACCACCTTTAGTATGGAAGTCTAACAATTTTCGGCTGAATTCGGCTGTGATTTCTTGTGGAAAGTTGTCCAAAATCAGGAGTGGAGCCACCAGTAAACAGGAACTCACAAATTAAATTTCACCCTGTATTCACACTCTTAACAAATTTCCTTTAGTATTCCAATGTAAGAACCTTCACGGTGACACTACTTTATCTACCGACTAATGAAGCAAGGGACTATTTACAAACTCGAAGCATCCTCTGAGGAAAAACATTAGGGTTAATGAGGGGAATCAAGCAAAGACTTGGATCTCGGATTAGTAGCCAATCATGTCCTTTAGAATTACATTTGATCAGTAGTGGCTTGTAATTTACTGTAACACGATCACTCCTTCTCTGATGTGTGTTACTATTACATTACGTTTATATCATTAAGGTATAGTCAGGTTCAAAATTGCAGTCATAGTCCAAGTTCAAACGATAAAATTTATTTCGAATTTGTGTTGTGTTGTGTGGTCTTGTATTGTAGTGGATTGTATTGTATTGTGTTGTGTTGTGTTACTGTGACCGCCGTCGTAGTCAACTCATAGAACAAAAGTTGTTATATCTCAAGTCTACAATCGATTCCTGCTCTAGAAGCGCCGAGCCCGTAGACACCCTGTATATTCTGTTCATAACCCGAAACCGCACTGCTGGCCGAACAAAGGAATCTCACTAATAATATAATTTGCAACAATTTGTAACAATTTGCTTACAAACTCACCTTAGTACAGATTAAACTGCTACAAATTCGGAGGTAACAGTTATAATTACGGCCCGGGTAGAAGCACCGATAACATAAAGCCAAGATTTAACTGCACCCAGCTGTGTCTCGGGAGTTGTAAACGTTCACTTTATCGTTCAAATGTTACTCTAAAGACAATTTGTTTTAGTGCACAAACTTTGTATTACACGACAACGAATGGTCGAATGGATCCGACTGAAACGATTATGATTTATGATGGAGTCAAAGTGAATAGTTTAACATTGGTTTGAAATGTCTTATTATACCGAATGTAATAGACTCTGTATTGAAAAAATCTGACACGCTAATATCGAAACTATTGTACTATTTATATTAAAAAACAAAAGTTTTGCCAATTCAAATTCAATAAATTTTATTAAAAATATGGCTTGCCTAATTCAATCATTATTTTAATAAAATTTATTATAAATATTAATTACAAGAATTATAGGTTTCATTTAAATTGATTTACATTCGAGGATTCTATAACAATTGTATTTATTGATTTACCAAAAGAAATTTTTAGCTATATAGCTTCCATATAATGGACTTTTTACAGAGGGTGTTAAATTAAAGCCGAAAAATTAATCAAATCAAATAAATAAAAGGTTGCCTGGAAGAGATCGCTTTTAGTGATAAGGCCGCCTAATTGTACTCTTATCAGTATTGTGTTTTGTAAAATGTATGTCCTCCTTTTGTACAATAAAGTGTATTTGTATTGTATTGTATTGTAATCAAAGTTGCCTATTTTGAACTTTATTTAATGTCAAAGTTCCAACACTTCGGAAAGTTGATAGAAGAAAAGAGGCGAGAGAGAAATGTTATATTTAATAAAATATATACCAACAGTAGGCTTCGAAACCTAACATAGTCTCGGTGGAAACAATTGAGATTTTTATGAATTAAACACTAAAATTTATTTATAATTTTTATGCAGTAAAATATACTACATAAGAATAGAACACGATACTTAGGTACATTAAATGCAGATATGTTTGGAAAAAAAAATATTTAGACTTATGAAGATAAAAATATTATTAAAATGTATTTTAAAAATAATGTAGCTACCTGTTTTTGTTAATCTGCTCCAAGATTATTCAAGTTGATACTCGTATATCGAACATCTTTGTAAATATGTACCAGAAGGTATGATAGATACCGAAATTGAATGAGTGAACTGAACTTGAACAAGGTGTTTATACACGGGTGACTGCACAGCCCTCACGTGCAGGAAGTATTTCTAACTCTCCCGCTGCGGCTAACCCACAACCCCATCTATCTAGTAGAGTATGAACTTGTGTGTTTTCTTGTAAACACACAAATAAACACTCCAATTTATTAGTATGAGTGACTGACTATGAGACTACCTGTCTGCGACTGTTAAATATATATCTCAATAGTACTACCGTAACTGCCGATTCTATTGCCAATTGCTTTGAACAACAAAGAACGAATGAAAAATACAACATCATATTATGTATTTTACTAACTAGAGAAGTATTTTAAGCGTTTACTCCTCACAGACAGGTGGAGTATCTCAGATAGGAAACCTCTCACCAATAACGCTCTGCCCACCGATGGCGTATCTCCATACATACGACTATTTGTTTATTATGACTTTTGTATGATTCTACAAAGTCGCCTTTTAGTACACCAACGGGATGAAATTTGTTGATAAAGAGTTGATAAAAAACGATAAAGAAATGGATTAATCCGAAAGTTTATTACACGGACACCATCAGGAGGAAATGAGTTGATCCAACTCCTTACTACATGGACACCGAGGGAAAGAAAAAGGTTGAACCTATTCTATACCGACGCTGATGGGGAACACATGGGTTGATCCTATTCTTTATTACACCGACGTCGACAAGGACAAATAGGTTAATTCTATACTATACTACGCTGATGGGAACAAATGTGTTGGTCTTTCTCTTACCTACGCCGATGGGAACAAATAGGGTGATGTCATTCTTTAATGCACCGACACCGTTATTCAATTGGGTTGGTTCTTATCTTTACTACACAGACGGGACAAATGAGTTTGTCCTATGATTGAACTTTATGACATTGGTTTGATCTCATTACAAACTTGGGTTTAAAATTTGCATCCCCAGTGCCGCCAAATGTACCTAAGTACCAGAAATCTAAACTTCAAAGCACCATAACAATAATAATAGTGTATCACATGACTACTTGACGGCAGACTGCCAAGCGCCACTCAAGAAAGTTCTTGTTTCGACTATCCACAACAACCACAGAACTAATAAGAAACTACAGAAATGTCACGATGCTAGGCGCCGGTGTGTTTAAAAAGACACAATCTCAATTTCACCTATTCATTCCGCGGCGGACCATCGTTTGGATGTGCTCGTTAAAATGGTTATGGTTCACTGCAGCGTATCCCGCTGCGGAAACTCTTCAGAAAAGAATAATTTCCATTTAAAAGATATGTTATGTGTCACTGGTAAGAGTGTTTATTGAGCAATAACCGATCAAGTTAGCATCGGACTGCGTGCAATAGGGTTATCAAAACATTTACTTTAAGATACAAAGTTCATTTTATAATGGATGTAATATATTAGTTGAGTATGTCATTTTGTTTGAAATGTCTATGAACTTTTTATAAACCCAACTGCATGTCATAAGTTGATGGGTTATTATTGGTCGGTAAGTTTAGCAGTCTAATTTTAGCGGTTTAGGGCGAATAACAGACGCGCACATAAAGGTTACCAATTTAAACCTTAGATCCCTGTTTACAAAAACTATTTAAGTCTTACGTCCAAAATTTTTGTAAAATACGATATGATTAAATATAAGGTGGACCAAGTACAACCTATAAATGGATACCTAACAGAAAATAGAATTAATGTTTACAATTTGATTTACTTACAGAATTGTCTTTTTAATACGTTATTCCTGAAACTTTACACGGTATGTAATCTAATAACAGAAATTTTTTTGCAACCAAATGACACAAGTACAGTTTTTGTAAGTATAAGGCCTTTATCTGACGATATTATTTTTTAAGTCACACTTTCCTACTTTGACAAAGTAAAAAATAAAATGGCTTCCAGTTCCAGGGGGTTGAGCTCCTTATTTTATTTGTTTAAATACATAAAATAATTCATAAAACATAAATCTCAGAGGTCGGCAGCTAGATATACTGTAGTCATATATTTTTAAATTATTTAATAACTTTTTAGGCGTCATAATTAAGTATAACAATTTGAATTTGAATTTGAAAGCTTTATCTGTCTGCGATTACCTTTGATCCGTTTTCGTAAATCTTAATAAGTGTCGGCATAGTTTTAAAAGACAATACGATTAATAACATTAAATCTCTTTTTTTAGTTTTGTGGTAACAACATTATTGCGTTCATGCATATGTGTACATATTTTTGACTTGAAAATTGTTAAACATGCTTTTTTTTCAGATTTTATGGTTTCATAGCCAAATGAAAAAAACTGAACCATTATAGTTTCGCCAAGTCGTACGTCAGTTGTGTACGTTCTAATAACATGACAATGTATAGGTAGGGCAAACTCGTATGGCAGGACTTTGTCACGTACGCAGAATCCAATTTCTAACCCATCAAAATGCAATTGAAACTTGGGTTTTCATTGGATCATGCTGTTAAGGTCCAACGTGAATTGAATGAACCTCAGTGATTTTCAACTAATAACAAAACAATTTATTAGTTGTTATTTATTTATTATTAGTCTAAGTTGTGCATGATAGCAATACTCCGCCATGGGAGTAGACTATTTACTTGATTTATTTATTTATTTTGATATTTGTTTAGTTGATTTGTGAACCAGATAAAACTAATCAATAAGATCGCATGATAGTAGAAAAACCGGCCAAGTGCGAGTCAGGGGCTCGGGCAATGGGTGATCCGTATCTTTTCAAATGTATAAGAAAATTATGTAAGGCTATACAAACTTATTAATTTTCCTTCAAATTACACCTTGTTTCCACATTCATGAGTATTTTTTTTATTTCCTGAGCGATATTTTTTTTATATATAAATCTGGTGGAACGAAATTCAAAAAATTTTCTCAGTGGGTACGTATTTACAGTAGTAGGTCAATCCTCCCGTCTACTTAGAGGTTTTTTAACTTCTGCACGTTTAAATAAAATGCCAATGACATGTTTTGGCGCCACTTGTGTGAAATCTAAGATATTCTACTAGTACCGTCGGCTCCGTAATTAAGCATACAAGGCAGTTTTAGTTTATATAAGAGGGCATATTCAGTCCAGTTGCGCCTTCATTGGATAAATTAAGATTTTCTTTTAAATATAGCATAAATCAAAAATATTGCTCTGACCTGCACTCGAGAAGCCTAAAAACTAATTATAAATAATACCTAATAGCTTTAATTATGGTTATTTTCGAGAAAAACGGCCACTTTTTTATAATCCAGAGTTCTGGAAAATAACTGTTAGCAAAGCTATTTAGGTATTATTTATAGTCAGCTTTCAGACTTTTCGAGTGCATAGCAATATTCTTGCTTTATGCTGTATTTAAAAAGAAATCTTAATTTATCCAATGAAGGCGCTACTGGAGGGTATATAGGGCATATAGGGTATATTAAGCTGTACCATCCACAGTTCTCTAAAATTATGGTCCAGACAAGAGGGTAATTTTAGGGACCTGCAGTTGCCATAGCTTGAAAACGCATCATGCTACCATTATCTGTAGAACAGCTTTATATGAATAACTATGATGCCGACTGTACCTATAGCATCAGAAACCAGTTTCTACAACTCGCAATTTCAAAAATCCGACTTTTAGAATTTCTTCTGTGTTTGAGCGAAATTTGCGAATATCCAAAATTCAAAAATCAGTAGGCTGTAGTCGTAGGTACAGTTGACTGGACATCAGACGTAATTCTTCAACCTTTGGACTGTCTGTGCGTTGTATGGGCGGGGTACCATACGGCTGCTCAGCTTATTATTATACACCTAGTTTCGTTTTCCTATAAAATCAGTGTAACCCCGTTATTGGGTAAGTTTTGTACCTTGTCGTTAGACTAAGTAGATACCCAAGCTAATTGTTAATGCTTACGTTGTGTCTCAGCAAATCATAAATTTTGCATGCACTGCCGATTCATGTCACCTATAATGCAAAATTCTACATTGTAAAGTCATTATTCCCATAATTGTCAATTGTCATCGTACTGATCTTTGCTCGTACGAAGGTCAAAGGACTTGACATTCAAAAACCTTTTACCATATTATCTTTTATATATTATAATGTCTGTACTACCATCTAAATGCTTCAATCTCCAAATTATTGTCACGCAGAAAATACCATTATTCTATTTTACCCTGACGATGTTCGACTTTTATCTAGATACTTACCTAAACCATTAAATGTTAAAATTGATTTTAATTATATAACCTCACATGGCCTATGCCTAGGGCTGCCACAACATTGATCGCTATTTACTGCTTTTATACCGCTTTCCAAATCTACACAATACCGGAAGCGGAAATAAAATGCCCATTTACGGAACGGAATTCCAGGGTCCCTGCGCGCGGAACTTGCTGAACCCGTACACTGGCTTCCTACGGCACACCGCCACCTGCTGTCCTGACTGCCGAGGAAGACTACCACCGCTGTCTGCTACCACCACCTGCGGAGCTGTCCGAGGAGAGTGATATTCCACAAGACGGCATAAATCACCTCGGCCTGTATACAATTTAGGCTCACGACCTAAGCTCGGGTCTTATTTTTCTACGAAAATTTACTAAAAATTCCGGATTTCAATAGCCTAAACTTAACTAAATTAAAATCACTTTGTTCAAAATTTAATAGTTTCTTTTCTTCTCTTAATCTATTTGCGACGCACATAAAAGCGTCACACTGTCATAATCATAGAGAAATCGTGTTCTAGTCTGTTTCGTGCTTTTGTATTTTCTTTTTATTTCTTGTAAATACCTCATTTTTGATGGGCATAAATATCATGTATCTGTTTTTACTTATATCAATTAATAAAAACCTAATCTTAATTTCCAAACTAGGTACCTATGTATAATGATATCTACAATTATGTGTATATAAACAAATATATCTATCATTTTTGGAAGTACGAAAAGGAAGCTAGTTTATTTTCCTAATTAATCGATTTTTGCGTTGAAAAATAAAGTATTTTTTTATGTTCTTTAATAAAGTACATATGTCAATACATATGTACTTTATTAAAGAACAGAAAAATCTTTATTAGTTATTAACTAACTGTAGATACAATACAATTATTGTATCTACTGTTAGTTAATAATTATTTATAAAATTAAGTATTATAAGTAATATATGTATATCATTCACAAACTGAGATGTTTATTATAAAGTTCACAGACTAACACCAATAAACATATTATAATAAAAGCGACGGTACTTCAGTGCAATATCGAACACAACACGTAAATTATCACACTCGAGCGAACACTGAAAATAGACAAGGAGGAAAGAGGCGAGCTTTATCCAATAATAATTCTCACTTGAATCGCTCTATTTGTTCGCCGACTCGCCGTCGCGCGATCTGATATTGAATATGGATAAAGTGAATTATATTCAGAGTGGCGGGTAGCGTCGACTCGTAGAGTTGCAGATAAGAGGATTACTTACAACTTATAATTGGTTCTCTCTATTTAAATGGAGAAAAGAAAGGCGCAGTCTTATAGGGAGCTCTTAAATTCGGATCACGATAGCAAATTTTTTAAAAGAGACTTTTAATCGAGTAGTTCTTATTTGAACAAAATGTTATCGTTTCAAAACAGGCGAGTTTTTATTAAAGGACAGTCATGAAATAAAGGATCTTTTTATCTGATCTGTGGAGAAGCTAAAGTTCATTATGACATTCAACCTCTTGAATTATAAAATTCATTCCGAATTTTGAACAAAGGACGTCATATTAAGCACTTCCTTTGTTTAGTGACTCTTTTCTGATATGATGTGATAAACGAACAATCAGCTCACCTGATGGAGAGTGATTACTTACTTTTGCTCCACCTTCACAGCTTTTTATAAAGTAGCTTAGATTTAATAAAATTAAATCATTTTGACGATTCGAAACGTTGTGAAAGAAAGTCAAACAAACAAACTCACTATCACATATATTTTAAGTTTAGATAAATAAAACTGATGATAATATTCTATGTAGAGCTCACCTCTCTTGTCACCTACTTGAAATTAAAAAAAAACTCAGCCAAGTTGGACGCACATCAACTTAGGGATCAGTTGCATGACCCATACCTATGTTCAATACAATACAAATACAAATACACTTTATTACACAACAGAAAAGAAAATACAGTTTCAGAAAAGTGGTAAGAATAGAATGCATCTTATAGCTTTGGATCAAGGTTTCTTCCATGGACCGTAAAATTCTAAAAATAATGCCTAAAAGCTTGTTTATAATATCTTGATTAAAACAAACAAAATAAGTTTCGTTAAAATTAAGTATCTAAGAACTTATACGTTATAACTGTTTCACTTAAAATTACGTAGGGTCACATTGAAGCTCACACGATATAAAAGCTCTACATAAAAATATTGAGAAAATTAACATTTGGGGTGGATTGGAAATACAGCAGAGTTAGATACATCTACCTATACTATTTATAATATGTTGCCCTCTAATTGCGCTATCACTCCTTCTAGTAAAGTAAGAAAGAGTGGATCTTCCTGGCACAGGCATTTTTATTCTTAATAGGAGGCTCCCAGACAGGACGGACATCACGGATTTTAGTAAGGCTTCAGTTTTTCGCTATTTGGCTACGGGACCCTAAAAAACTGTGGGTAGGCAACAATATTCCGAGCTAAGAGCTCCTACATGTTTGCTACTAACGCAGTTAGCACTGCTCGGAACAGCGCCCAGCAATCTGAACCAAATTCAATCAACATCGGCTTTTAACTCATTTATTGCTCGTATATGGACTGTAGGATGATATCACGTTTCGTTTTTGAAGAGTATCTTCTACGTACCTATAACTATATTAACTTTCAACAAGCTGGTCAGACAAATCAGACTGCTAGACACCCTTACTGTTTTTTAAATAAAAAATCTCCTAACCCATATATTTCATATATCTTTGGTTGTACCGTCTCACCAAATACACTCTGTGCGTATGTAATGACTCTATTAGGCTGGCCGCTTGTCCTCTTAATCCACGATTGTAGACCCTGTATTAACCCTCGACGATAAACGACAGGTGTTAAGTGTTTGACTTTGTGTGTCTGTATGTCCAAGACTAAACGAGAGGACAGGTTCTTATAGCCATCAAAGATATTTAGCTTTTAACAACAGCAACAAACAAACAACAAAATATTCTTTATTGTACAACAATAAGCGAGTATAACAACCATAAATATGAAAAAGGGGGTAGTACAATTTGGCGGCCTTATCACTAAAAGTGATCTCTTCCAGATCTACATAGACATTGTTTGGTCTAGACTACATGATATACTGTTTTCTCGTGGGTTTTCTAAATTTTCAATTTAAAATTATACCTATGTGTATGCTGTCATAATACCTATGCGGATTTCTTTTATCCTGAAAAAAGGTTCATTATTTAACAACAAAATAATTTTACAAAGCGCTTCAGCATTCGTAGCAGATACTAGTAAAGAAGTGGGTTATAGATTAGGCGACCTAAGTGCATACTTTTAAAAGAGTGGAGGCTCACGACACGGCGTTATTGACCAATAGAATCGAACCGGCGACCTTTCGTTTGCCCCATTGGTAGGTAGCCGATTAGATACAATGGGTTAAGGCGTCAACAATCGTTGAAAAGATATTGAAGCATTACGTTTATCTGGGTAAAGTACAATAGTCCCCCAAATAATTTGTTAGCTTTATTGGGCAGTCGTTACGAGTATAATTAATAAAGGTTAATAGTATTCACTTACAAATTGGAAATGTGATTTAAATATAATTTTAAAGCTTCATTTCAAATTAAAATATCATTTCAAATGTCAGAGCACGCTCTGGAGAGCCCTTCCAACCTTTGAGATAAGTCTAGCTATGACGTTTTCTCCACAATCTACGATCTGCATAGAGAGTTGTCGACCGCACTCCGTTTCAGTACGCAAGAGAAGCTGATCCGTCTATCCAGAATTTTATGAACTCCGTCGTATACTTTGAGTGCTGGAAAACTTGTTTGTAGTGGTTTATGAAAATCGCCGTTTTCATTTTAATTAATTAATTTCGACGACCTGTTTGGTGTAGTGGTTAGAAACTCTGACCACTATACCAAAAGGTCGCGGATACGAATCCCGCTAGGGGCACATGTATGTATGATGAATATTGACATGTGTACCCGAGTTACGGATGTTTTCATTTATAATAAGTATTTATTTACAAAAGAATAAGAAATTATTTGTGCTGACCCACTTAATTACTCGTATTGAATTCCGTGATAATAGGTTTGCCTGGAAGAGATCGCTGTTAGCGATAAGGCCGCCTAATTTGTAGTTTCTATAAGATATTTAAATGTACCTTCCTTATTTAAATAATAAAGCGTATTTGATTGATTGATTGATGTATTTATGTAGTATATCAACCATCTGGTATCCACAATACAAGGCTATAGTTGCTTAAAGTGGAACTAGACGGCATTGTGTGCATGTCCAAGGATATTTATTTATTATTATTTAATTAATTTAAACTTCACCAAAATTAATTGGTTGTAAGTATGGATCAAAAGTCAGATCAAAAAAAAAGATGTTATCAGGCAATTGTTAAAATACTTATATTGAGTCAACTGCGTAGGATGGACGTTCACTTGTGTAATTTTATTATGTTTTCATTGGACCATTGGTCACCCTTATTCGCAGTGAAATCTATTTGCCGGACCGACGTTATCAGGGCGGCAAATTTCTACAATCTCTGTCCTTTTGTGACCGCAACTGGCTATGACATGTCAATTACGATATCCTGTAAGCTTTTGCGGTTGATGGGTGATCATACAACCTACAGTATCTACTATAATAACCTCGCTGATAACTTATGATTTCCTCTTTAGTTTAGTAAAATCGAATAGGTATTATTAAACCTAAATGTTAATGTTAAAATACCAACTACTTCTCATTAAAATAAAAGGATACGTAAATTAAATTTTGCAAATGGTGAACTATAACTATAAATAACAATTTACTATATTTGGGAAATTTATTACTAATCCATAATATGTTTGTGTGATGAATACGACATGTGTACCCGAGTTATGGATGTGTTCATTTATAATAAGTATTTATTTCCAAAAAAAAAATGTATTTATGTAGTATATCAGCCAATATCAACCATCTCGTATCCACAACACAAGCCTATAGTTGCTTAATGTGGAACTAGATGGCATTGTGTGTGTTGGCATAGACAAACAAAGAAGCAGTAAATGTAATTTATCGATCAGCCAAGTTTCAGCTTAAACATTGAGATTACATTATTTCATAGGAAATATAACCTGTTATATAACACGTCTACTGAAAATATACTTCTTTTTTAGTAAAAATACTCGCGATCAATTTTATACTAAGTTGTCACGGCTATTACGAGGACAAGACACGTGACACGTCCGCTGGTAGCCGCCGCTCTACTTTGAGTGACATCTTATTTCCTCGCTGCGACACTAGCGCCATGTAACCTACTATTCTATTGAGTGTTGCCGGAAATCACTGGATCGTGCTACTCTACATATTTAGATCAATTCAGACCGTTGTCATTTTGTTATCAATGGTTCTATTTATAAACGCCCCTCCTGCAAAAAAAGCGGGGATTATTTTTTGTTAGCTGAGAAATGTTGTTTAACCTGTAAATATTCTGTAATTATTCTAATCACTCTTCAGTGGTATAGAGGTTGCAAATTTTTTTTTAGGAGTGAATGCGTTGCAATTTCTGCAGTTGCATATCTGTGGTGCGATAGCATGACGATTGTGAGGAGTCCAATTTGATGGCAGTAATACGTCTCCGACAATATCAATTATGGATCAAATGTGATCTTTTCTTGACTGACATACATTGATGCGACCAATAATTGACTGTTTCAAAATGCAATGACGACAGATGTAGGTAGTGTGGGTAGTTACCCTGTCAGTGAAAAGAACGGTTGGGGGTTCGAATCCCGCGAGTGGTAAATGTTTGTGTGATGAATACGAATATTTATTCCTGAATCATGAATGTTTATATAAATATTTATGTTTATCCGTTTTCTAGTATCCATAGTACAAGCTGTAAGTGTCCGAAACAGTTATTACTATTGTCATTACATTGACAATTATCTACGTTATTGACATGTATTGCGGTCCTTGATGTTGAAAATAAATATCAAGCCAATAAAATCATCATCATCATCATATCAGCCGAAAGACGTCCACTGCTGGACAAACGATTTCACATCCACAACGATCGGACCTGCGCTGCCGCGTCCAGCGGCTTCTCGCGTACTTTACTAAATCGTCGGTCCACCTCGTGGGGGGCCTGCCCACGCTGCGTCTTCCGGTGCGTGGTCGCCACTCGAGAACCTTTCCGCCCCAACGGCCGTCGGTCCTACGAGCAATATGCCCCGCCCTCTGCCACTTAGGTTTGGCAATTCTGTGCGCTATATCGCTCACCTTGGTTCTCCTGCGGATCTCCTCATTTCTGATTCGATGCCGCAGGAAGACTCCGAGCATAGCTGTCTCCATTGCCCTTTGGGTGACCTTGAGCTTTCCCATGAGGCCCATAGTGAGCGACCACGTAATAAATCATATGCGTTCTTTATTGCACTATATATATAACACAGTACAAACAATAGGTCAAGTACAAACACTACAACCGATTTCTTCCAGTCAACCTGAGCATTGATGTGGGAAACCTACACCTACAATATCCCTTTGAAATCTTCAATCACGTAAATGTCGACAATCGCAAATAACCAAGACCGTATCGGGGACCTTACATAAATAGCATGACAGTAAACGGGAGACACGGTCCACACTGTTGGTCAATAGCGATTGAAGGTGTTTCATCCGTGTTTGTCTTTCTGATTTAATGTTATGTGAGGATGGTGATAAATATCACATATTATTATATATTTTTCCTCAACATGTCTTTTATCCTGCTTTTAAAAAGGATTGCTCTATGAATTCATTAATACGCATAAAATTACTTAATACCTTTAGTCAATACAGTTGTTATATAACTTTTTACATGTCTTGATGATGGCAGGTACTTACCTAGGCTTAATTATTATATAATCTCTCGAAAAAAAACATAAATCTAAACCATTGGAAACCTAAGTATTTACCATCAAAACATTAAAAGTAATTATACATATATTAACCACACTGACTTTAAGTCATTTTAAACGTATTAATGAAATAATCGAAAAATACCCACACATAAATAGGTGACATTCCAAATCGCATTGTAATTGCAAATACCTACTTATCGCCCCACTATTAGCTTAACGACTGCCTTCAATTGAAAACAACCGGAACCGTTTATTTAACGTGCCATCGGAAACCCGGAAAACACTCATATTAAAATGACACAGTGGTCACCCATCCAAGGACTGACCGGGCCAGACTTTGCTTAACTTCGCTAATCGAAAACGAATAGCGAAAGCGATTGCGCCACGACTGCTTCAATGACCGTCAATACTTGTCAATAGGTACCGTAGTTAATCACCATTTAATTTTGTTTCAATCGATCAATTTGTCCCATCAATGTAAGTCAATCAATTAAAGAATGACAATCGCAATTCACCAACAAATGACACTTTAGTCAATATTAAGCCAACCAATAATGCTTTACTAACGGCATACAGAATGGGCCTGCCAATTTATTTGCCAAGTCACACATGCAAGTTATACACCCTTTTCATACATAAGTTTTTATCTTACGTTGAAATACATTCGTAATGTCCTCTAGTAATGTTATTCTCCCAAAATAATTAAAATATTGCTTGATTTATCACGGCAAAATTAGACGTTATGTCCAAGAATGAGTTTTTCTCTAAAGCTACATCCTAATTTAACAAAGATAAGTAAACAAGTTCCCAAATAAATTGGTTTCTCAAATAAACCCCAACTGGTTTCCGGGTCAATATGCTTCCACCTTCGGCGTCAGCTTCACTTAACATCAGGTGTGATTTAGGCAAAGTGTTAACCCGTTATGCATTAAAAAAAATTATTGGACCCATATGTATTCTTTTTGCGACAATAACAATTATTAAAGATTGGTGTATACCTATAGTATATTACGCAGTTTCAACTTGTTTAGTGAGATGCAATCGCGTCAGTACGCTACCACCTTCGGCCTCATCTTCACTTAACATCAGGTGTGATTGAGGTCAAGTGCTAACCCGTTGTGCATAAAAAAAAGTAAATTAAAAAAAATGTAATTTAAAATGGACTTTAAACAGTCCTATTTAAATCTTGCATGATACACCCATGGCCTTACAGTTTCAGAGGTAGCTTCATTCGAAATAAGAAACGGTTACTGCCAGTGCATGCGGGTTAACGTCTGTAGAGAATGACTTCACAGGCTGTTAGGTAGCTAGTATCTAAGGTATGCATGCAAATGTAATATACCTTTATGTGAGTCGACAGTATTTCTGAACTACTTAGTTATCAAGTTCAGATTTCCTGGAAGTATTTTTGACTTTAACCTTAATGAGCTAGACCTTTAAAAGCTTATACAGAGATTAGACGATTAATGCTTACGATCGCTGTGGAATCGCAGTGATAACGGGCTCGCGGCTCATACAGTGGCAGAGCGTTTTCATGTGAATGGTTTTTACAGCAGCGAAGCGTTGAAGCTAATAACCCCGTGTCCGAAAGACTTTTTAGTTTAACTCAATTAACCGGATTTTTCTTGGATGATTGACTGAATTTGCGTTTAACCATAATCTCATCTGGCAAAAAGTGATTGTGCAATCTATAGATGAAGCAAAAGATCTTATAGTAAACAGCTATTCACTTTAATCATGAAAAAATGTTAGCGATTTAGATAAGACTGACCGCGGAAGGGAGTTTCAAACCATTATATAAGTATTAAAGTAAAGCTTTATAAGTATGAATAAAAAAAAAGACGCTTAGTGTGGATGTTGGGTATGCGGACGACGCACGTGTCGACTTACGGGTGGAAATCCTTCTCGAGCTTAGTACCTATTTCAAACATGAAAAGGCGACGATGGAATAACATCGTATAATTTCAATGCACACTTGCCGAAATGCATTCTGCATAAAATTGATAGGCAGGCGATGAACTGTTCGAGGCTCTACAATTCAGCAACCAATCGAAGAAAATGGTCGTTGCTAACGACCATTTTCTTCGATTATACCTGCGATAGTACCTGTTATCTCGTTACTCGAATTAATATAGTACTACCGTACTCGTGGTATGGGTTGGCTCGGGCAATTGTGATATTATGATGTCAAGCTACTAAAGGTGAATAGGATTTCGCAATGGAATTAGTGTCAGAATGATGCAATGGATCGGGATAATGATCTGTCACTGATGGAACATTTAGAGTGAAGTTAAATACAGACCAGCTAACTATACAGACCCAAATCATAAGGCTTAATTATGATCATGGAACTTGGATAACACCCGGTAAAGGGTAAACGTATTTGCATGTTCCTTACGCCATCCAACTCAACAATGCAATCTGTGGGATTCATGATCGATACCAGAACGACCAACACAGGGTTCACTTTTCTCGTAGCAAATCAGTATAATGATATAGTTATGCGACTGTCCATATTGTAAATTCGTCGCAAATTTGTCGCTGGCGACGACAACCCAAACATATAATAGTTTTTTCTTATGATAACGATTTTACGCTGGTTACGGGAAGATTAGTACATTGAGTAGGTATTAAGGGATCACAAATGGGCACACGCTATGAACTTATAGGAATAACTTTCTACGATTATTTAGTTCGACATACATATTTATACAACACAATGTTTACATACATACCTATCTATCACAAATTCTTAAAACTAGAAAAGATTTCGGTTGTGGGTCCAAAATTAATTACCTCCATTACCATTACCAAATCACCAAATTAATATGCAGTAGGTACCTAATATAAATAAGTAAATCTGCTCTTCCACGTAAATATCTATTTTATGAATAATTGAAATCCGGACGAAAGCTGGTTTCTCTTTTTAAAATATAGCAAAAAAAATGGAACCAATCTCTGTTTCCGTGCAAAGCCATTTCAATAATAAAAGCGCTGGCAGACTACGGGAGACTCATCGGTAGTCGCAACCCGTTAATAATTCATGACCACGCTTAGCGCATATTCTCACCACACTTAACCAACCGATCGCTTACACACCCTTTATGTGTGGCACACATAAAACTCCCCCTTAACCCAGCTTAGAGAGCATTAATTAACGCCTCAGTACACCTTTAAAAATGTACTAAAGGTTAGCGCTAGGGTTTTTGCGGCAAAATGTTGTATTGGAGACTGCTTTTATGTTTTATACTGGTAAGCGATAAATCTTTGTAGATAGGTAAACACCAAATTGCAAATTGGTATTATCATTCATAGTATTCTAAAGTAAAATTCCGGATCCATCGATACAAAACCAGAAGACGTGACTTCAACATTAAAAAAATTGAAATTGTTTATTCGGTAATGTAGAGTAAAAGTAGAATTTGGTTAAGGTCTGCTTTAAGTATTACAATATCTGTATTCGGAGACCTCGCTCGTCCTTAGGTGTGCTGAATTTTAATGCTGTCTTCTCTCAGTGGAGATAGAGACAGACATGCCATTGACGGGTTTTTCGGTTCTTCGTAAACCACATATCCGTAACTTTAATATTGGAATTAAATAAATTGAAAATTTCGAAAAAAAATGATTAAAACAAAACGGCTGAACCGATTTGGATAAAACACGTCTCAGAACTACCGCTAGAAAACCTGCTTTCAAATGAAAAAAACCGCATCCAAATCGGTTCATCGTTTTAAGAGCCACGGTGCCATAGTCAGCCATAAAGACAGACACATTACGCACATAGCGGTCAAAATTATAACACCCCTCTTTTTGCGTCGGTGGTTAAAATAAAATAATTATAAGCTGTCACAGTTTTCAGCTTGCGAAAAAGTGTTCTATAAATATTATCTAGTGTGAAAATATCGATCTATAAAAGCTCAAAATTCGCCCGATCACTATCCCTATAGGGAGAGTTCATCATCATCATCAGCCCGTAAATATCTCACTGCAGGGATATAGGCCTTCCCTCGTTTAATGAGGGAGTATGGGCCATAGTCCGCCACGCTGGCCCAATGCGGGTTGGGGACTTCACATGCCTTTGAACTTTTATTTCTCAGGCATGCAGGTTTCCTCACGATGTTTTCCTTCGCCGTTTAGGGAGAGTTAGAGCAACAAAATTAATTTTAACCCATCAAATCTCTGAATAATTTTGTAGCCATTGTAGACAGCAAATAACTCGTATACAGAAACAATAGGTGAAAAGCAAAATGGAATTCACTTGAAATTTTCAGCCTTCATTCGCAGCGTATAAAAGTTTTTTATTATATCACAAAGTGGTTATCTGACATCAATGCAAAAAGCTTTTAAAGCAATTAGTTGTGTTGTCCAATACAATAACGCTTCAGCAGTGTGTGTACCTCTTTATGTCCATGTATTATTATTTTATGGTTGAAATATCAATGTTTACACAAACATAAGTACGCAACACCCCGACCTATACGGTGATGTACGAACAAAAACAATACGAGTATATAGGGTGTTTCATTGACATTATTCAGTATAGGAAGTCTGAGACTTTAAGAGGGATTATTCTGTCCAGTGGCGCAATTAGGATTTCTTTTAAAATACAAAATAATTCAATAAATCGCTCTGTCCTGTACTCAATGCCTAAAAGCAAATCAGAATTCACGATGATAAAAAAAGTTGCCCATTTTATCAATAATTTTAAGTTCTGCAAAATAACCGTAATTTCTTTTTTATGATTAACTGGATATGCGTTTGACCACAATCTTATCTGATGGAAAGTGACGATGTGGTCGAAGATGAAGCACGCGATCCCAGTAAATGCCTACTCTGCTGTTCGGTATGTTAAATATAATTAAAGCTATTTAAGTATTATTTATTAAAGCTTTAAGGCTTTTCGAGTTCTGATCAGAGCAATACTTTTGATTTATGCTGTATTTAAAAATGAATCTTAATTTATTCAATGAGGGCGCCACTGGACGGATTAAGCCCTCTTAAGTGATTTAGAGAAATTTGAACCCTTTGTTGTCTATTACGATGGCCACGCCGACGCCTATGATGAGAGGTTAATCTACTACGCCTTAATCTCGATCGTGAACGACTTTCGGTCGATGATGAGAGCGAAGTACCGATACGTTGGTTTGAACTACTAGAAGTTTCTGACACCACTCTAGTTGGCCCGTTACTGTGCGTATCCGATGAATAAGCAGTGACAACCACGTTAATTTTAATTATTTAATTATTATTATCTTAAAATTCCATCTTGAAATAAAATAGTATTGCCGTCACGACTTGCGTCCCATCGATGTCACAACCAACATTGATCGCGTAGGTGTACTTCGGGATGATTGGTGCTCATATTACACATCGATCGACCTATAGGCGAGATCATTCAAACCTGAATAAAAACAGCGTTCAATCTGGTAAAATTTTGATGTACCCGCAATGTCGCTCGATAAATGTTTGACCGATACTTTATCAATCGCCGATCGATGGTTGATCGATTTTCTTGATCGATGTCGATCGCGCAGATGTACTAAAAGCAACCCCTTAGACAAACATTTTGATTCCTATAATTGACCCATGCCAGAAACACAAGCATGATTTTTTTTCGTCAGTTTTGTCGATACGATTTCCGGGGCCCCTGCAAGATACTTTTCAAAATTCCACGAACGCAGTTTTTTGGAATGTCGGCTTTACCGTTAGGTACTCAGGCTTATCTCAATGAATCACCCTGTATATGCAAATATTAAAATTTATTCTAGCTACCTATTGTTAAACATTTCTAGGCCTTGGTATTGTGGATCCCAGAATACACAGTACTGTATACCCAGAATACACAGACCGCAAGACAAACACAACACAGGTATCGTAACCTAGTCCTACTTATGAGTTACTTTACTTACATAACAAAGTTTCATTCTCAAAATAAATATTACCCGACTTCACTATATAATTTTTGATAGTAGTAAATTTTAAGATGATTTCACGATTGCAACACAGAACAGTGACTTCCGAATTCTTAGGGATCCGTGACAATTTTATTTATTGTATTCAAAGACCAAAGTCACTCTTAATCAAATTTCGGTAAAATGGTCTTTCAGTGTAACCTACTACTATGCTCATTTTAGTTAAACAGGTGTAGAGTTTCCTGAAACTCGGTTAATCCATTTTTTAGGGTTTCGTACCCTAATGGCAAAGACAACTTCTTTTTTGTCATGTCCATCCCTATGTCACACAGCACACTCGTTTTAAATAAATAAATATTACACTTTACACCAATCATCTAGTCCCAAAAAAAGCAAAGCTAGTTTTATGGATACTGGTTAACAGATAAACATACATAAATATTTATATAAACATCCATGACGCAGAAATAAACGTATTAATCGTATTCATCATACAAACATTTACCCCTCGCTGGACTCGAACCCGCAACCGTCGGTTTCGCTAACAACACCATAACTATCCAGTACACACCAATCGGTCGTCGAATTTATTTTACTTAAAGAATAGGCGGCAGATATTTCTACATATTTATAGGAGAATTATATCGCTCCATTCAGTTCAGCTCGATGGTACTATAATATTGCATTGTTACCGAACTGACATAAATATACCAAATTTCAGCTAAAGCAGATACCAGCAAGAATTTGAAAAATGGTTTGCAAATTATGAAACGGACAACTGAGTACACGTACGAATATTGCAAGCTAGATCAAAGCTTGTAAAAATAGGCGACGGAGCAAATTGGTAATCCTGTAGGTATCCTGCATGGGAACTACATCGCCGCAAAAGAAATTTAAAAAAATTCAAAGAGGAAACACGCTAAGCCTCCTAACCTCAGATTCCGGTTCCACACAATCTGGCCAATGTTTACAAGCTTCTTTTATTATTAAACTTACTTCGTAAGTATGTGCGTTCAAAATTTGCAAGTCAAATTTGAACAATTTCCTGTTTACCTAAGGAGCCGAAATTTTGCATACTCATTCTGTTCTGTTGACAATATTGATTTTTACACACACATACATGATACACATGAATTGATTTTTTTTTTAATGCACGACGTGTCCGTACTTGACCTCAATTACACCTGATGTTAAGTGATGATGAGGTCGAAGGTGGAAGCGTACTGACCCAGAAACCCCAACACATTTGGGGGACTGGCTATCTTATCTCTGACAACCGGAACACAACAATGCTATTAACATTGTTGCTTGGCGGCAGATTTAGATAAGATGGTGGTAGCTAGCCAGGCGGACATTGAAAATGCACTACCACCAACCAAACCGAGTACTTAAACATGTACCCCGCTGGGGATCGAACCCGCGACCTCCGAATCGTAAATCCAATGTTGCTTACATTGAGCCACGGATGCGGTTAGAAAAGATACTGCAGCCAGGATCGTCTCCTGACAAGGGGAACTCCTTAACGGTTAATAGAAGCGATACGCAATTTTTTTAACCCCCGACCCAAAAAGAGGGGTGTTATAAATTTCACCGCTAATAGTGTGACAGTAGCTCTTCAACAGGTGAACTGATTTGGATGCAATTTTTTTATATGAAAGTAGTTTTTCTACCTATGGTTGTTATGTTTTATCAAAGTCGGTTCAGCCGTTTTGTTTTAATAGCTTGTTCTCTGGGAGGTTTTCGAAATTTTCAGTTAATAGTTTTGATAGTTAAACATGATGAGATCTGATGCTGCAACCAGAATTGTATCCCCAAGACTCCTCAATGGTCAATAGCACGAATACGAATCTTTGTATACACGTTTAATTCTGGTAGTTAAATATAATTTCAAGAATGATTCAGACATCAACTGCTGCTGTAGCCAGGGTCGTCTCCTCACTAGACGAACACCTTAATGGTTAATAGTAAGTACAGGTACGAAATTTTACATACGGTTAGACTAGAATAATATGCGATAATCGTGATGGAGTATTAGAACCTTGTTTCTAAAAGTGTTTTTTTTATATGTGAAAATGTATTTTGTTTGTGGAAATATATAACGTTATTTATTTATTCTTATTTATGTACATACACATTGAAATATACATTAAAATGGATTAAATACAAATGTATAAAGGTCGAACTTATCTCTATAAGAGATCTCTTCCAGCAAACCCACGAAAGCGAAACTATTTTATTTTAAAAAGTAAAACATAGATAGTGTGTACCTACACGAAAATGACTTATTGTAATGATTTTGATTCACTGAATGATACATTTACTGTTGGATTATTTGTCAATCGCATTCTCTCCTATATACACGGTGAATTTTTTAAGTGGGCCTGAATGGCCAAATCCAAGATTTGGTTATCCAGGTCCAGTTAAAAAATTCACCCTGTGTAAGTACCTCCACTTCCTCGTATTGATAATAATGATTTAATTTAACAATTTATTGTCAGATTACGAGCGTTTCACCCGATAACAAATGAGAACAAAGGTGAGCGTGCCTAGAAATAATAAGTAAGTACTTTATTCCTAGATGCGCCACGTATTAACCTAAATGATTTACCTCACTAAGCATAGGCATAGGCGTATCGGTTCAACTGGTTACACCGGGGTATATTTATACCTTTGAAGTGGGGTAGTCCGCTGAAAGGGTTAATTAGGCGAAAGATTCACACGACCGCTGGGCCGAATGATCACGTTAGACAAATTAGAACGTACCTAGTTATTGAGCAAAGAACCGTTCATAACTTTACAAACTTATCTTTGCTAAAAAATTGTATAATTTACGTATAACATGACCTTTAAGACCTGAATATAGGAGTCAAAGTGCAATGATTTGGATTTGTAGGACAGGAACGGCATCCTGTGACTGCTGCATAGAGGCCCTCGCATACATCAGATCGATGACGGTCTTGTTCGACCGAACCGATTGTCTAACCCGTACGAAGGCATCAAGGGTTGTCTTGGTTAGTAATAATAAATAACAGTAGGTATAATTGGTTTTCATCAGCATATATAATGATGTTAAATGCATTACGCTTACATAATTGCCTAATGCATACATGAATGCTAAATGCGGTAACCGACCGGTCTAAGCGAAATTACTTCGCTCCTATATTCTGAGCAATAGAGCATGCTTCACTTTTTAACAAGAAACTTATTGTTAGGTATTTAGCTATATCTCGAAGAATGAATCTCGAATCGAAGAATCCTGAATGAAGCGAAGGATTCAAGCCTGCCCAAAGCTAAGACACTTTATCACCGGGTGTCGATTCTGGCGTGCAGTCTCTAAACTAACCTAAATCTAAAAAACTCTAATTTTAAATACATTTCCTAAAATATGCTATCGCTAAAATTAGAGGTTTACGGGCGCCTAAATTGAATTGATGTACTGTATTGCCATTGTCAAAATCAGATATCTTTGCATTAGAACAGATTTTTTAAATATTTATTAATCAATGATTTAATGTATGGAATTCTTTACCGCATTTTATAATTTAAGTTAATTCAAAATAAAACATGTTAGCAAAGTCTTTTGTACCCCTACAACATACTTTTATATAAAGATCACACTTTTTGGGCTGTAGATAGCTCAATAAATCTGGGACTTTTTGGCGGGATCTCGGCGAGTGACGTTGCATTTTTCTTTATAATTCTCATAATTTGTGCATTCTGACTTTTGAAGCTTAATAATGGCAGAATATTGTGCAGCAAAAGTTAGTGATGGTGTACAAGTGAAGGGAAGTGTAAATTAAAGTGCGTAACGAAGCTTTCGGGTTCCCACAAGAAGCCGCCAAAATCTTTTGTAAAGCATTCTGCCACTTTACTGAAGAATGACTTGACCGTGACTAGACTCTGTGTTACTTGTTTTGACTGCGACTGGCTTATAAACTGAAGAAATAAGAGAAATAAGACATGGCTGTATCCCTTTGCCTTCTCCGAGAGGAGAGAATAAAACGAAAAAAAATCAATAAATCTGGAAAACCTACTCTCTAATTTTAAACTTGATTATTTTAGATGGCGACTAAATTTCGCTAATAATATGTCTTAGATGGCTTTCTGGCATAGGTTTTGATCTCTAAAACCTAAATTGAATTGATTTAGAGTAAACTTCAAATTTTAGAAACGTCAAAATTTTAGAGATGCTACGTAGAATAGGAAATCAGTTCAGAGCACTCTAAATTCAAATTTAAGTTTTAGAGGCCACTTCAGAATCGACACCATTGTGAGGTTAAATAAAAAAGAAATTATAAATTTCGCGGTAAAAATCACGAATCGAAAATCACCGATTTTTTCTTTCTTCTTCAATTTAAGAACTATGCTCTTGTCGGTGGAGTAATGACCACGCATGGACTTATTAATTAAACAGGACTGAGTACTCGCCGCTGAAAAACGAGCCGAGCAGGATGTGTAACGTAGAGGCCGTTTGTCTCTGTCTAACAGGGTGACCACAATATATTTGTTACTTGGGACAAATGTTGTAATAAAATATTTGTCAAAAAACTTTGGCGTTTTGACATTAGCCGGCGTGAGCCATTTATTTCGCATTTCTTCATTTTTTGGGAAACTGCAATAATAGTACAACAGTCAGGACCCTAATCAATCACACATATTTCACATATTTCGACTCATTTCAAGAATTCATGGGCATCCTACTTCTTTGATTTACAAAAATATTATTTTTAGCTTACCTGTGGAAAGATATGTTGCAACCACCATAGGATTCACTTGGGCAAGTATAAACGCAACACTTTTTCACCATTTTACTCCTTTTACTTGTTATAATATAACAAATACTTTAAAAAACTTTTAATGCAAAGAAAATTCAAAATCACACCGAGCCGCCATGACATGACATGCTTTTCAGGGTTACCATAAAAATAACAAAATCGAAATAAAAATTTATGTTTTCTGTTTGATTTAAGAATATATGAAAAGAAATTAATGCGAATGTTATTTGTTTATTTATAATTGTTAAAATAACATAAAAATATAAGTGTTTCAATGGAATTTTTGAGTAGCCAAAACTGTTGATCATAATCATTTTTTTTGCTGGCAAGATGTAAGAACGAGACACACGGCCTCCGTTATTATTATCTCTCTCGGCTCGGATTTGCCTTTGTGTATGGTGCATCCAATTTAATACCTTATTGCGTTGACATAGTGATCATTTTCCTAAATGATTCTTTTGATAGTTATCAGTCCTGTTTAAATAATAAGTCCATGTGACCACGTCTCTCTACTATCCGCCTCGATTTTTTTCTTTAGATATTTACATTTAGTTCCGTAGGCAGAGGAAAGTCAATAACTAAGTCATGCAGCCAAAACTTTTAATAAATATTTTTCATATGAGTAAAGTCTCCTTGATATGTCAAATTTTATATATTAATTAAAAACTTCTGGGATCAAAGAAGTTATGCCTTGTAAAGCTTTGTTTTTTTTTCGAAACTATTTTTGTAGAAGTTTTTGTTGACATTTTGGCGTTCCAAGTTTAAATTTCATTATTACCCACGGGAACTTCCATCCAACTTTAGTTCCCCTCGGCTTTAATAGCTTACTTGACATATAATACCTACTCCAGATCTAAAAGCACTTAAATATACACCCCTATTTTTACATAAAAACTTCCGACATACTATTTCTGGGTTTAACGAAATATAATCTAGTGATATTTATTATCAATGGATTTTTTCATAAAAATCATTGATAGATTATATCCATTTTTTTATGTTTCAGAAAACTATTTTCTTCAGACAAGGCTGAATGGACTCTCTCACTATTTGTATATGCTTTATCCACTCTAAGGTGATTTTTTAATTTTTATTTCGTTTTATTTCGTTTAAAAAAAATGTATTCTTATTTAAGTGAGAAGATAAGCAAGTTCTAAGTATTTGTTTCAGATTATTGTAAGAATATTTACCAACTTAAGAAAAAGTCATTCAGCACTGTTTTTTTTATCTTCAGTTTATCAGTTAGGTAAGTAATCACAATTTTATAATAGTATATATACGAATAAGTAAACCAATTAAAAAATTGTGATTCTAATAAATATTTTAATCAAGTTTTTATTAAAACATCCATTATTTACGAGCTTACTTACTTCCTTCAACAAAACAAATGACTTATATGTAATCAATATTAAAATAAACTATTATTTTAAACAGGCTTGTAACATGGTGTCTTTCTGCACAAAAATTAAAAAATAATTCTTCAGATATATTTAATTTTTATTATGAAAATCGGATTTTTCGCAACTTGTTAGGGCATTATTTGGCTTTTGACATTATTGAAATAGCTGAATTCCACTATGTGAATTCTAATCCAAGCGAACGAAGTCGCGGGCAACAGGTAGTTCATCATATCAGTGAGGATTGCATTCGTTCTTCTACAGCACAATCGCCTGAATATCAAGCAAGAGTCTTGGTGTGATACAGGACTCGCGAAGAGTAGGTAAAGTGATCACAGGAAGCGAATTTTATTTAATGGATACATAATAGTGTAGGTAAAATCACATACGTTGGATTATTTCATCAAAATCGGTTCAGCATAAAAGTAGCCTATATATTAATCTAGGTCCTATTATGTTTAACAACCAAATTTCATCCATATCCGTCCAGCCGTTTAGGCTTGAAGAGGTAACAAACATACATACACACAGACAAATTTTTGCATTTATAATATTAGTTGGGATACGAAAGTAAGTTTGTCTGTTTATTCGTTTGTTCGTCTATTGACCGCTTGAAAAAATCAAATTACACGCGGCAGAAGTCGTGACTCATAGTTAGTGTTTAATGAAAATTACCGTGCTATTGACCTTTTGAATTCTTATATGAGTGGCAGAGTTCAGAGGGTTGATATCAGTGGCAAAACATCGTCAGGGTCGACAGTCTGCATGGGCGTCCCGCAGGGTTCCATACTCGGGCAATTTTTATTTTTGGTCTATATAAATGACTTGCCTAATCTTGTAAAGGATAATAAACATGAAATAGTATTGTTTGCAGATGATACCTCCGTATTATTTAAAGTAAATAGACAAAAATTAAGCTATGACGATGTGAACAATGCTATTTCTGAAATAGTAGAATGGTTTACGGCAAATAATTTGTTACTTAATGAGAAAAAAACTAAATGTGTGAAATTTGTACTACCCAATGTCAGGGCGGTGCCCACAAATATAATGATAAAAAATGCCACTTTAGATCTCGTAGATTCTACTGTATTTTTGGGCATTACTTTAGACGCCAAAATGCAATGGGGTCCTCATATACATAAATTGGCGAAAAGGCTCAGCTCTGCAGCGTACGCAGTCAAAAAAATTCGACAAATGTCAGACATAAATACTGCTAGATTAGTATATTTTAGTTATTTCCACAGCTTGATGTCTTACGGTATCTTGCTGTGGGGAAATGCCGCGGATATAAATACAATCTTTGTTTTACAAAAACGAGCCGTTCGCGCAATTTATCAATTGAAACCTGCAGTGTCCTTAGAGATAGGTTTAAAGTGTATAACATTCTAACCTTTTCGTCACAGTACATTTTTGAAAATCTAATGTATGTCAAAAAAAATATAGCATCATTTAGGAAAAATAGTGATAAACATGATGTCAATACAAGAAATAAAGATAAACTTGCAGGTCACATAAGTCGCCTCCGCAAAGTCAGTAATTCATTCAAAGGGTTATGTATACGCTTTTTCAATAAGGTCCCAGTTGATATACAAAATCTTCCTCTCGATAAATTTAAAGATACTATAAAACAATTAACAAAGCATATTATAAAATATCAGACTATTTAGATGATAATCATCCCTGGACATAATCAGATTGTTCGCATGCCAGGCTATTTCACGATTAATAATGAAATATAAAAACCTTTTTGTAATATAAAAACCTTTATGTAAAATCAAAGCCTGATTTTAAAAGAGCAACCCTTCGAGTTTTTTGCTTGTTCTTCTCAGGGGAAAATTGCATTTTGAACCAACAGTAGCTTAAAAAATGTAAAATTGACTATTTTAAGTGTACTCGGTGTACCTACAAAATAAAGCATTTTTGACTTTGACTTTGACTTTGACTTTGACTTTGAATGCCTTTTGCATTTTTAGATCAAACCAACTTAATATACCTAGGTACCTTTATTGTACGTTAGTAACCATTTGTTATTTCGCGAATCACTTATTGGAAACTACCCGGCGACCGTTCATGTGGAAATATTCAATCACATCGAGGAAAATCACAGGAGAATTTCATACATGTATATGGGAGTAATATCAGTGCAGGAGTACCAATAATGGACTGTTGTTATTTTTAAAATAAGAACTTTAAGGGTTAAATTTTGTCCCTACTGTTGGGGCTCATCCTCCACTGGGATAATCTATGGCCATAATCTATCACTCTATCAGATGGGCCAGGTGCAGATTGGTGGATTGGTCATCTCAAATATCCCTACTAATTTATAAACGCGAAAGTTTGTGTGTGTGTATGTATGTTTGTCTGTTTATTTTTCTTAATTCCACGCTAAGCAACTAGGCTTGTATTATGGATATCAGATGGTTGATAAACTACAGAAATACATTTTTTGTAAATAAATACTTATTATAAATGAAAACATCCGTAACTCGGGAACACATGTCTGTATTCATCATACAAACTAATGCAGCTGGCGGGATTCGAACCCGCGACCTTTAGGTATAGCAGTCAGTTTCTAACCACTGCACCTGCAAAAAGGGGATTTTAGTTGTTTTTGTTAACGTCCAGTAATAATTTTCAACGGAAAGTACATTTTAAGAGTTTTTCGGCAATAAGATTAACTTGCAAAGCCCGCTTTAATGTTCGTCAATTTGTTTTTCCTTTTTTTACTTTTTTATTTATCCACAACAGAAGATGAGGCCGAAGGTGGTAGCGTTTTAATAGGTAAGGTGTTTTTAGCCACTTTTTCGTTGTGAACCCATGCCAATCAGACAGACATGGCGAAACTATGAGGGTTCCCTAATGACTCCGGAACCCTAAAAGAAACAAAGAAAAAAAGATGTTTATTAAAACAAAGAATACACATAATTTCCACCACACAAAATATTGTTCTAAAAAATGTGTGTCACAAAAGGGTTTTTGCTGCATTATTGCTGACAATGGATAATGTTGTAATGGCACTTGGCACATGTCAGCGCTGGTTTTCAACGCGACCCCTTTCTCACTTGTCAGTTAAGCACCAGTCAAATACGTTTCTACGAGTCATCCTCAACAACTGTTAAAAGTATAATATCTAATTAATTTGAACGGTGGCCAGCAGTTTAAACGCAGACTTTACTTTGAATTAAAATGTGATAGCCACGTAAAAAGCGATTTATCTGTTGACGGTACAACACACAACTATTATACAAAAAATGTTTCCCTTTCTGCTATAATGTGGGAAGTTTTATTTATAGTATTTTATTGAATCGAAAAATATTTTATGACTATTTATAAAAACTTGCTAGCTCCATAAATGTATAAGTTTACACTTTATATCTCCCTCAAACCTAGATGAGCACTTTTACAAGTATTTCACGCCTTCATGATTCTGAATTCGGTAGGTAAAGTGAGAGGTAAGCAATTTAGCTTAGGTTTAGATTTAAGATATTTTTATTGTTATGTGAATAAAGAATAGAGATCTTAGTCAATTTTTTCACGTTTATGTTTTTTATGGGTAAAATTACATTTTAAGGCATCTACAAAATACAACTTTTAGGCATAAAATCTTGTATAGAAACTCTGTCTAATTCATAAATTTAGCATTATGAATTAGGACTGTCTAATTCTCGGTACCTATGCCTTTATCACCAATTCCATCTAACTGATATAAATGCGAAAGTTTGGATGTTTGTTTGTTGCTCAATCACGGCGAAACGTGTGAACGGATTAGGTTTTTAGGAAATTGGGTATAAAGGTAGAACATGCCCTGGATTAAGCCATAGGATATTTTTTATCCCGATGAAGTGAGTAGTTCCCGCGGGATAAACGAATTTCCGCGATAAAGTTATTCCACTCAGGCGAAGCCGCGGGTGGGAAGCTAGTTATATATATAAGCAATAATTTACAAAGTTATGATGGTAATAAAATTATAATAAATGGTCAATGTGTTATATTCAAATAAAGAGGAAGAGTTTTTATACAGTGAGGTCTTTCTACATGTGTCTGTCTGTGCAGCTTTGTTATATTTTTGAAATTGAATAAATTATGAACAAGCAACCCCTGTCGACGTTGTCAAAAGTATCTAGCTAAACGTAAAATGGAAAGCCACAATAAACTTCTAAAAAACTAAAAGTACCCCGCGTAAAACAAACAACGAAATCAACCTGCGAGCGCAGGGCCAAAAATTAAAAAACTCTGACCCTGTCGCGAACAGGCATCCAGTTGAAATTGCCTCTCTACACTCAATTTAACGTGGAAAACACTTTGCTTTGTCCAAGTAATGAACGCGCCGGCATATGTAGGTAGGTACCTAGGATGGACGGACTGGTTAACAGCCTCTTCATCCGACCCATGATTATATTGTAAATGAGTGATGATCATTGTTTCGTCTGCGCAAGATAATCATGTGTATTGTATGACCGTATGTGTATAAATAAATAGTAGGCCGCTTATTAAATAAATAGATATGGTCTTATTATGAAACGGCGGCATTTTAGAAGATTCAATGAGTAGGTAAATAAGCGCTTGTTACTTTTATATTCAAATCCGATTCGGCTTTATTGCTCTGGCTGTTGGTCATATCGGAAAAATAGAGGCAAATAATCGTACGTAGGTAACAACAAAAAGAGCGCCGCTCTTAAATAAGATTTAAATTAGGTATTTGTTTACAAAGAAATCAGATAGTTTCGTCACATGGTTTATATTCACAGGAAAGATAAATTGGGTTCATTATTTCCAAAATATTCAATAATTTATCAGTTCCCCAAATAAGTTTGGGGATCCGAGTGAACACGCTACCAACTGCGGCCTCATATCTTTACTTAACATTAGGTGTGATTGAGGTTAAGTTCAATTTAGTTACGCATATAAAAGAAATTTTTTCGTCTTTTTAACGCTGGATGCAAAGAGGAATTTTTAGTTCAAAGTTTTTAGTCTGTATGTCTCTGAAGCATTTAAAACGGCTGAGATTTCAAAACGGTTATACGAGTACCTATATTCAAAAATTGGTGTCTGTGAAATGATTCGTAGCCATGTTCGACGTAATCCGTTACGAGGTATCGAAAATAAATTTAGCTTTTAACACAGGTAATTTGTTTATGATTTTTTGAGTTTGTATTCTGAGATCGATGTCATGTTTATAAATAAATTTATGTATGTTTATCTGTTATCTAAGACGCATAGGCAGGCTTTGCCCAGTTTAGAACTAGATATTAGGTATAATTAGGATTAATATTTTATTATTGGTATCGATTCGGACACCAACTAAACTAAACTAAATTAAAACCAGTTTTGGAGTGGTGCCGTCGCATCGTACTGTTCCAGGGAGAAATAGACAGTATTACTTTAAAACTGGTTTTCGTTTAATTGTTGTACATCCGAATCGAAACCACTGTCAGCCAAAGGAAGTCCACTGTTGAACATAGGCCTCCACCCTAGTCTTCCAGGGCGACCGGGTAAAAGCGGCATCCATACAGCGACTTCTCGCGATGTTCATCCGTCACCGTCACCTTTAATACCCCAACGGCCATCAGGATCAGCGCGCTAAACAAGATACAATTGTATTTAACTCATTTTAAATTCATATTCACATTAGCTGAAATTGTCTACCTATCTAACTTGTCTAATATACTAACTAATATTATAAATGTGAAAGTTTGGATGTGTTTGATGCTCAATCACAGCGAAACTAATGAATGGATGTGGATGAAATTTGGCATCAAAAGAAAAATACCAAAAATATTTATTTTATTTAACAAAATGCTACAATGTAATCCATGTAATTGTGACCTTCTTTTAAGTGAAGTACACCTGTATCAGAAGGACACGCTCCCCCATATCCATAATAAATAGAGTACCTAAAACCTAGTTCTAATCAGTGAATTAGAGAGATCTAATCAGAGAGAATTAAGTGTAATTAAGATGTGTTCTTTCTTATAGGAATAGTCTATTACATAATAAGATTTTGTAATATATAGGTAGAACATACTCTGGATAAAGAGAGTAGTTCCCGCGGTATAAGCAAATTAAACATGTCCGCGATTAAGTTATTACACGCAAGCGAAGCCGCGGGCGAAAAGTTAGTATGTTAATAAATTTGCATGGGTTTCTACCACGCTGCAGCTTACCTAATTTAAATACTCGTAGTCATAAACAATTTCTTTATTGCTGTGTCAAAAAATATTGCTAATTCCTACGACATAGCCCATTCCTTGTCCTACTCTTTAAAATCCTTGAAATTCCGAAAAATAAGAGGGCGACACTGAAAATTCTTCGAACTGGGTCAGTGAGATTCTAAACGGTCCAACTGGCGGCAATTGGTTCGACATTCTATAAATAAATACACAAAACGACCCCCTTGCTTGCATACCTACTTACACCAAATGTCTAGTTAGTTTGACGTTTCTATTCGGAAGATTTTAACGAGTGCCATAAAAGTTTTCAACAAGTGTATTTGAGTGAATTTCGAGAGCAAGACTCTAAAGTTAGGTAAACTATCCAAACGACAGTAAAAAAAGACGGTGAAATATGAGTACGACTTTTGCTCCTGTTGGAGTTGGGGGTTCCGTACCTATCACCATTGACAAACTTCTGAACGTCCTCTTTGTTTGTCTGTCCGTCCGTTTATTAAATACCTTTTTCTCAGAAACGTTGGAGGTATCAAGTTGAAATTAGTGTTTTGCTCAATGAGCAATCTAATACACTGAGCTGAGACCCATTTGTACTGCTGCAGCATTCACATGAGTTAGTGTTACAATATTAATAGGTAGTTGTTAGGTATTGTTGCTGATTTGTTACCTTATGTGTATGTATAATAATGTAGTAATATGTATAAGCTAAATGTATGTGTGTGACTGTAGAAACAAATAAAGGCTTTACGAGGGCGATACAAAAAGTTTTTAGAACTGGTCACTTTTAAACGATATAATAAAAAAAATAAGCTCAAATTTTGAAAATGGATCTCATTGCCAATATTACTGTGTATTTATTTCATTAATTTGTCATTTGTTTTACGATTTGGCGGCAAATTGAAAATTGTCTGTGTCACGTCAACATGAATTAACGCGAGAAAATTTTCGTGCAATGATTTTTTATGACTTTCGATGTCATTTAAGTCAACAAGAAAGTTATGATAGTGGCCTCGTTCTTCGGAAGGACAGGTTATTACGCAACAATTGTTTTAGAGGATCGAAAAACAGTTACTGCAGAGTGGTACACTAACAATTGTTTGCCACTTGTCTTGGAAAAAGTTCGGGAGAAACGACCTCGCAGTAGGATCCTCCTTCTCCATGACAACGCCTCGTCGCACACCGCCAAACAAACGATCGACTATTTGGCGACGTCAGACGTGGAATTATTGGGTCACCCGCCATATAGTCCCGACCTCGCACCTTGCGATTTTTATTTATTCCCGAAAATAAAAGAAAAACTTCGAGGAAAACGTTATATGGACGCCGAGGAAGCAGTGTCTGCGTTTCAAAAGGCCGTCGAAGAGACCCCTAAGGACGAGTCGGCAAAGTGCTTTTCTCAGTGGTTCCATTGGATGCAGCAATGCATTGATGTGAATAGACGATATTTTGAAAAGATAAAAGTAATAACTTGCTAGTCTGTTTAGTTTTTCATTTTCTAAGAACTTTTAGTGTCGCCCTCGTAGTATTTTAATAACGTGTAATGTAATAAGAAATTCACTGAAGCCCGGCGGATTAGTAAGTTAAAGTAGTAGTGATCAGAGCACGTAGTTCGAAGAACTGATGACCAATGAGGCATTAAAGTTCTTGAGGCAGGCTGCTTCTGACCAGTCGCTGCCTATGTACCGGCAGTGGACGTCCTGTGGCTGATATGATGGTAATATTTTCTCTCTTATTAATATATCAATTTTATTGCAAGTACACACGGCCGCACGGCGACCGTATACTCCAGTAAGGATGCACTTTTAAATTCCTATAATTTTAAAGGCCGTGATTTTTGCACATGAATAGAGTACCTGTCAGAGATAGAATAAAAATGTTTTCTAACAAATCGGTAGTTTGCTTTAGATATCGTATAGGAATTTAGTAATAAAACATAGACTTTATGATTAAAATTACGACTGTGAATTTCTTTGCGTCGGAGAATATACTATTTTGAAACAAATCGATCAATAACTTCTTTATATTTATGAAAAATTTCACTGAGTGCCAATATCTAGACCCAATAAACAAGTTTTAGAAAATATAAAGTAGCAATTGATTATTTTTTGAGAAAAATGTTTTAGGAGATCTTAGAATCTACTACAACCCAATGAAGTTCACATTTTAATTTAATAAGGTTTTGATAACTAAATGCCTATACTATACCTAAAGCAAGCTACAGAATTGTTAGAAAACATTGTTTTTTTTTTATTATTGCTGGGTGGAGTCCTTCTACAAAAAATCAGGAAGTTTAAAGTTACATCACCAAAATTGGGTATATTATTGGACTAGTAATTCTTTCAGTGTGCGAAGTGCGAGTTTTGTCTCGTCGTTTTAACTTTACCATCGCGTTCGCGTTTACGCAAAAAGTATCAATGAAAAAAATCGTTTTGCAAACTATCCGCTAGAGGCGCTGCACATTTCTTCATACAAATCGTCACGTAAACGTGAACGCGATAGTAAAGTTAAGTCGAAACAAAACTCACACTCCGTCCTCAGTACCTATAATGCGTTCATATTTACCGCAGCGTCGCGCGCCCAGCTTAAACTGGTCGTATTACGGTCATCCTGCTGTCGACTATACCCGCATATAGGTATATAGCATTGTAAAAATACACACTTACCTTGCTACACATATTTCAGTCCAAAGTTAACTGGTCAATTTTGAATCCTTCGTCAATTTGTTACTTAGGTACCACTGTTGCTAAAATTTAAATATAATGTGTCTTACTTGACCTCAGTTCCGCTTCCTTGTTAAACCAGTTATGAAAATATTTTAAGTTGGTGGTTAACTACAAATTAATATTCGCATTGTCAAGGCTGAATTACGTCGAAACAACACTGCTCTGCTAGAGAAAGGCTTCTTCCTAGTTATGAATTACTTAGCTTTTCTCAAGATAACAACAACAAGATTTGTTTAGTTTGGGACTAGATGATTGGTGTAAGTGTCCGAAATATTTTTTTATTTTATTTATTTCTGGGAAACCAACATTTAATATTAATACAATATTTATGTTTGTAACTAAAATACAACAACATAAAAACCAAAACAGTTTACACTAATTAGTGTTAATATAATTATGATGGCACACTTGCACATACAACAAGGTTGCTTTGTTTACTCATTATTTATACAAAACTCATTTACTTATTTTACCCTTTTTTAAATGACAGGTCCCGGTCGTCACAAATATTTACGGTTGATAGGTACGACCTCTCGCAGTATTTTGTGATTTTTCATGCACCTTTGAAAAAACAAACAATTATCTTTATCCTAATTCTTCGTTTGACATCCTTTTAACGTTTTGTTGATAGCACTAACACCATCCATGCTCCCAACCATGATCGTGAGTGCCTAATACCTAGTGCGTCAATACGATACGACGTCAGCGATAGAGTCGCGCTGTTTACACTCGGTGAAATCTGTGAGCATCTGACAGTGCTCCCACCCGTAAAATTCATGATTCGGACCACATTAGGCTCTTGTACCACTTCAATAGGTACGAGTAGACTGGTAGGTATAATTTTCCAACCATGTAATTAAAACGTCTTAAAAAAATCAAGACAACCAAATTTTTACGAAAATTATATTTCGAACAAGGCAATATATTGTTGTCCGTGACAAAGCCTCATTCCAATGCAATGATTTCCAGAATATGGCATTCACCTAAGAAAGGCTAAGCCTTAAGTTGATACGTGTCAGACAAGTATTTGGCCGCATTTTTGTGCAAACATTCTGGCCTGAGTAAACAATAGTTTATTCAAAATAAGCTACATTGTAGACTAATTGTATGCCAGACAGTTTCAGAGTAATAAAAAAATTACTTAATCTAACATTCTTCTTCTTAGCGAGTCGATAGCAAACACATCAACTTCTTGAATGCGGCCACGTAAACAGCATTGTAAACCTAACATTAGATGTTTGTGTCTAATACTTCACCATAATCAGCCTTACACGTCCCCACTGTTGGGGCACAGCCTCCTCTTACTTAGTGTCGGTATATTGCCATAACCCACCTTGCAGCCCTCTAATTTGTGACCAGACAGATAGTGGCCACCCGACTTGGCTTAACAACTGCCTTCAATTGAAAATCCAAGAACTGACCGCGCTAGACACTGCTTAACTTCACTAATCTAAAACGTAGAGCAAATACGACACGAGTCCTTCCACGATTGTCTACTTACTAATACCTAAATACGTAGGTACTAAGTTTGCACGATTGAAACATAGGTAGGTACGGAGCCCGGCGCCGCCGCTTGTCGATTTGTCGGATGGCTTTATTTCCGCCCGTCGTCGCGTGGAAACACGATAGTGGTTATATTTTATTCCCAATATTTCACCACTTCGAAAATAGAAACGTACAACACCTACTCTTCGGGCATGTAAAACCTGTCTCATTTTATATTTGTGTTAAAAACGTTGCGAAATATTGACGAATTACTGGAGAGTGCAAAAACTCCATTAGATCAAATAATAGGAGGTAATAAGAATTAAAACACACGGATAAAATAAAAGTTCAGTAACTATAACTCGACTACTAAAATATTTGTTAAGTAATTAACGATACCCGACTGCATATTTTGTATTTACGGGCCCCATGTTGGTTTTTTTAGTATAACATAATTATGTATCACTCTCGGGGTTAAGACTAATCTAACGACAACTGCATTTCAAAATGGGTCAAGTCAAATCTACACACGCATTTACCTAAACCCGAAAAATTTTACGCTCCTGTAAGTATAATGTAACAGAGCATACAAGCTGTATGCATTCGTATTTCACAAGCACATTTAAATTTTTAATTACTTTGGAAGATAACATTTTTGCAGCAGTTAGATTTTGTACGGTACAAGAGATACTTTCAACGATATTATATCTACAAGGCATACTGCTTATTTACAATAGAAGAGTGAGCAAAAAACTCAATGATTACTTTTTTACCCGACTGCCCAAGAAAGGAGGGTAATGTTTTCGAGTGTATGCATGTATGTATGTACGTCCGTTCCTTTGGCGCATCCTGTAACCTAAACAGCTTGACCGATTTCGAAGTGCATGACGTTGTTAGATTCGTCTTGATACCATGGAGTGTCATACTTTAGGGTAAATAATACAACATGGCGTCCGCAAAATACAGTATGCTAGCGGATTTTTTGGTTTTTAAATAGTTATTAAAATTAGTAGTTATTGTTACAATTTGAAAGAAAAAAGAAAAGTGATCGAGATGTCAGAGGTTACTGCTCTCTCATGCAGTGTCGCCACAGCAGACGTATCACGTACGTTTGTGACCGAACATAAGGATTAAGCAGCGTAGCCCGTTTCGTTCGAGACAAAAGTACTAGCCAGGGAATGTCTAGAAATGGGTTGTCAGACTACGAATTTATTTATACCTGATCTATATAATTCCTCGCAAGTATTTTGATTAGAAACAAGCAATATTTATAAATAAAAACCGGCCAAGTGCGTGTCGGGACACGTGCAGTAGTAGCCCGTAACAATATGCGGATTTAGAAAGGGCTTTTTATTGTTTGATAAATTATTTTAACGGAAAGTACATTTTATAAGTTTTTCGACTATTATTCATTACCTTGTTAAAGTCTACTTATCTGTAATAGTTTTCCTTTTGCCCTCACTATATATACTTACTAGGTACTGCCTTAAATTTACTCACGTATCCAAAACCTTAACACTTAAAAGCTTAATATTTCTTAAACGGAACCTTAAATCGAAAAACTGATTAAAATAACCTTTAATATGTTTAAACGACCTATCCAACGACACCCCACACGATGTGGTACAAAAATTATAGAAAATTCCTCTCCACTTTACGCGTAGGGAGGGAACGTATAAAAAATATTTTTTAAATATTTTTTTAACACTTTGTCGACGTAAGTAATATGTATATCCATACCAAATTACAGCTTTGTAGTACTATGAGCTGAGCTAAGCCTCGGACAGACAGACAGACACACGGACATGGCGAAACTATAAGGGTTCCTTCACAACGGAACCCTAAAAGTCCCGTGAATAACATGAATAACATAAACTACATGAGATACACGTCGACTTTTCCATAAGCATTGTCTGCTACTTTTAAATAAGCACCTTTATTATCTGCAAGTTTTCTGGAAAGTGTTCTCTTTTAGTAACCCCATGGCTCTGGTGTTAATCACTATGTCTAAATGGGACCGTTAGACTGGTGATACTGACATGCATATTGGCAGGGGTCACAGACCACAAAGGGGTATAAACCGCGGTGAAACTTCATGCGGTCGATGAGCTGCTTAATATAGCCCCCGGCATAGTCCATCGAAGCCAAATTAAACTCATGGCCGAAAGCACATCCAAAGTCGGTCGTCCTCATGAAAATTTAAATTCGTCTATGTAGTTATCTACCTCATTCGGCTTATTTCTAACAAATAGGCCACTCTATATATTGCAATATGCTCTAAATTAGTTTGAAGTATTTTTAGGCTGCGATGAAATGGAAATATGATTTGGGTAATTGATATTAGCCGAGTTCCGCAAAAAGAAGAAGTTCTCAATTCACATTTTTATTTACTTCTATTCCGCTCCAGTTGTAAGCCGATTTCGATAATTCTTTTTTTGTTTGATAGGTGACCTCGTGATTCTTATGAAATAGAGAACATTGTTTTTTGGTTTTTGCAAATAATGGCGATTCATTTATGTTTATTTTATATACTAAAAATATTAGGATCACTATTGTTCGGACAAAGTCCGGCGATCTGAAATCAGCTCAACTTCAGAGGCCTTTCAACGAAAGTAATTTCCGGATCGATCCCATACCCTACAACACATAAAGTAGTTAGTCGTTAATTTCTCGGCTAAGCCAATATATAGGTACTTCATGTACCAAAACTTAAACTTTAAAACGAAACTTCTCTTTCTTCATAAATTTATTTATTCAAAATCGCTTAGCAATTTTAATACAGGATCATTAATGAAAGTCTTTACTCTGGACCCATAAACAAACTCGAGGTGCGTAAAGTCCAAGCTTTTATTTAACTCCACATAATGTCTAATGTTAGGTAACTTAGTCTTAAGTATTTGTATATCACCAGTGGTACTAAACCAATCAGATTCGCTATAAAACAACGAAACTGGAGCTCTGACTAGAGACAAGTCGTAAGCGGGAGGTGCTGAATATCCATAAACCATAAAATTTTTATGAATCCCGTAATCGTATCTTTGAAATTTCTTACTTCTATAGCCTTGTATGAAATGAACAAAAGTTTTGGTAGAGGTGCCAGCAGGTATATGACTAGCAATCACTGGTAGTTTGTCACGAGGCAAATTATTTATATATCTAATACCGTAACTGACGTAATACTCCACATCGCACAACACTTTCGAAGGAGATGTATAATAATTGCACACTTTAGCATGGTATAAATTTTGCAAAAAGTTAGATGGGAACAGTTCAAACAAGCGTCCACGTTCCGCTAACAACGATAACTGATTTATATTTTGACTTAATATATCTATGAATGGGTATTTTAATTGAGTGACCCAAGCAACTGGTGCTAGTAAAACAGCTTGTTTAATATTTTTATTATATTCAGGTCTCATGCTACACATTACGAGAAATAGTGTAGTGCCTTGGGAAAATCCAACGTAAGACAATTTTTCTTGGGCTGTTATAAATAGAATATAATCAATCGTAGCTGGTAAATCTCGAGATCCCATCTCTTCGAAACTGAAGTTCCAGTATTTTTCGTCCGGGATATTTGTTATGTGCCCCTTGCTGTACTTGTTTCCTCTTGAATTATACAGCCACACATCGAATCCGGCATCCGACAATTGATAAGCAATAGAGTTGGTGGGTCCCAACACCAACCACGAGTCGGAACTATCGCCAATTCCGTGAACCAGCAACACTGGTGGACCTTTCTTTGGTATCCGAAATAAATTCACTTTATAACCATCTTCAGTAATCACTAAATGTCTTTCCGGGAAATAATTAAACTTCTCAATCAGCTGATACGAGTCCAAAAATATACTTGAATTTGGATCACTACTGCTGTCTCTACTATTGCTATTAAGTTTTCTTTTGTTATGAACACAGGTAATACACAAAAAAATGAACACGCTATGAAACAGTGTTGAGCTTCGGAGATCCATAGCGGTTGCGAAATACGTCAAGACATCACAGAACACTCGAAACGTATAGTGTGATCGGCCGGATTTTAATAACGAGGCCTTACCTCAGAGTCAATGTCAAGTAGAGGAAGCGTACGAGAGTTGAACCATTATATATTTCGTAACACTTGTATATCGTATATGGTTTTGTAAGTATTTGTTCCGGACCAAAAATGGCAAAACGGAACACTTATTGAATCACCTCGGTGTCTGTCTGTCGGTCATCGCTATTTAATTCGAAACTATTTGACGTAGAAAATTGTTTGGTATACCTAGCTGTAGAAAATGGTGGGCCAAATGGAGACGTACATATAGGTAGCTAAATAATTAAAATTATGATATTGCGATTTAGTTTTGGACAGTTTTACGAAATTTGTAAAAATTAAAGGTCATTACATTAAAGCTGATTAAAGCACAACATCATAAATATATACGTAATATTATACTAAGTACCTTATAATGTTTAAGCATACCTATTTTTGAAAAAAGCGCTACAAATTACTGTTCCTCTATCTATAAAAGTACCGCTTGGAAAATTGTGAAAAACCTCATGAAAGTTGAAAATGAGGTATACCTATAGATGTGTAGATAGATTTACATTATCTTGTATAATTGTTTCTTAACTTGGAAAGGAAGCTCTTAGACGACCTTATTTTGCGATTTAGGCATGTTTTCTTAAACTCCCTTAGAGGGCGTTCATTTTATTCATGTACGGAACACTCATTACCCGAGCCTCGCCCGACTTGCACTTGGCGGTTTTCTTTAATGACATATTAAGTTTGTTGTAACTCTTTATTTGGTGATGCTGATGATAACTATAGTGATAACAAAGCAATTTGATAAAAATTACTTTTTTGTTAAATAACCTTGCTAAATATTTGCTTCCTCATATTCCTCTGCTAGCCTTCCGCCCGCGGCTCCGCCCGTGTGGAACCAGTTTGTTGTCCCGCACGTTTTGTATATACATATTAATATAGATAATTGTAGATAGACGTGGTTTATATTAATTCCGGAATTTTCATCCAAATTCGTTCAGGATTTTAACGTTATTGAGAAATCAACATTAAAACTTTTGCTTTTAACTACCTGCCTAGTGTCCTATTCTTTGGATTTAATTAGCTAATTTACACGCTGCTTTTTTCTAATACTACTACTAATTCCAACCGTTCACTATGGATAAACTATGTTCAGATGTAGACGTCATGTGGCTGATATTATGATGATGATGATTTTCTAATCTATCGAACTAGGAAAATATTGGTGAAACGTAGACGTGCGGGCTACTGTACCTATATAAAGTTTATGTCAAGATTCCACAACACCTATTAAAAATGTTTAAATTGTTGTTTTAGTTAAATCTATAATGGAGTCGATTTGGATGTACACCAACTAAACAAAACTAAACTAAAACCAGTTTTACAGTGGTGCCGTCGCATCGTACTGTTGCAGGGAGAATGAGACAGTACTACTTTAAAACTGGTTTTAGTTTAGTTTAGGTTAGTTGGTGTACATCCGAATTGATACCAATGTAACCCTTGTAGCGCCAAATTCCAATGTTACCATCTCATGAATGTAAAATTCCCAAAAACTAATATACCTACCTACTAAGTACTTACTGAATGCAGCCAATAACCACTTGCAAAATGGGACGATGTATTTAATTTGTTGAAATGCAATTACGTCTATAGAGTCAATGTCGGTCGCGTCATGGTATTTACCATGCTTAACTTCCAAAAACTAAAAGGGGCGGATTATTCCCATAGGCCATCACCAAATCTACCCCCACTGGCGGCCGTTGGGACGAAACTTTAGTAGGCATTGAAGTGTTTCATTAGTCATTAGTACCCACCTCCCTCATCTATCATGAGACGACTCGATCATAAGTACCTACGTAAGTAAGTAAGTACATAAGTAAGTACGATATCTTTTAGAAATAAGCTAATCTTTGCACTATTTTATGAGGCGTTTCTTTTTTTTTGTATTTCTTGTCCAATATATAGAATTTTACGACAATTCGCAACTATTTCTCCATTTACAATTACATAATTGAATTTATGTGCTTTTCTGTATTATTAACTATCGCCAACTTTGTCCGGACGTGCCTGGTAACTTACACAAGGGGACAGGTTCTTAGCTTTGTTTAATGGAATTAGGTTAAGCTATTTCGAAGGTATAATCGTTTGTTTTCACGGGGGTTTTCTAAATTTTTAATTTATAGTTATAACTTACTAGCGTTCCGCCCGCGGCTTCACCTGCGTTGAATAACTTTATCGCGGAAATTTGTTTATTCTGCGGGAACTATTCACTTTATCGGCATAAAAAGTAAGCTATGTCTCAATCCAGGTGTATTCTACCTATGTACCAAATTTCATCCAAATCCGTTTCGCCGTGATTGAGCAACAAATAAATAAACCAACAAACAAACATCCAAAATATCGCATTTATAATATTAGTTAGATCAATCTAGACATTTTTAGATCTATAACTATCGAGGGTAATGTTACGTGGATACCCAATTAATTTCTGTAAACCATAAGTAGCAGTGGGTGGCCTTTCTTCCGGTCAACATCTTCTAGACCTCGACCTCTACCTACGTATTCAGTGACGCACATTGGTTATGCATGAAGAGACATCTGGAAACAGACGTTATAGGAATTCAAACAAAGTATTCTATTAACAATAGGATGTTATAGGTATAAGTATATATTTCAGATAAGTCTGAAACATCATCATTACCCGTAAACATTCAACTGCAGGGATTCCCTTCCCTCATATTTGAGAGAGTATGGGCCATAGTCCACCACGCTGGCCCAATGCGGATTGGGGACTTCACATGCCTTTGAATTTTAATTCTCAGGAGGCAAGTTTCCTCACGATGCTTTCCTTCGCCGTTTAAGAGAGCTATCGGATAAATGCACATTAGTAATTAAATTAAATTTAAAACTCATTGGTACATGACCTGCCAGGAAATAAAACTCGGACCTATACTAAATATGGGAGACTTAACCGCTGACCCACCGACGCTCGCTAGGTCTGAAACATGAAATTAAGTAATTCAACAGCCTATAAAATTCCTCTACTGGACATAAGCCTCGGTTTGCATCGTTTCCCCATGAGAGCATTTGCCATAATCGCCAACCTGGCGGGCGGTGGTTGGTGATCGCTGATTTTTTGGAAGCTCCACAATAATTACTCTGTAATAATTTTACTAGAAAAATATTGTAATTACCTACTATAAAGTATGAAGCTACTTATGAGCCCACTACTAGATGACAGTACTCACCTTAATTCATCGTGGGCTCAGTGGTGATTGGCTGATTTGTGTTAGGTTAGTCACCACCCTGTCAGTGTTGTCGTCTCGCTAATTAAAATGAATAGTGTCTGCGACTGTACCACGATTGCTGAATACTTGATACCTTCATAACTATAACAAGCGTAGGTATTTAGATAGTAAGCGTAGGTAGGTAGGGTTTGGTAGCCCTCGTTCCCGTAGTCGGGCGAGCGACCGTCGGCGCCTTAGGTACCACCCTTTTGTTTATATTCTGTCCCCAAATACCGCATTGTCGTGTTCCGGTATGAAGTATGAGTATGAGATATTACTTCGAATCTCAAAGGTAACATCGTATTTATTACCCTTACATTGTTATTTTTTACAATGAAAACCGTGCAGTTGTTCTTTCGTGTTATTTGATCAATTTCATTTCATTCAATGAATGTTATTCCTGAAACAGTAGTGTTTCAGAGTCTGCAAAGAAATTGGTTATCGAACCTTTTGCATGTATAGAACGAAATGTTTTTCACTTACACTGTATATTATTGGAATATTAAAGTCACTTTGTTTTGTAATTTTTGATTTTGAGAAACTTGACTATATTTAGACGATTGCGAAAGATGAGAATAGAAGAATAAACGAACAAAAATCTGCTATCTAATTAATAATGAACTAACTGTGACTATTCTCATTGAGTACCGTCTGGTTTTCGGGATGTAAAAAGAATTGAACCAACCTATATCTTCCCGTGAGTGTTGTGAAAGACGAATAAGGGACTTAACATCAAAAAACATCAATAATCTTGCACATTTCAAAGGCGATGGGAGCTCACCTGCGTCACGTAAGTATTTCTGTATTATTTCGAAAGATAAACTGTGGAAATTGTTTCAAGCATTAAACTCAATGTTTGAAATACATAAACGCTTATTTATGGGTTATCTCTGCCCACCCAATATGGGAAACGGTCGTGACATTAAGTTTTTGTTGTTATTGGTAAAAATTAATATTGATGACAAAGACTCATAGTCAACTAAAGATATACGTAGGTAACCACTTACTACATACATAAATTATACTTTATTTCCATATTCGCATCTAATCCAAGGTTCAATCAAAGTTCGACCTTAGCAAATTTGGCAACATCTAGGACAATCTTTCAAAAACTGTATGGTCGGAAAAGTAAAGATCATATAAAGAAATACACATCATCAATCATCAGGTTAAACGGAGGATGCTTATGTTACCAGCCAGTTGGTGTTATATAATAATAATTGACAATAACAATGCTCTGAGCAATAAGGGAAGAGTGGTTAATTCTTTTGGTTCTGTACAGAGAGACCCATTTGTTTTGTGTATCGATCATGAAACAATGACTATTTTTAAATAAACACAGACAACGTTTTGATTTGTTAGAATGGTAGAAAGAAAACACTGTCGCTGACAATATCCGAATTACATTACATTGAATAAAGCGTTAGTTACGAACAGTTTGGTCCGCGGATGTATCCTTTAATATAAATCAGTATAACTTTAATAACTTTAATTAATAAATTTAATAACTTTAATAAGTGAAGTGTGATAGTGGCACGGCTTGGACTGCACAACTTAGTTCCTGGACGACTACCAATGGATGGGTTTACCAGCGCGATACATTTGAGCCTCGGTTCCATTCCAGCTTCAAAATATTCTTAAACGTTTTTTACTCTACGGAAACCGAAGTGGAAATGAGTTAACACAGGCTATTCAGGTATAATATAAATTTAAGGAAATCACAGAACCCCATTCATACCGAGAAATCTGCTATTATACTCAACATTGTCTGGATATCTTTAAGGTAAAAAATTTTCTTTTTTTAATGTAGGTATTAAATTTGAAGACTGGGTACCAAAGTGGGAAAATTTTCGTGAAATTAATGCTAAGGCCCTACTTATCCTATAGACTATAATTTCATTTTATGAAGAGAAGAGCTCGAAGCAGGATATGTTGGATAGAGTAAATGATAAATGAAGAGTTGCATGAAAAAATAGAGGAAAGATGGGAAACATTTGTTTAGCATATATTTAATCTAAACTAGAATGGATATACATATATATTGAAAAGGTTATAATTACCTTTTTTATGATTTTTTAACAAACTTCGAGCAATTTTTCGCCGTTGCAAAAAAAAAAAACAAAATTGCAGTTACAGTTTTGCACAAAGTGGGTATGCCTTCTTTCATTTTCAAGACGCTTTCTATGCTGTAATATACCATTACTATACTACACGTGGCCACACAAGTCCCGAGTGACCGTCCACTGTTAGGATCAGACAGACTGCGAATGCTATCAAATCGGAAATTCGTTGAAACCCTATAAGAAAACAAAAAATATTATCGCGTGAAAAGAGGAATTCCGCTAGGACCCTGTTGCGAATTATTAAACAAGGCCTGAAGCTAGATGACAACAGTTGATATGAAGACCAAGCTCTTACTATTAGATTTAATTGATTAATACGCTGTCCCCATAACTGGTGGGAGATAGTAAAGTAAATGTGCTATTTACTTATGAAAAAATTTATACGATTATGGAACTATACAACAAACAAAATGACAGTGTATGTTCACGCCCAGCTCAGCTCTATATAAAGAGGCATCGCACGTTCTTGGAGAAATTGAACGTGGTCATCATCCTGTATCAGTCAACGAGACACAAATCTAATTTTTTGTGAATAAGGAGTGAAGATTATGTTCATTACGAAGCGAGCGTCCTGAATGGTATAATGTATAAAGCCTATCAGTAATACAATTTTCAGAAACGTATCGACGATTTTCAGCCAGACTCCACTCCCTGCCCTCATGTGTATGTCTTGGACCACTAATTGTGGTCACTGAGTACCTATTAGAGGACGTCAAATTCATCACATCAGCCACAAGACGTCTTCTGCTGAACATTGGCCTCCTCCATAGATTTCCAGGAAGACCGGTTGGACCGCCTTGTGAGTTGATATCCTATGCTGGGCATGCCGGTGCGTGGTTTCCACTCGAGAACTTTAATGCCCTATAGGCCATCATTTCTTCAAGTTATGTGCCCTACTTAGTGCCAATTCAAAGTAGTCGACAACTTCGAGAATCCAGCTGATATTGGTGTGAGCACGGCAAGGGCATTCGTCATAATTTTCGGTTACATTAGATTAGATTAGAGAACATGGTGTGCTCAAAGCGTCACTCCGGTATAAGTCTTTCAATAAATAGAGCAAACAGTGGCTACATTTCACAAGTTAATATCTACGGAACCAAGAACTCTAGATAAATGAAGGACTCAACTATGAAATAAATAAATAAGTTTTCAACATTTTCATAATTCTATATAATAAATAAATAGACACACTAGTTCCACAGTAAGCAACTATAGGCTTGTGTTGTGGATACCAGATGGTTGATATACTACATAAATTTAATAATTAATAATAATAAATACATATTTCTTTTATAAATAAATACTTATTATAAATGAAAACATCCATAACTCGGGCACATATGTCCGTATTCATCACACAAATATGTGCCCCTAGCGGGATTCGAACCCGCGACCATTTGGTATAGTGGTCAAGGTTTCTAACCACTACGCCAAACAGGTCGTCAAATATAAAGCAACGAAATCTTTAATTCGTGGCTATTGGTTGCGTTAGTTATATAGTTAAATTATTGTGAATTATTTTGCGCAATAAAGAGTATTTGTATTGTATTGTATTGTAAATAGCACTACCGGTACATTAAAATACGCTATTTTTTCGGTGTGATGGTAGACCTAGTGACAAAGATTGAAAAATGAATGGGGGGATGGTTTGGACTTGTGGAGAGGATGAATGAAAGAAGACTAACGAAAGAAATATATGATGCGAATGTGGATGGTAGTGTTGGTAGCGGAAAACCACGGCGAATGTACCATAATCAAATCGGGGACGTATTAAAGAAAGGCCAAGTCAAGAGTACCCTAAACCGACGAACATGTGTGAACAACCTTATGAGAGTGAATGAAACAAAAGAGGGGTGTCAGGATCGTAGCAACTGGAAGTCTGTGGTCCTTTTCCTGGTCAGCTTCATAGAATAACAAGTACGATGTATAGTCCGCAGAGTAATCAGGGTCGATCCGTCTTCTCCGGAAGCTGCGCAGCGTCCAATTTGCTTTAGGAGTGTATATAATAGGTTCTCGACACAATATTCAAATGACCAGGCTTTTTGGTGTAATGCCTACGATGACCATCAACGCGACATATAAGACCCTCGGTCTTGTATGTATAGGTTGACATAAAACGAAATATCACATTTACCTAAATATTTATAAAAAATACAATAAAGAGTTACTTACTGTTAACAACACGCTTCCATCCAACTAATATTATAAATGCGAAAGTCTAGATGTTTGTTTGTTGTGAACGGATGAACGGATTTCGAGTAAATTTGGTACACAGGTAGAATATGCTCTAGATTAGGTTATTTTTATCCCGATTTTTTTTTTGTTTCGGCCTTCACACATTTACATATATTCCCGTACCTACACATTTTCCACTTATCTAAGCTAAGTCGAGTCGAAACTGAAGAACTGAAGAACTGAAAGAGTGTTATAAGTACATGTACCTAATAAAGAGTGTTGTGTACGTTTTTATAAATTTAACCTTTTAAATAATTATTGAGTGTGGTTAAGATCCTCGTGCAAACCGCGTTGATACGTAAATATTAAGATAGTATTAATATAATATTCAGTGGTCGTTATGTGACTACTATAATAATAAAACAATGGGAGCAAAAATTGCAAAATTTCGGAAATATCACGTTTTTTTAATGTAGAAGCGTATTTTGCTCTTTATTAGCATAAAATTCAATAAATATATTGACGGAACAATCGCCTGGTCACTCATAACGTTTTCATCATGTAGGTACACATACAGAAACGGCATACATACCTATAGAAGTCGGTACAAAGGTCAACATTATTTATGTTTGACGTGCTGTCAGCTCTACCATAGACGTCACTTGACAAGTAAATGTCAAGAACATGTCTGAAGCTAACTAATACTGAACTTTGTCCTCTAAGTGGTAGTGACCTACCTCCAACACGTCTATGATACTGCAATAAACTATAGGCTATAAATATTTTATTTGTAAACAAAGAAATATTTATACAACTTCCACGTCTCTCAAACATTCTACTTAAGAAAACTGTGTAAAAAATTGCCAAGTTCTGTCAAGATTTACACGACTACTTTAACTTTAGTTAAAGTCAAAAATGCTTTATTTAGTAGGTAGTGTGTAGTAGGTAGTTCACTTAAAATAGTTAATTTTACATTTTTTAAGCTACTGCTTGTTCAAAATACAATTTTCCCCTGAGAAGAACAAACAAGAGTCGAGAGGTTGCTCTTTTATAAACTGTAAATAGATAGATATTGGGTAACTACTTCTAAATGTTACTACGTATGTATCTGTTATTGTGGTGTAATGTACTACATCGATACAGGTAAATCCCTCAAATTATCTTATAGTAATTTGAAAAATTTGAAAAAAGCATTATTTGAAATAAGGTGTGGATCAGTGGTGGGCAAAGTAAGGTTCGATGACGGTCCTTCGAAATGAGTAACATATGATTTGTAGTTTCTTTATGATATTTAAATGTACCGCCGTATGTATGACCCGCGATAATTATAATCACTTAAATTTTAAATTGTAATTTGTAATTAACATTTGTGAAAGTGTGTAATAACTGTGTACTGTGTAAAAGTGTGTACTGAAATGTAATGTTTTTATAATATGATTAAAAGATTTCAAAACACGCATTTTAACTATAGATAATTTTGGCCCTCCTATGAAATTTCTTAAACTTTCTGGCCCCGTATGAAGAAAGTTTGCCCACCACCCTTTCGTCTACACTGTATTTTTCAGGTCTGCATTATCTGATATAGTTTTTTAGCCTCTTTGACAAACTTTGTGAAGCGGTTTAGGTATATTCGTTTGTAACTAGAGTATTAGGCATTAAAAGTTACGATTACCCACTCTGATGGCTGCATCACACAGATACAATACAAAATGTGTTTTTTTGGGTAAGTTTGTAGGTAGGTAATTGATTACAATTATCATCTTTTACTTTTAGAACTACAGTAAAACAATTGATTTTCCGATTAGCGACTCGCACTTGTCCGAATTTTTGTATGAGTTGGTGTCTGTCCTGTATATTGGTTAGCGTCGTTAATCCCTTCGTTCAGAGTTAACAGATTGAGCTAATTCTTCAAATAACACTATAACTTTGGCAAAGGTATTAAGAACTTGGCCCTCTTCACACACATCACTATCCCATCACTTAAGGTAATAAGATCGCATTGTATTTATTGATCAAACACTTCGAAATTGTTTGTTGTCAAACCATTTCGTAATATTTGTAAACATTCGGGTTAAAGATATGAATGAGATAACCACTTACCTCATTCACGGACAAGGCAGGCTAACGGCTATTGAGGTTTGGGCCCATTGTTCGAAAGCACCCTCAACGCGCTTGCAGACGAAGACAATAGGCTTGTAGGCGATAAATATAACGCGATTATAGGTCCTGAACTCATTTGACATCCGTACAGGATGAAGTCAACAATATCGTAGTTAAAGGGCAGTGATTTATCTATATACTTACTTAAAATAATGTTTTAATTGTGATGTGAAGTGATTTTTTTCATACCATTTTTATAGGTGTACCTTAGAGTTACGGGAGTTGGAACGGGTCGGTATGTAGAGTCTATTTATTTTCAACCAAGTAGTTTCCGCTATTTATTTTCCACTTCACTTACTATCAAGCTAAGAGACTGTCCTCATAATGCCAGAACCGGGAAGAAAAGTGTGTAAAGTAGTAAAGTGAATGTCCTCTCTGTCGCGGACGTCAATTCACTTAGGGGGCTCGATCACGCTCCCGCTTGCTACTAAAAGCTACTAAAAGCCCTCCATAAAAGCAATAATTAAATTGACGTAACGCAATTTGGTAAGTCGATGCTGTCAAAGGTACCTCCTAGGTTATACCCTGATGTATGGTCCTATCCATGCATTACAATAATTGTATATATATGTAACCGGTTCCATACATTAATTTAAAATTTTGTAAAAAAAATATTAATTTGTAAGGCTAGCTGGATAGCTACCATCCTCTATATATATGTAGCCAAGCATCAATCACCCGCATGGTTGTGTCAGGTGGTGCAGCACATTGAGAGTCAGTAATATTACCGGCTTGAGTCCTAAGAGTAATAGGACAGAGCTGCTCGACTCATTGATTAACGTTTCGAAGGTCGAACGTCAAAACGTCAAAGACGAAAAGTCTTTGGTAGATTACAGGATTATGTGTCATTGTTAGTTGCTTGTACTTGTCCAATTTATTTTATTTAACTCTTTCCATTTTCGCTAGGATTGTATTTCAATTCAATCAACACTAACATTTTTCATATGCTTTTATGGGAAAAAACAAAAGCCTCATCTTGTAAAACTTGAAGGAAAATTATTATAATGTTACATTTTAGGCAACTTTACATCAAACAAGTGGGTGAAACAGCTGATAGTACCTACACGAATTGGTCCATTGTTTTTGCTTAATGGAAAATGTTATTAACGATCACAGAAAAATATTCCAAGAATTTCGTTCGTCTTTCGGATTTTGAAGGCAGAAATGCGAAATTTTTATTTGAATTAGGTACGTGCGTTGTTTTTATATGTATAACAAGTCAAGATTACATGATTGTAAATGGATTTCAATAAATCTGGTGCAACGCTGCTGTTTTGTGCGCGACAAGTTGGCCGTATCCGTATACTTTCGAATTTGCTAAATGGTTTATAGTTATGGAATGACTTGGCCTTAACTTTAAATTATACAGGAATGCTTAAGTATATAGTACATATATAACGTAAATCAATATATAATGAATCTTTTTTACAAGAGAGACCACGTTTCAGTGATGTAAGTCATTACTGGTAACACACCTTGATTTAAAGCTGAGGTCTCGTATGGTAGCACGATCATACAATGACCGGACGGTCCAAAGGTTGTAGGTAGTGTTGCGTCTGGATGTGGGGGCGCTGTACTTATGTTTTATCTAAAAAAATGTGAATCCTATTTTGACAGTAAAAATTATTTTACTGTACTATAATTTGTATCACTAAGTGCTGTAGATTCTGTGAAATAAATAAAATAAAAACTTTCGTCTACTTAGTTTGGTAGGTATTTTGCACGAAAAGCCACACGGTAAATAAGTATTTTTCGCACGTTTGTACTTTTCGCACAATTGGCGTAGTGCGAATGTGGCGGTGGGAATGTGTTGTTCCTCGACCGGGCATGAACCCGAACTGGTTCTGGGTTACCTCAATCTCCTTTCTTAATCGTCTCGCAATCACATTCTCCCTAATGTTCATGCTATGTGACATGAGCTTTATTCCTCTATAATTGTTACAGTTTTGCACCAATCACCAACCACCACCAACCACCTTGGCATCACCTCCTGTTGTAACAACTTATTGAAGAATAAAGTCAGCCACATCCTTCCATCTACTTCCACTAGTATACCATCAGGTCCCACAGCTTATCCAATCTCCATACTTTGCACGATCTTCTTCACTTCATCCACAGTCACCTCTTGCACCACAGCTATATTTGTTGGAAAATCTTCTACCTCTCCACTCCAATCATTCTCTTCTTTCATAAGTCTCTCAAAATACCCTTTCCAACGTACCCTTTCCAATATCCTCCTCATTCATCAGAACTTTTCCTCCTTCATCTTTTATGCATTTTACATGTACAATATCTCAATGTCCCTTGCTTTCTTCTCCCTTGCCTTCGCTAATCGGTACAGACCTTGTGGGTTCATCTTTGATACAATTTATCTTGTACTTTAACCCTGGCAATAGCGACAGCCTTTTTGGAACTCCTCTTACTTTCTGTATACCTTATTTGCTTTTCCTCTTTTAAAACTGTATCCCTTTCATCAACTTTCTACCACTCACGAAAAGCCTTCTTCTTTTCTTTCAAAACATTTTGTACTTCTTCATTCCACCACCAGGTTTCCTTATTTATCTTTCCTTTTCCTTTCGTTTCCCCAAAGACATATATACATGTTACCCCGCATACATGTTGCAATTTCATTGCACTCAACACTCATTGAACACTCATATATTTGAATTATAGGCGCTCGGTAAAGAACCTACCGAATCGGCACGCGCTGTTAGAAAGCTTACCGAGTAAAACGATACCATATGGATAAATTAGGAAGTGCCCTTTAGCTTAATGTGCCAGAGGCCCCAATACATCCGAAAAAAACTAATAATAAAGTAGGTAGGTAATTATTTTGTTGTGGTAACCTTGCCAGTACAAGGCACATAGAGGAAGTAAGTAGCTTAAATATTGAGGAGATGGTTGGATTGATTGTCGGTTTGTCGAGTAGGCTCTAAAATACATAACATCGATGAAATTTATATGGAGATAGAGTACATCCCAAGTTAACATATCTAATGGTTACGTTCCTTTGCAAACATTTTAGATAATAATCGTAAAAAACATTTGTATCAACAAGTAAGTAGGTATACAGTTATTGAAAATATATACTTACATAATCTTTTTAGTCATTGGGATGGATCAGTGTAGGTAAATTGTTCAACATTGTCAGATCCATGGTCAAATTATATGTCAGGTGTTTTTTCGCACATCTTAAGATGACAGGATTACCTTCAGAACGTCCATAGGCATGGCTGAGTGAGAGTGCATTGAACTTAGTTGGCACAGTCCGCATCAATATCAAATCATCAGCCACGGTGGTCAAATGTAACGTAGCATTTAACAGACTAACAGTCAAACGCTTCTTAACGTCGAAGAGTCCCCTAAAGATCATTCCGTCGCTTTAAATGTGAAGGAGCCGTTTTGAGTATTTGGGCGTAAGCAGACAATAGATAAACAATTATTATATCAAGGATCGTTGACGTTGGGATTAGCGGATACTGCTTTATTAGGGCTCCGTGCGGCATAGGACCAGTTAGCGGTAGGTACTAAATAATGTAGGTAATAATTGCTTGCGATATTGGATTTAAAAGAACAAAATATAATGAGAATTCTTATTAAGTAAAGAATATAATGAAAATATATTAAGAATTGAAAGTGTGTGACTTTCCAGTTTTAAATCCAATATCGTTTATGACATAGGTATACCTCGTGACAAACATGGTCTAAAATCTATGTCTAAAACTGACAACTTTGACCATTTCTTTATTTTTAACCGACTTCAAACAGGAGGAGGTTCTCAAGAACGAGTGATTCTCAAGATAAAAAGATTAAAAGTACATTATTATCGGATTTCTATTACGTAAGTATAACAAGTTTCATCTCGATTAAATACCTAGCACTGGGTCAAAATTCACTAGCAAGTTTTCAGATGACAAATAAAAAATAAACAAAACAAGTTAAATACAAGCTTCTAAAAACATATTTGTAGTTCTGCTCAAGAAAGCTATATCTGTAGACTCTAGCTAGACTGCCATGGTAAGAAAAAAGTAATTTCAGTTTCTTTTTCATAATATCAGCGTCGGCTCAGCAATTAAGACGCGATCTCTCGATTTGGGAGGCCCAGGGTTCAATTCCCAGGCAGGCCATGTACCAATGAGTTTTTAAATGTATTTATGTGCATTTATCCGACTGCTCTTAAATGGTGACGGAAAACATCGTGAGGAAACCTGCATGCCTGAGAAATAAAAATTCAAGGGCATGTGAAGCCTATACTCCCTCATTATATGAGAGAAGGCCTATATCCCTGCAGTGGCATGTTTACGGGCTGATGATGAATGTATTGTCCCTTTCCCCTGAAAAATCGGCAAATTGAATTTCTCCTGCAGTCCTACCTACAATTGCATATCTTTTCTTACACCATGACAATGGGCACACTGGAAATTTGGCGCTCATGGCTGCTGATAATGCTTGATTTCGAATGTTTTGTTAAACAAAGCGAAAGGAAAGATTTCAGGGCGATGACATTAATGATTTTAAATTCCCTTTCTTCGCAAAATTGGGCTAATCATCTTCAAAATGTTTTTGAAAAAAGCAGCAGATCTGAGCATAGTGAGCATACCTACGCAGGATAAGCTGGATTGTACGTGGCCGTAGTTTTTCCATGATGGGATCTGTGATGAGCGACCCTCAATGGCAATAACCGAGGAAAATGAAAAAAAAATTATTCACCTTATGTATGTGACAACCTTCATTTTGTGTTTATGTTGATAATGACAACACTTTTGTATCATGTGAACACGTCTTCCAGACCAAATGGCTCTAACGTCGGAATACTCAAAAGCTTCTTAACTTTAACAGCCCCCTATTCCATCACCTTGAATATCAACGACATTGAAGTGATAGCATGATATCTACCTAAGGTGCTCTTAATAAGCGTTCCAATATTCGAGCTTAATGCTCATGTTAAACAATCTCAGGATTGAGGTAAAATTAAGTTAACACTTGAGAGACCGTTATACCTGCAAAGGTATTTAAAGAGTATAAAAAAATAACCCTTCCTTTCATCTGGCGCCGTTTTCTAAAATAAGTAGGTACCTAGTATTGATAATGAGACTCCCCAGATTTTGTGTGAGACTCTATCGCAATCTTGAGATTGCTTTATTAATGTGTCACTGAGTGTTGGTTGCTGGGATCTTGTTTGTTTTATGTCATTGAAAAAAAAAACCATTAAGGAAATATCACTATCCTACGATTTATATAAAATTGAATCATCATCATATAAAGGGACGTCCACTGTTGAACATAGACCGTACCTATGATAGGTAAAGCGATAATAACCGTTATAGCTCAATCAACAAGAATTTCATTTAGGATGTAGCGAAGCGACCTTGACAATAATTCCTCCGTCGTCGTGGGTAAACATTGCAGTGTGACAAAGTGATGTAGGTTTAATTAACAAATAATCCAGTAGTTGATATTTTTACTTTCGTCAGTGCTTTTATTTGTATTTTGTGATCATTTGTCAAAACTAATCCTAATCACTGTCGGAGGAATTATGGTTGTACCTTCACCTTCCAAGTTGATTGAACGAAGTTAAGTATGCAATTTTTTAAGTAGTTTACTATTTTACAAATTACTACAATCTAGATGCAACATTACCAGCTTATGTAATGAAACGATTTAGGTACTCACCTACATTTCGTAATTTTGCCATGCCATACCACAAACAGTTCTCTGACCTTCACCTAGTGATTACTGGTTTAAATTGCGGAAAGTAAGGTCATAATCCGGTATAATGGTAAACTTTGGGTTAGAGGTTTAGGTACTATCTGGGTGCAAATACGGAGGTCGCGTGTTCGATCGACAGCACAGTAGGTATATCGAGTATTTTCTGAATCAGTTCGCTCCCCTTTTACCTTCGGACTAAAGTTCACCTAATATCAATAGTTTATGACAGGTCATGATGAGCATAGGTAATTGTAAAAAGCAAACTACACTAAATATCAAATCCTACTTCTTGTGCGCTAACGTAAGAATGACCAATTGATGTAGGTAATGTGACCAGGCCTAAGAAACCACCAGTTGCGTGTTCGAATCCCACTAGGGGTTAATGTTTGTGTGATGAATAGCAACATTTATTCCTAAGCCATGAACGTTTACATAAATATTTAAGTATGTAAGTTTATCTGGCTGTTGTCTGTTATCTATATTCAGAATTTGCTTAGTTTGGGCCTGAATAAATAATTGGTGTAAATGTCCGAAGTTCTTTTAATGTAGGTAATATTTATTATTTAGCTTTACTACAACACGGACTTTTTCGGGATGAAATGCCTATGTTCCTCTGCGGGTCCCAGGCTACAACTCTGCCAAGTTTGAAAATGGTCACTTCACAGTTTAGGCGTGAAAGTCGGATAGACAGACTTTCGCATTTGTAATTTTAGTATAATTGTAAGAAAGAAAGGCTTAATAAAGCGATGAAGTTTTGTTTTTAATCACGATCTTTGCCATCTCTTTTTTGCATCAAAAGCTAAATGGTCTATCCTTTTTCCAGACTTCGGTTGGTTCTGTAATGCAGGACAGATACTTGAACATCAACGAAATCGAGAACTATGTGAATTAAAACAAAATTCGTGGGATAGATACCGGTGGCCGTACTTGTTTTATAACCCCCGACGAAAAACCACGTTGTGTGTGTGTCCAGTCTTTAGTAGGTACTATATTAATTCTGTGCCGTACATCAAATTATTATCTTCCAATGAGTTCTATTCTGTGGTCCTATTCAAAGAGTACCTAATGTCCTACTAAGTTTGGAGGGTTTTGGCGGAAACTAGCTTACATGCTCACAGCGCCATCTATATTTTTGGTGAAACACTGCCTTCTTCTTCTTCTTATTTTTGAGGATGGCAACCAGTCAACCTCACTGTCGAGGGACATTACTGCCAGTTTCGAGTGAAAAATTGCCCCGATACAAATTAATAATATACATAATATGTAGATGATATAAATATAATACCAAAAGTTAAAAAATATATATAAATAAAAAGCTATAGAAGAATTTTATGATGAGATAAATATTTTAGCATACATTTTACATATATTTTATTGGTCAGTGACAAAATAGAGGACAAGTTAACAGGGAGAGGCGCTTTATAAAACACCAATAAATTATAAAACGGCAATGACTGATATAAAGGACAGTCAAATAAAATATGGATAATGTTCCCATCTTCCAAACCACACTCGCAAATTGATGAGTCACGAACCCTAAGTTTAGCCAAGTGAGATGGAGAACAACAATGACCAAATCTCAAACGGGAAATAGTGGAAGAGAACTTTTTGTCGATTTTTAATTTAGAGAACCATGGACGCAAAGACACACAAGGTTGAGATTGGCGATAAAATTTGGCTTTTGTTGAATTGGACCAGTCTTTATTCCAATGTTCCTCGAGTAATGAGCGAGGAACACTAGACAAATCTTGGCTGTAAACCGATTTATTGTAAACACCTTGAAGAGCAGCTAGTTTAGCCAATTTATCAACAGCTTCGTTACCTTGGATTCCCACATGACTAGGGATCCATGCCAGAGTAATGTCTAGATTGTTGTTCGAACATTGCAACAAAATGCTTTTAATCTCCAAGGATAACGGATAAAAGGAATTCTTATTAGAAGGGTTTGAGAGCAAAGACTGCAGGCAACTAAGTGAATCTGTAAAAATGATTGATCTTTTAAAACTTTTTGATAAAATGTATTTTAAACATTCGAGGATACCCATGCATTCACCTGAGTAACTGGAAGTACTAGGAGAATATTTAAAAAGTTTGAAATAACCTGCATTATGATGTAAGAAAGCTGCACCTACACATTCGTCAACATTCGATGAGACGACTCGTTGCAAGGGACCATCTTCGTCAGTTAGTACTGACGATACAGTAGATTTCGATGCATCTGTGAAAAATACCTCAGCGTCCAAGAAATGTTGCTGGATGAAAGTCTTTAGCAATTGATTTGGCTCAACGGAATTTTTGACAATGCCTATTGATAAACGTATATTCGGAGTGAAAACCAATATTTTGTAGTCATAAAAGAAAAGTGGATGACAAGGAAAATTTACGACAGGATCAAGATTAATCAATTTCTTATAACTAACAATGAGGTGGGGAGGGGACCTGCAGCGCCAGAAGTTATTATTTTCCATTAGTCGTGATAAAGACCTTAATTTTGGTAAAATAGGATGACCACTGAATTGAGAAACTTTAAATAAATATCGATCTGATAAAAATTGCCTTCTAAGATGAAGAGGAGGATCAGAGCACTCAACTTGCAGAGCATTAATAGGGGTGCTCTTCATAGCACCTACGACTAATCGAAGGCTCTTAGACTGAATCAGGTCCAATTTTTTAAGGGCTTGCTTATTAGCAGGAGACATGGAGAATGTGCCATAATCCAATAGGCTTCTAATTAATGCATTATAAAACAATCTCATTGAACAAGGATGAGCACCCCACCACACACCGGACAATGCCCTCAGTACATTAATACTCTTCTCGCATTTTTTGCTTATATAGTTTACATGTGCCACTCCATTGAATTTTCCATTAAATTTTTTCCCCAAGAAGAAAACTTCTTCAGCTACTGGAATTACTAACTGATCAAAAGAAATATTTATTACCGGAATTACCCTTTTACGAGAGAAAACAACAATATTGCTTTTAGAAACTGATAATGATAAATTATGATTACGAAGCCACTCTAAAAGATTATTTAAAGAAACTTGCAAATCAGCCGTGGCTGCTTCAATAGAGCTGTTAGATGAATATATGAGAAGATCATCAGCATATTGAAGTACTGAACATGATGGTGGTATACAGTTATCTAAATCATGGGTGTAAATATCATAAAGTAAGGGACTCAAGACCGAACCCTGTGGCACACCTTGCCACAAAGTTCTAGGAGGGAGATCCGAACCTTGAACCCGAACAGAAAAGGTTCTGGCTGTGAAGAGATTAAATAAGAAATGAGTAAATTTGCTTGGAATATTCAACTTTTGCATTTTTAACTTGAGTGTAGACAGATCAACGTTGTCATAGGCAGCGCTAACGTCGAGAAAAGCTGCAACTAATGACTCATTTTTACTAAACGAAGTAAGAATATCTGTTGATAAAATGGCATGGTTATCAGACACAGATTTTCCCTTTCTAAATCCAAATTGAGATTGAGAAAGGAGAGAATTGTGTTCCAAGAACCATTCCATTCTATTCTTTATTAAATGTTCTGTTAATTTGCATAATACGGAAGATAAAGCAACTGGTCGATAAGAAGAAGATAACGAGGGGTTTTTAGATGGCTTTAATATTGGAATAATTATATGATGTTTCCAAGAAGGAGGGATCTGGCCAGTCTCGACAACGGTATTAATGATATCCAAAAAGAAAGAAAGTGTAGAAACTTTAGAATTACTAATAAAAGAATACGGGATTCCATCAGAACCCGGAGATGAATCAGTAACTTTATCTAGAACTAATTTAAGTTCCTTCATAGTGAAGGGAGAACTAATAGGATCGGGGTTATAAGATTCTGATGAATAAACATAAGGCAACTGGCCTATATTAGGAACCATGTCCGGAGCTAGATTATGGAAGAAAGAAGGCACCCATTCAATAGAAAATGAAGAAGAGTGATCTGCTGAAGAAGATCTAAAACGACGAATATTATTCCAAACAACAGATAGTGGAGTATCTGGAGAAAGAGAAGAGCAAAAGCGATGCCAACCCTCCTGTTTCTTTTTGCGGAGCAGTCGTTTCACTACAGCTTCGGTTCTCCTAAATTCCATAAATGTAGACAAATCAATAGAATTGCGACATGACTGTTCCAAATTATTTCTTTTTTTTATTGCAGTAGTACATTCATTGTCCCACCAAGGTGGGGAAGGTATTTTACCGATGGCAACATTCTTGAGGGGAAAAATGTCATCAGCTGCCGATAATAAATTTGAGGTTAAATTATCATATGATTGTAATACATTATCAATAGAAACAGACGGATTCTTCTTTATTTTACTCTCTACACACAAACTAAATGTTTCCCAGTCACAATCTTTGAGTTTATATTTCAGTAAAGGAGGAAGAGGAGGCACAAAGCTACTACTCGAAATGGAACCAGTGTAAGAAAGAACTATAGGATAGTGATCACTGCCATGGGATAGTGGTAAACAAGACCAAGTTAATAGTGTGGACAAGGAAGGAGAACATAAAGATAGATCAACAAAACTACGAGATTGACCTGGAGCGAATGGACGAGTGGGTGACCCATCATTCAACACACATAAATTCAAATCATCTATTAGATCAACAATATTTATCCCAAAGTGATCATTGACTGGGGCCCCCCACATTGAATGATGAGCATTAAAATCACCAAGGACTATTACAGGAGGAGGCAACAACTTTATGACAATCTCAAGTAATGGTACCACACTTCTATCCTTTTCGGAGATATATAAGGACAAAAATGTAGTACCACCCACACGAGCAGCAACCACATTGATATGGTTATTATTTAATGGTGGTAGTTGAATAGCATTAAACAAATGATTCTTTTTAATGAAGAGGGCTACCCCTCCCCATCCATCAACTCGGTCATCTCTAAGAATTGAGTAGCCAGGCAGACGATAGGTTGCATCTGGCTTCAACCAAGTCTCCGAGATGGCCATAACAGTAGGTTTGTGTTTATTTGCTAAAAATATTAATTCCGAATGCTTAGATCGTACACTACGACAATTCCACTGGATTGCTAGATCCATTACGGAGGTTTAATAGTGAAATTGAGATGGACTGAATAAGTTGGAGGGCAACGTTGTACGGAATAGAAGAATTTAAAATGAAATTTACTAAATTAGATAAGAGAGAGTTTAATTCTACGGAAGACGACTTAGAGACATGGGCTTCACCATCCAAGCCTTGTAATGCACAGCCGTTGGCTGCTGCAGGAATGATGAAAGATTGTAAGAGATCATTATGAGAATTTTTATCATAACCTGTATTCAAAGGCTTGTGCATTTTTGATTTAGTAGGAATAGATTTTTTAACCCACATCTTTTGATTTTCAGATACAGAAGGAACATTGGAGTTGTCAGAAGAAACATGGGGGCTGGCAGATACCACTTCGGCATAAGATTTTAATAAAGGAAAAACTTTTGCGGCCTCTAGATATGACACTGAATTTTTAGACATGTGTAATTTGATGTTGGTCTGTCTTAAATGCTCTGGACATGATTTACTTGAGGCCATATGAGCTCCGAAACAATTAACACAAGTGAAGTCATCCACTTGGCAAGTTTTCCCGTCATGATCTTGCCCACACTTAAGGCACCTCGGCTTGCTTCTACAGGCCTCTCTTGTGTGACCAAAGCGACAACAATGAAAACACTGTATAGTTGGATATACATAGCTCTCTACTGGAAGGGATGAATAGAAAGCGAAAACCCTCGAAGGTAAAGATTGCCCATCAAAGGTGAGGACGACTGACTGGGTGGGGATCCACTCAAAACCATTTGAAGATGGAGACTTTCTAGATAATCTGCGGGAACGGAGAATAGCACCACAACCCTCAGGAACTCTTACATTTTCCATAATTTCTTCATGAGACCAATGCTCAGGGATGCCTTTCACTATACCCATTTTGCAAATGTTAAAAGTAGGAATAGAGGCTTTATATTTTTTAGAAGACGCCAAACTCTCATTAAGTAAAAAAAGATTAGCCTCTTTTGGAGTGCTGAACGTTATGGACAATCTATTGCGGCCTATCCTCTTGACTCCATTTTCCAGGATGGCACGGAGACCATTTTTGTGCAAAAATTGTGAAAATGTTAGAGGGTGTAAGGATGATCCTTGTTTAGGGTCTGTCTCCATAAATTGAATATGGACAACGTAAGGGCCAGGGTCCTTAGTGGTGTATGCTGTTCTGAAAATGTTGGCAGTGTTTTCAGAAGGTGTGATGGCGGGAGTTGGAGTCAATTGCGTTTGTGAGACATTAAACTGTATATCCATGTTATTGTTATCCGAATCAGGCGCTTTGAAGTTATCAGCCTTATTAGACATTAAAGTGCATGAGTCTAAATGAAATTTAATATTTTTTGTTGACTTTAACTTGCTTTTGGAAATAGATGAAATTGGAGTTTTACGTTTATTTTTAGATGAAACAGTAAGAAACCCATCCGAATCAATATTGGCCGCAGCCGCCACTAAAGTATCGAGTCCTGATGATTGATCACTAGGATCGGGAGGTTTAGCTATCCTCGCAAGGGGAGGCTCCATCAATCCGCCGCCGACAGACAAAAAGCAAAAAACTTACCACTAGTTATCCTTATGTATATACAAACTAAATAAAATAAACTAATATAATACAAATAAACAGAAAATAAATAATTTACAAAAATTATCAAATTTTTAGCGCCCTTTCAGTTTCCCGCCAAAACGAACAAACACTGCCTTATAACACCGTACTTTATTCTTCCAAAACCACTGACCTCTATCTGAGAGGTACTGCAACATTCTGCAGCGCGTTTTATTTACGGCAAGTTCTATGGGCACAGGCACAGTTGGGGTAGTTGGTCTGTGGGCACAGGCGTCGTCGTCGTATTGTTTAGCGCGCAAATATTTCCTATTATTGCTACGCCATCTAGTAAGTCTGTAGAGCTACTTTGTTTACCGATTGGGCTTAGCCGACGTAATGAGCAGATCAAAATACTCGCGTGCGTGACACACAGCTCATAATATTGATTCGAACTTGGAAAATATTTAATCGAGTGCAACATCTAAACGCAGATATCAGCTGTCCCATCTGTCAAGGGACGGTCAGTCAGCGCAGCAGTTACGTCATTTCCGTAGGTCATCTCCATTCGCGACCCCTTCGACATCTATCTCATTTCCGCAAAGCCGTTGTCTCACGAGAGCAAGTAGGTAGATAAAACCATAAAACCTAACAAGGTCAATGATAAAACCGACAGAAGGAAGTGACGTTGGCATAATGTCAAAAAAAACATCAAGTGAAGTGATGCTATTATCATCTATGATTAGTGGTTCTGTATAGAGGAAACATGTATTTTTTTATAACTAGCTATTGCACGAATACCACAAGGTTAAACAGAAAAGTAATGAACAACAATGATTTCGTCATTATGATTGTCAGTGTGCGTATTGTTTTCTATTGTATATAACGACTTAGTGGTTATAGGTTTGTTCACAAGTGTTATTTACTTTTGTAGATATTTCTACCCATATGAAGAAACCACCGAGATGACTATATTGAGCAAAGTTATCGACAATGAACAGATGCTGAAAATCACCGCGGAGTTTGCCAGACTAGGAGGTAACGAAACCATTTATTAAATTACTATTTAGTGTAGAAAATAACCTTCATATCAAGTCTATCATGCCACATAGGAACTTGATGTAAAGTAGGTGTACAAATCTCTAAAGCTAAGTTCCTATTAGAAGATAAATCTGACACTCTTGTTTAGGTTCATATGCTTTACCGTGTCTTTCTTTTGCTACAATTCAGAACTATTACTGTCCTCAAAATAGTGAACTATTTTTATGTCCTTAATACTCTAGGAGCTATTCTTACTTAAGCAAACTTGATATTTGCTTGTTAAATTGAAAACAACCCGATGGTTTTCACCATTGTAGACACTGTTTTTTGAAATTGTATTTATATACCTACATACATACCTAGTAACATATTATATGCACTTGGAATGCACCTCTTTGCAGTTTTGTACTGGAGACATGTTAATGAAATGAATTCTGTTTCATTCATGTTATCAAACATATATTCTTGTTATACATATTTCAGATCGATGCTATTTGGAGAATTCTGGAGCTGTATTATATCCACAAAGTTTACTCCAGCATGTGAATGAAGATCTGATGAAAAATGTCTATATGAATCCACACACAGACAAGTACACTAGAGATTGTATTGAACAAATCCGATGCCTAATACTGAAGCATTTTAATGTGGATCCTTCAACATACAGTGTGATATTTACGTCTGGGACCACACAATCACTGAAACTTGTTGTTGAATCATTCCAGTTCGCCTGTGATGGATATGAAGTGTTAAACTGTGGATCCTTTGTATATTTAAGAGACAGCCACACATCTGTACTAGGTTTAAGAGAAATAGCTCAAGAAAAAAATGCAGATATTATACACATCTCACATGATGACTTCCTGAAAGCACTAAATCCTACACAATCAACTCCAACATCTAATTGGAAAGAAAAATATAAAAATGAAGGCAATACGCTACTGGTATATCCAGCACAGAGTAATTTTAATGGATATAAGTACCCAATTGATGGTATAGATAATATAAAAGATGGCTGTCTGAATAGTTATATAAAGAAACACTTATGTAAAGTAAATTGCAACTGGTATGTTTTATTAGACGCAGCATCTTATGTGGCAACAAATAAATTGGACTTGTCAAAAACTCAACCAGATTTTGTATGTTTATCATTTTATAAAGTGTTTGGTTACCCTACTGGACTGGGAGCCCTTTTAGTAAAAAATAGCAGCCAAGATGTTTTAAGTCAAAAAATATACTTTGGTGGCGGGACAGTTGATATAGTGCTAAGTAGTGAAGATTTCCATATAAAAAGAGAAAGTCTTTATGAAAGGTACTTTTTTCTTTGTGCTGAGTAAATCTTATGTTAATGTTAATATGGTTAATATATTTCTTTGTAATCTAATTTCAGATTTGAAGATGGAACAAATGCATTCTTATCAATAATCGCTTTGAAGCATTGTTTTGATACTATGCACCAATTAATACCTAAAATAGTTAATGACAATGTTATGGAAACAATCTCTCACCACACATTCTTTTTGAGTCAAGATTTATATAATCAGCTAAAAAAATTACGGCACCCAAATGGCAAAAAAGCAGCAGTTTTATACATGGACACTGATTTCACTGATATTGCAAGCCAAGGCAGTGTAGTAACTTTTAACCTTATGAGGCAGGATGAAACTTATATTGGTTATTCAGAAGTAGGTATTTTTAGTTGTGCATACATACATAATGTCACACCTGTTTCACCACAGACTTCCACTTGTTTTGTTACGATCATAAACTAATATATGGATATTTGGCAGAGTGGTAGACTGAGACCTGGAGAAGAATATAGGCTAATTTTCATCCCAAATGGTCTGCAATTTAGTAAGCGGGCGAAGCCGTGGGCAGCTATTCTTAATACTTTGGAGAAAAAGAAATGTTGCTTTTGTGTGTGGCAATAAAGTTTGAAATAAATTTTTTAGTTACATACAACATTCCCATAAAATAACATAATACCTAGGTAATTTTATTTTTCAGTTTCAACACTTAGCAGACCTATTTAGCATAAATGTTAGGACTGGATGTTTCTGCAATTCAGGTTCCTGTCAAAGGCATCTAAATGCAACTAACAAGGAAATGAAAGATATGTACAAAGCAGGACACAAGTGTGGAGATGACTTAGATTTAGTTAATGGTAGACCTACAGGAGCCGTGAGAGCCTCATTCGGATACTATAACACATTTGAGGATGTAGATAGACTAATGCAAATGATATGTCAGTGTTTCGTCAAAGCGAAATTCAAGAAACCTAAACGCCAGTTGACCAAGTATGAAATTACTGAAACACCAAAACCTAACGCCATTTATAATGGTGAAACATTGAAGTTATTAAATGACCAAAGCTTCTTCAAAAAAGTGGAAACTATATCAGATCCACCACAAACAGATTCGAAAATAGTATTGCAAGAAATAGCAATATTTCCAATAAAATCTTGTGGTGCCTTCAAAATTAGATCAAGTTGGAAAATAGGATTAAAAGGATTTGAGTATGATAGGGAATGGATGGTTGTCAAAGACAATGGTGTTTGCTTGACACAGAAACAAAATAGCCGTATGTGTATGGTACGCCCTAAAATAGATTTAAAAGAAAAAATTATGATATTGAATTTTAAAGGTTCGTATAACACAAATATGGACTGATAAATTACCAATCTGTATTTAATTTGCTTTAAAATGCTTGTAATTATTTTGTTTAAAATTTCAGGCAAATCTCCAATCGCCATACCACTGGAACCTAAAAAACAGACACAGAAATGTATTACATTTTGTCATAGTAAAGTTTGTACTGATATAGTGAAAGGTATAGACTGTGGAGATGAAGTAGCTGATTGGATATCCGAAGCTTTAGAAGTATCGTTCCTGAGATTAATCAGACAGTCCGGCAATGACTACAGGCTCCAAAATAGAAAAAGTGATAGTGATCAGAAGCTTTTGTCTTTGAGCAACCAAGCTCAATTTCTTTTGATTAATAAAGCTACTGTGCGGTGGCTAAGCAACAAAATTCAAGGTCCATTGTTTACCGACAATATTGAAGAGCTGACGGATCGATTTAGAGGGAATTTAGTAATTGAAATGAATCAGGAATTAGCAGAAAAAGAGTGGCAACGATTAATTATAGGAAAACACGAATTTAAGGTGAGTTGAGGTTGATGATATCATTGGGTCCATCATAATTATTTTATTTTTTTCAAATACGACAAATTCGAAATATACTCACTAGGTGGATTCTGAAAGCTAATTATAATAACTAAATATATTTGACTCCTGTTACACGGAGAATTAAAATATTTATAATTAATACCTATATATTAATGAGATTTAAAATATTAACAATGAGTAGATAAACTAATAATGTTGTGACGAAATAATAAATACAATTAATTATATTTGATATTAAATTGCGGTGCCCTAATGCATGTACTTACTATGATTATTTTGTAAGACCTAATGTTAACATATGAAAGCATGAATAAATGAATATGAATAAATTATAAATAAACATGGTGCCATTTATCAATAATTTAAATTCCTCAAAAATAGAATCAAAGCTATTTTAATATGTTAGGCTTCTCCAGTGCGCCTTGTGAATAATTTTGGATAATAATTGTTGTACCTATCTGAAATCTAATTTATCAAGCCACTGATGTGATAATCAGATATAATGAAAGTTAGGTCTATTGCTTTGGAAATAATAGAACTTATGCATTTCTTTGTCAGACAGTAGTTCAGTACAGATAATTTGTTGATCGATAATAAATCATCAATCAATATGTTTTTTTTTTTTTTTTTTTTTGAATCAGTAGGGATTCTGTTACATGAATTGATTAAATTTTTCAGGTTGATGGACAGTGTTCTAGGTGCCAGATGGTTTGCATTGACCAACAAACAGGCGAAAAAACTGTGGAACCGCTCAGGACAATATCTGAACAATTTTCGGGAAAATTACGGTTCGGTATTTACCTGAGTTATATTGGCGCCGTCGATGGCTCAAAAGATCACACTTTAAAAATTCATGCCCCAATCAAGCCTTTAACAAACGAAGAAGACATACGCAGGTGAAATTTTTCACAAAAAAAGTTTGTATGTTGTGTTCTAACTATTTGTACTTACACTTTAGTAGATTCAGAATACCTGTAGTTACGACTAACTACAGGTATTCTGTTAGGCCGACGCCTAACATATAAATAAATATATTTCGGACACTTACACCAATCATCTAATCCCAAACTAAGCAAAGTTTGTGCTACTAGATAATGGATAAACATATATAAATATTTATATAAACATCCATGACTCGGGAAAAAATGATCGTATTCATCACACAAACCCTTTGCGGGTTCGAACCCGCAACCGTTGGTTTTGCTGACAGGGTCACTATCCACTATACCAACCGGTTGTCTAAATATAGGAGGGGATTATCCCAGGTATATCCATATTTTACAAGCTTGACTCAACATTCCAAACTATAGTCATAGTTACAGATATGTTGTATAACTACCATAGTAGTTGTACAACTATGGTAATTTTTTGAGGTGCATTGGGTCTTCCATTTTAAATGTTATAAAGCACGTGTGCTCACACTCAAAGCTAGCCAATCTGAGCACCAAGTAGCCTGAAATACGCTCTTATGCAGGAGATGTCTGTACCCTGCAGACCAGCTATATTCAAACAAGATATACAGGGTTAATTTGAATTCGTGTAATACCCATTAACTGGTGACTCCACTCCATTGACATGACATTAGGAACAACTTTCCCCAAGGAACCATAGTCGAATACGATCAAAAAATTTTTTATTACCCATACAAAGTATATTCTGAAAACAAAGTAAACCATTTTGAAACCACCTTTTGTATGGAAGTACAAGTATTTTCGACTGAATTCCGCTATGGTTCCTAGTGGAAAGTTGTTCGTAATCAGGAGTGGAGTCACCAGCCGAAAATTGTGGGACTTCCATAATAAAGGTGATTTCAGAATGGTTTACTTTGTATGGGTAATCGAAAATTTTTTGATCGAATTCGAATATGGTTCCTTTGAGAAAGTTGCTCGTACTACAGTGGCGTCACCAGTTAATAGGAATTACATAAATTCATATTCACCCTGTATATGAATGTAACTAAATCGATAAATTAGCGGCATGGTTCTCGACAAAGAATAATGTCTTGTAATAAGTTCGACCGTCTCTTCTGAGTAAGTGTAGTAAAACTAAAGAGATGCTTTTAATATTCGATAGAAACATATCAGTACTCGTATACATAGATAGAGAGACCATTGTTAATGGTAAACGAAGGCGGAGCCCCAATGATGCTGCTATATAGCACATGTAGGTATAGCTTGTTGACAGGATGATAGATAAGTGTAGGTACCTACAAGGTACCTACCTACCTTTTACAGTGCAGTATTATTATCATACTGCATCCGTCCACTGCTAGACATAGACATTGGACTATGTCGTACTTACTTTTATTTTATGGTGCAGACGAATCCTCAACCGTTGTCATGAATTCAAAAGTAACATTGAAAAAAAAATAGTAAAAGCTGTTGCCCAATGATGGCTGTTATTATCTTTTCCATGAATTTATCTTTGTATATGAATTTAGTTATTTAACACGATAACTTGAGTACACGAACGTATCCATACATCACCTTTGACGAGAGGATTGAGAAGCGATCTCAGCGAGTAGAACTCAAGATCAGTTTATTAATTGTTTGTAAACGCTTTATTGTACAAAAGAAAATACATACATCAACTTACAAGACGCGCCTCAGGTGATACGGCCTCAAGACTTGTATTGAGATCGGTTTAATAATAAGCACGGAACTTGTGATATCGTCAACTACTCAATACGCATGTCTGGTGATATTGTCTCAAGACTGGTATTGATATCGGTTATTAATACGGGCTTTAGCGATTGCACATGTAGGTATCTACTTGTGTGGATGTCGCATACTGCTTTATGTGTAATTAAATTAATAACTTTTCTTTCTTCGTTACTGCTTTTGCAAAAACTTGATAACAACATACAACTATGCCAATAAATTTACTCAAATAGTAAGTAAGTATTCAACTAACATAATATTAATGAACTTGCATAACTATATTGTACAGGGTGAAAATAAAAAGCGATTGTTGAAATAGGATGGCAATTATTTTAAAATATTGAAGATAGCACATTTTACCCAACGGAACCCATTAATTTGAGTTTATGAATGGACCGCTATTTTAATTATAGGCGTTCTGTATCCGCCAACGTGTTAATTTTATGGGCGTTATAATATAACAGCTATAACTATATTATTATCTTGGATTAATTGGAATTGGAATTGGAATAATGTTGTCCTTGGGTAAAATTTGGTATTACCACATAAAATAAGAAACTACTTCACTGATTTTGATGGGGCTAACACTAATTGAGAAAGATGCATATTATAGTTTATTAATAGGTACACAGACAGAACTGCATTGGGTCAGTCTATTTGTGCCAACCGAATTGAAAAATATAGGCTTGTTACATAAAAAGGTTTTAAATATTTTTGATATTAATGGAGACAAGAGATTATGCCTTTTATAAGCACCATAACTATCTATGTACTACTGAACTACAACAAAATTCTTTTCTATATTCTGTTATTTTGTTGTGTTTGTTTATTTGCAGGTTCAAGGATTGGTTTTTTACATACTTTTTATCTAGTTGCTCTTGTCCCTGCGATAATGATATGGACATTATTTATGAACAATATGAAAAAATATTATAAAAATTTTAAAATTGTAGGTTTTTCTTTTATAATCTAGCTAATAGTTGTTGTTGCCTAGGTATTTAATTTGAATTTGTTAAAAAGAAATACAATTGAAAACATTAGGTAAATAACAAAAGAAAATCGAAATTGTGATAGATAGATAATAATTTTAGTAAGTAATAAAGTTTTCTATAAGTAATATGGAAACTATATTAGATAATAAGGTGTTAGTCTTACTCGTAGTTTAAGTACCTATTATTAAGTAAACAAATTTGATTTTATAATATATGCACAAATAGAACAGAACAATATGTTGAACTATATTCTAAGTTTATGGTATTGTATACAATTTTCTATTGAATTTCTTATTGAATTATGTACAGGGACCAATATGTATGGAATTTTATAAAGAAAAATTTACAAGAATTATCAATATTCTAAAATAAGAGCTTTATTGAATTTTGATTTGTAAGATAATGTTTGACTAGTAATTGTTACAATCTACAGAATAAATATTAAGATATCACACAGTTTATTGATTGTTGTCCTTTAACCTCCTTTGGCTCGGCTCCTTGTGAAACGTCATTCACTATCTGTGCAACCTCCTCATAATCTGGTAATGCCATTGTCTGCAGTTTTGAATAAATTAATTTGTCATTTACAGCTACCTCAAAAGACCCTGAAATAGTATTGCATGCGTTAGAATCCTGTCATAAATAAACTATATAACACAACTATAATATTGTACCTATATCAAAGTCCAAATAGCTGCTAATTTATAATATGTTATCATAATCTAATTAATATATTAATAAAACTAAAATAATGTCAGCTAAACACACAGATTATTTTTACTCTGAAACTAGGATAGGTTAATTTTCTAACTTCAGTCCATTCCCATTGGGTTAGACAATAGAACATCCACAATCTTGATTTAGACAAGTTCATTTTCAAAATTGTCCCGAATAGGGAATCAAACAGGATCTTGGCAGGCCAGTTGCTTTACAAAACCACTACGCCACTGAGCTTGCTAACTGTATTATGTTGTACGTGGCAGAGGTCTTACACAAATCTTGAAAATCTTTACCTTGCCGACCTCGTTTGCAAACGACAAGAGCTTCAGGAGTGCTTTCACGAATAGTTTTTGCAAGCGCCAGGCAATGACCTCCATAATCACAGACTCCACTAAAATTAGCAATACATATTCATAGTATAGGTAGGTTGTATGTACATGGTAAGTATAGTTTTTAATGAGTTAATAGTAATTCAAAATAAATAAATGATCTCGTCAATAATGAACACGGGATCTTCAACATGGCAATCCAAATCGTAAACACAAAAAGTAGGTAATTAATAAAGGATTAGCAGGGACAGTCTTTTCCAGTTCCTTGTAACTAAATTTTCTGTAATTCTCGAGCAGCACAAAATCTCCATATATATATCACTCTCATAACAAACATCCATATACTGAATACATTGTGCTGTGGTGGGAATTAGACATAGTCTACCACAGGTTTGCAGAAGTGGATAAGACCGACAAACGATTCGGATTCTCATCGAACCACTGGGCATGTTACTTTAGAGCCGATAAGTATAAACAAGTGATGGTTGAGTGAGCTATTCACGAACTGATACAAAATTGATATTTTATACATATTACAGAACACTAATTAAAATAGAGTCAAGTCATGATAAACTTCAAAAATCTCCACGTTGCAAGTTCGTTTAGAATAAGGAAAAAACAAAACGTGGCTATATTGTCTTTCTGTGGTCGTTCGTTGCGTTCGCATTCGGTCAAGTAACCGACAAATCGCGAACGGTCAAAATAGCGATTGGTCCATATTCATATAATTTTATAATCGCAAATGGTCAAATATTTACATCATTTCATAATTATTTCTAAGTAGGTTTATAAAAGTATGAATTGTGTCATAATTATTTTTATTGACGACCTGTTTGGTGTAGTGGTTAGCAACTCTGACCACTATACCAAAAGGTTGCGGGTTCGAATCCCGCTAGGGGCATATGTTTGTGTGATGAATACGGACATGTGTACCCGAGTTATGGATGTTTTCATTTATAATACAATACAATACAAATACTCTTTATTGCGCAAAATAATTTACAATAATTTTGATGATAACAATAGAACACAATATAAGTATTTATTTACAAAAAAAAAAATTTATGTATTAAATCAACCATCTGGTATCCACAACACAAGCATATAGTTGCTTACTGTGGAACTAGATGGCGCTGTGTGGTATGTCTAAGGATATTTATTATTATTATTCATTTATTACGTGACAATTTGTATCAAAGAACAATGTCGCAACTCCTCATTTGAATCACGTATGCATATGTATATGGCATTCCTATTATTTTGTAAATTAAAATATGAGTAATCAACGTTTGGTAGTCATATTTCATTTATGTACAGTACACATCAGAGGGAACACCTTCAATCTTTCGACCTTTGTATAGTATTACGAGCTCATCTTTTACTGGCAGTTTTACGCCAAGGGATCTACACTCTAACGAAAATAGCTTCCCACGGGCGTAACTTCGGATTTTCAGACGGATTCGGAGACAACATGTTTTGAGAAGCTTTGTTTTTGCAGCATTTTTCTAACCGCCTGATCTGCCAAAAGAATTCCATTCACAGTTGGCGTTATTAAACGTTTCGCTTGTCGGTTTCTATATTATTTATTTTTGACAATTTCCTGTCCCAGTCAGCATTTGAAATAGAAGCGGACAGAGAAAAGGTTTTAAGTAGGTAAGTAAGTAGGTAGGTACCTACTTACTTAAATAGGTGAGCCGCAATCAATAAGTAAAACTTTTATCTACAAGGTAGATTACGTAGTTACCTTTCATCTGCATCCATCACAACTCCAACTACATACTTTACGATCTATCCAGTAGACCAGCTCAATTCAAAAATTTATTCTTTCAACGTATTATTGCAAAACTTCCGACGAATTTTCAATTGTTTAGTTAGGTTAGTCCATACAAAACTAATTATGTATTGGCTAAAATTAAGTTAATTTACGGACGTTTCTTAGTTTAGACGATATTTGGTGATCTCGAATAGCAAAAATTTGTTTTGAACTGAATTGAATTCGATTAAACTAAAATAAGTCAAGTCCTGTGCAATTAGTTAAGTTTGTAATTTTCTGAATAGCAAACGTCATTTGACTTGTGTACATCCGAATCGGACACCAATATCTTACTAATATTATAAAAGTGAAAATATGAAAGTTTGGACGGTTGCTCTGCTTCCACGTCTAAACGGCTGAACGAATTCGGATAAAATTTGGAGTGGGATAGAGCATTCTCTATACTAGTATATAATTATACATATAAACGGATTTCACACGGACGAAATCGCGGACAACAGCTAGTATGTAGGTAGGTCACATAATTATGGAAAAGAATGTGTTTGTCCAGCTGTGGACGTCTTTCTGTATGTATGTACCAACAAAACTTTTATTTTCTGAAGGAATTGAATGTTTTCATTTTCTTTTCATTGTGTATAAGCCATTATTTACGTCTGATAAGTGTGGCGGTTTCAAAATATTTGCAATATTGACTAAGATTTTGGCAGTGTGCAAATTTGTTGGTTAGTGATAGACCTTTATAATTGCTATTTTGACGGTTTACGATTATGACTATTTGCAATTTTGACCGACTCCGTTTTTTGTCGAAGTGTCTATTTATCGACCGCGCGCCCCCCGAGCGTCTGGGGATTTCAAACTATTTTAATCTTTGAAGATTTCGAAAAAGTTGGTAACAGTAAAGAAAATGTGTGTTTTATTGTTATAACGTCGAGATAGGCGGGTTGTGTCCCGGAATGTGTTAAACCACCCTGGCGGTTTGGGACAGGCGATTTCTGAAAAAGTGACAAAGAAACATGTGTGTATTGACTAGCCCTAATCGATAGCGTTGCGACCTTAATAACTAGGTATAAATTGAAAATTTAGAAAACCCTCAAGAAAACAAAGGATTATAGTTAATCATCCAGATAAACCAAACCAATGTCATCATCATCATCAGCCCGTAAACATCCCCCTGCAGGGATATACAGTGGTGTGCTTAGGGTTTCAGAGTAGGGTAGTAGAGTAATATTTAATGAATGATTTGTGGTTTTTACACAGTTAATGAAGCTAAATAGAACTTGTTGTCGTTCGGTTCAATCTGTAGGGTATTTTCAATTCCTGTACTATTTAAAGATTAATAAAGTTTGATAGAAGTCAATGTTTCTGATTGAGTGTTTTATTAAGGCAAAGACATACCGGGCTTTTAGGCTTATATCAAGATACTGCCACTGCGGATATAGGCCCTCCCTCGTATATGAGGGAGTATACAGTCTGCTGGTCCAATGAGGGTTGGGAACATCTTATTTTTCAGGCATGCAAGTTTCCTCACTATGTTTACCTTCACCATTTAAGGGCAGTCGGATAAATGCACATAAGTAATTAAATTTAAAAACTCATTGGTACATGGCCTGCCTGGGAATCGAACCCGGACCTCCTAAATTGGGAGACCGCGTCATAACCGCTGAGCCACCGACGCTCAATGTGTTAAAAGCTAAATAGTAGGTATTTATCTTCACAACGGCTTAACCAATGTTCATCAAACATGGCTAGGCTAATAACTTGTCTCCTTGTTTAGTCTAAAGCCCGTATTACAGAATGTTACTCAAGCAGAGGTCTCCGCTTGAGGACAGTTAAAAGGGACCACTTTATCTAACTTGTATAGCGGCATCTGTTTCTAACTCAGATCTACCCTTGGGCAACATTCTGAAATATGGGCCTTAGTGTCAGTTAACCTGAATCTGTGAGTACAGGAATAAAGGATTTGTTAAGAAAAATTGGCTTCAAATATAATTAGGTACCTACCTACCTACTTTTATAGTCCGAATTGATAGAGCTGTCAATACAAACATCTTTTATTATAGTACATTTTTGACCTAGAGCACGCCCACACGCTGCTAGGGCCCCAAAATGACTGAAAACATTTATGATTCTCTAATTTTCTAAGCCTTTAATAAAATTTCTAAGCCTTTTTCGTTCAGTAGGTACCCAGCTATCTAAATACACTTCAACCTAAACAGGGGTTCGCAGTAATTAAGTCAATTAAGATACCTAAACCACTTTTGCCCAAACATAGGTATGTAATTAAATTAAGAGTAGAAATTGGTATATAGGTACAATTGTACTCACCAATACTCCACATCAACTTTAAGGTTTTCCTTTTCGTTTATTTCAGTCATAATTTATCATAAATTTTTTCTATAAAAGGCTCTCTAAAAAGGAACAGCCTTCAGTGTTGCGTTTTTCCAAGGCAATATACGTCTGGTGAATTATATAATACTCGGTTTATTATAAACTGATCTAATTTACGGAAAACCACGGAGCATTGTAAACTGTGCGAGAAGATAAACCCAGCAGTTATATTGCATCGTCCGTCACATTTCATACTCAGATCTCAGTCAGACAGATTACAGAAATCGCACAGTAGGAAGGTACTTGTCTTTCGCAGAAAACTACTTTCCTGTAATCTGAGACTATCATACACTGAACTCGTAAAGTTAGTTCTACTCTTTAAAATCAGACTGCATCATCTTGTCGATTGCCATTGCCATCAATTCATTCTTTCAGTAATAAAATGCATCAAATCAGTCTGAGATCAAACCGCACCAAACATTATTTGCAAGTGATTTTTTTGATCGCTATTCGCTTGCCTAAACAAACATCAAAAAAACAAACCAGAAAACAGCTGATTGGATTTTTTTATTTTAAATCACTCCTCTGGAAGAAGGCAAAGGGATCTTAGCCTATACAGCCATGCATTATTCATCTTCTTCAGTATCAGTCAAAACAAGTCATTCGTCGTATATAGAGTCTAGTCACGGCTAAGTCAATCTTGAGTAAAGTGGCAAAATGCTTTACGAAAGATTGCCCAAAACTTTTTCCGGTTGAACGTTTAGTTGCCCGGCTGATAACGATGCCTAATACGACATATTTCTAAGATTTGTTTATATCAAAAGGATTGTGAGGATTAGTACTTTACGATTATGCATAAATTATTGTAGTTTGTAGCGATGTTTTGAGTCTGATTTCAATATGAATTTTTTTCGCGTTTTTTTTTTTACGTTTTACTTTTACGTTTTGTCTAAGAAATTAATAGTGAAAATGAATAATATTTCATTTTTCAGTATATTCATATACTTTTCTTTTGATTGAAATACGTAGGATTTGATAGAGATGATATAAACTTGAACGTGTTCGCCTTCGAGCGAGTTGACAGCCGCATGAATTATTGTGGAGTTGGTATATTATTACGATGCAACAAAAAAATTAAATATACAGACATTTTAACAACAATCGCAACATGAAACTGGTGCTGTTGACATTAAGTCTTATAATTAGAACATTCTGACTTTTGAAGCTTAATAATGGCAGAATATTGTGCAGCAAAAGTTAGTGATGGTGTACAAGTGAAGCGAAGTGTAAATTAAAGTGCGAAACTAACTTTCGGGTTCTCACAAGAAGCCGTCAAAATCTTTTGTAAAGCATTCTGTCTCTTTACTGAAAAATGACTTGACCGTGACTAGACTCTGTATACGCCAAGTATACGACGAATTCCTTGTTATAACTGAGATTCGCTAACTAAGTCACGGCTGTATGGGCTTAGATCCCTTTGCCTATTCCGAGCGGAGCGAATAAAACAAAAAAAGAATGGAAGGCGCGGGAATCTCAAAAGGAAAAGGCGCTTTTTTCTTGTCCAACTTTTTGAAAAATCTTTGTAATTGTATTATATTGTAAATTACCATTGTAAATACTTTGTAAAACCAATTAAGAGTCTTCAGTTATGGGGAAAGCTGGGAAGAGGAAAAAAAGGAAGAAGGAGGATGAGGCTGAAGACTCTTCAACAGAATCTTCAGATTTCGAAGAAGATAGCGATAAGTACCTGCCATTTAAAGTTCCAAATTACATGAGAAAATATCCGGAAAATACCAACAAAAAAGAATACATTGTTTTTCTGTCTCACAACGATGACAATAGACCATTTACTGACAAAGACCGCTTATCTCTCTCACAAGGCATCCGTAGACATTGTGTCTCAGGTATATTGCACTTGAGACCTATCAATAAATATAAAATTGGTATTACATTCGATCTATCCAATAATGCAAATGTTTTTATACAAAACCAAAAATTCCTCGATGATCTTTCTCTAAAAGCCACCATACCAGCGACAGATACTGAGGTGACCGGGGTTCTGTCTTCTGTTCCTCTGGACTTATCTAACAAAAAGATATTTTCATTAATAGGGAGTTCAAGGAATATAATTCAAGTACGGCGCTTTATGCGTAGAACAAAAACTGATACTGGTATAGTATTTCAGCCAACACAAACTGTAGCGGTAACATTTGCCTCTACCCAATTACCAGAATATGTATATCTGGATTCATGGAGACATGAGGTGACTCAGTACATACCACCAGTGAAACAATGTCTGAAATGTTTGAAATATGGGCATATAGCCAAATATTGCAAAAATGCAGAGGTCTGCTCAATTTGCACAGAAAATCATCATTTTAAACTGTGCAAAGAGGACCCTAAAAATGCTAAGTGTGCAAACTGCGGTGGTAACCATGTAGCTATCTCAGTATCATGTCCAATTAAAAAACAAAAAATTGAAGAAAATAAAATACAATCTCGAGCAGTCAAATATTCGGACTTATTTAATGAAAAGACATTCCCCCAATTAGCAGCAAAGTCAGTCGAAATGCAAATGAATAATTTAATAAAATCAGATACTTTCATGAACCTTTTAGTAGAAGTCATAACTAAAGTGGTTACAAATAAAAACAGTACCCCAATTAACACTAGCTCCATTAGGGAGGTATTAAATGATACTCTCAGTAAAAAATCTTCAATCCCCAAATAATGGATAATACACTCAATATAGTTCAATGGAACGCGCAGAGCATAGGTAACAATAGGCATATATTAACTCAGTTCTTACATGAACAAAATATACATATAGCAATTATTTGTGAAACTTGGTTAAGACCTGAACAAAGATTAAATATTAGAGGCTATAAGATAGAGCGTAATGACTGTGGCAATAGACACAATGGTGTAGCTATTTTAATTCACAATAGTATCATGTACACTCTACTAAATACATATTATGATGATTCTTTGCAAAACATATGTGTACGTATTAAAATTAATAAGAAGGAAATTAGTATAGTCAGTTTTTATAGCCCAACAAATTGTAGTCCAGCTTTTACTAAAAGTAAATTAGATGCCCTAATAAAATCGATTCCTGGTCCAATTATATTGTCAGGTGATTTCAATGCTCATCACACCTCTTGGGGTTGCAATTCTGTGACACCACGTGGTAGAGATGTTTTGGATGTAATAGATGATAATAATTTGATTTTGCTTAATGATGGTCAAGCAACAACTGTTGGTACTTTGACTTGGCGTCCGAATGCTTTAGATTTATCCATAGTTTCACCGACGTTGGCCCTTCTTTGTGATTGGTCTGTACATGATGACCCACTTGGTAGTTATCACCTTCCTGTAATAATCAAAGCTTGCGTTAGTAATGAAGCAACAGTCAGTAGCAAAGCAAATAATGTCAACTTGCCCATCTATCCAAATTATAAAAGTGTAGAATGGACAGTGTATAAAAAATGTGTAGATTCCCTATTGACAAACTTTGATGTCGATAATTTTACGCCTTTAGAAGCTTACAGTTTATTAAACGCTTGACCTGTATTCGAAACCTAATTAAACATGAGAGAATAGCATCATTCGTTTCTAAACCGCGCAAGTGACGTACTTCCGATCCGTCTTGACCCCTTCCACCGGAAATAACATTCTCCCCACCACCACCACCACCAGGCAGCTTGAATTTTGGTATTCGAGTTTTGAATCATTAGCGTCAAGTTTACCGACCGGTGAGGTCGTCTAATACAATCCTGTGTATCGATCTACCGGACTGCTGCGCAAAACTGTTGAAGTATAACTTTAATTATTTAAAACTTCACCTTAGTAGTGACGGTTATATTATTCATATAGTTTTCAGTTACAGATTTATAAGTTAAACGGTGTTACCGTTTGTAAAGAATAATAATGGATCCGTCTGCAGAGGAGGAGACTAACGTAGGAACAGAAGCAACGGTACAAAAATCGAAAAGAGGAAGAAAAAGGAAGGTATCTTCATCAGATTCAAATAGCTCGTCTCCATCCTCCAGGTCTTCCTCAAGTTCGTCGTCTTCTGATCAGCGAAAAAAGCGTTCAAAACGCAAGCGGAGGTATGATGCACATAATATCAAAAAATTATTTAGCGAAATCAAAGATCTTAAAAAACAGATTTCATCACGACCAGATCGTGTCCAGTGCGGTTCGGAGTGCCTTGACGATTATGTGGACCCCAATATTAGCGGGGAACTATATAACGCGGAGGAAATCGAGTTAAAAGATTCTTCAGTGAATACTAACAAAGAATGTAGCTTTTCCATCGGTACTAAAATTAAAGACCCTGTAGTTCCACCGGCTTCACCGGAGCTCGTTCAACAATTAAAAGATTTTCAGCACTTTGAACAACAAGACTGGAATAACGTACGGTACTCCGAGGTGCAAAAACAATATCTTCACTCTCCAGGTTTTACAAATCTCGAAGTGAATGAAGAAGTAAGACGTTATGATGCATCTCGCTCAATCCTCGGCACAGAAAAAGCCTTCGCGTGCATCACCTACGCTTTGCTTAAACAACGCAACGCGTTACAAAGCGAGATTAATAAGATTTTATGCTGGGTCCAACAAGAGGGTACATTAACATTCGATGATATTTTTTCTAAATTTAACGAACTATTTTCCATCAGCGATTATAGCAAAACCTTTAACGATACTCTGCAATTAGTTTGCGGCCACAGAGCCGAATTGGTTCAGCTACGGCGAGAAACTATACTTGCGTCAGTGAAAGACCCACTATATAAAGCGAGTTTACGAAAAATACCGCCTACATGCTCTGACCTGTTTGAAACAAATAAGTTTACCACAACCTTAGAAAAAGCAGGAGGTGTGCAAAAGATTTTCTGGCCCAAGCACAAAGATCGCCCCTCTGCACCGCAGAACGATCTCACTACGTCTACTACTCCAGGAACCTTTCACAATCAAACCAAGCCGTCAACCTCGAACGCTTATTATAAAGCTGGTGGTGGGTCCGGTCAAAGTACAAATCGAGGTAGATCAAGTAATTCCTTTCGAGGCAGAGGAAACAAAAATACTAGGGGGACCACAAAAAACCCATCGAATAGGGCACGTTCTCCCTCGTCCTACCGGGACAGGAGACACCATACCCAGAAGCGAAAATATTGACTATGCCAGGACCTTTCAGGCCGGCCAGCTCCGTCGATACCGGAATCGATGGAAAGAGCTGGGAGCTCCGGACTATATTCTCACGATTTTACAAGGTTACCGCATCCCATTCGTGAAAAAACCACCTTTGGCTCCGCCAAACCAACACAGTCCAAGAACTCCACTTACAACGGATATGAGAACAGTTTTAAATACCATGAAGAAACAAGGTGTGTTAAAATTAACGCGACCATCGCCCAGCTTCATTTCTCCAATCTTCCTGCGTCCAAAAAGCGACCGCACATGGAGACCCATATTCAACTTAAAAAACCTAAACAGGTATGTAAACATAGGCAAATTCAGATTAATAAATGTTCAACGAGTACCAGACTTTCTCCAACCAAGAGATTGGATGGCCAAGGTCGACATTCACCAAGCCTACTTCCACCTGGCCGTGTCCAAAAGCCACAGGCGGTTTCTAAGGGTACTTGTGGGAGAAAAGAGCCCACAATTGTTCGAGATGACCTGCTTGCCCTTCGGGCTCAGTTCAGCTCCCAAGGCCTTTGCCTCAGTGACAAACTGGGTAGCGCAGTACCTTCGGGATCAGGGTGTCCGTCTCCTTGTGTATCTCGACGACTTTTATCTAGTACATCAGGAGCGAGAAATCCTCAAAAAACACGTGACCCTCACGATGAACACACTGAGGCACCTGGGTTGGCAAATAAATACAGACAAATCTGTTCTTGTACCTCAGAAATTCCTGGAATTTCTCGGCATAATGTGGGACACCTGGTTAAATATCAAATACATACCGGAACGCTTAGTAATAAAGACACAGTCCCTAGTGTCTGTCTTAATAACCAGACGAAAGACTACCCTGAAAGAACTTCAAAGTCTTATAGGAGTACTGAATTTTGTAAGCTTTGCTGTACCCCGAGGCAGGTTAAATTACCGGTACTTACAAATTCAAGCCAACAATGCTTTGAAAAACCCTCAAAAAACTTTCCCACTGCGGATGGAGGCTCTGCAAGAACTAAAGTGGTGGCATACGAACTGTATAAGAAACACTCTAATCCATACTCTTATGCCGACTCACTATCTAACAACAGATGCGAGCGACATCGGTTGGGGTGCCAAATTAAACAACATGTCTCTGATGGGTTCGTGGCTACCCACAGAAAAGAACCTTCACTGCAATATGAAAGAAATGATCGCCATCCTGAACGTGGTCAGAGATCACGCTCCGCACCTGAGTTCCGAATCGCTACTAATTCAATGCGACAACAGGACCGTAGTTTCTTATTTGCGAAACGAAGGGGGAGCGAAATCTCTAAAACTAACACAATTAACGATGGAGATACTCCGAATCCTCGATCAACACAACATACACATGTTAATTTATCACATTCCAGGCAACTACAACTGCGACGCAGACCGCCTGTCACGACACAGAGAACCACCGGAATGGCACCTATTACCACGAGTGACCAACATATTGTTTGCAAAGTGGGGTGTTCCTGTCATCGACCTGTTTGCGTCACGGAGAGCCCATGTTGTACCAAGGTATTGTACGATCGACAGAACCGACAATTTAGCAAGTCAATTCGATTCCTTGAACCACGATTGGGTGTACGAGCTAGCATGGGTATTTCCTCCACCATTCCTTATACCGAAAGTGCTGGCCCACCTCAACAGAGCACGCGGGATTTTCTTGCTCGTAGTCCCTCGATGGAAGAAAGTTTATTGGAGACCGGACCTCAAGAGCCGGTCGCTATCGCCCCCATTTACTGTGATGAACCTAGACCTAACCTTAATAGACGTAACGACGGGTATGGCCCCACCCAACGCAAAGGAAATGACACTGGAGGTATGGAGAGTTGGGGGTGGACTGAATACCTAAACAATTGGACCGAACAACAAAAATCCCTCTTATTTTCCGGTTGGCGCACGTCCACTCTCAAAACATACAAACCAGCCTGGAACCGTTGGATCACTTGGACAAATAAGCATATAATCAATGCTGTTAAGCCGACAGGTTCGGATTTAGCAAGGTTTCTGAGTGACCTTCATCAAAAAGACGGGTTGTCATTAAACACTATACTACTTCATAAATCTGTCATTTCTACGTTCTGTGATCCCAATGACAATAATAGGTTAAGCTCTCACATTCTGGTAAAACAGGTATTGAAATCCATTGCCCTATCTAAGCCTATGCCTACAAAACCCCCTATTTGGGATATAAATACTCTCGTACATCACCTAAATAATAAAAGTCCATTGACTAATAATATCTATGAAGCTTCACAAATTACAGCAGCAATACTTTTACTTTGCTCGGGGCGGCGTGTACATGACCTAACACTACTATCTGTAACACCTGATCGTTGTTTGATTTCAGAAGACGAAGTAATATTGTGGCCGAAATTTGGATCCAAAACAGACACAGCGAGCTATCGCCAGTCTGGATGGAGGTTAACCAAAAATAAGGATAATAAACCTTTAGATCCAACACACTGGATTCGTCATCTTATCACACTCTCGAAGAGACGACGCGAAGAGGCTAAGTGTGATAATTTATTCTTAAGTACTACAGGTTGTCCTAGACCGGCTACACGCAGCATGATTGCGGGCTGGTTAAAGAATCTCTTTCGAGAAGCAAAAATAGAAGCAACTCCAGGCAGCTTCAGATCAGCAGTTGCCTCAAAGAACTGGGTTGAAAATTTTCCCCTTGACGACATTTTATCAAGAGGCAATTGGCGCTCAACTAATACTTTTACAAAATTCTATCGTCGAGAAATACAATCCACCAATAATAACAATTCATTGATTACGAATTTGTTTACTCCGATAACATAATGCTTGATTATAGACTTCTAGAAAAGTCAAAACTACTTTTGCCTGTTATATATTGTGTAATTCATAAGTTTAACCTTTATGTACCTCTTCGAAAATTACTATTAATTTACTGTATTGCTATGATATAAACAGTACTTACCTGACATAATTATGTTATGAATTGTTTGTAAACAACAATCGACAAGTTTGAAATATAGGTATATGTCAGTAAATAAAACAGCATGATTCATATTTTGTTTTTATTCAATAAACCAACAATCTTATTTGCATTTAATATGTAAGGTACACTCCATGAACCCATCTCTTTACAAAATGTTTCACTTTCACGCAGTCGTGTCTTATTATTTTATTGTATGTAGGTACTTACTATAGTACCTAAATTATTAAAGCTCAGCTCAGTATTCCACTAATTGAATCACTCCAATATATTTTTACTTCCTTGTAGTTGTGACGGAGATTGACAAAAGTACTCTCACTCTTGCTCCGCCAATTATTCACATTAGCGTCACCAATTTTCACCAACCACCACCAAGGCGATAACAAACACGTCTCTCATGTTTAATTAGGTTTCGAATACAGGTCAAGCGTTTAATAGCAACGTTTTACCTGAAAATAAAACGTATATTAAACCTTACCTTATTCGAAACCTAATATTTTAAACTCTGCCTGGTGGCTTACAACATGAGGACCTAATGATTCAAAACTCGAATACCAAAATTCAAGCTGCCTGGTGGTGGTGGTGGTGGGGAGAATGTTATTTCCGGTGGAAGGGGTCAAGACGGATCGGAAGTACGTCACTTGCGCGGTTTAGAAACGAATGATGCTATTCTCTCATGTTTAATTAGGTTTCGAATAAGGTAAGGTTTAATATACGTTTTATTTTCAGGTAAAACGTTGCTATTTTGCAAAATTTTACATACTGCAATTCAGAAATCCATTCCCAGTTATGCTAACAGTAGCAGAAGACCTCTATCTAGTTATAAGCCAAGAAAAAGAATTCCTCTCCCATGGTGGAATCAGAAATGTTCTGAGGCCGTCAATAGATCCAAACAAGCTTATGTAAATTTCAAATATAACCCAACACAAGATAATTTTTTGGAATTCAAACGGCTCCAAGCTGTTAAAAAAATCATATTGAAAACTGAAAGAAAGAACAGCTGGACATCTTTGTGTAACAGTTTTAACCGATGTACCCCATTGCCTATAATTTGGAACCACATGCGCAAGTTTAATAAGACATTTGTACATAATAATCACAACAATGATAGTTGGGTTCTAGATTTTCTACAGAAGTATACTCCTGACTCTGTAATCACCAAAACTAATTTTTCATTTACCAATCAGACCAAGTCCAGTAATGATTTCCCCCTAGAACCATTTTCTTTTCAAGAATTAAAGTCAGCACTTTCCTCTCGTAGAGACACGGCCTTCGGTTTGGATGGAATTCCTTATATCATGCTCAAAAAACTAAGTAGCAATAGTCTCAATATGTTTTTGTACACTCTAAATTACCTTTGGAAAAACAACGAAATTCCTGATGATTGGAAAACAGACTGTCTCGTTCCAATTTTGAAACCAGGTAAACCTAGATCATGTAGAGATTCTTATCGGCCTATAGCCCTAACATCTTGTATGGGCAGAATATTCGAACAACTTTTAAAGCAAAGATTGGAATTTTACATAGAACAAAATAAATTATTACCTCACAATCAATTTGGTTTCCGTAGAGGTTTTTCAGCACGAGAAAGCATCTGTCAATTTCAACTTGATATGCGGAAAAGTCTCGAGAATAATGGGTTTTTATTGTCGGTTTTCTTTGATATTGCTAGTGCTTTCAATAGTGTTAACATTGACATTCTGGCTGGTGAGTTACTCTCCATTGGCATACCTGAAAAAGTTGTGCATTGGATCTGTAAATTTATGTCAGAAAGGAAAGTATTTGTGAAGTGTAACTCTAATTTATATGGCCCCAGATTATCTTCTTTAGGTGTTTGTCAAGGGGGCATTCTGTCTCCACTAATTTTTATTTTGTACATACGTCGTTTAAATTTAATATTAGGGTCAAATGTCAAAAATCTACAATTTGCTGATGATTTAGTGGTTTATTTAGCTGGGCATAAAATTAATGATGCAGCTTGTATCCTGAATAATACATTAAAAGGTTGTCTGGTAGAAATCGCTTAATAGCGATAAGACCGCCTGGTTGTACAATTATAATTTATTTATTTTTTTTGAAGCTATATTAAGAAGTGTATTGTAGAATTTTGTGCAATAAAGTGTACTTGATTGATTGATTGATTGATTAAAACAATTAAATGATTATTTTTCATTTCTAAATTTAGAAGTAAATGTATCTAAGTCAAAGGTCATTGTGTTTGGTAAAAGAAGGACAATTTTGCCTGCTATTTATTACAATAGTGTCTCACTGCCTGTTTCATTTGAAGCCAAATTTCTTGGTATTATATTTAATCATAATCATTCATGGAAAAGCTATGGTGATCAAATAGTAGCTAAGGCAAACAAAGCTCTCAATGTGTTAAAATCTTTGTCTACAACTTATTGGGGTGCAGATCCTAAAATACTATTAATGTTGTACAAATCTCTGGTAAGAAGTCATTTTGAATATGGGTTCCTTTGTTTTGCATTAGATAAAAAGCTTGTTGAAATGATGGATAAAATTCAAAACAAAAGTCTTCGTTTAATTACTGGTGCATTTAGAACTACCCCTATCAATGCAATGCAAGTCGAATGTATGCTTCCTCCAATTTCTATACGTTTTGTCTACCTCAAAGAGAGATTTTTGCTAAAGCTGTATACATTACAAAATAATCATCTTCTTGTAAATCTAATAAAATCGCCTCAACAATTTGCTAGTAAACCACTTTATATTCTTGAAGATTTACCTGATACACTCCAGTTCCTTCAAAGTTTAAATATCCATAGAAGTGATTCCATATTGCCATGTTTCCAGGGTTCCTATAAAAGTAAATATGTACCAATTAACGTAGTAATAGATCATAGCCTAAAAACTAAAGAAGAGGTATATGAAAAGCTCAACAATTGGATGGGTCATAGATTCGTATACACTGATGGGTCCAAGAATGACTCTAATACTTCATTTGCTATATACGATAGTAGATCTAAAATAGGAATCGGTTTCAAAATTGACAAACATGCTAGTATCTTTACAGCTGAAGCTGTAGCTATCTTATTCGCTCTAAAACATATTCAAGAATGTTACCAGAACAATAGTTGCCACAAATGGGTGGTGGTTAGCGACAGTATGAGTGTACTAACTGCATTATCACGCAATAAAATTCATGCTAATATTAGCTACTGTCTATACGCAATAAAACAGTTGTGGTTGACTTTATATTACACAGACGTTGTGGTTGATTTTCTATGGGTTCCATCACATGTTGGAGTCTCCGGTAACGAGAAAGTAGACTATTTGGCGCATTCCATAGTAAATTGTACAGCTCCTCAAATTAACAATTATAATTTTTTACTGCCGTATACAGATATTACTAGCATCTTAAAAATGAGAATGTGTGAAAGATGGAAAACACAATGGAATCATACCACACAAATTGATAATAAAGGTTCTTGGTATGCTACCTTAGGAATTCAAATTAATAGCACACCTTGGTTTTGCAGAAGCTCCTATTACATTAACAGAAAATTCTATACAATACTTTGTCGGCTACGATTTGGTCATTGCCGCATTAATTCACATCTCCAACGTATGAAAATGATCAGCAGTCCGTATTGTGAACATTGTCAACAGCAGCAGAGCCAGACTCTGTCGCATTTATTCTTTGAATGCTCGTCTTTCGGCATTCAGCGCCTTGTGTTGATGGATGAGCTTATAAAAATTTATAGAGACCCTGATTCAGTCCCGCGGTCTTTACAAGCTTTATTAAAAAACTTGTCTACCTACTGGTATTTGTACAAATTTGTGCTGAATACTGTGGGAGATATTTAGTTGTGTATAAAAACATTTTGTATATACATATTTTTTGTTGTAAATAATAAGATAAATGATAGAGGACTTTAGAGTCGAGATTTGAGCAAAAATAACTTGACAGACTTGACAGACAGGAATTGACCGAGAGTTTGTCGACACGACAACTTGAAAAAAGACATGAAATAGAACCCTGGAACGGAAAGTAATCTAACGAACACGATGAAAAAGACCGGGTACTCCAAAAAATGAATAGGACTTTGAATAAAACGAATATATCGGATAAGACAAATACAAAAAAGATTATGAAAATAAAGAATACAAAAAGGAAATGATACATATAAGTAAAAGGAATTACTACTGAAGACTTTACTATTTGGAATTTCATTAAGAGAAGAAAATACTGAAGACATTAATATTGGAGAACTAAAGAAAAGAATAATACTGAAGACATTCATATCGAATTTCAACTAAAGAAAGTTAAAATACTGAAGACGAGGCAGCATGGTCTAATGATCTTAGCCTGTTCACTAAGTGAACGAAACAAGGGACAAAAAAAGAATGATTGTGTTTTGAAAAAGTGGTCGATAATTATTTCATACTTTAATATTTTTTAATGGCATATTACTTCAAATACTTACAATACATAACTACATAGATATTATATTATAGTCTCGACTGAGTTATATTTTCTGAATTGTGTCGATTGGTAACTGCACATTGCGACTATTAATCCTATCAATATGGACTACGACTATCTTATAAAATTACTTTGCGTTGGAGATTCGGGTGTTGGAAAGACCAGTTTCCTTTATAAATACACGGACGGCGTTTTCCATACGCAATTTATTTCTACAGTTGGCATTGATTTCAGGGAAAAGACTGTGGTGAGTGCTGTGTTCCAAGCTCCTACTACTTTCCTGATAAAAAATTCCATTCACATCTACATATATACTGTTTCAATTACAAAATAATATTGTCTTTCAGCTTTATCAACAGAGTGGTAGACAGCATCGGATACATTTACAACTGTGGGATACAGCAGGTCAAGAAAGGTAGGTTCGTTTTTAGCTCTTATATTCAATGTTTTGGAACTTGATGTACGCAATATAATGAGTAGTGATAATATTTTTAGAAACCTTTTGGGTACGGAAAGAGATGAAGCATCACAATTTCTGTCCATCCACTCTTCACATTACTCTCCATTTTTGAGAAAATTGGTTTAGCTATTTATAAAAAATATTAGGTCCAAATAACAAACAAAATATTCTTTATTGTACAGCAATCAGAAGCATAAAAACACAAAAAAAAATAACCATCTGTAAGCAGGTTTATCTAGGTAACATCTCTTCTAGTTGTTTAGCTGTTGTTGCAAAAATTGCGATGTCGTCTGCAAATCTGAGATGTGATAGGTGTTTATCTATTATTCAAACTCCTTTGTTATGCCACTCTTTCTTAATTCTTTGGAATATTTCTTCCAGAACAGCAATGAACAATTTTGGTGACAGTGGGTCTCCTTGTTTGACACCTCTTTGGATGGCTATTTCATCTCCTCGGTCTTCTAATTTTATTCTACTAGAGCTTATTTTGTATAGGTTTCTAATAATGTCAACATACTTTTGATTTACATTGCAAGATTTTAATGCTTTCCAAATAGATTCATGTGCTATACTGTCGAAGGCTTTGGCATAATCTACAAATCCAATATATAGGTGTTGATTATATTCTTTAAATTTTTCGATTACCTGCTCTATAGTGTGTATGTGGTCCATAGTGGAGAACCTAGAGCAGAAGCCTGCCTGTTCTACTGGTTGTTTTGTATCTATATCTGTTGCTATTCGATTTAATATTATAGATGAGAAGAGTTTGTATGTACTTGGTAGTAAGCTAATCGGTCTATAGTTTCCTATATCATTTGGGTCACCTTTCTTGTACAGAAGTGTTATATCTGTTTTTCCCCATTGGTGTGGTATTTTTCCTGTTTGTAGAATCATGTTGAAAAGGGTTGTCAGGAAACTAATTAGTATTGGCATTGCTATTTTAATGGCTTCATTGCTGATGTTATCAGGACCTGGGCTCTTTTCTGCTTTTAGTTTCATTATCTGTTTGTGTACTTCATCTGTCGTAATATTTTTTATTTCATGATTTTCTGCATTTTTAGTTACGCTTTCTTGTTCGTCGATATCTTCATATTGTTTTTTGTAGAGTTGTTTATAGTAAGTTGCTGCACATTTCATTATATCCTTTCTTGTCTTTGTTTCTTTTTGACCATTTTGTAGTTTTATTATCCAATTTTTGTGAGTGTTTAATTCTTTATTTGCCTTTTTCGCGCTTCTGTAGTTCGTTAGGTTACATTCCATTACTTTTTTTCTATAGTTGTTATAATCATTTCTTATGGCTTTATTTGTTTCTTTGAATGTTATCTTAATCTGTTGTTTTACTTTTTTGCTTTTATTTTGTATTTTTAGTAGTTCAGTGCGTCTATTTATCAATTCCAGCGTGCTTTCCTTAAATATTTTATGTTTTTGATGTTTCTTCTCTGGTTTAGGCTATAAGCTGACTTTTATTGCATCTTCTATCTTATCGTAATAGTGTTGGGCATCGTTTTCCTTTTCCAGGATTTCTATATTTTTTGTCATGTTCTCAGCTAGTTTAGTTTTGTAGTTTTTTATTTCTTCTTCTGTTTTTAGTTCCATTTGTATCATTTCGAAGTTTTTTCTACTTTTTTTTGATGTTTTAATTGATAAGGTTGCTCCAGAGGTCTATGATCTGATGGAAACTTTATTTGATTTAGTACTTCTATGTTTATTATATTTTTATGTTTGTTGCAATGATGTAGTCAATTTCATTTTGGGTTTTGGGCTGAGATGATGATGATGATGTATGTGAGTTTTGTAATTTCAGGTTCAGAAGCCTGACAACAGCATTTTACAGAGATGCAATGGGCTTTCTGTTGCTGTTTGATCTAACAAATGAAGCTTCATTCCTTGAAGTAAGGAACTGGATTGAGCAATTAAAGGTAAAGTGCCTATATTATTCTGATTCTATGCCTTGTGGTTCCTAGCACACAGAATAAATTGATTGGGCCTTCTCTTACGTGCGTATTTTTACAAAGGTCATGACTATGACATTGTGACTGCCTCTGTCAATGTAAACAACATACAGTTTATGAATCGCATGTCGTGGGTTCGATTCCCAGTGGAGAAATTTGCTTCGTACATGGTTTGCATGGTGGTAGGGCATTTTAAATGCCAGCCCTTGACTAGATGAAGTACTCAAATGAATCTGATGTTCAGAAACAGATTAGTCAGGAACAGGTTGAAACGAAGGTAGTAAGTCTCATTTGGCCAGAGTGGTGATTACCCTGCCCAGGATTGCAAATCAAACATTATTGGTCTTGGAGGTATTTCTTGTTGGTATACTTTGTTAATTTTGTTGTTGTTGGTATTAAATAAGGATAATTTCAATTTCAGACACACAGTTTAAGTGAAGATCCTGATATAGTACTGTGTGGGCACAAATGTGACCTGCAAGAAAAGAGATTAGTGAATCAAAACCGTGCCAGGGAATTTGCCAAAAATTACAACCTGCCTTATTTGGAGACAAGTGCCAAGAGTGGACAGAACATTGATCGTGCAATAGAAATTTTACTTGACAAAGTTATGTTCAGGTAAGTTTCAACTTAGGACCTAGGACGTAACCTAGGACTAATGATCATTAAGGCATAAAGGTTCTAGAGTGAGACCACACACCGGCAAGACTGCTTCCACCCAGTTGCTTTGGAAATGTATGTGGAGGCCAATGTTCAGTGGTGGATGTCCTATGGTGATGATATTTTTCTTTCATAACAAATAAATATTATATTGATTATATTACAATACCAAGTGACTCTTTTAAAAGTTTCTCTATGGTTAAATCCTAAATTATAAGAGATATGGGTATGGTTTCGCAAGGCACTGTGTAAATTAAATAAGAAAAATGTTATTACTGCCAATTTTAAATACCAAACACCCAATTGTATTTAAAGTGAACAAGCCATTGTTTTTGACAAACCATTTAGGCTACAGGAGTTATCATACAAAATCTACCTTCATACATTACCATTCTTTCTAAAGCATTGGGGTAAAAAGAGCAATTGCAACAAAATACCTTTAAAAAACTATTCCTTTGTATATTTCTTATGGTTTTCCATTTTCCCAGAAGCCCACTTAAAAAGGAGTTATACATAGCCTTTTTGTAAACACTTTTCTTTGTTTTGTTCTTCTTTTCGAGTCGAGGCAAGTTTTGAATTTTATTAGACCAAAACCAAAGGATTTTGTTAATGGAACCAGAAAAATTACGCCAAATACCTCTACTCAGAGTCACCCACACCCTTATTAATTGTAGGAATTATTATATTGTTTGTTCCAAAACAATTACAACTGATAAAAATTACAATAACAGTTGTTGAAAGAAGTAATATCGTAAATGTAAAATAAATTTGTGAAGAAAAGTATACTTATATTGAAAATATTATTCTATCTGCAAGTAAGTATCTAAAGAAAAATAATTTCTATCGTCCCTTGCAAATCAAATCAAATGCAATTTTGTCTAGTTATAACTGTGTTGTTAGAAAAATTTAGTTTTTATGTATGGTTTTATTAACTTGCAATTTCGGTAACTTACAGAATGGAACATTCAGTGGAGTATGCAATGCTGTGCGCGTCTGGTCGCCGTCGGCAGTCATTGCAAAGACTACAGGCAAAGCATGACAGAAATATTTGTTCCTGTTAGATAAGTTTATTTTGTGTATCACAAACAAACATAAAGCTACAGACAACACATCAAGCATAACACTTTTAATATAATTTAAAGATCCAAGTGTTATTTGAAGTTAGATCATGGTGAATAAGCGTTTAATAAGATCGCGTGATCATCATTGACCACATCGTCACTTAGGTCATTAGGTAAAATTGAGGTCAAACGCTTATCAAGTCTATAATGAAAACATGCGTCTGTATAGTCTGAACCTTTAAGGCCTGCATAATACAAATTAAATTTTCTAAGGAAATCATAATTTCCGGAGAAATATTAATTTTAAAGGTTTATCTAAGTAGACATGAAACTTAGTAACAGTTTTTGTTTTTTAATGTTTGTAAAAACATAACTGAAATATTTATTTTGTTTGGTCTAATTGCACCTTTTTATCTGTGATTATTGTACAGAATGTTCTTTTGTGGTAGATAAAGTTTTACAAAGACTTATTATTAAATATTTGCCTTGAATTGATGTCTTATGTGACTAGCAACTGGCCCTTGCTTCATTCAGTGATTTAGATCGAACCAATAATTGGGCATGAATAATCTACGTTTGTTTCGTTTCATTTCATTGCACTCGTCCATGGCTGATCGTCTCCAAAGCTTAATTTTAAAATCTACATTCAAATCTTTAATACACATCTCCTGTGCTCTCTGCTCTCTAGCACGGCCTCGTTAACAGAACTGTGTTTTTTCATTTGTTGTAGGATTATTCCACATGTCCTTTCTGGAATAATCGCATAAGCGGAAAACAGGATTTGAAAACAAATTGTTCCTAAAATTATCAAGTAAATAAAATCCATAAATACACTTTTACTTATTCGTTATCAATTGATCAATGTTTTTCACTCAAACTTATTGTAAGAAGCTGAAATGTCCAACTGCTTGCCAATGAGAATCTTGTTAGACTGCTAAAATATTAGTCTCCGACCTGAATTCTTGATAACTGTCGCATTTGACTATCTTATCTTATCTTATAATGCACTTAACTAATTATGTTATTTATATAATAAGTTGATGTTTAAGGTTAAAAGACCTATATTATTTTAGTTAAAAAGGTTACCTTATAAGATTACCTACAGGGTACATTATTCTAGTCATATTGAGATTGTTTAACAAATTATTTAGATTTATTTACTTATATTATAAATATATTGTCATTATTTGAGATTATAATTATACTGTAGTATTCTTATCAGATATGCACAAGTGTGAATTTTTTAAGCACAAATTTAAAGTTTGTATGAATTTATAAAATTTAATATTTTACATTTAAAAGAACCACCTATTTATAGTAATTGGATTTGGACCAGTAACTTATGGACTGCCTACTTGTTCTAAAAATTAAGAACGTATTATAATTTATTTACGTGATTTTGTTGGTCAAAGTAATATAAATGTATTATTGGGGAATAATTATACAAAATGGCCTAGCTAGGGTATCATATTGTAAAATTTTTGATAATGCAAGTTGAAATATTCCCAGTAGATATGCATCGTTAAGGGAACAACCCACGAAATGGCAGTCGACGTTGAAGCCACTCAAATAAATATTTATACATCTCACAAACAAACCCTTACCAGGGTAAAACAAGAATATCAAGCTGTAGTTGATTTATATTCCGATATTTTAAAGTATTGCAAACAGTTTGTGCTACTCCGATAACCTACAATCATTAAAAGGTTTTTCGGTGGTCACCGACCGTGATCCGTTTTAATGATTGTGGATAATCTAAGCAATACAAAACTATTCGCAGTTCTTTAAAACACCGGAATCTCAATAAACTACAGCTTGACATTGTTGTTTTTCCCTGTTAAGGCTTTGTTTATGAGAGATATATTATTGACTCGAGTAACAGAAATGTAGATTCTCTTGTATTTTTTCCCAAGGTAATAAGTTAGCCTATACAGAATGTGATGTAAAATTTTGTATGGTCGTTCAGGATCCACTCTGAAGTCGAGAAAAAAATCAGCTGTTTCATATAAAAGATCAATATCGGTTGAATTGAAATGTGAAATTGAAACAGCCGATTTTTTTTTTTTTTTTCAGAGTTAGTCCCAATGTGAAAGTTGTTCAGTATGATGGTTTGAACAAACACAAAATTTTGAAGGTGATTAAATCTACATCCTGTTTACTCTTCATTTCTTCAATGTCCATTTAAAAAATGATTTACATCCTGTATTTATTACTCTTCATTCCTTCAATGTCCGTTTAAAAAATGATTTCAATGTTTCTTTTCAACGTGAATACAGAGCAAATCACACTTATAATATAATAATTTATATTGTTTTTGTTAAGATAGTTCGGATCAGGGTGGACAGCTGAGCAACAATACATAATAGGAAAGTAAACTTATATAAATGAGAAAAAACTATGAGGAAACTCATTATTATGCAAACAAGGCAAAAAGGAGATGGTCTAATACATTACAGTGTTACAATACAAACGAATAGGCATATAACTAGCTTTGCGATCCCCTCGCTGCGCTGCCTTTAGACGTTAGAGATCGAGCTTTGAAGGATCTTTGATCGAGAGCATAAATATGTATACATTATCATGACTGTACCTATTTACTTAGCTATTATATATAACACTCGTATTGTAACGCGGTCCTATTATCCCGCAGTTGCATAAAATAATAAGTAATCTAATAATAGTTTTCTAGTACTTTTATTTTGTTTCTATACCATCCATTCATATCATCATATTATATTTAATATGTCTGTGATTATTCAGATTTACTCCATTTTGCTATCTATATTATATTGTAAGGATTTCTAACATAAAATGTTACAGTTAAACCATAAAAAGTGGCATGTAACTTTTGTGATCATTTTGATCTTGCCTGAAGAAATATGCATTTACATACTATAAGCATTTACTAATTAGATTAGACTTTTCTATAAATAATATAAATTTAATAATATCTAGTCAGTATTGCTATTCAAGTATAAAATGTTATATACAGGCTGTTTTAAGATGTGTTATTTAAGAAGAGGTTTTTTACTTGTTCCGTTTGGTATCTACAAAAAAATTTATTGGCATTGTGATGAAAAATAGTAATGAGTGCAGTTATAGCAAAAAAATCTCAAAAATGGAATGATTTAAAAGAATACTCGTTTTGATGGGAATACGTATTTATTACAACCTACTAACTACAGCCTGTACTTATATTATTAATATTTGGTATGATTTGACTAAACTGCCATTATATTAAAGTGTGTCAATTTTGGTACAATTATGTATTCGATGTTTTCAAATATTAAAATTTAATTAATTATGAAGCGTTTTAATTGTATAAATCAAAGGTAAGGTTGTTTGAATATTTTTCAAATTACTGAAAAGAAACCTGATATGCTTATCTAATATTGAATAAGTGAGTTTAAGTTTTGTTTGCTTTTTATTTAAATATCTCATATCTATTTCACACAAACTTTCGCATTTATAATATTAGTTGGGATTGGGATTAGTTGGGATATGGTCCTTGATCTACATGCAATAAAAAGGCAACAAAAGGCTTTAAAGTTCTTTATGGTATCTTTTTTGTACACTTAGTACATATCCACAGACTAACATAGCTACGGACAGAACCCTATGTAAAAAGACCGACGTAGTGCGTCTTAGAAAATAAGTGCTTCGTACTGTAAAAAAGTACGAAATATCAGTTGCGTTCTAGAAGTAATCTTAATTAAATTTAAGTGAAACTTGTGGGAATTAAAGTCTCATTAATTCTACTATTTCGCGAATTGACAAACAGTTATAAACCAAAAAACCCGTTTTGGACGTTATACATAATAATATGGTCTATGACACTCTGGGGACCAAGACATCTTTAATGACACCTTGCAGTTCAAAGTTGATCAAGCCGATAAGCATGCAGAAGGTAACAAAAACCTACATACATACATACAAACGTCCTTCCTGGGCCAGTAGGGTAAATATTCCTATATGTCCTTCAGTAGAACTGTCTAGAAGAATAAAGGAAAATTTTATTTACAAAATTTGACAGTTGCATTTTATTTTAACTACACATTACTAAAATAATATAGTCATCATGTCCCTGTCCTTATTCCATTCTAGGTGGGGCATAACAGAAAGTATAAGTAGTAAAAGTGGATAATTTTAATTATGTCCGACCGATTGGTGTAGTGGATAGTGACCCTGTCAGCGAAACCAACGGTTGCGGGTTCGAATCCCGCGAGGGGTAAATGTTTGTATGATGAATACGAACATTTATTCTCGAATCATGGATGTTTATATAAATATTTATGTATATGTTTATCCGTTATCTAGTTTCCATAGTACAAGCTTTGCTTAGTTTGGGACTAGACGATAGATGTAGGTAAGTGTCCGAAATATTTATTATTATTATATTATATGATATCTGCTTAACTCTGTAGCTATTACCTTAATTGCAAAACAAAACTTGTTTTCTAAGCGATACCGATACGTTTAGAGATAATTTGGGGAACAGCAATTTTCAAGCTTTTTTTCGAATAAGTGTTAAAGTAAGTTTACACAAAATATACATTAGGTATTATACATTTTTGAAATCGTGTTTTAATAGCCTTTCATATACCACAGGTGAACATTTTAGCACTTACTATTCTTAATTATTTCACAAAATATTTACTCAACGTTTACATTTTTGTTGAGTATTGAATTTTTAAAAGTTACAAGAACAGTTTCGATTTTACGTTATTACCGCGTTTATGTGACATATGGAAATGTACGACGCTTATAGCGGATAGTTAATGAAACAATATTTTTCATATTTTCTTTTCCTGACTGGTAGTAGAGTTAAAATGAAAGTAATACTCGTTGCTTCGCAACATATTATATAGAATAGCGTTCATTCGTAGCGTATATGGATACATACAAATTGACAGATGTTTGTGGGGCTGTGGGGCTTAAAATAAATGTCAATTATGACTTCCGTGTGAACTGTGTCATCAATAGACGCTGTCTTGTTAAATTGACCTCGGTCAGACCCGTTGGTGTAACTGGAGACGCTGGAGACCAATATTTGTAACAATGTATATGATTCGGTAATAAAACGTATTAGTACCTACCTACGTAACATAAAGTTTTGATTAAAGCTGTCGTCATTTCAAACATTCACATTGTTTGGTCGACTATTTATGAAGCTATTGCACTATCACCATCCCGTTTGTTGTTGAATGACTACTCTTAATTAAGTATTAACGTATGTTTGACAGATTATTAGTGAATGCTTGTTTGATAAAGCCTAAATGCGAATAATGCTATAGGAGGGTAATTTTGTAAGTTGTTATATGAGCCGTGTTATATTTCATCCAAATAAAGCACTCATTTTGCGCCAGTGTGGCACATAATAACATAACTCTTGTGAAATTGAATGCATCACCTCTCAAAAACGCTCTCTATATCGATATCTAGTTACAAATTAAGAAAGCCTATCGATAGTATATATAACTATTTAAATATAAATATGACTATCCGTATACTGAAGTAAATGTTAATCCTTTATCGGGATTCGATCCCCGAACAGTTAATTTCTAAAGCGACACTACTAGACCAATCAGCCGTAATAGTTGGGAGTCCAAACTGCATAAATTCGTCTTTTGCTCTACATACCTACCTATACTACTAAATTAGGATATTAGCAGTTGTTTAAATGCTATAAAACTTACAAAGCAACAGCTTCCTTAATACTTAGATACCCGTAATATTGACCTGTTTAATGCACTTAATGTCAGACTTTGTAATGTTATGCGATAGGTAAAATACCGCTACAAACTAGAAAATTTATTAGATTTTGGCTAAATTTAAATGGACCTATTTATTTGTTTTCACATTCTTAGCTGTTCTTGTAATAGGAAAATAGAGGATAGTGAGATCAGTTATTATCCGGATAATCAGGTGCAATGAAGAACACTAACATTTTATTGTCATTAAAAAAAGTGAATGTGGTGGTTAACTTTCGTTCGTTTCGACCAAAATGTATAGCGAAATCAAATAAGACATCAATCAACCTGTTTTCGAGGGTAATTGCGAATCGTCTCTCACGAAGATTCGAAGACTTCCAGCAAACGGAGCAAGTCGGGTTTCGAGGTTTAAGTCACCACGACCACATATAAATAATTAGGTAGACCGACAAGTATTTACGGCTCCTGTGTGCGTCCGTGGACTATGCCATAGTTTTTAGATATCATTAAGATCTAGGCTTACTAGTCTCTTTAGCCCTCTTATGTGGCTAGGCTTTGTTATTGACACAGTCCACGGTCTAGGATGTATGTCCAGTCTGATTTTATAGCGTTCAGTGGCCAGCTTTATTTCCTGCTGCATGGTGCTGTGAACCATGGCGCATTTGAGAGGTTATTGCGATGCTGTTTTGTATTCACTGTGGGATGTTGAGATTGTTGGACGCCTACGTCCATATCGGCTTTAGTGCGGTATTATAGATATACTAACAATTATCTAACAAATGCGAAATAATAGTCAATGGAGAGATCTAAAGCAACCTAAAATAGAACATTTTGTTATAAAATATTGTCAAATTTTAAAATACAATGTATAGCGTCTGTAGTGTAGGTACTATGTTGCATTTGAACCCGGTTTAAGTTTATAGTAGTATGGGAAACCGTTTAGAATACTATCTTGCCTTTAATTCTGAATCTATTTGGAATTCGCTTCCATTTGTATTTCAAGTTTGAGTCGATCCTATCGATTGAGTATGTTTTATTTACTTTGTAACCCTAAACTACCCCAAACTGAGATCGGGCGAGGGGTCGTGACGTAGTAAGTTCACCAAACTGCAATTGTGTAGCCCCTCTCATTGCACATCAATGTGCCTGCAGCATTGTACAGTTTCTCCATATTGAGCTTTATCACCTTATAGTAATGTTGAAATTAAGTTGCATGGCCCCCGGATATCTCTGTAGGGTAACAATACATCCTGATAGACTCTGTTCCAAGGAGCCCAGTGCCTAAATTGGCTCAAACTTGAAGGATACGTTCGACCCATCGCGCAGACGCGGAAGTTTCGAGTACGTCACACTGGCGCTAATCGGAGCCTACTATGGGTTTTTTCGCTTTCGTATATTTCAAAACTCGAGAGCGAATTTATTGAATTATTCATTTTTTCCATTAGTGAGTCACTACTGTCCGCGCTATATTATGTGACCAATTGAAACATTTCGTAATCTTAATATTAAACAGTGATACTTTAAAAATATGAATGCGATTATGAGTGTTATCCGGGGTAAACAGCTACACTGTAATTTCCAAAATTTCACAGAACATTTCAAATTACATGCATGACGATCGCATTGGGTTAATAAATATCTTGCTTACTCGTAAATGATATGCGGACCAGTGGTAGGAACGCTCGTAGTGCGTAGCTAGCTTCATCTCGTTCGTCAGTTTGTTTATGTATTGAAAGACAACAGATTGGTGCCGGCTTCAGCGAGCTCCTTTCGAGCTCATGTGTTTCCATACCGCCAGTCATGAATGAAACTGCGAAACGTTCTATAATCTATGTCGCAAATATTCAGCGGACTGAAATAATATTCCTACACTAAGCCTGTACGTATTTCGAGCTGTGTAGTAATCCTCGAGATGCAAGTGCAGTGTTGACGTTTGCAGATGAACTGTGTCACCGAAAACCGTACAAAATAACCACACGACATAAAGTGTTTGTGCCAAAATATCGATGCAGGTAAGCAATGCTAATTATTTTTATGTTTTGAACTGTCTACTAAAATTGTTACATTTTTTTCCGCGTGCTCCGTATTCATCGATTGCCTATTGTATAATTCAGCAATTAAACATTTTACTAGTAGTTACGTAGGTAAAGCTGGAAATAATTACTTTAATATTTCATTAATAAATGTAAATTTAATCATGTTAAAAGTAAAATTCCATGTGTGATTCGTTGTATTTACTGAAAAATTCGCATCATTTCCGAAATCGAATTGATTATTTGTTAATTGTTAAAAAACTTGTTCAGCAACATTTTCGTTTATTTTTGTTGATCGATGTTGTTAATTTCATTGTAGCTTATTATTACTAGAATTTAATATTTGTTGCTGTGTTTCTTCTGAATGTTACGCACCTATTTTACAAATAAATATCAAATATTTAACTGCTAAAATCAACAAATTCTTGTAAATTGTAATAAGTGTGCTGTTGTTGTGTCATGTTAATAAATATATGAGAAATTTAAAAAAATAATCAGGATTCATTTTTGCAAATCGAATATCCCCGCTTGTTTAACTAGGACTTTTAATACTTGCCTACTTACAAAATATATAGGTACCATACAAAATTAGAAATCATTTTCTATAGTAATATGTAAGTAGGTAGACATTACTGTTTTAGTTATGGCATGATGTTAAATAATATAAAGCTAAAGTAGTACAATTGCTTCCTGAATATACGTCGTAATTAAAACAGTACACAAGTTCTATTAAATTCAATTTACTCTTGATTAATCTTAATTTCTTGTTAATTTCTCCAAAGTGTCTTGGTCATTTTGTAGTCTAAACATTAATGTGCAGCTACAACTTGACTCTACGTGTCTGCAATTACAATTTCGAAGAAACTAGTCTTTGGTATAGAATTTCCAATTGCCACGAATTTTCCTGACATCCTATTTCTGGGGACTTGTTGAGATAGCCTCTGGAGAGGCGTTTTTGCGGACCATTTATTCGTTAAATTAGACTGGATGTTGCGAAATAAATATCATTTACTCAAATAAATATGAATAAATAATGAGAAAGTAAGAAATTTTTGTATGTCAGCATATTCATCGGAACCGTTTTCTTACATTATGCTGCTGTCTAATGTATGAAAACTGTTCCAATGTAGAGTAATATTAGGGAACAATGAGCGATATTCATTGGGAACCGACCGGCTCGACTTCGACTCTACGTTCAACTTTCGCATTACAAATTTGTGACTGTCCCACACATTTTTTTAGGTACTCTCGCCCATTCGACTACTACCTAGCAACAGATTAAAATTTTAAAAAAAGAAGGTACACCACATCAACAGACTGAAGGGTTCCCACTGATGGGTAGGTTCCTCTCAGTAGGTACTTATTTGCTATAGGGGGATAGTACACAACAAATGGCTCTTGCATGTTGTTCTTACTATTCTAGGCGACCTGCGTGTTCCTGCATATGCATACCTACTGCCCATTTATTAGTAATTTCTCATCTCACCCATCACCAATTACCGTTAGTTTTTATTACCTTACCGTATTACCATTATTATGTTAGTTTCCATATTATTGCCCCTTTGATCACGTCTATTCAACCCAGGTTGTAGGTATGTAAAATGTCTAGACTAGAAACTCTCATTACGAATTTTTGCGTATGTAGGTATATCAAGATGTTGTGCGGTGCGCAAACATTGGTGAATACTTTCCGCCTTCTTCATCGATCAGAATAAACAATTTACGTTAGAATATGTAGGATATGGTCGATTCTTTCTTAAACAAAACTAATCTTCTCGGAAATCAATACAAATTAGCATAGGAACAAGCACATATTATCGTACTTATACTTATATTAGCTATTACGTATCGTATATATTCTATAGATTGTTTCGAATTTTAAATCTTAATCAAACATCAAATACTGTTTCCTCTAAGACTTTAAGACTTTATTTTATGAATATAGCGATTCTATAAATATAATGATATAGAAACTGAGCGTATCTTAAGTTTCAATTCAAGCGATGAACATCCCTATAGGATTTAAGAACAGTAGGTACATACCTAATCGGATTATAAATGAGGAATCATTTTTTTATTCAAGTAGATACCGGATGATAAAACAGCGATGTGCATTACTTAGTTAATTTAAAAAAATAAAGAGAAAGATAATCCGCTTATTTTTTCATCTTCTATTTTTTCAGACTCTTCCAGTATCTAAATTACGGGGATTTAGGACAAATATTTCAAATTGAATCTCTGAAAAGATCACGATAAATAGGGTCCGATGGCTTTACGATCTTGCAATGACGTTGGCAACTGTCCGGACCTTATCTATCGTTGATCCAACCCTTTTCACTGCCACTCCTCAAGCGTTTATATGCTCCGCAGTCACTTGTGTAGGTAATCAGTAGACTCGTCTGCAGAAATGTGACAACTGAACTTGATAAGGAATACCTACTCGATTCGGAGCACGAAATTTCGTTTAAATTACAAAACCTAACAAGCTCTTTATTTAAGTAATTTTCTTATTATAGAAGTCGTAGAAACAGCAGCAGCAATAATTATTGTGAAAAAGCTGGCTTTAACATATGATTATGAACGGGTATCTGTCAATGAGATTAGGGCTACTGGAACCTACTTACTTAAGTTCGTATTGCAACGATATTTTTTTTATATATATTACATTCTAAAGTCGTAAAATAAAGGTTTTGACACCGTCTCTGTCCCTATTCTGATACGTAAAATGGAAAATATCGGTATTAGAGGCTTACCACTGGCATTGCTAAGTGACTACCTAAACGATCGCAAACAGAAAGTTAAAATAGGACAATATGTGAGTCAGGAGAGTAGTATTATCTACGGCGTCCCACAGGGTAGTGTCTTGGGACCGACGCTATTTCTAATATATATTAACGATCTGTGCAGCTTAAAAATAAAAAATGCTCATATATTTTCATATGCCGATGATACTGCTGTTGTATTCACTAATACCTCGTGGAGCGCTGTTTATAGGGATACAGAAATAGGTATAAATAAAGCATCAAATTGGTTGAAATCAAATCTTCTAACACTTAATACTGTAAAAACCAACTATATATGTTTTTCTATTTATGATAGGACACAACCAAGTAGTGATTTTAATATAAAAATACATGAGTGTGGATTCCCTCATGACAATATTGTAAATTGTACCTGTCCAAAAATAGAAAAACTTATAAGTACCAAATATTTAGGGGTAACAATAGACCAGCGGTTATCCTGGTATCCACAAATAGAACATATCATGAATAGTATTAGGAAGCTCATGTGGGTGTTTAAAGCATTACGACAAATTGCACATAAAACTCTGCTAAAACAGATATATGTAGCTCTAGCCCAATCTGTTCTAACCTACTGTATACCCATATGGGGAGGAGCTGCGAAAACTTTGTTTCTGGGACTGGAAAGGGCACAGCGATTGCTACTAAAAATTATGTACTTTAAGCCGTATAGATTTCCCACTGTTACACTTTATTCCATCAGTAACCTACTCTCGGTTAGGAAATTATATATAATTAATGCTATATTGAAATTGCATAAATCCCTTATATTTGATCCAGAGATAATATATAAAAGAAGAAAAGACAGAGTGGCTCATCCAGATGCTGTTAAGACAGTTTTTGCTGGGCGTCAATTTATCACACAATCTTCACATCTATATAATCAAGTAAACAAAATTTTGAATATTTACCCGATGTCTTCACACGCATGCAAAAAAATTATTTCAGAATGGATCAAGGATATAAGCTATGATAATGTCGAGAACTTGTTAACATATGTAATATAATAAACATTGGCTATGGCAAATATGTAGTAAGTTTCCCTCACCAGCTTACTCGATTACAAAATAATTGACACATAGACTTACGATTTGTGGCATTATAAAAATTATTAAATTTATCGTAATAAATTATTAATTATGTTCTAAATAAAATTAAAACGCTTTAATTACTATGTTGTATGTGTAATATATTCTCATGTGTATAATAAATTGCTAAATAAATAAGTAAATAATAAAATAGTCAAAAATGGATCACAGAAGGCGATCGCAGGACTTAGTAGGTACACAAAATCATACATACACACACACACACGCACGCACGCACGCACGCACGCACGCACGCACGCACGCACGCACGCACGCACGCACGCACGCACGCACGCACACACACACACACACACACACACACACACACACACACACACACACACACACACACACACACATCTAACTATTGTTTTGCAACATTAATATAAGATATGGAAGAGCGGGACCACCTGACACAGGTAATTTATACTTACTAGGTGGTCCCAACCCTAGTTTATCTGTTTTGTAAAAATTTTTGTTGTTGAAATAAAGATATATATTATATTATTATATTAAAGGTTAATCGATTTGTGGCCTAGAATCGATACTCTCTGGAAAACTTTCCTATATAAACGGAAGGAAAATTTAATGTTGTAGTAGCCCGCCTAAAAAAAGTTTGGTTTTCTGTACCTACTCTCATAAAACCATGTACCTAAGTACCATAATATAAGTTAGGGGCGTGTCGTCTATATCATGTAATTTATTACTGTTGCAAACTTATTTAGCTTTGTTTTTAATTGTGATTTACCTACGTACCGTTCATCACTCATCACCGGTATCCGTCCGACCAGAATCAATGACGAATGCAAAATGGAAATTTGTTATATATACATACATAACACTTTGTAAAATTTAAAGAGCCACTGGATTTTATTACATTTGGTAAAACAATGTATTACTTAGGACCCATCATGTCCATTATTTTTTATTTTACAATAACATCAAATTAGCAAATAGCAATACTCTAACATGATTCTCTAGTAGAGCACTAGCTCTGCTGTTATCTAACTGCTAAAATACTTATTTTAGCAGTTAGATAACAGCATCTATACTCTAAGTTCATAAACGTAATACTGACCATAGTCAGTCTGACTATAAACTTAGTATATATTCTGACGACCCATTTCGAAGTTCTATAGGTCACCGTGTTTGTTTTGAAATTAATAACACAGTACATACCTAATGAACTACGTTAATCCATTTTTAAGCTCATCGCCTAATTCTGGACAGTTTAATAGGTCGTAACAATTTTACGAGTCGAAGTTACGCAGTGTGTGACGTAAGGGAGTGCTGTAACTTTGGAACAATTTATGATTATTGACACAAATTATATTACCTTCCCCAAGTTTCACACAGATACCGACGCGTCTTATTTTATTATAATAATTACAACTTATACAATTTCCTGTAGAATCGGGTTTATAAGACGGAGGTCTTGAGATTGATTCCCAGCGGGATACATGTTTAGTACTCTGTTTGATAGATAGGCCGTCTGGCTTGATGTAGCCGTCTCATAATTGCCTAGCTGCAGTTATATTAGCATTTGTCTGAAATGTCCTATTTCAGATAAAATCATAGAGGGTTCTGCGTGGTCTGCTCTAATACATTGGGTGTAAGAAAACAAACCTTATTTTGCAGTAGATCATTCGCAATAGCTTCTCAAGTATGCGCATAGGTAACCTATAGGACGCAACTTTACGGCTGGGATGGAGAAACTGAAATATACGCTATCATAGTTCCATAGCATTGTTGTGTTTACCGGTGTGCAGGATGAGAGTGTTATTTGGTTACTATTTCTAGTATTTCTCAATTTCCCTTGTTTTTTACAAAAGTTATTTGTTTTTATGGTATACTTAGGTAGTTTTAAAATATTTGATATCATGACGGTATGCCAGATGCGTCACATAACGAAAGGGGTTAGGTATTGAGTATCGATTGATTTCTTTTGAACACATTTCTAATGATTTTTTTTTTTGAAAAAAGTGTTGAAAAAAGAGATCCCGCTTTTTATTATCAGTGCACTGAAACTTGTTTAGTTAAACTACCTGTATGTAGAATTCAGCTAGCTTTTATATTTGTAGAAATGTTGCTGTGGGGCCAAGCACATACGTAGGTATTTCCGCTCCCATTTAAAATTATCGTCAAATCCCACTTTAGTTATCGGCAGCGCATGTTCAACCCTCGTTGTAGAAATAAAACAGGACAACCGCCCCTAGTGAGGTTCTCATCCACCCCTAGTGATGTTCTGCTTTTATCGAAGATTACCAAGTTGTTTTTGTAATTAAAGGTCCCTTTTATAATAAATTTTAGAAGGCACTCATTATCATGCTTATTGATCACGCTCCGTGATACCCCATTTTAAAACCACATTAGTTGCATGAGTGTATTATAATATATTAAAGTTTTAATTCTACCCATTCCCATTACACTGAAGTTAGAAACACGGGAAATATGCAGTAATCTATTTTAAACTTTTTGATTGGAAGTCAAATATACTAAATATATTATAAAATAGTTAACTACCTCATCAATTAATGGATATATAGGGGAATAATCATAGTCCAGCAAAAATACGTAATTTTAGTGGTATGAAAAGTTCCTGATTTTTTGTGGAAGGATAGTGTATCCATCAGTCATAGAATAAAAATGTTTTCTAATCAGTCTGTATCTTGCTTTAGGTATAGTATAGGTATTTAGTTATAAAACTGCAATATTAAATTGAAGTTACCATTCTGAACTTCATTGCGTTGTAGAAGATGATGCTAAGATATCCTAAATCAATTTTCTAACAAATAATCAATGGTTACTTTATATTTTCTAAAAATAAATTATTGAGTCGTGATTTTTGCCCTCGGTGAAATTTCTCATATATACTTATAAAAAAGTTATTGATGTATGATATTTTTGGAAAATAGTTGCAGGGGTTTTAAGTATATTCTCCGACGCAATGAAATTCACAATGGTAATTTCAATCTAATAGTCTATGTTTCATTACTAAATACCTATACTATATCTGAAGCAAGCTACCGATTTGTTGGAAAACATTTTTATTCTATCACTGACAGGTAGGTACTCTATTCATGTGCAAAAAATCAGGGCCTTTAAGATTATAGGAAGTTAAAAGTGCATCCTTACTGGACTACTTATCAATATCGAAACATTTGGACGTCAAATTACAATGGGGTCCTAATTTCCATAAATTGGCGAAGAGGCCCAGCTCAGCAGCGTATGCACTTAAAAAAATTAGACAAATATCGGACGTAAATACTGCTAGATTCATATATTTTAGTTATTTCCATAGCCTGATGTCTTACGGTATCTTGCTGCGGGGAATTAATGCTGTGATAAATACAATCTTTGTTTTACAAAAACGAGCCGTTCGCCGTTCAATTGAAACCTGCAGTGTCACTTAGAGATAGATTTAAAGGATATAATATCCTTTTCGTCACAGAACATTTTTGAAATTCTAATATTCAATAAAAATAGTCAAAAAAAATATAGTATCATTTAGGAAAAATAATGATAAACATGATGTCAATACAAGAAATAAAGATAAACTTGCAGGTCACATAAGTCGCCTCCGCAAAGTCAGTAATTCATTCAAAGGGTTATGTATACCTACCCGTTTTCAATAAAGTTCCTGTTGATATACAAAATCTTCCGTTCAATAAATTTAATGATACTATAAAACAGAAACTTATTAAGAAAGCATATTATGAAATATCCGATTATTTAGATGATAAATATTCATGGACATAACTAGCTCATTCGCATAACCAGGCTATTTCACAATTAATAATGAAATATTGTGCCTTTTTGCAATATAAAAACCTTTTTTTTTAAAGAGCAATCTCTCGAGTTTCTTGCTTGGTCTTCTCAGGGGAAAATTGCCTTTTGAACAAGCAGTAGCTTTAAAAATTTTAAATCTGATCAATGTAAGTGTACCCTGTGTACCTACAAAATAAAGCATTTTTGATATGATTATTAGAAAAACACGCCACTTAAGGCGCGTTACAATACACATACCTACACTTTATTGCACAACACAAAAGAAAATGTGCTTTGTGGTTTCGGTACCTACGTAAACGTAAAATGAATAGAACCAACCCATCTCTTCCCGTGGGTGTGGTAAATGGGATCTAATTGGACTTTCCAACAAAAAACAATTATAGACTTCTTTAAGGGCGACATAGGCCATCCCCTGTCACATGTGCATTTGTGTATATTTTGTAAGGTGAACCGTGGAAGTTGTTTCAAGCATCAAACTTTTAATGTTTGGGATATCTTTGACCACCCCATTTGGGATAAATGTAGTGACGCTATGTATAGGTATATATATAGAAAAGAAAATACATTAAGTAAAAGAAAAAAGTGGTACCAGTAATAACAATTAAATACTCTTTATTGCACAATTAACAAAAACTACATAAAGATTACAGCGTACATCATTAATCGCACAAAAAGGGGGCCTTATCGCTATTAGAGATCTCTTCCAATAACATGTATATCATGGCATCTTGTTGCTATAAAACTGTTGAACCTTAAATTCTATCGGCATATGAAAAATTGCTCTGCTGCTGACATAGCACAAAGAGAATATGCTGCTTATTTAAAATTGTTTAGAAGCGGCCAATGAGTAATTGCTTAAGTTTTCCCCGTGTTTCAAATTAACACCATTATCAGGTGTACCTTAATAGCTATAGGCACATATATGTTAGACCAATTATTCACACTTAGGTTTCTTACAGATGTTGTTACGATCTCTCTCATTTATTTTTGTTCAGATTATTAAAATTACCCATTATTTTGGTCTACTATGTGCTGCTGACTGCTTTACTGAAGTGAAATGCTGACGCCCAATCCCTTTTCCACAAATACATTTGATTATGCAACATGTTATACCTTTGAAATTTTCTGTATTTGTTTGCAATAAATACTTTTTCTTTCTTTCTTACTAGTTTTCCGTCCACGGCTTCGCCTGCGTGGAATAATTTTATCGCGGAAATTGGTTTAACCCGCGGGAATTACTCACTTTATCGGGATAAAATATATCCTATGTCTTAATCCAGAATATATTCTATCTATATACCAAATTTCACTCAAATCCATTAATTCGTTTCACCGTGATTGAGCAACAAACAAACATCCAAACTTTCGCATTTATAATAGTTGCGTGTGTGTGACACAACTTCGTGTACATACCGCAACATACACAAAACCCGCAAAACACCGGTGTTTTTGGTCGGAGATAAAAAATAATGACGCCATCATTACGATTGACGTTATTTCGTACGATAGATAGCTAAATGTCATACCTACTTAGTTAATAGTCTATGTACCTACGCTAAATTATTAATTGTGAAAAATTAAGCTTCCTCTTCTTATGACAGTTGAATATCATGAATGGTTATCATGCTGTGTTCAATTATGTAATTTCTATTAATTATTGTGCAATAAAGAGTATTTGATTAAGTGGAGTTAAAATAACCCGATGTCTATATAAGAATAAGTTAAAATTGTTGTAATTATGTAAATTTTATGATGTACACTTAGCGATTACAAATAAAACAAATAAACATTCGTAATTATCAGCTTTGCCTTAAAACAACTTCAATGAAATCGGCTCTTCCTTTTTCCAAGTACGATGATGCTATATCTATAGACAAAGAGATACCTATGATAAAGTCTGAAATCGATGCTGAAAATCAACTTATCATAGCAGCTTTCAAGTAAATATTCGGCATGGAAATCTACTCAACTTTTCTTCAAGTGAAGTACAATGCTATAGACAAAGGCAGTGATAAGTATATGACTTAAACTTTTAGGTCGGAGGTTAAAATATATACGGGTACAATTTGTGTAATATACGTATATATATGCACGTAAGCAAAGAAAGAATTACATGCCAACTCGAACTGGGTCACTGCGTACAGGATATTCCATATATTCAGCCTCTCAATTGCATATTGATTACACAAACGGTATTTTAAAGCTAAAATTTTCATTGGTATTTTGCCAACCTTTTTTTTATCGTGTATGAAGCTTTGGATTTACTTACCTATTGCTAAAATATGTTTTAATGTTGAGTAATGGTTACAATTTTTTTTTATGAAATAGGTTACTGAACTCGTTCTGAATAGGTAGACACTTTTTGTACCTACTTAAATACATAATAATGTTGTCCGTTTCCTGTTTCCCGTAGGGGTATATAGGCAGACACCACAGACTTCCACAAGTACCTACTTGTTGTGGTCAAATTCATTATCCGACGAGATGATATCGTTTTCTTTGTGACATGCAATTTTTTTCTTTAAAAGCTGTGTTCATAGTTTCAGCACTATGTAGTATACGTTACAAGGGTTATAATAGAGTAGACCGAGGCGAATCGGGACAGAAATAGTTTGTTTAAAGAGATATCATTCATTATTAAAGTAATTTTTGATGATAAAAACCATTGGCCGAACATGGGTTTCACCGAATACGAATATTTGGATATTTCTTTCACGGAAACTGAATATTCGCCAAATTTTTTTGTAATATATCAGTGTCGCACTAACTGTCGCAAAGCAAGTGGACTGGTGAGTTGCTCTCCCGCCGCTAGACTTGATCCTTTTGTTGCATGTTTAGTTTGAAGTAAAATGTTGACCCGTGCGTTTGTTTTTGTTTTTGCTAAATCGTGAACAACATTAATGGAAGAAAGCGATCAAAGATTTGGACATTTTATCGCCAAACAGATGATAAAAACAAAGTGAAATTCGTGATTTTTGACGTTAGGAAAGGGTATAAAAATACAGATTTTATTTACTGAAAACAGGAATATTGGTTTAAACTGCTACTGTTTCTAATAAATGATATTGATTGATCTCATAATTTCCTAACAAAAAGATGTTACACTTAGTTTAAGCATTCATCTGATTCATTTGGTTTCTTGGTTGCTCCTTTTGTAAAATCAATTTAATTTCTTCACTTTTATAAATATTTTTAACCTTTTGTTTTCATAACTCAATAAAGCCAGTCTTCTAGCCATCATTATTAACATTTTCTGCCATTCAGAGGCATACTTTCGTAGTGACCTTTGATGTGAGACCGAATCCACGATGTAGCTAGCCTTACCACTTAACAATTTCTGGCCGGCTCGACTTATAATAAACACTAAACCTCGCATCACACGGCGAAATATTGACTATTTAGGAGATGCAGGAGTAGAGGGCAAAGGTGATCCGTGGATTGTTGAATCGAATCACCATATGATTCGATTCGCCTCGCTCTACCCTACCTATTCTCTGTTTAAACCGACAATTGAGTGGAGGAAAGAATTGTATGGAAACTGATGAATTTACGTTCTGTATTGGCCTGAAATTTATGAAAAGGTCAACGTTCATTGAAGAACCACATTCATCTGTAGAGGTCCTATATGTGGAGGTGAACGTGCGCTGCGCAAATAGGCTACTACATGGATAGTCGATGAAACAAGCAAGATTGTCTGTAAATTGTCCTATAAAATGGATGACGGATGCAAGTTGACGATGCAATATAATATAAACTTAGAAAACCTCCATAGAACGGAGAGAATAAGAATAAGATTCGTTTATTTGAGTCATTTAGCAACATACACATACATGTATAAACGTGAACATAACCATGAACACAGTAAAATATCATCGTATCACTGTGTCAAAAGTTAAATATTATATAACGGCGGACCAATGACAGCTTTCGAAAATAACAAACATTTTCAAATCTGTTCAGCCGTTATGGCATTTCAATGCCAGAGATAGACACACACACAGACAGACTTACAACACCTCTCTTTAGGCGTCGGGGATTAAAAAGCGCAACGGACGGGAACTCATTGGTATAAACAAGGTTGTCAGTTGGACCCGGAATCTTCAGGTCAGTTAGGTTGATTCGTTCGCGGAGTTTTAAGTGAAGGAGTTCCACAAACAAGAACTGCAGTCGGTAATGCTAGTTATTCGCTGTTGAACAAATATTGTTCATTAATTTTGCCTCGACCCAAACAACAACCATTCATCAGATACAATGAAAACATTGTTTACCAATAAAACACATATAGGTATTATGAGGGCAAAATTCTTGTTCAATGAAATTCAAGTTACAATGGGGCGAAGTATGAATAGGTCATTGACCAATATTATCTTGGTACAATAATGTTCCCTTTGATGGGGTGCTGCAGCTGGTCAGCGTTTCGTAAAAGAGCAATATTGATCCCGATCTAACAGAATCACAAGTATAATTGCCTGCATGCCAACACTATAGCCCACTATTAGTGCATCCGGTGTGAAGTAACCCAGCTATAAACATAAACATTTGTACGAATTGAACTCTGTGTCCTAGTTTTACGGAACATATTTATTTGCAATATTGAAAATAAAATTCTGTTTACTTCTGTTCTGGGAAATAAAAATAAACATGCGTTGCTAAGGATTTTGAATGTATCGACGTGGTGTAAAGCGGAACTGCAATGCTGAAATTGAGATACACAATTTCACACGAGGAGCGTATACTCGTAGAGTGTTAAAATTCTTACAGCTTTTTAAGTTCTGTAATTTTAGGCTTACATCGGGCGATAGGGTGAATAGGTATTAGAAAGAGTAATTTTCGGAGAACAAAATTCAGTACCTAACCAATAGCTCATATACCTACATAACTCACTACTAAATGATAATTTAGTTAATAATAATAATTAATTAAATAATAATAAAAATCTTTATTGCAGGAAATCTTTAATTACATTTTACATCTTTAATTTTCGAACGGAACTCTAAATTATTAGTATTGTCGTTGAAGCAGTAGATCTGGGGGCCGATCGCGATAAGTTTGACTGGTATTACCAAATCTAAAACAAAAACGTTCCTTGCACATTTCGTATCGCGATAATCATTTGAACGGAAATTAACATAGTAATTTTTTAATACTCGTAGTTAGCTCTAAGCATTTTGGGTTTGGTTTTACTTTGGTCACGTCAACTATATAAGCCTTCACAAAAAATAGCGCGATACCATAGCTAAACTAAAGCTAAACCAAAACCAAAAACGTTCCGTTCGAACGGTAAAACCGTTATAAAATAGCGCGATTGGTCCCCAGGGCTAAACAACGATCACATGAAACCTGAGCAGCCAGCTAAAATCTCATTATATGAGCTATTGGTTACTTATATATAACGTAATCGTACGTCCTGTTTTTATGTACCTACTTAATTGGTCTCGTCGTCGCCTATAGAAATGTCGGGACGCAGAAATGTCCCGTTGTCGTAAAAAGACTGGGACACTGAAAATACACTAAAGCTCGTTTGGTGGAAGTATTCAACAGCCATAACGTGAATTATTCAGAATTTTTTTACAATTAGAAAAGGAAGGACACAAAAGGAAATATCATAAATTTATTCTTTTGTAAAAACTATACCAAATATTTTGAAGTAAAGTCGTCCGAAAGTATTTGAAGTTCACTATTATGGCTAAACTCACAAGTACAGTTTGCCACTGTTAACATGTACTTAGGTAATCAGGAATCGGACGAGTACATCCGCCATTCTGACAGACAAAATTTCATTTCACACCGTTACCTAAAAATGTATGGCTGTCCTGTTTCGAGGGAAAAAATAAATTGTCACATTACTTAGATAACACGAAAAAAATAACTAAATAAATAAAAATCGAAAATAAATCGCGTGTGTGACAAATCAAAAATGTCGTAACGTATTTAATATCGCAGCGGAAAGCTGAGCCATAAAGTGCTTTAGCAATTGGTGGAGAATATGCATTTACTAGCACGACAGCAATAAATTCTGGGCAGAAATGAACGAGCGGCCGTTAGCGCAACGTTTTGCGAGCTCCGCCAGCCAACGTGTCGGCACTCGGCACTCAGGCTCAGGGAATATGGGGATTTTTCACTAGGGTGAAAATCCTTTTTTTCCTTTGTACATTACCTACTATACAGGGTGAATTTGAATGCGTGTAATTCCTGATTACTGTTTACTTGTTTACTCCTGATTACGAACACTTTTCAATCAATCAATCAAAAAATTTTCGATTACCCGTACAAAGTAAATCTTTTTGAAACCATCTTTAGTATGGAAGACCAACTATTTTCGACTGAATTCGACTATGGCTCCTAGTGGAAAGTTGGTCGTCATCAGAAGTGGAGCCATCAGCCGAAAATTGTTGGAGTTTTATAGCTAGGTATAACACGTAGATGAAGCCTCGCAGATAACAGCTAGTGAATTCTTACTCGAAATGCACATTTTTTCTTGTATTTATTTAAAGTCATATACCTACCATAAAAGTAATTTATAGTTATCTCTTCATATTGGTTAGCAAATGTTAAATTTTCAGGGGTTTCCCCACAACCAGGCCCCAGTTTCGTAAACTTGACAATTGTAATTAATGTATCCCAAAATGTTCAAGTTTATGAAACAAAGGTCAGCTTGCCATCTTTCTTTTTACCATTTTGCCAGGAGGCCGACAGGTATCTACGCCTGTTTGGAAGTTGTCTATAGCTGAGCAACAAAGGCAATGCCCGCCATCAAAGAACCTTTATATAACAGCGGAAAAGTGTACTTTAATCATTTCATAACTTTTAACTTAACTTCTTTAAAGAATTTTTCAGGACTCTCTTTCTGTATTTACTTATTTATTGCAAGTTGATGAACGTCTACCCAAAGGCGAAAAACTTCCAGTAATGAATCAAAGTAACTTAAACAGACCTCACAAAGAAGCTTGAGTAAAGTTATTAATGTCGGCAATCAACGATTGATTTAGACGAATTCTTTAAAATATAGCTACATATAATTCTTATTTTGGGAAAAATGTGGCTTGTGAAATCCTCGATTATAACCAACTCTGAACCAAGGGAGGCTTGTACTTATTTGCCCCAATGTATTTTTTTTTTTTTTTATATGAGAGGGCGGCAAACGACCATGCGGGTCACCTGATGGAAAGCAATCACCGCCGCCCATGGACACCCGCAACACCAAAAGGGTCACAGATGCGTTGCCGGCCTTTGAGGAAGGTGTAGGCTCGTTTCTTGAAGGTTCCAATGTCGTACTCGTTCGGGAATACCGCATATATGTTCTAACGTCTCGCAACAAAATCTTTGTGTGCAGAAATTTGTATGACTTTTTGTATGAAATGTTCTTCTCATGTCGTAATCGCGGAGGTCGGTAATAGCATCGGTATTTACGTACCTACCATGGTTTACTCACGCAATCACATTGACCTATTTTTACTTACGTCTGGTACAGGCGTGGGTTGGGTTCGCCATGCTATGCCGCACGGTGCTTGATCTTATTTGGTACGAATGTCTGTTATTTTTTATTCCCGCAAAAAGGTGGGATGTATGTTACACCCGTGTATCTTTATTTGTTTATTTGCACCTTGTGGCATTGTATCTACACGGTCCAATTTTTCGGTTGGTGCATCCTCTGATATGGACATAAATAAATATTTAAAATCAATCTTTGATCGGCTATTGTGTCTGCTTAGTCTTGTAAATGACGAGTAAAAGATAAATTAGTTACCTACTTATAGATTTGCTGGAAGAGATCTTTTATAGAAATAAGCTCGCCTTTTGTATATTTTTTTGTATATTTACAGTTTGCTGTGTGAATTATAAACCAATAATCATTATTTTACTTTTGTTGTATATAGTTAGACATCACATGTTAGTACGGGATGCAAGGAACGTTGGAAGTTATGCAAATAAAGGATTCTTAGCAAAAGAAATAGTCCGAAGTTACGGTTGTCCGAAACTATTTTCGTTAATGAGCAGACCCCCTGGTTTTTTGTTTTGTTTAATATGTGTTTATATGGAATAAAGTGTTAAATAAATAAATAAATAAAATAATATAATTAGCTGTTTAACAAAGTTTGAAAATATGTTAATGTATTACTCTAAATACATGCTATGCTCTACAACATAACTTATTTAAATAGATAAGTATTTTTCTGTGTACTATGAAAAACCCAGATTATTTAGAGCAAAATTTGAAAGATTAAATAGACATAAATCTTTTAGTCATAATGTAATCATTATTATCAGTCGTAGGACGTCCATTGCATTATAGGGCTCACCCATCCATAGATTTCTAGTACGACCGGTTGGATACGGCCTCCATCCAGTGACTCGAGCACCTAGAGTAGTTTTGTGTGCTTAATTATTTTATGTGTCTGTGTGGTTCCCGGCAGAGTAGAATAGGATCAACCCGTCTCTTCCCGTGGGTGTCGTAAGGTAACTAAACGATCGTGAGCTTAACAGTATAGATCAGTGATGGGCAGTGGCGTCATTGGTGCGGAGCTTCTAAAAATGCGCGATTGTCAACCCCTGCTCATCGTGACGATTAGGGCAAATTCTCCCATAGAAAGCGATACAAATGGCGCCATGATGATGATTTATGATCAGTAATGGACTTTTAAAAACTCTTGTGTGTGATTTTATTAGGTAAATACCTATGAGTAGGTATGTTGAGTAAATTGCTTGGTCGAGATAAATAGAGTTCGATATTTTTCCCGGTTATTATATTGTGATTAATTGAAAACAATATTGGAATTGCACACCATCCCACAAATACGCAATATTGGATAGAATACACGGCTCGCATAGTATAAATCACGCTGACGACACGCCGACTTACCGCATAATCCTCGATCCTCACTATTGGCACTCAAAGCAATACTGTATTGTGTATCCCTAGCCACATTATACTTATAATACAATACCCAACATTTACATTTCACCGAAAAAGAGTTAAGTACGAGTAGATATCTATATTCATTTTAGCAGGAGGAGGAATCGAACGCTCAACGCATCGATGGTGTCATTAGATTGAATCGATATATAGATAAGATACAGCGTAATTTCGATTAATCGAATCTTAATATTATCGACTCTTATAAAATTGTTGATGCTGTGTTTGTTAGAATGATGGTTTTAAGTAACATAAATATTTTTAATCGACTTCACTTTCGGTGTAGTGGATAGTCACCCTATCAGCGAAACCAACGGTTGCGGGTTCGAATCCCGCGAGGGGTAAATGTTTGTATGATGAATACGAACATTTATTCTCGAGTCTTGGATGTTTATATAAATATTTATGTATGTTTATCCGTTATCTAGTATCCATAGCACAAGCTTTGCTTAGTTTGGGACTAGGTGTTTGGTATAAGTGTCCGAAATATTTATTTATTTATATTTATTGCGCAAAATAATTTACAATATTTTATGATGATAACAATAGAACGGCAATTCATTAGACGGTGGTAAAAGCGATCTCTTCCAGACAACCCACAGCTAAATTTGTAGATGGAAAACAGGTAGGGTGCACGATACTACCAACTAAGGAAATAATTATAGATAACTATGCATAAATACAGTAATAATATCATATTAATAGACTTACTTAATAATATAAATATATGTAAATAAATTAATATATATAATATGCATAATATATTAGCAAAAGTCAGTGTGCAAATGTAGAGAAGTGTATGTAACATATATGTAAGTGGAATTCGTTTTCCCAAAAAGCCACCCAAATTTCTCTTAAAAGTACTATCATCTTCCGGAATTAGTATACTCGTAAAACACTATAGTTAGAAGCACTTATAGATAGTCATCTAATGTTCACGAGGCGGGCGTTAACGAAAAGAAAAAAAAAGTCAGAGACCTAAGTAGTGGTTTTTGACTTGAAATTAAAAATATTTAAAGGTTGAGCTTTCCTAATAGATTCCGGCAAAGAGTTCCACAGAGTTACTTTCTCGATATAACCTAACTAAATCAGGGATTTTACAAAAGAACTTAACATCTCAATTTTTTCGTAGTAAAACACGGAATCCTTACATAGGACGTTACTTATTAGTTAGTAGCTGGTTGGTTGTTGAGTTGGCCAGCCACGTCCACATGAAACATTCACCCAGTATAAACGAGTATCTTTCGATTATTTTGACATTCGATCTAATTACACATTGGGCGTTGGATTATTTGTAAGTAATTCGATTCAATGACACATCGATCTGTTGAGCGTTCGATTACTCGACATCGATCAAGTTAATTTCTATTATTCTTATTGACGTTCTATATTGCTTAGCAAGTTCATGTAGAGTAACTTGAATAGGTAGCACTCTAACGTTAACTTATTTGACTGCCGCGACACAGACACATTGAAAATCCATTGTTTGTGGACACCAGGTGACCGCTTTGGCGTTCAAAGCCTCAACCATGAAAAACTATATAACGCCGACTGTACCTAATCAAATTTCGCAATATACGACATTGTACTCTTGAACAAAGCAAGAGAAAGAAAACTCAGATTGTGGTTTAATTACATTAGACATCAACGGCAATACAACTGACGGTCTATGACCATGTTTTAGTAGTGCTGTCAATCATAAATGGGCAGAGTGATAGCGAAAATCATATTTTTAAATCTAAGTAATAAAGTCGGAGTTAATTCTAACCAAAGTTTGATTTAAGATAGGTCCCTTTAGGATTGTGTTTATTGCACAGAGAAATCGTAACAGTAACACTGAAATGGAATTAAAGTCCGAGAATGTTCATAATCTTAAATATAACTTGGTCCCAACAACTAGAGGGATAAACCTCCTCCCTTAATAGCAGACCCTTTAGAAAATCACTAGGTGAGTTCGAAGTAATAAAATACGAAATTCTTAGACAAATCTCACTGCTGACCATTTTGTTTAACACCTAAAATTGTTCTTAATGCCTCTTGGTAGGGTCGAGATTGGGCTTTCGGCAAACGGTCTGGGATATCCCTGTCGCCTGAGGGTAAGGGTCAATTTAATTAATTACAACAACCGCGACATGCGCCCTATTAAATCTTTGTTACGCAGTATTATTTTGCCCCAAAACGTATTTATTAGTGTATCCCTTTTACGGCGGGGATATTTATTGAAATAAAAGACATTGAGCTTAAAAGGTCTATTAGTTTTACGTGTTATTCCTCTATGGTTTTACGAACAACGCAACACTTAAATTTTATGGTCATTCATGTAGTTAGCTTACCTACATTATATTATGTAAGACTGAGAACACATATTAATACATGAATCAATAGATTAAGTAAGTTCAATATTACTCTTCACATTACTTTAATTACATTAATCCCACCAAAAAGCTATGGAGGAGTGGACGTCCTGTGGCTGACATGATGATGATGATGAATAGAGAAGTTTGGAAATTGCTTACTTACTCCTACCTACCATATTGAGAATCCTATAGGCATGAACTTACATGTTACGAGTATATAAGCAGAAGTGTAAAAATTTATAGGTACCATCACTAGGGTAGGCTACTGGAAGTGGTTAAACATTTTGATGATCTCTAAGCAAGTCAGGTGCTGACAATTACTATCTTACGAGCTCCATATTTTAGATAATAAAATAAAAGTTAGATCTATGATATTTGGAATTCTTTGTCAGAATGTTTTTTTTCATTATTTCAAAAAAATTTCTATACACAAAATTGTTTAATTATTTAACCGGGGTGGTACCAAAAATTACTCGAATGGGTTCGTGTAAATAGTGCATGACTTGCACTTGGCCCGTTTTGCGTAAGCTTGGCTTCTGTACTGTCGTGTGGTTGGAAATGTCATTTCAGCAGCTTGGGGACAAGGATTCCAAACGAATATCTAAATTTTGCCCTATTCTTTATAGGATTATTATTTACTTACTCAGACAGAAACCTAGATAATATTCCTAACTGGTTACGATAAAAACTCGTAGGTATAGTAATTTTAACCCTGGAACATTCATAAAAATCTAAATTGGAACCTGCATTTTTCTCTCGATTGCTGTTATTAGGTGGGTGGAACTTCCGTGAGTAACGTTGCTGTTATATTTAACCTTCGATTAACCAAATGTAGGGTGAGTCAGACAGTCCGTGCTATTAAAAGCTAGCAACGTCTTTGTACTGACACTTGGCTTGACGCGGGTCTATTCATGGCCTAAATAACGTCGGACCTATCAATCACTGGACAAGTAAACTCAGGTAACATAATATCTGATGCATCTGGGACTGAATCACATATATATTTAGGTACAATATATTTTAATGCTTTGATGGATACCTATTTATTTCTTTTAAAAAGATTCGGAATTTTAATGTTTCTTTTAAATGATACTTAGAAGCATCAATGAAGGAATGATCAAATTTACAGCAATTAATATTTTATTAATCGCTTAGATAAGTAGGTACACATACATTTTATAACTTTTTCGAGTATTACTCTTGACTTTTTTATGACTCAAACAAATATTAGCACTTTAAAGCTTAATATTTCGCAAATGGATCCCAGAATCGAAAAACTGTTTCTAGATAACCTGTAATATTTCTGAACGTACCTTTCCAACGAATTGGTGTACGAAATTAAAAACAATTCATCTCCACTTTAGGTGTAGTGGAGGTACCCTATTTTTTTTTCCCCGATTTTATTTTACCGTTTCGTCAGCGTTACGTGTACCCATTTTAATTACAGCTTTCTAGTACTAAGAGCCTCTGAGCTAAGCTGCGGACAGACAGAGGGACCTGGCGAAACTATAAGGGTTTCCCTGTTGACTACGGAACCCTATTAAAGGAACAGACACTGACAGATTTCCAAGCCGTGGGCATCCGCCATTTTTTTAATTCTACTAAAATCCTATTCATTTAGCAGCTGTTATCGACCCTACGTGAATAGTAAATTTTGAGACACAGTTTCTTCCTGAGATTTCTTCCGACACTTGTTTACGAAGGTGCAATGCAACGAAAAATCTCAACAAATAGGAATCGCGACGCATGCACGCATGTTTCTTGGCACAACGCAGCAAATGTGCTATACCTACTTACTATACCTACTTACATACTATTGTAGTATTTAGGTGCATCGCGACTACATACCTTTTCTTTACTATACCTATCCTTCCGTTGAAACTGGGGAATGCTCGAGGAGGTCTTTACATACATTTACTATCCACTTACAATACCCATACTTATAGTAAAATTTGGTTAATAATGAAATCTGTTTTTCTGATGTCTTTATCGTATCCTTTGTCTCTACAATTGATATTTCCTGTAACAGTCGCTTCGATAGCGGTATGAGAGGGTCACTGGAGATGACGTGCCTGCGAAACTCTTGTCACTGAAGGTACCGATTCATGTGTCACTCCCACATTTCCGTTGTATTGGCGGCTGTTCGCAGCTTCCCGTCATCCTCACTCAATACTCTACCTACATATTTCCCTCTCAATGTTTATACTTTATGAAACTGGGAACGGGTGAGTGTCATAAGAAAATGCATAGTTTCTATTTTCTTTACACATTATATGAAGGTCTCCGTTTGTAAATTATACATTTGTGACATATCGTTCACGTGTACATTAAATTTGTGTTATTTACCAGGAATATAAACAACGTCATAGATAAATATTGCAAGCTAAAGTCTATTATGGCATATTTATTACTTATCTTCATTTAACATCAGGTGTGATTGAGATCAAGTACTAACCCGTTGTGCATAAAAAAAAATTATAGTTTTGGCACGAAAAATCCATGATGTTGCAGGAAATCTCTTTGCCAAAATCGATAAATGATTCAGATACTGACCAACCACAATCCTGTCGGTGCAAATACCTACCTACTCTAGCATGCGGGAACAAAAACCACAGCATTCCAATTCGCATCGGGAATCACTATTTGACTTGAAAGAATTATTGGTAGGTACCTGCATAAATGTTCTAGTTAGGTATTTTTATTATCGTTCCAAATTTAAATCTCGTTCTGGTGGATTGTTGTAGTGATACAGGTACCCAAGAACAACGCATCGCACCTCAAGTTTAATTTCCTACAAACATTCTAATGATTAGGTCCAATTTTCTTTATAGCTACATATTTTTTCTGTGGCAACAAACTCGTTATTTTATTAGTCAGTGTCATAATTCATCTCTAGTCGTTTCTTTCTCTAAATTGTGCACTTGATATTTTAATGTGATGTTTTTTTTTAAGTCGGAAGATATAGTTTTTATAGATCTTGGAGAATAGTAGTTTACTTTTTGCCTTCATCATGCGGAAATGCCTTTGCCTAAGTCAGGTATTATCTAAAATTGAAATTTCATAACAAAAGTCAAACAAAATTAGACCGTCCGAGAATTAATCAAAACTCGTGTTGACGCAGAAAAGTACTAAATGCACTTCGATCCCATGATCGAAGTAAATGCCACATGCTATGTTATAGAAGAAAACTTTAACTGTTTTGACGATTTCTAACGAAACTTTGGCTGAGTGGATCATGATTCAGTTGGTTAGACTGTGCTTATTTGAATAATAGCTTTAAAAATGTTATAATAATGTTGGGATTTAGAAAATGATTCAGTGTTTCACGTACAGGACGACCTTCTGCTCAGATAGCCGACATCACAGTCTGAAATAATTCAGCTGCACTGACCTCGGTGGAGTCGCGTTACTTTTAGTTTACGATGCTACTCTTTACACAGTCATCGTAGATGCTGGAATAAATGCAGTTTCAAGAATAAAATCTGGATCCAGGTCTATTTTATATCTACTATAATATAGTGGATGTCGATTCATCAATGTCCAAGGAAATCTCTAATTACTTATATTTATACTTAACTTACAAGCACCCTTTAGGGTTTTATTTAATTAGAGTCGAACTAATTAAAGATACCCCGAGAAACGTACGCCTCATATTATCTGAAATGGCTGTCCTTCAATCGCATTCTAATAAAGCTATTCATCCACCTTCACGAGTGCCCATTAGAATCATCCACAAGTCTGAACCTTTATGGGGTATTTAAACTAACAGAGAATGTTAATAAAAATCTAAATTTGAACCACCCAGGTGGTTACCTGTCCTGTCATAAATAGACGGGCACATATATTATCTTACTCGTAGTTCGCATCAATGATATTATCGCCTTTGTTTTTTATTTATACCAAATGTTCGTCAGCAGGTATACCTATTATGCATGTATTAATTAATAGCTAATATCGTTTGTTTCAGATAAACCCCATTGCTCAACCTCCCTCAGAAACTTGACTGAACGTAATGAAATCGTGATATTAGACTGCGGGCTTCCCAATAATTAGTATTCGCAAACGCGGTATGAAGAAACCTTTCGAAGACACTGATGTTAAAACCGGGAGTGAAATTTGAGTTGCGTCGCTGTGGAACGATGGATTGAGAATTAGGCGATGAGTGCGAGGGAGGTGGAACTGACTGGCGGAGCACCATGGGGCTTCCGCATGCATGGCGGCGCCGATCAGAACCAACCACTCAGGATATCGAGGGTAAGTCAACAAATATCTTTCTCAAAGAATTTCCAATACTAATTTCCCCAATTTCCATTCGCACGAGTATAATATTCGCGTAATAATGATGGAGCGAGCCGATACATCATGAAGTGACAGTGTTTCTTGTTTCTCGCCACAGGTGATCCTTCGAAGTTTTAAATCAGTAGCATAAAATGTAGGTAAAATCTATGTAGGTAATATCTATAATAATCTAGGTAATGTAGGTAATAATAGCTAACATCTAATAACTTGATTTAGTTAAAATATCTTCGACCACTAAGTCTCTTAATTCATCTCCCGCTGTGGCTGAATCACTTATCTTAGAAAATGTAGAACCATGTGAGATAGACTTTAAATTTGTTCATGTAAATAGTAATAGTGTACTGAAAGCCCTTAAATCATTGCAAATGAAATTGCATAGTGATATTCCGTGTATTATTATGTATGTAATATTTTATATTCGTATGTATTGAAATATGTACTTATTTATGTACTTATTAGTATGTAGTTATATTTATATTCAGTTAGGTTTTTTTATGTATCATATTTATTCATTTCTTTAGATTTCCATTGTGCACGTCTTATCTGCCTCTTCCAGTCATATCTCTCTTTCGTAGGTGTGCTGGAAGAAATTTCATTGTAAAAATATGCAGAACCTGCGTCGTCTCTATTATGTTGTATCTGTATGTTTTCTTTCTTGCATGCAATAAATGATAAATAAATAAAAATAAATAAAAATTTAAAAGATTGCTGACGTTCACGGCCTAACAGTTAAAATTATTTTGATCTACATCAATATCTCTTTTGTTCGTAATTAAGAATTTAGTTCAAAAGAAAGAGACAATATATTTAAAGTAGATTATGAGACGTTTATTGTTATAAATAACAGTTTAGGTTTACATTTCACATGTTTGGCAGTTGGTCCTTTTATCCTTTCGTTTGGATCAAATCTTGAAACTGAAGGACTAATAACAAACGACAGTTATGCGATTGAGCTGTTTCACTGTAGTATGGATAGATGGCAATTTAATATCTATAACTTTGTAAGGGTATTGACTAGGCAGGCAGACAGTAGTTGGATTGCAATTTTCAATATTGTAATATGTAGTTATATATATTTGTTCTAGGTATGTAGTTAAGCGATTACTCCATGATTCCGTAACCGATTTGCGTGATTGTTTTTTTATAACAAAGAAAATACTCTTGCTATCATTTAATTTCATCAATGTCTGATGATGGAGTGCCCATGGGTAGATCAAATCCCGTAACAGTTGACGACAAAAGTACCGTGAGTGGGTTTCTTGTTGCTTCTTTTCCCACAGATGATTCCCCTTTCCGAAGCTTATACGTCAGTATATATAATTGGTTAATTTATGCATAGTTGCATGTTCAGTAACTATGATGATGTGACAGAGCTGAGGACGCAGTCAGGGAGTACTGGCAGATGCACTCGGGGAATATAGCACAGAAACGTATCTTACGTCATCTTTCCCATAAGTCCTTAATCCATTCTGGTAACCAGATTAATCTTTCTGGAGTTCTGATCAGCCGAGAAATTAGTTATGTTTCATAGATAAATCGTTTTCCTCGGTATAAAATCCTTAAGCGTTTCTCAAGGTGTAGTGGAGAGTGCTATACATGCTTTGAACACTACATTTGTCAAGACAATTGTATTGTAGAGCACGCTGGTTGCAAGCAACGAGACGGGTTGTTACTTGGTCGTTTGCAGTTGTCTGTTATACTGATTACTCCTGCAATATCCAATGGCATTTCCGCTTTGAACAATTGCGTCCCTAAGTCTTCAGTTGATAAGTTTTTCAAATAGGTGAGTATAACAAATAACATTTTTCTGTTTTATGCAAAAAGGGCTGCTTAGGTATACTCCATGCCGTAGCGTCTACATTCCCAAATCTTAGGATCGTGAAGTCTACGTTAAATATGCATTTAATATGGAATCAGATGAGGTTGATGCCAAACGCGTACCAGCTCTTTCAAAAACAAGTAGAACTTACAGAGAAGAGTATTTGTACAGGTTCATCTCTGATATAAGAAGAATCTCTTTCGCCAGAACGAGTGGTTAAAATTAGAAATATATAATTACACATCTCAGTTTTAACGAATCACCGAAGTATCAATGCTAATATTCTCTATGGCATTGATCAAATTGAGATTGTGGTTACACAGCGAACAATCATCAGACCATATTTTGTACGGGTTTGTAAATTACAATAAGGAATCCGAAATTACGCTTTAAATTCAGAAATCCGTCCGGTCTTCTATGGCGACCTGTGGCATGGCCTGGGGGCCGATCGCGCTATGTTTGAACGATAACACCAAAGCTAAACCATAACCAAAAAGGTTACGTTAAGCACGTTTCGTATCGCGCTAATCATTTGAACGGAAATTAAACTAGTTTTTTTAATACTCGTGGTCAGCTCTAAACATTTTGAGTTTGACTTTACTTTGGTAGCGTCAATGATATAATCGTTCACTAAAAATAGCGCGATATCATTTTTTACTTCAGCTAAACTAAAGCTAAACTAAAACCAAAAACATTCCGTTCGAACGGTAAAACCGTTGTAAAATAGCGCGATTGGTCCCCAGGTTATACAGCTTTGTATTAATAAGGGTTTTGTCTTGTGAATTAGTTAATTTTTATAAACATGCATTTTTCAAACTACTGGTGTAAATGTAATCGTTTTTAGGGTTCCGTACTCAAATAGCAAAAATATGTAAAGTGAATGTACTTTTGACGACTTGTTTGGTGTAGTGGTTAGCAACTCTGACCACTATACCAAAAGGTTTCGGGTTCGAATCCCGCTAGGGGCATATGTTTGTGTGATGAATACGGACATGTGTACCCGAGATATGGATGTTTTCATTTATATTAAGTATTTATTTGCAAAAAAAATGTATTTATGTAGTATATCAACCATCTGGTATCCACAACACAAGCCTATAGTTGCTTACTGTGGAACTAGATGGCGCTGTGTGTATGTCTAAGGATATTTATTTATTTATTATTTAGCAAATTATAAAGATAGATAACTAATCGCAAAGTTATAGATTTTTATAATATGATAGTGTCACCCGTCACCATTCGAAGATCCCGAGTTTGATTCGTGTCGATTCTATTTATAACGTAATTTTTCAAAATTATCTGGCAACACAATGTTCTGGATAGTACTTCCAGAAGTCCTTATTTGTTACTCTTTCATATAGTGGTTTCAGCCAGTCTCCGTGAGCCGCTGGACCATCTGTTTGACCTTACACCCTACTCCTGAACTCATTAGTTCATCTGTACCCTATAGAAAACTTTTAACAATCATGATGAAGACCACGAATAAAGTAGGTCATAAGGTTATATAGAATAACATGAATTTGGTAACACCCTGCGTCTCACTGCGTAAAATATTAGTTTAGTAACCTCAAGTCAGGACAAGGGCAATATAAATTCAGTACCATTAATTTTATGGTAAAACTTTTTTGAAATACGATGAAACTTGACAATATACTTATAGCGTTTGGATTTAATTTTAAAGTGTGTTTTCCATTATGTGGACTTTGTATATAAATAAGTCTCTAGGTTTGAACCTGGCCCAAGGTTTCTTTGCCTGTTTGTTTCTGAAGGAAATCCGATGAGGAGTCAAGATTGCAGATATACTAGTAACTAGTATACTGCAATTGCAATAGGCAGGTGGCAAGAACGATGACTACCGAGTCATTAAGTAGGATCTGTATTTAATAACTCTGTAGTCATAGTCAAAGTACTGGTTTCTTGACCACAACTTTTCGTCTTTCTTCCTTACATAAGTTTTAAAAAAGGTTCTCGTTAATCGAACGCTCATGAAATTACGTATTGGATGCCCTTCCACTAACTGTCCCACTGGGAATCGAACCCATGACCCTCGTTTTGTAAACCTTATGTTGTTTACATTGAGCCAGCGATGTGATTAAATTTTTTGTGACTTCAAGTTAATATAATGATATCGACTTTGTATTGATAAATATTTCAGAAATTCTTATTTCACTTTCAGCAGCGCTACAGCGATACCCTAGAGCACACACTCGATGTGAGTAAGATTGTTTGCTGCATTGTGTTTGGTTCCCAAACAATAATCAATCATCTCGCTTCTACCTACTCACTCACCTATCTATATCTTATGTGTTTTCATATACTTTACCCACATTGTTGTAACATCCACTAAACTAACTATTGCAAAAAATATATTTACTAATTAGCTCTTACGGACGTTTGTCTTATTGTTTAACAAATAACAAACTCTGTATAATTGAATTGCCAAAAATTTTATGTTTCTGTTCTCTATCTCCGGCGTACATCAGGAGTTCCTTACCACTATGAGACCACTCTGACTTTATACTTTTTCCAACAAAAAAGATGATTAAAATCGGTTCACAAATGTTGGAGATATCGCGTAACATTCGTAAAAATTACCGTCGTATTAATAACCTTCTCCTTTCTGGATGTCGGTTAAGAATTAGTGGTTTGTGCACGGTAGAAATAGTCGTTAGGAAGCACTATCCGCCGGACTGCTGAGGGCTCGCGTACGACGAACCCACCATCCATTGACCAGGTCCATGATGGATCTGGTTACAGAATATTATGTTACACAATTTTGTCTTATTCGATTCCCGGATCTGGCTTTCAAAAATCGTTTTTTATATAAAAGGATCTTTATGTAACATTTCGTTTTAAAATTCCAAGTAGATACTTCACCTCTGTCCAATAGCCGTGGACCACTGAATTTGGTCCGTTTTTACATTTATAGGAGTTCGATTTCTGACTCTGGAATTTTTTTTAAATCTATGAACTCAGTATTTCTCATTTTTTTAAAATAAAGAATCCCTTTTTTGATATCTAGTGGGAAGGGGGTCATTCTACTCTGTATATATAATGAATTATACGTGTACAATGAATATAACTATTTATCGAGAGCCGTAGTTTAGTAGATGGAAAACGGGACAGGCATTCGGCTTGTATGTGTTAAACTGAAACAACTCAAACAACAACAGAACACTGTGTACATTCTACATTCTGTGTAGTTTCCGTCTGAGTGCCTGTTGTTTCTTTGGGTGTCCTGACATAAGGGATCGTAAGCAAAAGTAACAGCACATATAGACTAGTGATGGACAGTTGTTGTGGAATTCCCAAAGAATATGGTGGCGGTTAAGGCAAATCCTGTTGCGAATCCCGTCATGGGAGAAGCTATTTCCTGCAGAGGACTGCTGAAGGTGGTGATAAATCAGAGGCAGACAGAAATAAATGCAAATTCGCGAGACATATACATAGGTAGCTGCCGTAAGAAAAAATAAAATGTAGTCGTAGTGTCAAGGAAAAAGTCTAGCAGGTTATACCCACAGGTCTGTAATAAAATAAGAAGTAACAAGCCTTTCCAATATAGTATATAGGTAGGTACTCTTAACTTTTACTTGACGTAATATGGGTAGAGGACCTTTAATGGAGTTTGGGGAATGAAATTGACAAATAAAATAAAATCTGAGCAAAAAATACGGCGTTCGTTATTGAAGTAGGCATTAACGTGGCTTCGATATAGTTTTGTATAAGCGAACATCTAAGAGCTCTTGAACTATGCGGCAAACAAACAATTGAATATGTTACATATCTAAAATCAGGTATATATATATACATTCAGTGTACTAAGTATCGGGAATTTGTCAATAAAACAAAAAATACAAATTATTCATCTAAATTTATTTTATCGCCTTCAAAGTAGGCCCCATCGCTTGCAATACAACATCTCCACCACTTCACCCAGTCTTCCATACATTTTTCATAGGCTATTTGCGGTATGGCCTTTAGCTCATTCAGCGAATTTTCTTTTATGGCTTCTATCGACTCAAAACGTTTTCCTCGAAGTGGTAATTTTAACTTGGGAAATAAAAAAAAGTCAGACGGAGCCATATCAGGTGAATACGGTGCTTGGTCGAGAACTTTTGTTGAATTTTTCGCTAAAAACTCTTTCACTATAATGGCTGTGTGTGATGGTGCATTATCATGGTGCAGCATCCATGAGTTGTGTTGCCACAAATCTGGACGTTTTCGGCGGATACTCTCACGCAAACGCTTCATGACGCCTAAATAATATTCTTTATTCACTGTTTCTCCCTCTGGAAGGAATTCGGAGTGAACCACACCACGGTAGTCAAAAAAAACTGTCAGCATCACCTTGATTTTGGAGCGACTTTGCCGCGGTTTTTTGGGTTTCGGCTCGTTTTCGAGACGCCATTCCGAAGACTGTTGGCTTGTTTGCATGTCGTACTCATAAACCCATGTCTCGTCGCCAGTTATTATACGTTTCATAAAGGTCGGATCCGTAGAAGCTCGGGAAACCATGTCTTCAGCGACATGCTTTCGCTGCGCTTTTTGAACAAAATTGAGCTCTTTTGGAACTAGTCGAGCGGCGACGCGTTTCATGCCTAAAATGTCAATGAGAATGTTGTGGACGGACTTAAAAGATAATTGTTCACCTCACTAGCCAACTCTCTCAGACTCATACGTCGATTTTCGAGCACTAGCTTCTTGATTCTGTCGATGTTTTCTTTGGTCGTAGCGGTTGAAGGTCTACCAGAACGAGGCAAGTCTACTACTACTTCTCGGCCTTCTTTAAAAGCCTTATACCATTCATAAGCCCTTGTTTTCGATATACACGATTCGCCGTAGGTATTTCGCAACATTTTTAGTGATTCACCACATGAAATATCATTTGAAACACAAAATTTAAGGCACACTCTTTGTTCAACAATATTTTCCATTGTAAAAATCGCCGAGGACTCAAAACTATGACCAACAAAAAGTGTAGTTTAAAACAAATTAAATGACAGATCCCGCTCAAATTTTGCGCGCTAAATCAGTACAGTGCTACCAACATGCAGTAAAAAAATTAGAACGACCTCTTTTACGCGGGTCTTTTTATTGACATATTCCCGATACTTTTTACACAGAGTAGTATATATATAGAATCGGAATATTCCATAAGAAATGTTTGTTCTTACTTTTTTGACTATTCTGTGTTGCTAACTTTTGAGGTTTTAATGTATTTAAGTCATAATATTTGTAGAACATTTCTCCTACCCGGATAATTCGGCCCGATATCCTTTATTTATACGACATTTTCGTGTAGATAACAGTTCGGTGTAGGAAAAGCTCCTAATCCGTAATTTTCACGGTTCTTAACCTTGACGTCAGCCCTACATGTCGATGACAGCGTCCCAAATCCCTCTTAATGTAACAAGATGCTGAGCTCCATAGATTAGGGATTACGGTTTGATAGGCCAATAAACATGAATAATGTCGAATTGAAAATCATTGTTGTTTAAACAAAGATAATGTATTATGCGACGTCCATTGCGAGCTCAAAACAGAAGATTCTCAGTTCGGTTACCGGTTAGTCTTACAGTGTTCTGTAAGTAGCTTTACCTACCAGATGCCGGATTGGTGTGTTTTTCTTCTATTTGCATATATTACAAAAATTTTTTTATTTAATTAAGAAGTACGATTTTTTTTATATAACAATTTATTATCATCGTCAATTTCTATGGCAGGCGTTCGTATTTCATGCATATTAAAACTAGCTTTCCGCCCGCGACTTCGTCTGCGTAGTACTCGTAATAAAAACAATTTTTGATCATGGTAAAACATAACATTAGGAAATGAAGCAACAACCTATAATAGCGCGTTTTAAAATCCCGCTAGAGCCACAATTTATAGAATTCGATATCTTAATACAGAATTATGAAAAATGCTGAAAGACGTGTTTAATTATTTTCATAGTAGAGCCCACATACCAATTTGCAATTATTCCTTATCAATTATTAATTAATTATTTAGAGTCCTTTGGTTAGTGCGTCTGTATATGGCATTGTAGCATCAAAACGGCTAATATTTTTCTGGTATAAGTATGTAGTTTCCCATGTTACCTCTTGCTGGACCAATTTTGGATATTGATTATCTTGTAATAACTTTGGTGTTTTTTTTTTATCCACAACGGGTTAGCATTTGACCTCAATCACACCTGATGTTAAGTGAAGATGAGGCCGAAGGTGGTAGCGTACTGACCCGGAAACCCCATCTCATTTGGGGGACTGGCTATCTTATCTCTGACAACCGGATATCTTCTTTTAAAAAGATTCGGAATTTGATGTTTCTTTAAATTATATTTACAAGCATCAATGAAGGAATAATCACAATTAAAACCATAAACGCGATGACTGAAAATCCCATTTGGTGATCGGAGTTTTGTCATGTCTTAAACTGTTAATGAAAAAAGAAAATGACTCTCACTCGAATCGCTCTAAGTGGTAGTAGCCTTGCTGGTGTTAGCAAGATGGCTCGTAGCCACGTTTGATGGAAATCGGTTGATCAATTTTGAAAATATTTAGATTTTAATATGTTTGGTATATTGACTGATAGATATCATAGTCATTCGGGGTACTTTAAAGTTTTAATTTATAATTATATTATATATACATAATAGTACAAGGTTATATTAGTATTATTCTCATATCAATCACAGGACGTCCATTAATATAAACTAAAGTTATTGTTGTAATAAATAAATAGTGCTATAGTAAAACGCTCTAATTGTTCGATCTAAAACAGGTAGAGTATTCTGCTGTAAGGTAAATATAATGTAGAGCAAACGTATATCAAACAGAAAGCTCGTGTCAAGCACGCGGATGGAGACCAACGGTCAGTCGGTCGCCACTAGCCGACAGAGTATTTGTTTATAATTTTTAAGTAATTGCATGACCAGTAATTTATTGCTTTTACTTATAGGTACTACATTTTGTTTTACTATATGAAAGATTATGGTTGGACAATGTGCGTGATCAAAGCGGTGTTAATTTCATAGAACCTACTCGTATAATATAGATAGAGCCACAGACCGTCGCTGAAAGTCAGAAGGGCAGGCATCATTACGTCGAGATTGCAGGGGTTGACGCTTTGTCGTTTGTTGGCGCGTAAATTATGCCCCGTTCAACAATCGCGTTCGCTCATTTAGAAAATCGTCATGAAACTGCAAAATTACGCTCGTTTTGTACGCATGAAGTGTTGTTTACACGTCACACAAAGTTTTTTTCATTTTACATACGAGTATGTAGATACATATTAGGTATATAATATATATACCTATATATATTATGTACGAAAAAATGTAGGTACCTATGTAGGAAACTTTTATATACTCGTATAAGTAATGTAGTAGATTTTATAAACTAGTGCACCGAGTGGAGATTCTCTAGGAGGTAATAAATATTGTGTTGCACTCAGGTAATATGGGCACTATTGCTATACCCATCTTCATAAAGTATAATACCTTTGTATGTATGCGTATTTATTTGGTTTGTCTACGTATGGTTTAACCCCAAGTTATTTGGGGAAATTGTTAAATAAACTAAGAATCCCTTTCATGGAATCCATTTAGTCGCCTCTACTTTGACGGCCTTTGACATCGAATACACTGTGTGGCGATGAAATTGTACGAGTTACTGAAAATAAATAAGATAAATTGGGCATGGGATTCGTGTGTAGATATGGGGTTAGACGACGTAACGTAAGCTATACACGTGCGTCGCGGAGTCACGCCGGGTCACGTGAGCAGCCTACCAATGTTGCTTAGTTATAAACAGTCCAGCCCACGTAGACCCTCAATAGCCTCCACTTGACTCCGCTAATAGTCTACCTGTTTTGTAAAAAGGGAAGAAGAGCAGCTCAAGTTACATTAGCCTCGATATGTTGGCTCTCTTATACAATGGGATAACATGCCGTACCCTATCACACATTACTATGTGTATTTATAACAATTTGATTTAATAATAGACCCCTATGATGTTACGTAAATTAAGGGATAATTTGGCTATTATGAAGATTGTCATTGTTAGATAAAGGGTTTCATTTAATATCTCACGGCACAAACAATCAAACAAATTTGGCAAGTCTCTCTTGTATGTATGACTACATACAAGAGAGACTTACCAAATTAGGTCCAAAGGACTTACATAGAGTTTATAGTTATTCGTATCGCTTATTGGTTCTAATTACAGTTTTTATCGTTTCGTACTCGAAGGTTCTAAGTACAGCCCTATTACACTGAGTCAATCTCATTCATCCATATGTCTGTCTGTCAGAGGTTAGTCCCTAGTTGGCCACAAAATGTAAAGAGATAAAAAGTGGAAAATTAAAAAATATTTTTTGTTACTATGTGCTATGGAAACATGGCTTCAACAAATGGAAAGCGCGGGGGGCGCACGCCTTTGAGGACATTTACAACTCGGCCATGATGGATGACCGTCATAATCAAAGAAACCCCGCATTAAATTACACATCAGCCAACAGCTTATAAAAGTCCACTGTTAGCATTTGCATCACTAAGCGCAGCATGAGTGGACAAGTGCCAAGTGCAAGTTTTGGAAGCTTCGCATCAATGATTGCTCCCAATCATTGGGCTTTGCTCTTAAGTTCGTACCTTTACCACCTATTACAACACAGATGGGATGAGACTGGTTGCTTCTATTCTACTCTGCCAGGAACGATACGGATTCGAAACCCACGAGCTCAGCTTTCTCTTGAATATCGATATTCGGATCGTACTTCATATAAAAACTTATTACATTAGTTTATTATATTGTTGTCCAAATTTTATATTACATTTATCTTGTTTATCGTATGATAATGATTACGACATTAACTCCACAAACTCCTGGAAGAGATCAAGCTTACATTTTCGCGGTTATGTAAGTTACTGGTGAACAAAGCGTGGAGGCTGTACACAAGTTTTAAACGGATGAAGTTGTCTGTGTCGAGTGCTTCCAGACTTGAATACTCTTGATTTAATTGCACTAACGAGACAAGCGCGCAACTTGTGTTACTTAATTATAATTACAAGAAGGCAGAACTGTCGACTGACGGCAACCGTCATAGTTAGGCTAGTGCACCGCTCGTGACTTCGGGGTCTACTTCCGATGCACTGTATGTTAATGACAATACGAAGAATCAGCTGATGAAGTCTATCCAGCCTAGATATTCTATAGATTGTAAATTGTAAATAGAAAGTATAGGAGCCTCTGAGTCCCCAAAAATTTAAAGGTCAACGTATTATATAAGTTTATTAAAGCACAATTGTAAGAATGACTGTCCTGACTGACTCACTGACTCAGAGATAATCGCACATCGCGTTGCGTTGGCCGATGTTGATGAAATTTGCCAGGTGTATTCCTTTGGTTACTCAGCGGCACAGTGAAAAAGAAATTTTAGAATTTCCACTCCTAAGCGTCAAAAGCGTTATTTAAAACAAAAGTCAATATCTCCGGAACGCAAGGACTAGAAAAAGTAAAATTGGTATGAATAATTTAGTGTGCAAATAAATAAACACGTGTTTCAGCATTTTTCGCATTTCTTTCTAAAAACCTCTCGATAGTGACAGTTCTATAAATTGTAAACAGTGTCGATAGTGGTACTTTAAAACATGCTAAGTACATTCTTGTTTTGCTTTACTATTGCTATGTTTATTTTGTTATGTTAAATTATTTTTATTGCGATATATAATGCTTATGTTATAGTTGTGAGTATTTTTTTAACATTTGCTGCAAATGAAATGGAAATAAGGTATAGATTTAGACATTTTATCCAGAGGGTTCTCATATCAATTGCTTGTCCGGTAATTTAACCGCCTCCGTGGCTCAATGTAAACAACATTGAGTTTACGATTCGGAGGTCGCGGGTTCGATCCCCAGCGGGGTACATGTTTAAGTACTCGGTTTGGTTGGTGGTAGGGCATTTTAAATGTCCGCCTGGCTAGCTACCACCATCTTATCTAAATCTGCCGCCAAGCAGCAATGTTAATAGCATTGTCGTGTTCCGGTTGTCAGAGATAAGATAGCCAGTCCCCCAAATGTGTTGGGGTTTCCGGGTCAGTATGCTTCCATCTTCGACCTCATCTTCACTTAACATCAACCCGTTATGCATAAAAAAAAAAAAATGAAATTTACAGATTAAGCTAAGGACACGGATTAAGCGATGAAATTTTATTCCGTCCTCATCATACATACATACACTTACATTTAGGCCAAAATATAAATATAAAATAACTGTATCTATTGAACAACAGTGTATGCTTGTCTGCTACAGTGGAGTCTTTTGGGGGTTTGATTATAACACTAGAATAAGATTTTTTTTGCAAGTAACACGTTTTGTTTTTATTATTAGAAAAGATTAGCATGTTTGTCTGATTTTATAAATTGTTTGACGACGATATACTTGGTGGACGACCGATTGGTGCAGTGGATAGTGAACCTATCAGCGAAACCAACGATTGCGGGTTCGAATCCCGCGAGGGGAAATGTTTGTGGGATGAATACGAACATTTATTCCCGAGTCATGGATGTTCATATAAATATTTATGTATATTTATCCGTTATCTAGTATTCATAGTACAAGCTTTGCTTAGTTTGGGACTAGATGAGTGGTGTAAGTGTTCGAAATATATATTTTTAATACCTTTAAGATTTGATTTCTTGTTACTTATTAATAGAGCCTAAAATGGTACACCGATGGCTCCAAGTCAGGTTGTGACGTTGGCTGTGGAGTATATGGAGAGCAGCCTAGATTCAAAACCAGCACTAATCTTGGGAAACATGCCTCCATATTCCAAGCAGAAGTATACGCCATAATAGAGTGTGCGGAAATCATTCTGCACAAACGCTACGTCAACCATACCATCTATATCCACTCAGATAGCCAGGCGGCTCTTTTGGCCCTAGCCTCAGACAAAATTGTCTCAAGGCTGGTTGAAAACTGCAGGCTTACTTTAAATACCCTGTGCAAAACAAACAGGGTCTTTCTTCGTTGGGTCCCGGGGCACGCAGGCATCGAAGGCAAGGAAAAAGCCGATGAACTAGCGAAATTGGGGGCTAGCGGATCCCAGTACGGCCCTGAGCCTTTCTGCGGTATCTCAAAAAGCCTAATTCGCTTTACCCTAAGGAACCGGTGCACCCAAGCAGCTCTTAAACTCTGGACGAACACGCCAGGTTTAACACACTCCAAATCACTAATCAAAGCCTTCAACAAGAAGGCGGCCGGCGAAGCGCTGGCACTCAGTAGGAACAATTTACGCATTCTCACAAGGGCACTAACGGGACACTGCTGTCTGAGCAAACACATGCTCAACATAGGGCTCCGAGAAACAGGAATGTGCAGACTTTGCCTCCTCGCAGAGGAAACACCTGCACATCTGCTGAGTGAATGTGGCCCGCTAATGCGTAAACGTAATATCCACCTGGACAGCCACTTATTACACCCGGATGAGATAAAAACCATCGGTGCCAGGAAAATTATCCAATTCCTCAAAGAGGCAAACCTGAGCAACGAACTGTAGGTTAGCGGCGATCACAATAGATCGGCAACGGTCGCAGTGATACAGGTCTCCGATGACCTGCAACAGCCACACACACATACAATACAATACTTATTAATAAATATGGAGGTGCGCGTTGGCTATGGGGATGTGGAGGCCAAACACAAAATGAAACATTATTTACTTATTTATCATATTCACGTTCAGACATAGAAGTTAAGTCAATGATAGGTCAGTATTTTTGAGTCTTCCAGTCAGTAAAATTAGTACTTTGACTATGCAATCAGTTTCGACCTCTTCGAGCTGCGTTTGGTGCAAATTGTTGGAAAATATTCATATTAATTCAATTTCGTATAGGTACTGTATAATATCGACAGGTGCCTACCTTAGCAGTTAACTAAGCTTGATCGCTTCCTACACGTTTAAGCTCTTTACTCGGCATCTTTGTGTGAACCTCGAACAATGGGCTTGTGCAATTTGAATTTCCCTTAAGAACGTATTTCCAGTACCTACTGCTCTCTATTCATCTTATTACTTAGTTAGAATTGGCATTAAAACAATTAATGTTCGCGCTTTATTACATTATTAATATTTACCGTTATAAACATGAACAGTACCGGACAGAAGACAATATACACTGACGTACTTTTGGTGCAAAATGGTCAAGTTGGAGCACTTGTACATACTTGATTGGTTCATCCATTGATTAGATGCCGCCCGCTGTTCCGCCTGCGTGGAGTTGGTGTTATCGTCCCAAAACAAATACTTCAAATTTCAGGTTAGAACTATGTTATTCTAGGGCATTATTTTATTACAATATTACGAACGGAATGTAAGAAATTGCTCGAGATCGTCAAGTGCGAGTAGGACTCATGCACCGAAGTAGCCATACATAATATCACCATTCACATATTTTATAAACTAGACGATGTATCCCATAGAAACCGCAAAATTAAGTTTTTACTTGTTAATTCCACATACCACTTTCCAATAATAGCTTTTGATTACGGAAATATGATGTTTGAAAAGCCCATATGTTTTTACAGAATTATGTGACACAGGATGGAGTTAAGGAACTTGATTTTTATATATAGGACTTCTCGTATAAGGTTTTAACATTTATATTTTATTGATTGATTTGATTGATTGATTGATGATTGATTGATTTTATTGATACCTTTAACAGTTTTGAAGAAAAATGTTCTTCTATGAACAGGCAGACGTAGTACACCAAATTGATCCTATAAAGGTTCAGCTCTTACCTTTTACGGAAGCCTACAAAAGAATTTTATATAAAGTCGACAGCACGAAGACCGTAACACTACCAGCTAAGTTTGCGACGTGAAGCTATGAACGCAGCAAGACCCGCTTATATTGGAGGTTTTACCGTCGTCGTGCGGCTTCGTCAACCTACATAGGATGTGTAAAGTAATGGGAATGTTAAAATAAAAATTATGTGACACTGGAAGAATAGACGATCCAATGTTATTTCTCTATCTACGACCTGTTTAGTGTAGTGGTTAAAAACTCTTGACTACTATACCTAAAGGTCGCGGGTTCGAATCCCGCTAGGGCCATATGTTTGTATGATGAACATATGTAGACATGTGTTCCCGAGTTATGTTTTTCATTTATATACGTATTTATTTACAAAATAAAAAAGATGTACTTGTGTTGTTTACAAATTCCATCTGGTATCCATAATACAAGCCTATTTAGTGTGGAACTGGATGGCGCTTTGTATATGTGCCAACATATTTATTTATTATTTATCCTAATTAGATGTGATTATGCAAAAATTTTCACGTTGCACTTAATTCTGCCGTAGAAATATTTTAACATTTTTGCGGACACTGAACACCTATAGACGTTATAAAAATAAAACTTCACACCAAGGTTTTTAATAAAAATTCGTACACAAAAAAATTATAAAGTTTCAGCCTAATTTTTAGTAGATAAATTAAAATACGTACAAGTACGTGAAAGTTCACAAGTATCCATTTTGTGTAGGAAATATATCAGTGTGTGATTTATCTGTCCAATAGGTATAGGTACTATAAATATTCATAGTCTCCTGGGATGTATACCCTATTAATGTTAACATAATAGGAAAAAGCTAATCAAGTCCTCATAACGGATAGAAGGAACCGCCAAAATTGGCAAAATATCCGACTTCAACAAGGTTCCACGTTCTCTATTCCCTGAGTGCAGCATCAAGTCTTCACCAAATATATAACAGAACACCACTCTTTAAAGCAAAATAGCGATGTCGGTTCATAACTGGCGGAGATATCATTAAACATAAAGGACATAATTTTTTATTATTGATAACCACAGCCGAGTTGAGATTGACAAGAATAATATCTAATAGTAAGGGAGTGAGAGCCTAGAGATCTGTAGCACAGGTTTTGAACCTATTTCAGACTCCAGTCTCTCACAAAGGAGTTTGTTTTTGTATTTACCTAACATTGCTATTTAATCAATGTAGGTACGTAATTCTTTGTGGTAAGATAATAAATATTAATTATTATTATTAAATATTATAACTACTTGTACATAGATATTCACCGTTTATAGGGAACTGTTTTGTGTTTGGCGAATTAAAGTAACGCGAATACTCTGTAAACTGTTTAATTTCGAGTACCAATGTACAGAACATGGATCCACAACACGGTTACAGGAAAAACATTACAAGAACATGTTATAACTTGCATCGCAGGAGTGAGAGAGCGCGGCAGACGGTGTTGCCACCAGTACTAGAGATAGCGGCTCGGAGTTTTAATATTTCGCCCAAGGCGACTAGTGCGAGGTGGACACATCTGCTCTACATCCTCCCCCTCCAAGTCACAAATCCGTCCCGGGTGTGACTTGGGTCTACCCCTTCGATTGGCAGTAATAGGATCACGTTCCCCGACATAGGGCGTAAGCTGACTGGCATGGTACTTTCCTCGCACCTTATCCTGATTATCTACAACCTCATACGTCGTAGAAGATAACCTACGCTTGACCTTGAAAGGTCCTATTCGCCGTGGAGCGAATTTCTTCGTAAACCCTCTAGAAGCTTGGCTAGGAGCATGGTTACCGACCAAGACTAGGTCCCCCTCTTCATAAACGGGTCCCTCTCGTCTAGCTTGATCAGCAGCAGCTTTGCGAAGATCTTGCTGTTGCTCCTGCCTCCAGCGAACTTCTCGCAGGATATCGGCGAACTCCCTCAGATAAGGGGTAATCAGTGGGACAAAATTCTCCTCTTCCACTACCGTGCGTATGTCATTGACAACGTCAATGGGAGAACGGAGCTCCCTAGCGAAGGTGAGATACGCGGCGGTGTGTCCCGTCCCTTGATTAAACGCTGTGTTAAGAGCGTATCTTACGGCAGGTAAGTTCTTAGGACAATCCTGATGGTCTGTACTGGCCAAGATAGCCAACATAGTTTTCATGTCTCGATTTTTCCGTTCCGCAGGATTTGCTTGCGGATGATAGACTGGCGTTAAATTTTGGGTAATACCCAAAGCAAGCATGGCCTTCTGCATAACAGCAGAGACAAATTGAGTGCCATTGTCTGAGATGATTCGGCGAGGCAATCCGTAGCGCAAGAAAAATTCTTCTATGAGAACCTTGGCACACTTTTCTGAAGTCGCTTCATCGAGAGCATAGAGCTCCACCCATCTGGTGGCGGCATCCTCGACGAGGAAGATCCACTTCTCTCCCTTGCTTCCCTCAGGTAGTGGCCCAAAAAGGTCCATCGCCAGTACCTCGAATCTCTGGTGCATTACCGGAGTCTGGAGTAAGCCTGATGGCTTAACATTGGATGATTTAAAAGCCTGGCATAAATCGCACGACTTTAAATAATGAGTCACATATTGACGCATCTGAGGAAAGAAATATCTTTCCTTCATTTTCTTGAGAGTTCGCTCCACGCCCAAATGGCCTGCAGTCAGCGCATCATGGAGCTCCTTCAACAACTCTTCCTTTAAGGAACATGGGACCACCAACTGTGGTTCTTCCGAATCCCCATCTGGATCCACACGATATAACACTCCTTGTGTCATATAATATCCACGGTCGGTCCAGCGCGTAAAGTCATTCCGATCTTCGAAGTCCTTCATGATCTTGCTGATCTCAGGATCCTCGAGTTGAGCTGCACGGATCTCGGCAGGTCCGCGATGAGGTAAGTCAATTGCAACCGGACACAGGTCACAGGTCTCCTTCACCTCAGCAGCAGAGTGTACTGGACGGCTGAGCGTATCCGCGATGACATTAATTTTGCCAGGTGTGTACTCCAGATCCAAATTACAACCTTGAATTTTCATTGCCCACCGAGCTAGGCGACCACTAGGGGTCTTGAGCGACATCAACCATCGCAACGGCTGATGATCGGTGGCAATCCGAACTTGGGAACCCTCGACGTAACCCCGAAACTTGTCGAGTGCCCAGATTACGGCCAGCGCCTCACGTTCCGTGGTGTTATAATTGCGCTCGGCTGGGGTCAGCAACCTGCTGGCATACTCGATGGGACGTTCGTCGTGGACATCGGTTCCTTGCATCAGGACGGCACCTAATGCGTAAGAGCTAGCGTCCGTACGAAGGACAAATGGCGCGTCGAAGTCTGGCTGACGGAGAATCGGAGCAGTGGTAAGTTTCTCTTTTAGAGTAACGAAAGCCTGAGCCTGCTCTCTTCCCCAAATCCAGATCGCGTTCTTCTTCGTAAGGGACGTCAGTGGCTGAGCCACATCAGAAAATCCCGGGATGAATTTCCGGAACCAGGATGCCGTCTGGAGGAAAGTCTTCAGCTGTTTGAGGTTTGAGGGCGGCGCCATGTCTAATATAGCTCGGACCTTGTCCGGGTCGGCCTGAATGCCTTGCGCCGAGATGACGTGTCCGAGGTAAGTCACCCTGTCCCGGGCGAACGAACACTTCTCCCGATTCGCCCTCAATCCAAACAACCGCAGCCTGTCAAAGACTTTCTGCAGATCTTGCACATGGGATTCTACATTATCTGAGATCACGAGTAGATCATCCAAGTAGGCCACTACGTTCACATCTTTGAGTCCTGACCGTAATCGGTCCATCAGACGCTGGAACGTCGACGGAGAATTTTTGAGCCCAAAAGGCATCCGTCGAAATTGGAACGTTCCGAATGGAGTTGTGAACGCAGTCTTAGGGCGATCCTCAGGGGCCACTTCTACTTGCCAATAACCTGCCTTGAGATCAAGTGTAGACATCACACAATTCGCCTTGGTTGAAGATAGAAGCTCATCAATAACAGGGAGTGGGTACTTGTCCGTACGAGTTACGGTATTCAGCTGCCGATAATCGATGCAGAAGCGCGGTTCTCCGTTCTTCTTCTGCACCAGGACAACTGGAGCAGCCCATTCTGACTCAGCTTCTTCGATTATCCCCTGTTCCAGCATTTTGTCCACTTCCACGCGAACTATCTCTTTCTTGGCGGGGGTCATTCTATACGGCGGAACTGCAATAGGGGCATTATCCCCAGTTTCTATGTGGTGAACAGCAAACTTAGTGGGTTCCCCACTTGGCTTGAAAATATCCTGATTTCCTTCTAGCACAGAAGACAGGACATTCCTTTCCGAAGACGTCAGCGTAGTACCCTCGTTCTCGCGAAGAGCTACGGACGAACACGCGAGAGCCTTAGCTTCAGTCTCAAAATATAATGGAAAGTAGGTATCATTAACTAAACTCAAAGAGAACCTATTCAGGTTGAGGTCAAGGACCATGCCAGTGTCTTGTATGAAATTCATGCCGAGCAGTGTATCCGTCGCACTAGGTAAAATAATGAAGACCGTGGCAACAACGACTTCACACAGTTTAACCTCAACAGTGGCGGTTTCAACAATTTGATGGCATACAGTGCCATCAGCTAATTTAATTTCTACATTAGCTTTTTCAAACTGATAATTATTTTTAACTAGAACATCCCTTAAACTAACACTCGCGATTGACAATTTTGCACCCGTGTCCACTAGAACTCTACCACTTGCACCACATATATTGATATCGACCATAGGTCGAGCACGCACATCAATTGGTTTGGCACCTATAGCAGCAATGGATTGAAAGGACGTCGACGGCACAGGCTTCGTGCCTGAAGTCACATTCGCTTTCTTGCAGGTGGAGCAGTTCGATCGGATGACACCAGGAGCTCCACATCCGAAACATGTTATACCTTCATTAGGCTTAGAATCATCTTTCTTCCCTTGTGATCGCTTCTGACAGGTGTCCTTCTCATGGCCATACTTTTTGCAATATGCACAGCGAGGTCTCCATTTATTACTATTACTTGTAGTTGAAGAATTCAGTGAATCAGCAGGAGTGGATGAAGGTGTTACAGGCGGAGCTACTACAGGTGGTTTAGATGCAGAGGAGGAGGCCGGATGGCGCATCTGTGTTCGCATGCGTCCATCTTCAAACAGGTCCTCGACGACACGAGCCAATTCAAGCAGCTCGGTGAACGTGGCAAAAGAAGTTCTAGCAACCTTCTCACGTATACGTCGATGCAGCAGTCCATAAACCATATCCAGTTGTACAGGGTTTTCTGGTAATGTATTTGGTGGTAGCTGTGCAAATAAGGCTCTTGCCTTACAGACAAAGATGTCTGTACTCTCATCACCTTGCTCCTTACTAAATAGTTCTCGGTAAATTTTATGTGGTGGTAGACGAGGACCATAAGTCTGCTTCAGTAGGTGAATAGCATCAGGCCAGGTTGTGACAGAATGTTTAACCCCATGCCACCATGTTGCAGCTAACCCATTGAGAAGCATGGGTAGTCCACGGAGAGCGATGCTGTCTTCCATGTTAACACATTCTTTATATACTTCAATTGCTTCTATGAAAGCAACGACATCTGAGCTCTTTGCACCATCAAATCTAGCAGTATATCTGGCAAAGTTACTGTTGCTATTAGTCGTATGCTGAGCTGGTGCACGAAGCATAGACATAAGCTGCTGTAGTTGGTAGTCAGTCATGATGATCTGTGTAGGCGCCGCGGCTCCAGCCGGCGGCGTGGACGAGTTAGGCGAAGGCTGCTGCAGTGTAGGTGCTTCTTGCACCTCATGGGACACTGATTGATAAGCTAGCGGTGGTGAGACATCACCACTCTGGCCAGCATCGGCACTGGGTGCCGGAGACAAATGCTGACCGGGGCTGTTCGCACGAGATCTCGTTAACACCATTTTGACAATTTACAAATTATAGTCCTAAATAACCATTAAATAGTCCACATGTATAGCAACATTAACTATAATCCACACATTAATTAAAAGTTCAATTTACAAAGGAAAATTGAAATGTTCAGGGTTCAATATTAAAATGTCAGTCGAACACCATGTATAAATTATTCACAAAAGAAAATTAAAATGTTCAGGGGTCAATATTGAAATGTTAATTGTACACCCTGTATAAATATGTCCACAATTTTATGCTTGAGTACACATAAATATCACTTGATTAAAGTCTAATACTGATATTTTCTAATTCAAAGTTTATAAAAACAATTGAAATTAAGTGTCCATTTCACTCATTAAAAGTGAATTCAGGTACTAAGGGAAAGAAGTTCCACAAAGTTAAAATTGTCCTTAGTAGATACACCACTTGAGCTCCAAGTTATATTAAGTTTTATGAAAAATCACAAATCCGAAAGTGTCTGTTTACTCACAAATAAGAGGCACTAGTACTAGGCGGAAAAAAGTCTATAACATCGTCCATAGTACACCACAAAGAGTTATAAAAGAAGGCTACTTATCGTCCCTTCACATGCAGCATGTACAGGTGTTGATGCAGAACTCCGCATTCACTCAGCCAGAGCGCCGTGAGCGCACCGAGCGCACCACCGATTCCACCAGCCGTCAGCAGGCAGGCGATTACAGGAACCGCGGGACAACAGTCCTGCGTCACGTCACGGTTGCAGTAGTAGATCACTGTATACTCCCCCTACTCAGGAGATAATTCTGCACTTGAACGCCGCAATGTTCACACTTTATTTAAACAGTGTATATACAAAGTTCACTTTTAATATATGAAAACAAGAGTTTATCAGGTCCTTGAATAATAATTACACTTTTCTAATAAAATTCTTACGAAATACTACAGTATTTGCAACGAAAAGAACTTCGAACACCGTGACTCAAAAAAGTTCCGAAACACAAAGTTGAAACGTCAAAGTGACAGCAACTATGAATGAAAAGTTCGGTCTTCGCGCCATTACCATAGGTACATACTATTATTATTATATGATACTACGGGTATGAAATGGACGAAATCACGGAAATGAATGTTTACAATGCGGTTACTAGATCCAAAAACACTTCGAAACACGTATGACAATGTCCAAAAAGCTTAAAACACAAAAGCTTTCACTGAAAACAGTTCCTATAGTAATAAATACAAGTTCGACGACGGCCGGTGTACGTACCTAAACACACAGTTCAGAGTCTAGAGCACACTTTTACGTGAAACAGAGCTCCTAGACACTGTTCTAAGCACTAAAATAGGTACGATTATAGTTTGAACACTTCACAGCCTAGGTTGAGCCAGTTCGTGCCGAACGTTGGGCAGCCAATATATAGGGAACTGTTTTGTGTTTGGCGAATTAAAGTAACGCGAATACTCTGTAAACTGTTTAATTTCGAGTACCAATGTACAGAACATGGATCCACAACACGGTTACAGGAAAAACATTACAAGAACATGTTATAACTTGCATCGCAGGAGTGAGAGAGCGCGGCAGACGGTGTTGCCACCAGTACTAGAGATAGCGGCTCGGAGTTTTAATATTTCGCCCAAGGCGACTAGTGCGAGGTGGACACATCTGCTCTACACGTTATTAATTTCGGCGTTGTGTTTTTACCATAAAGTTTTTGGATCATTTTCGTGGCTATTTAATTTTATTTGTTGTTTATAAAGATGATTGATTTAGTTATTATATTTGTAGTATAATAATAAAAAAATATTTCGTAACGTCCTCGATGGAAGGAGCCACAGGCTTTCTAAATCGAGCAAACCGACGCCGTATCTACCTTCATATAATTGCATAACGGTAAAATCTATCTAAGCACATGATCTGAGATAAAACTTATTCAATGCTAAAAAATCGCATCCAAACTGGTCCAGCCGTTTTGGAGAAACATCTACTATTTCCACAATCCGTTTCGTCGGGACAACTAAATACCGAGTAGGGAATACTTTAACATTCACGACGATATAGGTACGACTAGTCGCACTTACATTGCCCGACCGACTTTGACAAGATTAATATTCCTCGCGAGTGATGGCCACATAACAATAGGTGCGCCATGTCCCTTAGCGCATGCATTTTCGAATAATGACCATATCTATACTGTTTCTATAAAATTGGCTATAGCGTTGCGTGCTCACCTTTTGAGCTTAGTATCGCCCCTGACTTTCTTGGGGCCGCCGGACATCGATTTCTCTGCCGTTGTCATTACGGGCACCGCAGTTAACCTTAATTATGTAATTCTAAACAATGATTCGTGTGGACTTGTGCTTGTTATGTCATTAACTTTTTGTGCAATTACAACTAATCGTATAATGACTTTGTTTTCGAAACTAAAGTTTTTATGTTGTTAAAGTTATCACTGTCAATGTTGTAATTACTTACAGTTTTGTTGTTTTCAAAATAACTGATAACAATTTATGTTTATTGTTATACTATTTTCACTATAAATGTATCAATAGCAAGCAGTGACCTTTCTCAACAGTGTGGGTTCGTTTGCGTAGATAATTTAGAGGGGTATGTGTGAGTGCTGAAGTAGGGGGCAGGGTGGGTACAGGAAGGAAACATGTTGAAGTTCTGCTCACCGGCGGCGAGACGACGAGAACCGAATGCGGTTTGTAATCTAAAGTTCCCTACAAGCCTGCGAGAGCGAATGATATCGTCCGCCTATAGAATAATCTCGCTTACTGTTTGGTGGGTGTTTTACATACACATATAATATAATATTTTAGGACGTCGCTGGAAAACAAATAGACGGTCTGAGAGATTAATGTATGTTATCTTAATATGTGGTATACATATAGCTGCATCTTCTCAAATATTAGCTCGTTCTGTTGACTTTCAGCAATAAGTATTCCGCTTTGAAGTTTCTAAAAATTGAGAAAAATTGGTGAAGAATGGGAACTTTGTTAATTACAACAAACATCAAGCATTCAGCTAAGAGCAGTCAAGTGAAATGTCGATTCGGTCAATCGCTTTCTAAGCATCACATGTACACATACCTACACACCCACGATTTTTGTATAATAGACAATTACTGGTTAACTTATTTTATTATTTTGATTTATTTACCCAAATTAGTTATCTCCTGGCACAAGTAATTGTTCACTCAATAAGAATGCCTCAACCCTACATTGTAACAAAGTATCAAGAAATCATTTTTTTTTCTACTCATGTTAATAAAGCCTAAGTATATTATTTAGATATTAAATAACCGGAAAGGTTGACTTATTACATATGTGGAAGACCGCTACCTACTGTCAGTAGGCTCCCTGCTGATTGAGTAGGTACTATAGACGATAAAACTGATATACAAGAATACCTATAACAACGGAGTGCGGAGGCGGGTATTTACTCCTCATGATTTTCTTGTGCTTGTTTTGTTTACTTACTCATTATAAATCTTATGTTACATGTAGCAAAGGCAAATAATAGTCGTTCTTCGCTTAAAAACCGGTAAAAAACTTCTCATGTTAACAATGCGATAACGATGATTGTGTAGATATAAATTATGTTCTCTACATTCTTTCCAGGTAAACCCGGGTCGTAAGGCATCCTTGAGTGGAATCCGCGAGGGTGACGTCATCTCTTCCATCAACGGCCGCCCTACCAGGGGGATGACCAATGCTGATGCTCACGCCATGCTGAGATCTGCTGGGACGGTACTGCGACTCGGATTGAATGAGTAAGCTTTAATCAGATATGTTGGCACCTGATCTTAAGAGGTATCTGCAGTTCTGCTGTAAAGTCAATGACTGAATCTCTAAATGCGTGAATAACTATGGAAGTCCACTCGGAGCGCAATATGCTTCTATTTACAAGGGAAGATTTGCCTCAAACTCCGGCTGATGGAAACCATTGTTTATAAATAAGTCTGCTTAGTTTGATAAATAAAGGGTTCGCCATGCTGGAGAGGCGGTTTGGTGATGCGTTGACGCTGCGGCCCATCAATGGCCTATGCTGTTATGAAACGATCCCTTGGTTGCATTTCACAACGCCCACGGGAAGAGGCAATTACAAAAACACATCCTTGAAGTAAGCTTTATTTTCTACTTACTTTTACGGCCGATACCCATGGGACGAGACTGGTTGGTTTTATTCCACTCTATCGGAAACCATATGGCAACATTATTTCTATAAAAGGCCGAACGATATTACTTGACGAGACGGGAGACGGGGGACGCTTCAATAGCATAGCATATCAAGTGGTAATCAACAAATATTTTAGATATGCAGTAACGTTTAATTACTCCGGGATCAAACCCGCGACCACCAATCCTAGAGTGCAGGAGGTACTTAAAAATTAATCAATGCAACCAGTATTTTTTGCACTAGTATTATAAAGAAGTAAAGTTATTTGTAAGTTTGAATATTTGGTATGAGGCAATCTCTGAGAATACTGCAATCTGATTTTATTTTATTTTTTCATTTATAGAAAGCTACACTATTCTCTAGTGACATAGATTGTTTGATTATCTATTAGTATTTATTTCGAGATCCACGCAGACCAAGTAGCGGACGAAAAGTTTGTTCTTTCTTATAATAATGTACTAGCTTTCCGCCTGCGACTTCGTCCGCGTGGAAGATTACATCAAGATCGGTTTAGCAAAAAAAAGTGCCTGTATATTAATCCAGGTTCATATTTCATCCAAATCCGTCCAGCGGTATAGGCGTGAAGAGGTAACAAACAGACATACACACAAACTTGCTCAATTAAGTTGGGATTAGCAAAAGTGCTTATTTTGAGAATATTTTTAGGGTGACCCCCCAAAAACAAAAAAAAACACCCTTTGACATGATAAATACATATCTTAGGTAGTGCATGAAATGTTAGGTATACGATTATGTGTTGTCACAACATAATGGCCTCTGTACACATTGGGGCAAGGTGTTGGCCAGCATGTTAGGCCAAAATACCGGATCCCAAGGTTGCTGTATACACATTGGCGTACTCATTATTCTGCATTGGCGCTTTGATAAAGATGAATGAGGAATTTCTTACAATTTACTTATACCGTACATTCAATTATGATGTAAATGAGCAGCAAAGTGGAGAGCTAAAAAGATATGGCGCAAAAGAAAATGGTGGATGTTGATTATTCATCGGCAATCAACATGCAGACCCAGCACCTTGGCCGAATGTGTACAGCGGCCTTTACATTTTTTAGTGAGCGGGTATTCACTTATATGCGAAAATTATCATTAACTCTAAAGTTAAATAATCATAATATAAAAAATCCTATTTGCGTTGTTTTGAACCTTCTAGTTAGGATTAGCTAAGCTCTAGACGAAGAGCCACTAACGTATCAGCAAATAGTATAACTGTTACAGTAAACTCGCAGGATCGGAAGCACTGCAAATTGCAATACAGACAGCTCGAAGGCATAATCCGATCAATCTTCAACGTTTCAGAATTGAACATCGAACCGTTTGTAGATTAGGCATGTGACTATGGAACACTGACTAGCTATTCTGATTCAAAGCTCAATTCAAAGTGCTCCCTTATGGCTATGTTTCGAACTCCAGTGTGTTGCATTCGTGTTCCAAGCTGCTTTAAATGCAATACATGTTAAACAAACTCAATACATTTCGTTTCAATGTTGGAAAGTTATACATAGTTTGCTATCGTTAAGGAAGTGTGTACTTATCTGTATATAATAAGGTTCCGGTACAAAATTTGCCTTTAAAGCTACGATTAAAGACAAACTATGTGTAAAATGCTATTATAAAATTTCTCACTATCTAGATCAGGGGTCTACAAACAACGGCCCGCGGAACAAATGTGGCCCGTGAGGTCCACTAATCCGTTCCACAGCAGCGGGTCAGCTATGCCCTATATCCGGCCCGCCTTAATAAATAAATCATGCAAACAAAGTAGCACCCAATGTTTGTATTTAATAATTAAATTTATAAAGGGTTTTCAGAATGAAATTTAACATGTTATACAATGCAGGCCATCATCATCAGTCTGTAAACATCCCACTGCAGGGATATAGACCTTCCCTCATATTGATAATTGATGATGCAGATATTCACATTGAAATTAAAAGAATTTTATTAAGATCAATGAGATATGTTTAGCTGTGACTTCCCACTGTCGATTATTTGTGCAATTTTGGATCAAATTTACTAGTGGAAATTATCAGCAACGGCTTCAAATGCTCATCGGTTAATTTTGATCTGTAAATATTTTTTGTATATTCTTGTGGGACCAAGCCTAGTGGAGCAGTCCGTGTGGCCCTTACGCCTAAATCTTTGGAGACGGCTGATCTAGATGAAAAAAATATGTATATTAAAAAAAAGCAACCCCTGAGTTTCTTGCTCGTTCTTCTATGGGGAGTCTACCCATATTTATACATATATATATCTATAATTGTATGTCATTACGTTTTCAAGTTATTTTTACAACTTACGAAATAATACTACCTTGAGTTTGAGTTTTTACGCGTCGATTCGCTAAGAAGTGCATGATACAGAGCATGAGCTGTTCGTCTCTACGTAAAATTTACCGCGATATATATCGTTTCTGTGTGATGAAATTCAACCTTAAGTCCGCATGGTGGAGTTCAGTCCACCTCCACTTACAACCTTGTTGTGTGAAGGAATCCTGTGCCCTGCAGAGGCAATACGATAGACCGATTTTCTTCGAGTAAATATATTTATGAGTATAAACTTGTCTGATAGACTACCAGTGTACTACTATAGAAATCCATCAATAACATATTAGTCCGGGAAGGTGAACGTTGTCTATTAAACAAATGTTTTTTTTTTAATAATTGTAGTACTTAATAGTAAAGTTCATAGTAGTAACTTAACAGCATTGCAGGTTTTCTTGCAAATGTTACAAAATGTAAAGCTTCTGATTACTCGTAGAAAAGATTTTTATAATATCGTTGATAGGCTCTCTATCCACGTGTAAACAATATAACTCAATTATCTGAAGAGATTTACTCCAAAAATATTGCTCTGATCTGAACTCAAGAAGCCTTAAAGCAATTATAAATAATACTAGCTATTTAGAGCTTTAATTACAATTATTTTCGAGAATTTAAAATTATTGATATAAACGGCCACTTTTGTACTAATCGTGAAATCTGGAAAATAACCCCTCAAAGCTAATTAGGTATTATTTATAGCTTTTAGGCTTCTCGAGTACACGTCAGAGCGATGTTTTTTTATTTATTCTGTATTTAAAAAGAAATCTTAATTTATCCAATGAGGGCGCCACTGTAGGGAGTAAATTCTCTTAAGTTATTTTATTATGTACTGCCTGAAACTTTATACAGGTTTTTTTACATAATTTATGAACTTCGAACCTACCCAAGTTTTAATCCAAGTTTCCTTTTCGCCAGAGACAGGGAGATGTCACCGCGAAGAAGATCTATTGGCAAAGGCAGTGAGTTAAAAAGTAAGTTTTGTTTATCGACGTAACATTATATTATGAATTTCCTTCTATATATAGATATTTCCTACAATAGTAACTTCCCATAAAAGCAATGTTTTCTGGCTATTACATTTACTTGTAGCACAAAGAATTTGTTGTCGGAGGATTTTTTAGAGGAAATTATGCCACAGACTAAATAAAAGGGAAGTCATTGCTTAAGTCCAAAACTGGGATTGTTACGCCAATTAAGTAGCGCCTAGGCAGAAGTTTGACTTTAGGAGTGGACCCTGAGAGGGACCCATTGTTATAAAATTAATATAATTATATGTTTAATTAATTTCTAGACATACTCGATTCAGCCTTAAGTGTCTTATCATATAAACAAACGTGACGTACGATGCATAGACAATCAAGGCATTGCCATGTCAGATATTTTCGAGGTAATTCATTCGTCTGTGGCTCAGCGGTTAAGACGCGGTCTCCCAATTTGGGAGGTCCGGGTTCGATTCCCAGGCAGGCCATGTACCAATGAGTTTATAAAATAAATTTCTTATGTGCATTTTATCTACTGCTCTTAAACGGTGAAGGAAAACATCGTGAGTAAACGTGAGAAATAAAAAATCAAAGGCATGTGAAGTCCCCAACCCGCATTGGGCCAGCATGGTGGACTATGGCCCATACTCCCTCATATACGAGGGAAGGCCATTATCCTTGCAGTGGGATGTTTACGGGCTGATGATGAATGATGAATGAATGAACGCATTTAAATTTATAATGTGTCAAGTCTGTATGTAGGCATACCTAGTTGTTAGATTATTTTTCCATTCCGTGCAATAAATGTTAGGTAATAATTTTTTCTTTGTGAACTTTGTGAATATGATATGTATCTCGGAAAGCAGAATACACTGTCTACAATATTTCCTTTGAAGTTGCGACATGTATTACTTTATCGCACGTCTGCATGCATATGCAGAGCCCCACTGCATAGCGGGCGGCGACTTTATCGCTCCTCAATGTTTGTTGGGAATTGTTAACAGAACGAGCACCGAGATTCAGAAACTTACCTTTAAGAATACAACGTTAAAGTTCACAATTGAAAATCGTACAAGTCGAGATTATTGGTGAAATTTCTGGGACTATATATATAGTTTTCGCACGTCTTCACATTCCATTTTTTTATATTTCGTTAACAATCCTTGATACTAGAGCGTTTCTCAGTTTTTTTATAAATTATATTTTGTTACAGGACCATCTCAGTTGATCGCTGAAGTTCAGAAGGCAACTCCTCAGGCACCAGTGTACGCCACCATTCGACCTTCATCGTCGCCCCATAACAAACGATCTTCCTCCCCTATGCGGAGTTCTTTCAACTCCTTGCCGCTCAATTCCACTCCGCTCGTAAAATCTGTTACAACCAACGAGGAGCCGCTAAGATTCCATCCGACAAACCCATTTTATACAACATTACCTTCGAATTACTCAAGTGCTTCCAAGTTACCCGTACCAAATGGTAGAGCTTCGCTCTCCAGCATAGATAGAAATAAATCTACAGACACTACATCTTATAGCAGTTATAGCTCTGAATTAAAGTCCCCTACATTTTTTACCAAAACCTATGATTCGGGACCTAGTAGTCTTCCGTATTTTCAGAACAGTACTGACAATATAAACGGTTTCCAATCAGGAGCCTCAAAATCTACTGCCAATGATGCTAATGGTTTTTACTATAGCAACTTTAATGAATTCGACAAGCAAAGTCTTCAAAATGAAAACAAAAATCCATTTGAAACGAAAAGAAACAGCGACCCTTTTGAGAAATATTTAAGATCCGAAAACAATATTAATGGAAAATGTGAACATGAATCTAAAACTATACCGATCTCTGTAAGCGACAATAATTTCTCTAGAAATGAAGAAATAATGAAACGATGTACAATAACTGAACACAAGATAAACGAGGTAGAAGAAGTGAAGACAATAAAAAAAATAATTCTTAACGGTTCTGGTAATACAAACGACCATCAAAAGGAACGCAATGTAAAATTCGCTAACGAGACGAAAAGTAATGGAGCTGACCAGTTTTTATTCAACCGTGATCCACTAGTTAAGGCGCCAAAAGCCGAACATCGTCCCCGCACTCCGACCCAGTTCAGCGACAATCACTTTACCTTACCATTAAATCAAAGAGAAGAACAAAGCTTCACCAGTTCTAGTTGTACTCGACAAACACAGGAATTCACCCGGTCCCCTAGAGGTAAGTAACATAATTTCGTAATATTTTGTATTTCCTAGGTATTAAGTTCTATCGAAATTCAAAACCTGCAAAGAATTTTATCTAATAGCGTTGATTCGCCGAAGGTTCCTTGTTCGAGGCTTAACCATTGTTTTCCAACGTGTCCTACCTAACCTAGTTGCTCTCTGTGTTATGTATGACATTACCCATATTTTGCTCATCATAGGAAGATACGATGTATTAATTTGTGCTAGTCAAAGCTGTTTTTCACGATGCAGCAATGGATCGATATCGCTAAGTTTCAGAGGAAACTTGGTACATGACTTTCTAACTTGATATGTAAAGTTTGACATTACTATTCAGACGATTTTATACACTTAGATTATACGGACCGAGTTCTCACGAGTACTTACCGATTCAGAACTATTGAATATGTACGAAATCAAGTCATCATTCCTTCTATACAAAATTTTAATTCATCCTTCATTTTATGGATCGGAATAGGACTTCGTTTTCGGAAAATGGTAAATTTTCTCCAAAGAATCAAATACCACCATACACACATCAACAATCTCACGCCCCCAAGGCAGCTTCATGGCCTTCTCTCACTATACCCTTATAAGGCCATCCAACACGCGGGTACAACATAGATTATTGAAATATCTGATAGACTAGTGGCAGCCTGTCTATTTATTTTAGAAAGTGATCTTTTGCGCTATCGATCAATGATCATTATAAGGATGTAATATTTTTGGAAAAGTAGTAATCTTTTAATGAAGAACTGGAGACACCTTGAACTACAAACTCACCTGAAGGAAAGTGACGATATTGTAAAGTATTAATATGAGGGTTTTCGAACCACAAACATTCCGATTTATGCTTGACATAAAATTAAAAATAATGAAAACAGCTGGAACCGTAACGGTTCAACCGTTTAATTTGACTCCCAAAGCAAGATACATACTGTCTATATGTTGTCTTTACCTACCTAATTTATCGGACCCATAATTTTTATATCGCTCAAGAATCACACTTAATGTTATAGCAATGCCTAATAAATTGTCTTTAGCAAACGAGGTACTAGCACGAGAATTTGCTTTTAAAATTAACTAGGCACAACTGATATGGAATCGAGTTCATTTATACAAATTACAGCTGAATGTTTCAATTCAATGTTAAGGTACTATTTGCATGAGAATACTTGTTTACATGAAATGTTCACAATATAACGAAATTGCTTCTCTAATTATTATAAATAACCGGAATACATAGGGACCTTTGCGACTTGTGATACATTTTATCGTGAGAAGAGATTCAAATGGAAGCGTTCTAACACCTGTGTTTTAATTAAACTTTGAATACGTCCCTATAGCAAGTGAAAAGGAAATTATATTTGTCTTATGTTAGGTTAGTTATATCTACCACACGTAGGATTATTCAAATTATGATATACTTGACTGGTGTGAGGTTGAGATAGGGCACGAAGACGTGTAATTGATACATGTACGTATTGTACATCAATGAATTTGAAAAAAAAACATGCGCTATTTGATCCTTTTACTAATAAGGTCAGGGTACTTCAGAAATCGCAAAATAAATTTAGTTTGGAAATGAGAAAGACCAAAAAGGTTATTTATGAAAAAAATCCCTTGTAAGGGACAAAGGAATCACGAAAGAACATTATCAGACAGGGAATAAATCGAAAAAACTTTAAGCTCCCCTTTTGTATATCTTACTTATTACTAGCTAAGTATCACTGTAATTGTTTGTGTATGCAATAAAGTGTTATAAGAATATAATACTTTTTTGTGAAATTAGTTATTTTCCTCGAAGACAATTTTTTAAATGATTGCAATTAAATTAATCCATAAGTCAGTTTCCTAAGAACGTTTTCACATCTCAACTCGACACCCTGTATATTCCATTTATTTAAAATAATTGTGGTACCTTCTGATGGTGTAAAACAGAAAATTTCTTGGCCTATGTCTAGCATTCTCCTATCTACAAATGACAATGTTTGATAGATTAGCAAAGCTAATATTTAGTAGGTATAGAATGAAAGGTTTAAATTCTACGCACGCTCGAGTTTTTCTTACATAGATATTATACCTAATTATAAATTAATCACAGACCTAGGAATATGAGTAAGTAGTAGCATACCAAACATAAATTTGCAATACTCATGTACTTTTTGAATATAAATAGTGTTTGTATCTAGTTACTAAAATAAAATACAAAAATACTTACGAGGTAGTAGAATAAGTATAAACAAATTCGTAATTTGATAAACCAGACGATATAACCAATTTATAGATGTTTCCTGTTACGTCACTGCCTAAATATAGAACATTCTTTTGTATGGAAATTTGCCGCCCTATTTAATCCTTATGTTCGGTCTGCTTCTAGTACGAGTATACATATAAGTCTGTGTAGTATTACACTAACTTGTTTGAAATAGAAAGTATTAGAATTTAGATATAAGTAGGTAAGTACCTACTTACTTATTGATAAAACTATCCATATAGTAAGAACAAACTATTTTATGTTACCCAATTCTAGCATTATTTAAAACAAACGGTGTTTCCTTTATTTTTGCTTACACTTATTTTCTGTTCAATAAATGGATGTAAGTAAATGCAGATCTGGGGGCACGGCAGTGCCCCCGCCAAGTCGAGCGCGAAGCAAACACTGCCGTACCATCCTTTACTGGAACCATTTCGCCGCATTTTCAGGCCCCTATTTTAGAACCTCTGGATAAGACTAGAACGCAGAAATTTTCGTCATCCAGTAAGCTATAATCACATACTTAAAATCCAAAATTTCAAGTCTGTAGGTCATTTAGTTCCGAAGTTAAGCGAAAGCAAAGTTTCGCATTTATGACACTCACTCACTCACTCACTCACTCATGATCATCAAAATAGAACTAGTACTTCCCATAAACTCAGAGAGCTGAAATTTGGTACAGAGTTATGGTTCAATGGCCACATAAAGGGAAAACTATAAAAACTAGGATAATCGAAGATCTGGAGTACCTGGTGACCCTGATTAGGAAACACAAGAGCCCAACCAAACTATTAGAGATCGACATATACCGCCTTTACAAAAAATATTCAACTTGGTGGGCCGCTTCATTTGATGTCAAAAATCGAAGGTCTGAAGTATCTGATGAAGAACCCTCAGCTGGTCTCAGCTGTATTAGAGATATGGTAATGCCCCCTTCTACTATTGGTACATAGAAAAATCGACTGTCATTGCAAAAATCCAGCGTAGTGGGACACATCTTCTAATTTAATCTAGCCTATAGCGTCCCACTGCTGGGCGAATGCCTCCCCTTCTGCTTTTAATACGAATATAAATAAAATTAAAGGAAAACTCTGGATAAGACTAGACTGGCTTTTATACTTATACTTACTTATACTTATTACAAGTTTACAAGAAGAAATAGTCAAACGATTAATTTTATTCTACTCGAACATTACACAAATTAAATAAACAAACGAAAATTTGGTCAAAATATAATGCATTGGCTAAGAGTGGCGGTGATACCCGCACGCGTCGCTAGATGGCGTTGACTGTATTTTAAAACGCGCTTACGTTTTGTTTTTCCGATAACCTTATATGGCAAAGTGGCAACCGGCCGCGTTACAGTCGTTTACGACATTCTTCTATTGCGCTTGAAAATGTTTGCTAGGGATTAGGAGGGATTATTTGCATTTCGTTGATTTCGCTGATTATTTCGTGAGGTTTGCTAAGGTTAATTGGCAGGTTGTTATTATATTAATTCAAAGATTTAAACAGGTTAGGAATTATATGGTTAGTGACGGATTACTGATTATTACTTAATTATCAGAATTAAAAGAAGTTTCAATTGAATACTTTATTTAATTGTTAATTATTTAGTACCTACTTTTAGTTTTCTAGGTTTAATTTACAGTTAGGCAGTACTTCGAATCGCGTTCGTGTTTATAAGTACTTTTCTAGTATTCTAGTTTAGTTTATTTAGTTAGATATTACTTCGTTTCGTTTAAAAATATCATTAATTTAGCTGTATTTCAGTACTAGGTAGGTAGTACCTTTGGTAGAAAGTTCATTGATAATTAATTATATTGACACTTGTCTAATAATTAAGAGTTAACGTTTTGCTTATAGTTTGTATAGATTGAGTAGGCAGAGTAATATTTTCTTTAAGTTTTTTTTATTAAGACAAAAGAAGTCTTAAAGATATAAGCAGGTTTTAGTCTAAATATTATCGGTATTTCTGATTTGTTGTCCATATACTAAAGGTCGTTGAGTTTAATTGTGTTTGATTTCGCAAGATAATAATTATCGTAAAAAATGTCGATATTATTAAAAGACGACGATGAACTTAGTTGCTACCAAGTAGTTGGTATGCCCAAAGACGGGTCTTGTCTCTTCCATTCAATATCTTTCTTGGTGTATGGTAGAACTGACTCAACTTGCAGTATCAAGTATATTTGTAGAAACGTGGGCATATATGTAATATGCCCACATTTCTACAAAAAGAAGTGAAATCCCACCAAAAACATTCTGTAAAAAACTAGCCAAATCTCGATGGAGCTGCTTGATTATCTCTAAAAAGTAATGAAATCTATACAAAGTCGTGCCAAGTGTAAGGTTCCTTACTGCGATTTCTTTATTATTATAGTTAATGTTGTGTGACTTGGCCGTTGAAGGGTACACAGGGGTACAAAACCAGGTGCTCCATGACACCATTGCACCAATCTGTCGCCAGAACCGCTACGCAATGACGATGGAAAATTGCCACTTGGAAAACGTTGATTCAATAACCAGTCAATTGTAGGCTTGATAAAGCCACTAACGTATAAAGAATGTTATGTAAACGCCACACAGATTATTCGCTAATAGTTTGCCGTTGAATATTCTTAATAACATAATTAATAACATTAATAGCGGTTCTGGCGACAGATTGGTGCAATGGTGTCATGGAGCACCTGGTTTTGTACCCCTGTGTACCCTTCAACGGCCAAGTCACACAACATTAACTATAATAATAAAGAAATCGCAGTAAGGAACCTTACACTTGGCACGACTTTGTATAGATTTCATTACTTTTTAGAGATAATCAAGCAGCTCCATCGAGATTTGGCTAGTTTTTTACAGAATGTTTTTGGTGGGATCGACTTTTCGGATTATGTTTAACTTTCTTCGAAATTGGAACGCGGACGTCTCAAGAGATTAGCGTACTTATTTCCCTGGCGGTCCTAATAGTTTTTTTAAGCAGTACTTACCATGAGCAAATCTATCTTATCCTCGTCCGAGCGGAAAATTATCTCAAAGCTTAATTACTTTTCGGCTGAAGCGTTTATTGCTTTCGATGTGGCTTTCTTCGCTAAGTTTTTGCGAGTTTTCTTTAGTTTTCTGTTGATCCAGCCTCTCTCTCTATGTAGTATTAAAAATGTATGTTGAGCAACATAATAAAAATGGTGCAATAAAAAAAAATAAGATAATAAATTGTTAATTAAATGTTTCAGTCGAATAAATAAATTTATTTGTATCCGCATCCGAATAACAATGCGAGAACTTTTAGCTTTACTATATAGCATCTATTTCTTAGCATCACATCCAACTGAGATAAATCCATCACAACAAATTTTTTTGAATAATTATTTTAATGTCACGTTTTGTAGCATATCAGTCCTATAACTTTGTAGACATCATAAAATTTATTTCATTTCTTCCATCCTCAGTGTATATTTATTCTGTTTGGTACTTTATGTAATTTAAATTAAAAGATGTTAGTAGACATGTGGATAATTTGTTGAAGATTCATCGGAAATATGACCTAATCTACAGTAACGTGACACAATTCTTGTAGGACAACCCAAGGTCCAGTGGGCTTGTCAGGGAGTGTCGCCATGGTTGGCTGACTCCTTGAGGATAGGGCACCACGATTCTCTGCCGTTTCACCGCTTGACGGCCCAGTCTTCTAAACTTCTTAGTTGTTGTGATTAGACGTCTCCTTATATTTGATTTTATTCTATTTATTAAATGATCGAAACCTTGTATTCAACGTTAGTGTATAAAAAGTGATTTTCCATAATCGTGATTATGTTGAATTTGAAGTCATATCTCATAGGTACTTAAAATTGATGTAGTTATATAAAAGAGTTTTTCATAGTCATGAGTATATTTTGAAGTTGAAGTTATGAACTCTCCGTGTTTCGCAAGCAGCCCTTATATATTCCATCCTGTCTCTGATTCGTCAGCGACAGAGTCAGACGACACATTAGATTCTGGTCAGGAAAAAACTGTCAGCGGTGGACATCGAACGAAAAAATATTCCGATCCGAAACGAAGGACCATCAACAAGGTCAGCAAGAAGATTTTGAAGGCGATCGAAAAGCTAACATGTAATATAAAAAGAAATAAGAAACCGAAGAAAATTGTAGAACCAAAACCGATGAAAAACGGTAAGTGTTTCATACTGTTGCAATGTTGTTACGAACAATTGTATGGCCTTTCGTTCTTTCTAAAAGGGTTTCACATTTTCTGTCGGTATTCGTTTGTAAGTCTCTTTTACTGTATCTTTGTGATTGATGTGAAGGAATTTAATTAACTTTTAGAATCTCAATGTTCCGGCCATTGTCAAACATCGACGTCGATCTACCTCCATATAATTGGCTATATTGTAAAACAACTTACCTACAATCTTACTTATCTACGAGTATATCATCTTGTTCATTCGTTCTTTGCAGTCAAAACGTGGAAATGACAATTTTATTAAACGGCTCCACATTCGTACCTTCCCTAGAATTAAAACGTTGTTTCTTTATGACACTATAAAAGCCACGAATGTCGTATCTTTTCCCTTTAAGAATATTCAACTACCTGTACGTGTTAATAAAACTTTATTTTCAACCGTAAAACGCAGTCGATTGATTCTTAGATAGTAATATCGCAGTCTAATAGAATCGTATATCCGTGCCAGCAATATGTATAAGTAATTTTCAGTCAGAGAAATTCTCGAAATACCGGATATTTATAACTGAATTTACAAATTAATTATTAATAAATTAATTTACAAAATAATATAATGAATATCAAATAATAATAAAATAATTTTGTATAATGTTCCCAGCTACTGCTAAGAGGCATTATCACTTATACAATTCATAAATATTACAATGTTGGTTAATTATTTCAAAATTATTTTAGAAATAGCAGCTGTAAATAAGTACTTATTGTCAATTTTCATTAGCGCTGCGCATTGTCATTCTCTGCGTTTCTTCGATCGTCGCGTCGTCTTCGTTTCGTTTTTAAGGTTTTTACAGATTGTATATGTCGTAGGCAGATGGTTAATTTAGCCATTCAATTAATACTAAGGCGAATCGTAGTTTATGGTAGACATTTCCTGCATAATGAAAAGTTGCCCGGAGGGATCTCCACTAGCTGGGTATTTAATGTCATAAATCTACCGCGCTACACTCTAACGTCGATATCTCCATAAGTTTAGCAAGTAGGTCATGTTTGGTATCGTCATCGTATAACTAAAGGACGGGGAATTAATTTCTGGAACAACATTTACACTCGTACATAACAAAAAGTTCGGTGCAAAAAATAACAAAAAAAAATAAATTGAAATTTATGCAAGAGCTATATATAGACCACTAGGTACACCTGTGCCAAGCGGATTCCTTTGTTGAAGATTTTCCAGGTTAATGACACTAAATACCCAGCTACACTGTATGGGGCGCAGTTTGCGAAAATGTCCGCAGTAGGGACATTATGTTCCGCCTAGACATTCAATTGAATGGCAAATTTAACGATCTGGCTACGACATACACACGCAGTGAAAGACTGTACATATTAATGCATACACATGCAGTGAAAGACTGAACATATTAATGCTTGGTGCAATCCCTGAGGACGGTTATCTCACATATTACTTTCGTTGGGATGGACAGGCAGCTTGTTTACAAGCCTTATGTAAAATAAATCTTTGATATACATTGGTAGGCACGAGGGTCCTTTCCTAATACTCTACATTTGACATTCTCTGCAAAATATAGCGATCACGAAGTTATCGTAAAGTACACGCGCGACATAAAGTTTGTTCAAACAATGGCGCGTTTATTATTGCTTATACTATATGGGACGACAGGGGGTGGAGTGCAGAGGGGTGACACGGGTGACAATAAATACAAGGTTGTTGAGGGGCCTGTTTAGTTCACCTAACGATAAGTATACCTAACGGTTTTCATTATCAACGTTTTATGACTAATTTCATGTCAGATGGACGCTGAAAGTGCCTTCTGTATTAATTCTGATCTAAGATGCGCGTTGTTCTTCGAAGTTATCCTAAAACTCTTTAAAATAAAAACTAGTAATTTAAGGAAAGCTCAAAAGGAAGAGAGGCTTATTTCTCGTACATACACCTTACGTTATACCTAGTTTCCGCCAAGTTTATGTATACCTATACTATTAGTCAGCTACTATAAAGGTATAGGCGGGTTTAATTATAGGCACCTATTACTTAAAAAACCAATATTTTGGCCATTTACATCAATTTATCTAGTCCTATATTCGGCAATGCCTGGACTAGATTTTTTTTAATGACCAACGGCCAACCTTCTGTGCATAAAAAAAAATCTAGTATGTATTAGTTGACCTCAATCACACCTGATCTTAAGTGAAGGTGAGGTCGAATCTGGTACTGACCCGGAAACCCCAATACATTTGTAGGCCTGGCTATCTTATCTCTGACAACCGAAACACAACAATGCTATTAACATTGCTGCTTGGCGGCTGCGGCGGATAATGGATAAAGATACATAAATATTTATATAAACATCAAAGCTCGGCAAAAAATGTTCGTATTCATCACACAAACATTTACCCCTGGCGGGAGTGGAGCCCCCTACCGTTGGTTTCGTAGGTAGAGTCACCCTTTACACCAAACGTTCGTCAATTAGATCAAGCTTTTAAATGTTTAAAATTTTCCTTTCACCCTTTACACCAAACGTTCGTCACTTAGATCATGCTTTTAAATGTTTAAAATTTTCCTTATATTTGCAAATTAGTACCTAGGTAAAACGTAAGAAAATCAAACAATTTTTTGTAGTCAACTGTACCCATACCTAACTATAGTTGCAAATATTAGAACAACAGAGAACGCCTCGCTCATTTTAATTAAATCCTATTGGGTTAAATATCCAGTTAAATCTGGTCGATGTACAAACATAACCAAATCCGAATAAGGGGATTTCAATGTAGCGACCGAGAATATTCCCATCTGACCCGAATATTCTGAATATCCTCGCTGAGTTGGCAAGTTCTCGCTGTCCGGTGCGACCGGCCCTTGATCTCCGCCAAAATTATGATAAAAAGTCCCTAAAATCTGCGCCAGATATTGCAATAACATTCTTGGGAAGGGATATTTTTACGCTTTTAGTAAGCATGGATATTGGGTACGCAATTTTAGGAATTCTTAAAACATCATATGCTGTAGGTAGGTATCTATTTTCTTTGTAAATAAAACTAGTACCTACCTATATTCTAATACTTAACAATTATTACCAAACCTCTGTAAAGACCGCAGGTTGAACGAAATCTAAATTTAAACAGACCAATATCCGTTCGTTGTTACAACCACATCTCTACGCTATATTGGGTGTAATTACCTAATTTAGGTGTACGAAAATGTTGTACATAAATATACAAAGTAACGTTTCCGTGAATGATCGGAAGCACACATGTTATGGGCAGCTATTTATTTGTGTTAGGTCGATGCACTCGCACTATGTTGCTGACTACTTACAAATATATATTAAAGCCTACTACTGCACATACTGTTACATGCGACATTGACGTATAGTCCTTTTTCGTGGACGTCGCTCACCGGGCGGACCGACGTCTTATTTTATGTACAACGTTTTACCACTTGACTCTTGACCTCAATCACACCTGATATTAAGTGAAGATGAGGCCGAAGGTGATGGAAACGTATTAACCCGGAAACTCCAACATATTTGGGGGACTGGCTATCTTATCTCTGACAACCGGAACACAATATTGCTATTGACGGCTGATTTAGAAGATGGTGGTAGCTAGCCAGGCGGACATTTGATAAAATGCCCTACCACCAACCAAACCGAGTACTCAAATATGTACCCCGCTTATTTCGAACCCGCGGCCTCCGATTCGTAAACCCAATGTTGTTTGCATTGAGCCACTGAAATTGTTAAACTTGTAGGAAATAGCCGGAAGCGAATGGATTAGGTACACGGAACCACGTGTGATGGCATCCATTGGGGAAGACCTATTTCCAGTCCAGTAGTGCATTGCATATTTGCAATATATACATTCAACATGATGAAATTCGTTTTATAAAAAATAATAGAAGAAAAGATTTACACTTCCACGGATCCTAAACGAGACATAATTGAATTGTTCATTTAATTTTTAATCTAAAAATTGTTTCTTTGGTACTTGTTACTGAAGGGATTTTGACATATAATTTAACAAAATCCGAATTAACATTTAGGCTATTTTGAAAAAAAGCATCGTTTATTAGACAACTTTACAAATTACCTTTCTTCTTCTTATTTTTGAGGATGGCAACCAGTCAACCTCATTGTCGAGGGACATTACTGCCAGTTTCGAGTGAAAATTTTTATTTATCTTATTTCTTCAGTTTATAGGTCAGTCTCAATCAAAACAAGTAATTCGTCGTATACAGAGTCTAGTCACAGTCACGGTCAAGTCATTCTTCAGTAAAGTGGCAGAATGCTTTACAAAAGATTTTGGCGGCTTCTTGTGGGAACCCGAAAGCTCCGTTACGCACTTTAATTTACACTTCCCTTCACCTGTACACCAACACTAACGTTTGCTGCACAACATTCTGCCATTATTAAGCTTCAAAAGTTAGAATGCACAAATTTTAAGACTTATAAAGAAAAATGCTACTTCACTCGCCGAGTTCCCGCCAAAAAGCCAAATTACCTTTACAATGTACTTTTATTATTATTATTTTTTTAACTTGTCCCTTTGGAAAGGCAAAGGGTACTGAACCTGAGTAGCCAAGTCTTTTATCCACGCGGGCGGAAAGCTATAGTGTTAGCAGACTAATTCGGTATTCGTTAACGTGAAGCCTAGCAATTCAACGCTATGTTATTTTTAATTTTTTCCCACATAATCCTTGTATTAACTAATTTAACATCCATACATGGTCTAATAGAGTCATTTACCATGTAAGACCGTAGCAAACCCGATATATAAAGTTACACCACCGGATATATGACAATGGTCGCTTTTCAATCCAAACAAAACGTAAAGGGGTGCGCCTACGCATTGCGTTACTCTGACAGGCACAGTTCCGTCCCTCTGAACGGTCCAGCGGTTTCCGCGCTCCAATGAAAATGCACAACATATGCTCGGACAATGCAAGTTACTTGCATAACTATCCTATTGATGATTTTTCCAGCGCAAATAAAATCAACCAATGAATGATAGATCATAAATTACATTAACTCATTCTCTTGCAGGGGTCACTTTCAATTGATAGATTTTAGTAGATGAAATCGATCCATAGGAACACTCTGAAAGCGCCTTCCCACGCAAAATTGAATTATTGTGAATGTTGTGTGACGCAACGGAGTAGTAGTATAGATACATAGATAGATATATAGATATTACATATTCGTGTTGTAGTTTGGGCCGTCCTGATTGGTGTATCCGTCTGTCCGAACACCGTTTTAAATATATATAAATAGACTTTACGCATAAAATACAAAGAACTTTGGATGCTTTTATACTCAAGAGAGAACTAACTTTTTGTTATTACGCTATCTCCTATATTGCAACTTTTGTTCAACAAGACTTCATTTTGTTTCGCTACGTTTGTTTGTTGATATAAATTTTACAGTCTCCGTGATTATACGCATTATTTCGACTTCCTTAATGCGGCGCTATTGTTAGTACAACAAAAAGATGCCAAATAATGAGATCCTGGCAGAGGCATGCCCATAAAAAATAACTCGAAATATTTCCCTGTTTTCAGAGTCGTGGGTCTGATTCCACAACTCAACCCCTTAAAACCCGTACAAACGCGAAGTTTCCGAGAGCTAATCACGGCGTTTCCTAACACAACAATAAGACCTTGATTGAAAGCTCTTTTGAAAGGTTTCTACGTCTTCATTGTTGAATTATAAACTTTAGGTTAATGTAATCTTATCGGGGTCTGCAGACCTTGTTATATATTATTAGACATGTTATACTTTCCTTACTGTGATATGGTATGATGGAGTCGATAATAAAATCGAAACTGATGGATGACAACTCATAGGCGTCTTTAAAACAACATCAAGTAGGTAGTATGTTCCTTGACAAAGTTCATTGTCTTCCCCTTCACCTGAAATGACGATTGGTTCTTACCAATGATGAATGAAGTGTACTTTTTAAATGGGACAAAGTAGGTTAACTGTTTGGCATCTACTTAAGTACTTCTAATCGTCCGGCAACTTGTTTTTCATAACAGCCGGAATTCTAACAAGGTTCAATACACAAAAATGACTTTTATCGGATTATAAGCTTTTAAAAGTTTTGTTGTTCATGGAATAAACCTTGATACAAGGCTACTTATTTTGTTGAAGGTCGAAGGTATGAGAGTTAGTACATATCTACTAGAGAACCTTAATTTACTTTCGCATCTCTCTGAAAATACTCTTCTTCAAATAGGTTAGGAAAGACTTTAAAATTAGTAGCACTGTTCCTATTATTTTTCACTTTTTGAAATATTTTCATTCGTTTAATCGTCTTTTGTATTTATAAAATCAATAGGAAGCGCACAAACGTTTCAGAAATTGATCTCCTGGCTATGTATTGTTTGTTAAATAACACTTAAAACCTTCTCGCTACGTAATAGGCGGGATGAAGAAGGAAATACGGTTTCAGTATACCACCAATTGTACTTATTCTTGCGTAATTTATCAATTTGTGTGTGTCCCACTTTTGATTGGTTAGTGGGCCAGTGTGAATAGACTACACCGTGACATACAGGGTGATGGATGGTGCAAATGTCCAAACTCAACTTATTCGTCTCGCGCAATTAAGCTGACAATCTACCACACCTCGTCTTCGGACAATATATTGTATGTCAATCACGTGGAAGCGGGCTCGGAACTATGCATTAGCGTTCCTTTATACGTATTTTCATTTACTACAGGCAGTGTATGCAATTAGAATAGGTTACCAACATTAGATTTTACTCTTCCCGGTCTTAGAGAATTGGTTAAAAAAGCACATGTATCCTTCTCCTAAATATCTATGATCAATTTATGATTGGCAGTCAAATAATACCATAATAAAAATGTCATAACAATAATCATAAACTTCTAGTTGTTTTAAAAATTATGATTGCAATGCATCAGCTGTCACGAACTATATCTTATAATGAGCGCATCACTCACTAGCACCATAAATTTAATCACGGTAGCGCTCGCCGCATAGAGTTTATATTCGTCCGCCTTTTCACCTAATCGAATGGAGCCCAGGATGACGCGTTCGGTGTTTAGTTCAGCGTGTCGCAATCAGTGCACAAAGCGGGTATTTTATTGTGATTTACATACAGAAAGTGTCCATTGTGGGTGCCCGCCCTGTGACAGTTGCCCTCCGGCCTCGCGCGCGGCGGCGTGCTCTGTTTGATCCAACACGCGCCTTGTGCCTCATCATATCAGTGACGTGACATTTTAATTAACCCAGAACTTTGGGAGCTTCGATGTTTGAATTCTATTTCGATTGTATAATTTTAAAGCGATTAGGATTCCAAATTCTGTTATTATAATAACGGTAATATTTTCATTTAGTCTTATATCCCATATAACTCTCTTTAAAATAACAAAACGTTTAGACGTTTCCATTTTCTACATAGTTGTCAAAAATTTCGAGAGACAGTCAATTCCATCTGAAGCTTCGTATACAAGTTATTTATGGTAATAGACCGCGTTATCCTACGCAGATTACAATATTCACGGATGCGCAACAGGAAAATGAAAATTTATTGAAATGTGCTCCTCGAGAACATTATTGGATTTTATTGAATAATATACTTACCCTAAACATTTGTGTTCGCAGCCCTGTACCAAAACAAATTACAAACATTTTCTAGAGCATCAATAATTCTATTCAAACAATTTTTAATTATTTCGTTCATAACAACGTTATTTGCAAATTCTTTCTAATAGCTGGAGATCTGAGCTTGGATGATTTCATCTGAAGTGAAGTGAAATGTAAGAAGCGATCCTTTCCCTCGTCAATCGAGACTCTCGAAAAATAAACTCTTCGCTTTGTCGAGGGCCATCCGACCCGGATTTCATTAAATTATTGACTTGTATTAAAATTTCCTTTAGATGCTTCATTAATTCAACTTAATGAAGAGTTTGATAGGCAGTAATAGGTACAACAATCAACGTGTTTCCATGTTGATCGTTAAAATATATTTTAGATTTTCGTGTATTTTTTATTTAGTCACTAAGATTTCCTGAATATACTTTTAGTTTGGTACTTGACTTATCATTAACTAACATTGTTTGGCCCTTAACAGTTAACTTTGAACTGTTCGCTTAGTATAGCAAATGTCGGAGTATTTGGCCTCATGCCCATGCTCTACTAATATAAAAATTAGTCTGTTAATGTATGTTGTAACAACATTCGGGTTATAGTTGGCTAAGATGTATTAATAAAAGTCCGTTGCAAATTTTATTTTACTTAATTTGCTTTAGGAAAACTTACAGCTAATTTAACTATTAGTGAATAATGAATATTGTTCAATATATGCCATTTATTAGTTTCCGCCTGTGTTTTAAGATTAATTTACGAACTGCAATGTTGTATAGGTATGTACCTACCTAAGTTTTGGTATCTTGAGTTGCAAAACTGTTACTAGTCTTGATCCGTCCAAATTAGAATACTACCTCATGTAGATAGATTATGTACACATCGTAGTTCTACTATATTGCAAGATTAAGTTTCATGCGTGTATGCCATGACATCTCTCGGTAGGTTAATCCGAAGACAAAGCCGTGCCAAATCCTGTCGATTTCGCATCCGTGCACTTCCCGGTCCACGATTAGTTACTATTGCCAGCTGACAAACTGAATCGGGCACTTGGTAACCGCCTCTGATCGCACACACACTGCCGGGTACCACACCTCGCCTGATTTAACAACATCACCCCTTATAAATAATCACGGGCGGTGTGTGTCTAATTATAGATATATCGGCAATATTACGCTCCAAATTAAGCAGCAGCTGAACTCGATCCGTGATATAGCTGCGTTAGCAAAAACCCGGTGGCAGGAAGTTGTCCGGATTTAATCCGATTGTTCATTCGAATGATATTTTGTAATCGTATCCCTTTACAAATTCGCTCGAAATTATGGTGAGTGCTTTGTGTTTCTTAAGTTTGCGGTTGGATTTTGTGGTATTGACTTAATATGTTAGTTGTAGCCCTATTTAAACACACCCCTCATAAGAATCGTTTTCGTTTGTTCTGGTTGTTTCCTTCCTAAACCTGTTAACAATGTTGTTTTTGTACCCTCGGGCCAGTTCACTTTGCTAATTGATAAACAAGAAGAGACTCCATAATACCTACCCGTACACGAATTCAATTGTACAAACTTTTCTCCTAACAAAAGGTGTATATTAAACTAACCAAAAAGCTCGATAAAATGTGCCTTCTGGACTGGAGACGTCAGACAAATTCAAACAAAGTGCGCGACAAGCGACCTCGAGCCTCGGAGTAATTTATTGTTTGTAAAGGCGCGACTTCATATTTGTTTTACTCGTTTTACTCCTTTTTCTTTCCTCGCGTCTCGAAGTAGCCTTTTGTGAGTTGACTCTATTTACAAGTTTCCTGAACTTCAACTCAACTCATTGCCTTCGCTTACTCGTTGAAATAACAAGACGCATGACTAAACCTGTACCTATTTTCTTTTTTCCTAATAATTTTTTGTAGCTGAAATACCTGGAATTAATTATAATTCGTCTTTTGAAGTATTTATTGTTTATCAGACAATTTATTGGTGAAGTTCAAAATATTTGGCAAAAATTCAACTTGTATAGTAAAATTCTGTTATAGTAATAGAAAACCTTTGGTAAAATTTGGGAATCCAAGCTGCGTTTGTTTGTCAAGGTGACTTTATTTTCTTTGATACTTGTTGAAAAAGACACCGTACCACAAGTTAGGAAAAAGTAATGTCAGTTTATATTGTTTTCACATCAGATTCACTTTATTGATTAAACTAAGAAGATATATACAAAATAAAAACATATGTTATAGGTGGGTAGGTACGTGTTATTGTTATAAAATTTACAACAAACTTTTAAGCATGGTGTTACAACTTACGAACGTAGTAACCAATACTTACAAACACATGAATTTTACTTAGCAGTAATTATTCTTGCCTGTGTAATTGATTTGATTTGTGGTGACAAAAGTTTTTATTTTATTTAGCGGAGGCGCCGCCGAGCGAGTTTATTACGAGCAAGCCACCCGTGAAGTCCTCGAGCGCAGCGCCCGCGCCGCCGGGCCAAACACCGAAACGTGAGTAACCACAGTTGTTTTTCTTTACGTGTACTATCTAAAATACATTTGGTTTTAATTCTGCTAACTACATCTTATAAATGGTTGTACTATGCGTATAGGTATGTAATAAGTCGACTCAATCAAGTGAACTCGATATGTATGCAAAAAGTTATAAAGACTTTTTTCGTTAACGACGTACTAGTAAATTCCAGATAATTGTAACCACCTACATTTTAAGGGGAGAACCCTCAAAGAGCGACAATCAACGCAATCGTCTGAAAAGTGTAGAGGTTTTCACAAATACGAATATATCCGTTTATGGAAAAATTCCATTGAGTGGATGGCCCTCATTAGTCGTAATTTGACAAAATATTCCTGGTTTATTTGTTAAAATTATTTACATACTGAGACGTCGTGTAGTATTGTTCTCATAATCGTCATGTTTCTATGGATTTATCGCCACTCATAAATTAGTTAGTCTCTGTATTGTATCCTGCTTGTTTAGATAAGTAGTACAGCATAACTCCGGTTAGTTCGCATATTAACAAGAAACGTACTTTGTGCATACCTCGTCCTTATTGACTTGTAATTCCTTGTATCTTCAGGCCCTTTTACAAAGCGACAGGTCATAGTGATAGATGAATAGTGACAGATGAATCTATATAGTTGAACTTAAGCTGCGTAGATTTCCGCCCACGCTTCGTCCGCGTGGAATATTTTATTCAGTATGTAAAGTGATTTATTTTGTAGGTACACAGGTTACCCTTAAAATAGTCAGAGTCAGTTACATTTTTTAAGTAACTACTTGTAAAGTAGCCCATGTCTATCTCCAGGTTCCAGGCTACTTTTCTGCCAAACTTTAGTACGATCAGTATAGAGCTTTAGTCGTGAAAAGGTAACTAACAGACAAGAGTTTTCGCATTTATAATATTAGTGTGGATGACATGGTTGGTTGGTTAAATAATACAATTTCAATACTTTCTTTTAGCCAAAAATTTGTGACAGTGATGGCAATGAGATGCCTAATAAAATATGTAGGTAAAATTATAGGAGAATTAAAATCGCAGTACTTTTTAAAATGGAATCGGTGTAGTTTATAAGCACTAGAAGCCTTGACGGGGCTCATACACCCAACAAACTGATTGATCAACCGTTCATTCATGCGTAAATTACACACCTTGCACTTACACGCTCACACATTTACACACTACATCAACAAATTTACACTTTAGTGGTGTTCAACTCTATTGCAGGGGCGAAACTCAGTATAATAGTCATATTGCGTTTTTGTTACTTTAAATTTATTAAATAAGGACATTGAAATATTTTAGTCTTGCGCATATACAAATACTTTTCCTTTATCAGTTAAGCTCCCTAGCCCTTTGCTACCTACCTCCGTTGAAAATTCACAAGAGTTTTTGTGATTCTTAAATTTTTTCTTTCAACTGAGATAGTAAGTAAATAGGTACCTAATTAATAAAAGTAATAAGAAAAACGTACATAGAAATGAAAAATTAAACATTGTATTGTATGAATACCTATGATTTTTTTTGTATTTATTAGTCTCCCAAAGGTAGATAGAAGCGGTATAGTTTCCTGAAAATGTATCTATTTTTTTTATATTTCCTCTATTTTAAGAAATGCGCTTTCAAATGTAACTACTAAAACTATAAAATTACTTATGAAATTCGACAACGACATAGTATAGTCAAAACGGAGATCTGTGGAGCTATTGTGTAACGCCATCGATATCGTCATCGATTACGTTCTGACGTGTGATTGGTTGGCGCATCGCTGGCTCGGCAATATGGCGTTTTCTCATTGGACATCGTTACCGATGACGATATCGATGAAGTTACGGAATAATGCACCTGTTGTTTTCCAAAAATCTATAAATACGATCGGAATGCGAAGTCATAATCCAGTCCACGACGGCATTAGTAGTCATAACTTGATCACGATATACGCTCGTTCTTTTTCCCAAGGAGTCAGGCATAAAGGATATTGGACATATTTTTTTAAATTAAAACGTTATAGCTTTAAAGCAATATCAATAGTATTTAAAAAGAGATTAACTACAGTCTACATGTTCATTAAAAATTCAAAGAGTGCTCTTTCCTACGCGCCTAACACAGCAGTCACTATGGTCTGAAAGCTGCTAGTAGTATCGTCTTGACGTGCTCCCCAGCAGAGCCGGAAATATGCGAATTTAGACCATTGTTCTACCATTCTACCATTGTCCACCCATTAGACGTACGATTATTTACAAATAAATGAGGTTAGGAAAACTACTTTGGCTCTTCCATTATTTAGATGCTGCATATTATTATCTAAACTTGGATAAAAAAAAAAATCATAATTTTGCATTAATACACTAAGGATCCGCTAAGATTACTAAAAATACTAAATACTACGTTATAACTTGATTTTGTCACAAAAAATATTTAACACAAATATTGTGTTCATAGAACCTTTTAGTATGAATCAGCCAGATTATACATTTTCCCATGACGTATAGCCCGGGTTTCTGGTACACTATTTGCTCGTTTTATTAACTTGGCCTTTTAGATAGGTACCTATTTTAACTTTGTTTTCTGATGCCTCTTTGTAGTCTCAGCAGGGTTTTTAATTATTTATCGCCCATTGTCATATCCAGATTTTTTTTATATTAATAAAATACGACCCGCGGTGAACGCGTGCACTCGACACATTCACCTTATAACCCTTTGACTGCGTGCCAAAAAAGCGCCACCAGCTAGCCGCGGGCCGTTTTGGCACACTGGCCTGAATCTATACAGCGATTATGTCATGCATTGCGATTCCGAACGTCAGTCCGTTTGTTTTTCCACACTCATCCCAAACAAATGACACGAAATGAGTGTTATCGTTATTCGAAAAGTCTTTTAATACATAGATACACAGGTATGGACAAACTAGCACTAGGAGCATGACAGGCTCGATAAACGTTTATGTTGCGCTCGTCGTATTTGTCCTGCTCATTCGTTTGGACGAAATATACAACTATTCCACTCTCATGTCGCGTCGCGCGCGACTTACGCTGTCATGCTACTGGGGTTGGTTATAAAAATCTTGTGTGGCGTAGGTAGGTACGTAGATGAAGTAGATACAAAAAGTGCAATTGTCTCCTGTCAAATGTCAAGTGTCCCCCACATCATTATTAGCTACAAACTATGAAGGATACTACTACATGCGTGAGAAACACAGCGTCAACTAAACGGTGTGATCGCACCGGAACTTTGCATGGTGACGGCGGCGGCGGCGCCGCGGCGTGGTTTTGTTTAAAAATGCGTAGGTATGCTTATTTAATGACATCATTCATATGTTTTGATTTTTATAAATCCCCTGTAAACTAAATGTATTGGTGTTCTCTATTGGTACAAACGTCCAGATTGGAACTATCGAATTCAATAGGGTTCCTTTCTCTATCTCTCTAGTACATCATCAGATCTTAACCAAATATATACAGGGTGAATTTGAATTAATGTAATTCCCATTAACTGGTGACGCCATTCTTGATTACGAACAACTTTCCCCAAGAAACCATAGTCGAATTTCAACAAAAAAATTTCGATTATCCATACAAAGTATACCATTCTGAACCCATCTTTAGTATATGGCTATGGTTCCTAGTGGTAAGTTGTTCGTAATCACGAGTGGAGTCACCAGTTAACAGGAATTACACAAATTTCACCCTGTATAGGAACATACGTATACTCTGAAAATAAAAAATAATTCCAACCGGTTCGTAGATGCGGGATATATGAGGTAACAGACTACAAAAATAATTGACACCTTCTTTATTGAAGTTGCTTGAAATCACTATTGTTTTGGTAGAAATTGCGAAAACAGTCGAACTCCAACTTCCTTATGCATAATTTATTGTCTTACAAACTTTCGCGAATTTTCAGTAAGTATTTGGGTGATATTGCAGCCCAGCCACCGTAGCTTTAATTATTAATAGCCATAAATTTTCCATTCCTTTTACCTTCAATAGGCAGAATCGGATGAAGAACTTACGATGAATTTATAAGAGTCAGAAAATAAATTGAAGACTGAACAAAAATTGCGGAGACAAAATCGACCAAGTGCAAGTGTGACTCACGCATGTAGGGTTACGTACAAAGTCAACTTTTTGATATTTTTATCATTGTACCGATTCATGCCACAACAACACACAATCTGTCAATATTTCTCTTACTTATTGCCGATACTAAGGCCCGTATTAATAAACCAATCTCAATACATGTCTTGAGGCTGTATCACCCGAGAAGTGTATCTTAAGAAGTTGACGCTATCTCAAGCTTCCTGCTAATTTATAAACCAATCTTGAGGTCTACTCAGCTGAGATCACTTCTTAAGTATTCGCTTCAGCGGCGAATGAATGATAGTCTTGAGTTTTTTTTTTTATGCATGACGGGTTCGTACTTGACCTCAGTCACACCTGATGTTAAGTGAAGATGAGGTCGAAGGTGGAAGCGTACTGACCCGGAAGCCCCAACACATTTGGGGGACTGGCTATCTTATCTCTGACAACCGGAACACAACAATGCTATTAACATTGCTGCTTGACGGCAGATTTAGATAAGATGGTGGTAGCTAGCCAGGCGGACATTTTAAAATGCCCTACCACCAACCAAACCGAGTACTTAAACATGTACCCCGCTGGGGATCGAACCCGCGACCTCCGAATCGTAAACCTAATGTTGTTTACATTGAGCCACGGAGGCGGTTGAGTTTCGTTTATTAATACGCGTACCTTTCAAGTGAGTACTGCTTGAGTGAGTATGCACGTGCTTTTCAGGTCTCAAGGTGGGTTTATTAATCAACACGTTTTTTTCCCAGATAAATTTCATTCTCAAATTTTCTCGCCTTGTTACTCTTTGTGGGAACTTTCGCGATTTTGGTTTCATCTTTAACTCATTGCACAGTTAATTTATAGCATCTTGTTATTTACTAGAATTGTTGTAAAATTAATTTATATCCCTATTTGTCTATGGAGGAGGCTTATTTTCACCAGTGGACGTTCTGTGGGCGATGATGATGTTATTTTAAAATCTGTATCATTTGACTGTGAGGAAGCGCAAGATATCTCTTGCTTTTTCATTTACACGTAGCAGTGAATGCAGAGTAATAAGGAACCAAAAAATTGTGGTTCATACGTTTTCCTCGAGTAGGTAAATTTTACTCAGACTGTTTACACGTTGTAGCAAGCCTCTTTCCCGTCCATTTTGCGGTAATGGCGTAAGCCGCGATATTTCTGGAGGATTATAAATGCATACTGTAACTCAGTTGCAGAACTCAATTCTGCGTCATACACATTGAGTTTTATGTCTTTTGATACGGCTTTCCATACCACATGAAAAGATCTACCAAGTTTTAACTTACGAACACGTTCCATTGAAACGTAGATACCTACCTGCAGAATATTTTTATAACTTTTCTGTGAACTACTACTTAAAGATTACAATGTAAAAGTATTACACTGTAGAAAACAGCTGTGCTCGAATCTTGAATGAGCGTGCGATAAGTCGGGATTTAAAAACACTTTTATTTACGAGAACAAAGTCTTGACCTATTTATTTGAATGTAGGTAACTCCATTTGTCTTTATGAAACATTAGCAACAGAAATACATATAGAATCTTACTTATCTATACTGCTTACATACCTCCAGAAATATAAATATAGGTAAATTAGTTATTCTTTGCTATTGGTATCGTAATCTACTGATGGACCTATCCTTAAAATTTTGCTATATTCTTTCAAGAACATTTTTACCTTAGCTTTCCGTTTTCGTCCGCGTGGAAAATCAAAATCGGTTCGGAAGAAAATTGCCTGTTTGTTAATCCAGGTCCCAATCAACCAAATTTTATCCAAATCCATCCGGCGGTATATAGGCGTGAAGAGGTAACGTACATACATACACATACATACATATAGACATACACACATACAAACTTTCGCATTTATAATATTAATTGGGATATAACAACCAAACATGGTATGGGAATCGTTAATAAGGTGTTTCATGGCATATGTTATATTTACGTATGATGATTATGTATGACATATTAATCATGACATTTGTCATAAAGGCAATGTGAAATTTGTAGTTTTGATAAGATGATTTAATTAGACCTATTATCACTGCTGTTATCTGGGGTATTTTATTTAATATCAAGCTATTTGCTCAATACAAATAATAATACTAACCATAATATTTTAGTACTATTTTTAAAAGTGGCAAACCATGGTTCATTGGAGCATTATTAACCTACGTAAGGCGCTACGTGATTTGGTATCGAAAGACGTAACGATCGCTAATTGGCAGACTAGATCGTTATTTTGGGAAGCAAACTTATGTAACTTATTTAAACGGTGACTTACCGACACAACAAACTATCACACCTACATTCCTGCCAGTTAGGTATGTAGAAGTCTGATATTAGAGGTAGAGAAATTTGTAGTATTTTCTGAGGTTGAAAAAAACCTGCACCCCACCATTTTTCTTGAAAAAAATATCGCAATATAATACGCTTTTTCAGAAACAACTCTACCGCATCAAATTTTAGAGTATTCGATTCTCAGTCATCACCATGGATCACTCTGTTTAGGTATATACACTTATCTATTTGTAGGTCTGTGTTAAACTATTCAAGAAACCTGTGTTCCTATCTAGGCGAGATATTGTGTAACACCATCGTTAACGTTGCCCAATGAGCCAACCAATCACAAGTCAGAACGTAATTAAACACAATGCTCTGATGTTTAATTAAGTCCACATAATTTTTCGAAGATATGTGTAGCTTTTAACACTATTTAGTTTATCTGGATGATACGAGTATAATCATTTATTTTCTCAGGGTTGTTCTAAATTATTTATTATAGAATCTCCTCCAGTTCTTCTCCCTACGGGAACACTATATTATTGTAATGATCGTAGTTAGACAAGCGTTTTATTGGACAACTGCGTTGCGCCGGTGGATGTGGGCAATCAGTCTAGATGACCTGCAAGTCTAGATAACTAGGACTAGTTAGTCTACTTTTAGTCAAACAAGTACCTAGTAACGTAATCCCACGTACCAACGTAGTTATTTATCCAGTGACTGCAAATCATTGCTTCTGTTACGTAGACTGTAGCTATTATTAACATGTCATTTTGGAACAGCTGCGTTGCATTAATATAAAAAAGATTTCAACTTCATAAAAAGCTATTGATGGGAAATATTCCAAAGAACAACCACCGTTGCGTACTATTCACATAACCTGTAGATATTATATTGGATAATCCCCCAATTTGTAGTGTGGTGTTTGTATACACTTTATTGTGCAACATGAACATACACAAAAACAGAAATTCGTAAGTAGGTACAAATGCGAACTTATTCAATTGAGGTATTTCTTCCAGTTAACCTTATAGTAGCCGAAAGGACGTACCTATTACATGAGACATAAGTAGATGTACATTAGGCATAACACACAATACTATATAAATAAACAAATAGATACATGCATACCATAACAACATGAATACATGCAATATAATATAAACTTGCATATATGCATGCTTGCATTTGGTTGGTGGTAGGGCATTTTAAATGTCCGCCTGGCTAGCTACCACCATCTTATCTAAATATGCCGCCAAACAGTAATGTTAATAGCATTGTTGTGTTCCGGTTGTCAGAGATAAGATAGCCAGTCCCCCAAATAAGATGGGGTTTCCGGGTCAGTACGTTACCACCTTCGGCCTCATCTTCACTTAACATCAGGTGTGATTAAGGTCAAGTGCTAACCCGTTGTGCATAAAAAAATATACTGAATAACCTATGATATAATTTGGCACGTTTGAAACTTTATTAGTTTTCTTGCTAAAAATATATAAAGTTTACATGAAAATGTACTCTTTTATTAAAATTATTAATTGTTTTACCCAGGACATCAAAAGACGGCTTCAAAATGTAATAAAACTTTTTCTGTTACCAAAAGTTATAATAATATATAACAGCTCGTGAAAATTTCCCTTCCACGAAAGGCCTCATTCGATTATGCTTACATTAAGTATTTGTTTGTTAATTCGCATATTTCGCTACGGCCCGCCTTTGTTTATATTTAAATGTTGTTATTTCACGGGTACCTTTATTTTGTGAGATATTTTATACATGTTAAAAAATTCCTTTAAAACGTAATTTAAATGCTCCTGTTTCAAAATAATGTTATTACTCAATCCGGAAAATATTGATGAGTCTGTTTTTTAAAGAAACAGTTTTACCTGTTTGGTTTGGTGTAGTGGTTAGAAACTCTGCTGCTATACCAAAAGGTCGCGGAGTCGAATCCCGCTAGGGGCTTATGTTTGTATGATGAACACAGAACATGTGGTCCCGAGTTATGGATGTTTTTCATTTATATATGTATTTATTTACAAAAAAAAATGTATTTGTGTAGTTTATCAACTATCTGCTATCTATGTATAATGCAAGCCTAGTTGGTTAGTGTGGAACTAGATAGCGCGAATGTGCAAAGATATTTATTTATTTATTATTATTTATTACTACTTCTAATTTCATTAAAATATTTTTATTAACCTCACTTGTACACCCTTGTGTTTTAGTAGTCGATCTTTATATTAGGGACTCCTTGTAGGTAATCGTACAAATTGTTGTGTGAACTCATGGAAATATGTATTTAAGACAATAGAGCGATTCAGCAGTAATTCTAAGTTACCCAAAAAATTAAGAAATAACGAAGTAAACAGGTATTTAGTGCGAAACATACATAAATAATTATTAAAAGTATTTATTGACTTATTATTACGAAAGTGTTTATTGTTGCGTTGAAGGTTATCATACATAAATTATACGAAACGATAGATATAGATATCGTTTGGGTTATCTGTCTTACAAAGTGATCAAGGGATAATATCATATTATCTATGGCGTTCGCTATTTACTTATTGATAGCTTTATTTCGTACACATATGAAATATAGCTAAGTAAATTAAATTTACGAGTGCATTTAGTTTTAACTTTGCAATATTGTATCATATTTATATTCCAATAGCAGTTGTGTTAACGGCATGCGCCTGTTGTTCCATTCAGATCCAAATAAGTCTTGGCCAGCTATTGTTTCGAAGTCCCTCCCCGTTATTCCCCCCTAAAATAGTCAAGTTACACTGTGTGAGCAATAATAATTAGCAATATACGATTGACATAGTGTTTGATAATAGTACGAACGCGTAGTGCGTCAGTGTGAGCGGCCGGCCGGTGGCGCGGGCGCATGGACTCCCTTCGCGGTCGAGCGCCGGTCGTCTCGCGCGCACCACTCGCTTCAACGTCTCCGCGTAAAAATAAAGTCTACGGCGCGGTCGCGTACTTCAACCATTTATAATTATCAGTAAATCGCGGCGCGAGCGCACGACTGCCACGGTCGGCAACCGCTTGCTGTAAAGATATTCGCAATCACTAACAACGAATCCCAATGCATCGTTGCTCGTACTGCGAGCCCTTACGCGATCTAGGGAACGGCGCGATACGAATTCCCTATCGACGTTGAGACGCAGCTTGTCGAAACCGCCACTCCTACGCACTACGTACACCGGTGTCGCGGGACGCACGAGGCGGATTTTGATTGGACGTTGTTTATTTTGTGATAGAAGGTTATATTGTGTTAGTGATAATAGTGTAGTGATATTTTTTAAATATGCCGGAAAGGCGTAAGCGTCGTAAAAATAAAAACAAACGAACAAATAAAAACAATTGTACTAAAGAAAGTGTGAATAGCTGTATTAATACAGAACCGTGCTGTGATGAAATACAACTTGATAGTAAACCGCATGATATAAATTCTTTAAACGAATCCGAGAGTGGCGAAGTCCCTACAACTAGTCAGTCGAATGTATTACAAACTACTACAGCTGATAATTACATTAGAATAGAGTCTATTCCAAACCAGGATCTTAATAATAACAGTGACAACATTCAAGTACAAAATATACCTGTCATAAGTACAATCTTGGATCTGAATGAAAATATCGATGGTGATGGTTGTGATATCTACGTAGTTGAATCTCCTGAGCAATCAGTAAAAAATAAACCTAAACTAGGAAATAATTTGAAGAGTAAGAGCTTAGATAACGATGACGCTCCAAAAATTGTTGAGATTACAGAGGCAGAGGAATGCCATACTAATTTTGAAGATGATACTTTGGCTGTAATAGATAGTAATATATTAGTGACTGACGTGGAATCCGACGTGGAATGGGAAAAAACAGATGAATTCCAGGAAGATCAATCTTCACATTGTGAAGAATTAGCCACTGGCACATTGTCAATCACTACGATGCCACTTAATGTTGCACAATGTGGTCAAACAAAATCTCTCACTCCAGAGGCAGAGCTATCTTTAAGACGTTATCTACAGACATTAAATCTAGCGACTCAACCAGTGAATGTATGTTCACTTGAAATTAACGCAGAGATTGAACAAATATTAAATCGTGAAATTAGACATAGGTTACGTAAAAAATGTTTAAATGAAGATATTTTGATTCCACGGCTTGGGCCTCCTCGCATTTTGGATGTAATAGATGAGGAAGGAAGCGGTGAATCGTCAGTTACGTCAAGACGACATTCAACTTTAATGGACAAAATAAGTGATAATGAAGATTTAGAAGACGATGTATTTGAAGCCATAGACAAATTTAAAGAAAAATATTCTACTAAATCGGTCAGCACCATAACAAGACAACATTTTGGAAGGCAGATTCCTCAAAAGTGTTTACTTGTAGGAGCAAAGATCAAGGAACCGGAAATTACTGAAGCACGAGGTGATTGGACTATGCAAACTGTAGAAAAAATGTCTGACCCTGAAGTAGTTTACTTAACAGATTCATCAAGTAGTACAAGCTCTATTCACGAATTTGGTCATGAAACAGATGACGGGGAAGAAACAGATGTTTCAGTACGTATGATAACACCAACTATAGAAGTGACAGATACAGAAAGCTTGCTCAAGAATTCGTTTACTTCTAATAGCGACAAAAAATCCGGAGAAGCTGATTATTTACAAGAAGACATTACTAATAACTGTGGATACGTAAATATTGAAGATCCGAGTGAAAATTTAAATGCCAGCTGTACCCAAAATTTACATGAAATAGTTGTACTATCAACCGAAAATATTAAAACCAATTTATATGTTAAAGACCTTGAAGACACGAAGAGTACCGAAAATGTGGATAGTTCTCATAGAACTGATAATCTGAGTGAAACTAAATTAGATCCAGAAGCACATGAGATCAATAATAGCGTGGATAAATATGATCTAGAAATTAAAGTTCTAAAATGTGAACTGAATGAAGCTATGAATAATTTGATAAAAGAAGTTATTTCTGATTCAGAAACGTCCAATGATAATCCTAAGGATGCTTTTACTCGCCAGGACTCGTCAAGTAGCGTTTCTTCTTCTCAATGCACAGCTAAATATAACCCTAATTATTCGTCCCTTAACGATGTTTCTAACATGTTGCATGATGATTTGAACGAATGTAATAAAATATACACAGAACACACACAAACGTCTGATGTTTCGAGTCATGTAAAAGATGTTTTTGAATGTGTTACAGGAACCTCTACACAGAGTAAGAGCAAAGATGATATCAAAAGTCCCTTGACTTTACGGGATTTGTGCGTGAGAAAAGTGGCTAACTTCCCGTACGGCAACAAAATATTAGAAGAATTAGCATCTGTCTCTGAACGCCTACAAAATATTACTGTTCTCGGCACAAAGTCTAATGAAGTTTCGAAAGATATTACTAGTCTACAAAATCCAGTAAACGATCAGACATCAGGTAAAATGCCATACTTTCCCTTACCAGATGTTTCATCTATTGAAACAATAGCTTTAGAAACGAGATACAAAGATCCTGTACCGCCACCTGTCCAACCTCGAAACTCTTCTTTGAAGAAATCTCAAGACGATCATCACTGGACTGGCTTGCCTACAAAGACAGAGCCTGTGTATGTTTGTCTGTCGCCATCTCAAAAAATGTTGATGGATAAGACGAATACAGTTGTAAGTAAAGAAGATGCTAGTCAACTTATTGATATGCATAAAAAATTTGTTGACCGTAGAGGTTATAATGAATATTATGGTAAACAACGAAAAAACGAAACTCAATATACACAGGAATTTCCAGTAGTACCCTTTAAATCACAGACTGGGAGTAGATTATTGGCGCTGATACGTGATCCAAACGTTACAAGTAACATAAATTCAGGTATGACTAAACACTATAAAAGCATTGATCAAATAGAGAATAGTTATTTGAAGAGTAAACGAATTTCAAAAAAACTAAATGACCGATTCAACACTATCAAAAATTTTTCGGACACCTTTAAACCCATTCCTCCGCCTAGACCGAGGAAATATTCATCTTCATTCTATGAGAGTGACGAGAGTTCTGATTTCACTGATAATTCATTTCACTCAATGAAAAGCGAACGAAAACTTTTTCATTATTCTACCGGCAATTTAAGTAAGGAGATAGAAGACGATGTATCCTCCATACAAAATTTGCATAGATATTATACCAATTTTCGAAATCATGTAAATCCTCAAAGTGGCCCCCGAAGACCTTCATTACCAAAAGATATTTGTGAGCAGCAGATGGAATATATTCGACAAAAAGAAAAAGAAGTCGAAGCAGAAATAGAACGTCTTGAAGAAAAAAAACTAAATATATCTCCTGAAAAGAAAGGCCCAAGGGCACCTCTAATATCAGACAAGGAAACTGTTGAGGAAAAAATTACAAAAAATGATTACTATATTTCACGTAAAAGAGATTTCGCTCTTAACACAAGTTTACCTGAAAAAGAAAAAAATAAACTGTCGTCCTTATTTAGCAGCAGTCAAGAAGAAATACTTCGCGATAAAATGTACTCAGAATACGTAAATCAAATGGCGGAGCGACAAGAAAGGAAACAACAAAAGGTCATAAAAATTACAGATTGTCCAGTTGCAACAGGTTCTAAATCTATTTCAAAAAGTATGACAGCGTTAGATTTTCTTGATTCAAAAGTTAATAATCGAATAGAAAAAGAATTTATATCAAAAGCTAGAGAACGGTGGGAAAAATTGGGTATCAAAGATCCTGAAACTGAAGACGAAAGAGATGCCGGAAAAGACGTATATGAAGAGCCAAAAGTAATTGAACATAAAATAAAAGTGATCGAGCGTGGTGAAGAGAAAGACGTTCAAAAGTTACCTAGTCATTTGCAAGACTTTGTGCGTTTTACGACGAAGGACAATGAGCAGGGGAAAGGTGGCTCCGGTGAGTCGGAATCTGCGTCTGCATCCCCGCACGTTGTGATTCTGTGTGCAGTGATTATTTTAGTGTTAGCTGTTGGAAAATATTTTTTGAGATTGCTGAGAAACAAATAATGACTAACTCGTAGCTCATGAATGTTTTACCAGTTATAAACTTTTATTTTATGCTAATATTTAAACTATTTTGTGTGCATTGCATGCTAGTGTTTCAAATAGTCATATTGTAATTTATTTGTCAATTTTCTTTTCCACTACCTTGATCACCTATAGATAGATCCTGCGAGTTTGTGAACGAAGATCATATTGGAAAAGTCTAAAAATTAAGGTGAGTTTAAATTGTAGTTTTTTTGTGAATGAATATCCGCCTCTAAAATCGAGTTCGGTTCGGTCGGTCAAGGGTGCATTTGCTGAAAAATGTTATTCGTCCAAATTGTACTTCGTCTAAAGCATTTTTACTCAAAGTTCGCATTTCCAAAAGTGCAGTTCGTCAAATTATGCATAAAGTAACAAACCTCTTTAATATTTTTTAAGTCTAGGCACTGGCCACTTTGCACCATTAATGGTGCAAACGAAACGTCTCTCCTAACATTAATTCACTTAAAAAAAAGTTGAAAAAATATCAAGCCGTGTGTAAGCATGTAGGTGTAGCGCATTTTGAATATAGCGTTATCAAAATTTTTATAAAAAAGCCGCTGTTATCTGTTTTTGTGTTAAATAAATTTAATTAATCATTCTAAAGGAAAATATATTATGTAAAAATACCTAGTTGTATAATTTTGTAACTAATAAATTACATTATTTGAGTTTGTCACTTTAAAAAGTTTGTTAATGGTGATGTTCGGTAGCGAACCCTCAGGGCATGACCCCTACACACACTTGGGTGATGACCATGCTATCTAAAAATAATTTATTCCCGTATCTAGTTCATTGTAATATCAGATTTTCAATAATTGCCTTGGTTAGCAATAAAATTTATTATTATTTATCCAAAGAGCATTTATTAGCAACTAGTCTCGCTTTAGATAAGTAGTAAATTGTATACCTATATACGAGTACAAGTCGGTATAACACGGGATAAATCTACGAACATTTATGTTATTTATATGTATAGGTTCGCATTTCGAATTGCAACGTATTCAATTTGCTAATGGAATTATTTTGAAGGCATGATTCATTGTTACGTCTGTTATGTATTATATCGTATAACGTTTAATAAATCTAAATTTAAAACAAGTTAGTTCTGTGTTTAATAAAATGACTCCTACATCAATCTCGAATCTCTTTTAGGTTTAAAACACGTCTTTGATAACTTAACGAACTAAGATTATTTAAGTATATTTTGTGTCATTTTGTCCCGTAATATATTCATTTACTGTATCTATCTAACGTGTACTCCTATAATAATGCGTAGTACCTAATAGCAGCTCACGAATTTACATGTCTATGTCATGCTTAGAGCAATATTCAATATCAGGTGATAGACAGCTGTTTGCAACTCTGTGTCACGAGATAAATGCTTATCTTATTGACAAACGCAAACCTTGTGATAAACGTTTTGGTAGGTAATTAAATTTTATTCCAATATTGAACATTTCGTAATTAATAATTATGGATTTAATGATGTTCCGTAATATAACTGCGGCTGATGAAATACGAAGAATTTGTTGGCAGGTAATTTTTGAGTACCTACTGTTTCGGAATTGCATTGACTTATTTACCCCAAATCGCTTCAAGAATGCGCCTTTGCAGTGAGTCAAGTGCGTCGTCCGACGGAATATTTGGATCGTCTAAATTTGTGCTAAATGGCCTTTGGTGACGGAGAGTTGCAAGTTCGCAACGCACGAGTGCCATTTGTGTATAGGTACAGCAGTATTCGTGGATATTAACGCTTAAATATTATTTTTATTATCTACGTCTAAAGTAATATTTTTTTTTATAAATCCGAATTTACACATCCTTATCACAGAGGCATAAACTAATGGGACTAAGCTGATGATATATCAAAACAATAATTATTTTATTCATGGAATTGGTATTCACATTGTACCTAAATTCTGTCCTATAATAAAAGCCAATGAAAATTACATCCTTTTGAAAGTGTTTTAAGCGCCATGGGAAGCTCCTATCTAAATTATCTATAGCGGTCAATTAAATTGTCCAATCTAGAGGCCGTCGGTGATGCAGGGGCAGTATCGCAGGCAATTCCATTAACCTCACAGATAACTCTATAAATGCGCAAATGGCTGCTGTAAAACCATGCTATAAATATATTATGCCTGAAACTGTTATTATGGCAACATGTCTCGAAGGACTTAAATTGAAGTGTTAAATCGTTTTAATTTTGACTTGACCTTTTAATGAAGTTTATAATCAAACCAATCAATCACTAACTTTCTTTGCTCTTTCTCATCGGAACTTTATGGAAGAAAAAGAAAATTGAAAATTAAAATGACATGGCTAAATAGAAGTATATAAATAGATGCTGGGTGTGGGCATTGCGAGCAACCGGGACAGTGCCAGTCGCGTGGTAAAGGGTGGCTCGGGCAATGGCGATATTATTGCAAGCTACTATAGGCGAATAGACATAGACAACGCATTTAATTAATCGTAGAAACTCCTATGTCAATTGGTATATAAAACTTCAATTAGAATATTTTGATATGATATGAAGCTAGGCGTTAGCATACATACTTCAAGAACTAGGTAAAAAAAGATTTTGCTAGAAAATCACCCTACACATACATATTATACCCACTGATTAAACAAGTATTAGGTCGTCGTCAATAAAACAACAACTATCACATTTATTTATTATGTGGGTACATGCATTATTTTTATATGGAGAAACATAACGTAACTGCTTACACCTCTGGGAAACAAGCGCGTAACGTATATTTTTGTATGAGTTTATTAATAAGGTTTATTTGAGTTTACGCATCCTTAAAAGTAGGTTCCTTGTCCACATTTTTCGTAAAACCGATCATCATAATCGTATTCCACTTGTCAAAGACTTAGCTGCATGCAAAAAACCTGAAAAGAGAATTGAAAAGTTTTAATTTTTTCATTAGTTCACGAAAGTTCTTGGGAAATAATAAATACGTCATAATTAATGTATCGATATTTAATTATTACCAGCTATAGAAATTTCTATACATGCTAAGGGCAGTCGTTTAGCCATGTCATTTAGTAATCTTTGAAATTTGGAAAATATCAAACAATCCACCCAATAATATACGTTAAAATTTTTCAACTGAATTTGAAATAGCTGACACAATATTTAGTGCATTTATGTATTAACATTAGTAAGGGTATAAAAAAATATTTGCAACCTTATTTTTACTGCAACGATTTCATATCGTAGCGAATGTATTTTCCGATTCCAAGTACAGATTTAAGTTGTCAGATATTCAACCTACTCGAAGTCACTTCGGGTTGCGGATTAGCCATGGTACCGTTGCAAATTCGTTGCCAATGGTGTATGCCTCTGCTTCTGTTCACAACGTGGTATTTCATTTGAAAAATAAATTAGAAGTATTAGTGCTAAGAAAATAGTATGTGCCAAAAACTGCTAATTATTTTTTATACGATGGCTCACCTCATTTGAGGAAGTATAAAATACGCAGGTTACATGAGTATCACTTTATTATTACTTTGCAAGTTATTGTGTTAATTTAAAACATTATTCGTAGGTGCATGTTAACGTACATAATATACAGGATGTATTAGTGTCGTTAGGCAATTAATCCGTAAATATAAGGGATATCAAAAACTGATATCGAAATTACGTTGAGTAATATGAGTATAACATAAATGGAAATGTAGAAATGTAGAGCCTAAAAATATCAACAGCTAAGCAACTGTGTTAAAAGTTAAATATCTTCTGAACGGCTTCCTGCTTTCAATCAAACATGGTTAAGAACCATCTCACAAACACTAGCTTTCGAAAATAAAAATAATTTCGAATTTCAGCCGTTTTGACGGTATAAGCCACAGACATAGGCTTCAAACTTATAACGCCCCTCTTTTGCTTTAAACATAAAAACATAAAGTCACGCCTGTTTTCCATATACCCCTAAAGAGCAGACTACCACTTGCTATGGTACATACACACACACACACAAAGTTTTTAAATAAAAGTTATATGTCCTAAATATAGATTTATTTTTTATTTTATTTTATTGTTTTAGTGATAACAACAGCTTTATATAATTTATATCATGAATCTTAAACTATACTATTCAGGAAGCCAATAACAGATTTTTAGCTCTCATACGTTTACCATAGCGAATTATTATTATTAGGATACCATACTTTCCCACTGCTGGGAAAAGGCCTCCCACCTAGCAAATTATGCTTTTACTTATTTTTCTTTTTTAAATGGTTTTTTTTTTATGCAGAACGGGTCATCACTTGACCTCGATCTCATCTGATGTTAAGGTTAGATGAGGCCGAAGGTGGATACACTTAATAATTACATAATACGGATTAATCGCCAGGCGTCACTTACGATTACATGTATATCATATACATTTACATACACCTACGAAGAATTACTTAAATTAAAACAATAATCTGAACATGCGTATTTCTATTTTTACTTATAGAACATTGTACCAAATGCAATTTGTGTGTATTACAAATTACTGTGTGCTAAGTACCTACTGTGGGTCTTTACAAAGTTCACTATCAATTCATCAGAGTTTACTTTCTCACAATCTTTTTTGGCACAGGGTAATGAAATTGTTTTCAACAAGCGTCTTTATGAATTCCTAGTGCCAGAACTCTACAAGTTTAGTGGCAATACATAATTTATATATTTAGCATTCAGCTTGTCTGTATTTTTGCATATATGAAGTCATACTGTATTTATGCGTGGCTAAACGCGCGAGTCATCCAGGAGATAATTTGACATGTCAGGGCAGGGTCCCCGACAAAGAGTGAATGTCAGGGAGCCCGCAGGCGTGCCGGAAGTGATTTGACTACGGAAGTGACGTGATGTGGGGTCATGAGACAGTAGCAATAGATACTTTGTTTTCCTATATAGCATTAATGAGTTACTTAGTTACTTTTTATGATATAGATACATACTTATGTATTTTATTTTTGTGTGCAATAAAGAATTTAATAATAATAATAATATTATTAAAAATAAAGTACTTACTCTATTTTTAATAATAAACGGTTTGTTAGTGTTTCTATTTTCGCTAGTTGAGTCCTTTTGATAGAGATAACAGCAATGTCACGATTTTATAAGTAATGCTAATTGTAGAGTTATTTCATATTTAAGTCTAATGACTCGTTTTACTTCAATTTAAGCGCTCTCTGGCGAACATAGAGTTCGTGATCTCTGTTCATTGTACAAAAGAGCATATCAATTGATCTGTGAGCACTACAGTGACGCCATCTGCTGTCAAGTCGAAGTTTCGTGTGCACTTGTATTCACAGTAACGTTCACTCCCATGCCGATAGATGTCTCACTGACCCAAATAGACTTGAAATATTTGAATGGCCAGTAGAGCTCTATGCTCTCTGAGATACTAAAATTAGTACCGCAACGTGCCAATATATAATTTTTCTAATGTGACACTTGTTTGGCGCCGAGTACATAATTTTACAACAAAATATAGGTATCCCTAAAAAATATGAATTCACCTCCATTATTGCTTGGACGACATCAACAGCTTACAGGCCTTTACCTCTTATACCTACATTCTTGACTATCTTTTCCGATACAAGACTACAGCAAGACACAAACGATACAAAGAGCTTTTCGTGGGAATGTTTGATCTAATCCCCACTCTCTTGCTTAATTGTACACTAATTGTGATACTTTTATTGTATCAGCCTTAAAGTCCAATGAGCAGGCAGGTTGGTGATCCCAGTTGTTTTAGAAGTTCCGCAACGGTAATCTTGCTGACCATCTCCTGGTTTATACATAATTCCTTAGTGACCCTTTTAAGCTTCCCACGGGAAGAGATAGGTTAGTCCTATTCTATTGTACCCGGAATCTGGATGGATCTGATCTTTTTCGCTGCCAGAATCCACACTACAAAAATACATTTTGCGTCCCTATTCTGATAAATATCGATACGTATTAAAATGGTTACCTAAATTATTTGCTGGACAATTTTATGAAAATTTCACCACCAAGCAATAGAAATATGATGTGACGATGATGATGACTATGATTAATTATATCATCCAGATAAACCGTGTTAAAAGTTAAATCACTTCGAAATATTAGTTTTTTTTAGTTTGGTTCTCGTTGATTAGTGTAACTTTCGAAAATAAAGAACCATTTTGAAATTTGTTTAGCCGTTTTGGCCATACACACTGCTCTTTTTGCGTTGAGGATTCAAAATTGCTGAAAAAGTTCGGGAATAGTCGCGAATTTGCGAAACGCTCGTGGCGCAGCCGCTTTGATATTCGTTTTCGATTATAGAAGTTAAGTGAAGTTAATGTTTATAAAATGCGACTACCAAAAGTTGTAAGCTAGTATATTTTTGTAACTACTCGTATCTTTTACCTGCGAACTTATTTGCTTGAATATGCAATTAGTCTTCATATAGTTAAAAATGTAACACTAAAAAGTCCCTTTTACTTGCTCTTTTCAATGAATTATTATCCTTAAGTTCACGTATACTATTATTAATCTATCTTCTTTTTCATTATCGTTCTATGAGGCCTATGATCAGCAGTGGAAGTCCTGTGGAGCGTGTGGATGATGATCTTAAAAAGGGACCTTAACTGATGCGGAGTCTAACTAAACATATTCAAAAATCAATTTAACTTAAGCCCTTGTTTGCTTGAAGAAGTGGAAAGGTAGTCTTAACTTCACAGTATTGCCACTACATACTTTTCTTTTCAATCAACACTGGATTATGAATAGAGCGATAAAACATGTGAAGAATTTTTTTTTTTATTAAAACAACGTTCGTGGTAGGTTAAATGCACTCTTTTATGTACAACGGTATAACACAACCTTATCACACCTGATGTTAAGTGAAGATGAGGCCGAAGATGGAAGAGCCAATGAGAAGAGAAAAACCCGGAACCCCTAACTTACCTGGAGCACAGGCAATTTTATCTCACAGAATTGAAATACAAAAATGCTATTACACAACATTAATACTTCGTATGTAGATTTAGATAAAATAGTGGAAGCAAACCGCGGGCATTTAAGTAGGCCCTACCTCCAACCAAACCAAGTACTAGACAAGAACATGTAGCCCGGCACATCTATACAAGTTACTAACTTTTTGACACCCCACTCGATATATTTTATAAGATTATATTTTTATATTATTATATTTTTATATTATTATTATATAGTATTTACATTAAAACACACAACATATACACGCCCATAATAGCTTAGTACAGCTACTCGTGAGCGTTCACTCTAGCGTTGTTCGGATCGGTTGCAACGTTCTAGGTACATAAGTACGACGACCTGTTTGGTGTAGTGGTTAGGAACTCTGACTACTGTACCAAAAGATTGCGGGTTCGAATCTCGCTAGGGGCATATGTTTGTGTGATGAATAACATGTGTACCCGAGTTATGGATGTTTTCATTTATAATAATTTATTTACAATTTTTTTACAAAAAAAAAATGTATTTATGTAGTATATCAACCATCTGGTATACACAACACAAGCGCTGTGTGTATGTCAAGAATATTTATTATTATTATAAGTTTTGTCCAAAAAATGTGAATCCCATTTTGGCAGTAAGAATCAGTTGGCAGTAAGTTTGGCAGTAAAAAGCTCTTCTTTTTACTTTTAAGAAGGTGAGATTGTAGCCAAACGCGAAACAAGTTTTTAATAAAAAAAAAAAAAAGAATCATTTTATCGCAGTATAATTTGTATCTCTCTGTGAAAGAAAGTAAATAAATAGCAGCAGACAATAACAAGTTTTAACTTTGCTATTTATCTGGTATTATAACAGAGAAACGAACACTAGAGTTGATTTTCCCATTTTGGTTTCAAACGTTAAACACGGAATATTAATCTAAACTAGCATGTAATTTTAATCTAATTTCATTTCAATTTGACATTTTTATTTACCAATTTCAATCGTATTTTACAATTTTAACATTGTCCTTAATAATTGACATGGAATTATAATATTAATTTTCGAAACTAAGCTAATGGGTATCTACTGTAATATATTTGTTTTTTTTTTTGCAAAAATTTCCTACTATCTTAGATAAGTCTATGTACCTACCTTAGATAAATAACTAACCATTTTTTTTGTATGCCAAAATGGTAGATCACAGTGTTACTTATACCATAATATTTACCAACATCTTTTATACCTGTGTTTCACATTAATAAATTGAATTGAATTGAAATTATTAAATCTTGCATTTGAAATACCTGTATTATTTGTATTAAATAAAGTCATTTCTAAGTTGTCTATTTCTATTTGCTATATGTTATTCTATATGTTTTTATCGTTTTAATAATGACATTTTCAGTAAAAGTTTATGACACGCAGCGTCTACACATCTTTTGCAACATTTGCATGTTATTATATTTTTACGGGAAAAAGCCATCTCATGCTTCATTCACTGTTTTCCAAGTTATATTTTTTCATGTAAATACTTACAGCTTAATATTATTTTTTATTGCACATTTTTGGAGACGTTATTTGGGTTATGATGCGTTTGTAACTAAATAACATTTTTCACTTCGATGAAGACATTCGTTTGTTTATAGAGTTATACTTAAGTAGTACAATAATTATTATAACAGAACCTTTATTGCGGTTTTTCATACTAAATTTTAATTTCAACTCTTTCACGTAAAACACTTGTCATTATTAATTTGGTCATCATCCGTTATAGTTAAATAATAGCCGGGTTGTAGAATGGAATAGAATACAAATCTTTATTGTTTTAAATGTAGTGGATGCAGGTCGTGTTTCTATTTCTAAATAATGTTCAAACACACTTAACCATTACTGGTATACAATAATAATAGGAAACAAATTAATCAATTACTCTAGTATACAATATTATAAAAGTTAGTATTTTATGTCAATTTAAATTAATATATACAATAATGCAATCGACTTTCGGTTGCATACTTCCTAAACTCGTTCTTGTCAAGTGCCTTAACCAAAATTTTGTTTAAATTTGAATTAAATACTTCAAAGAGACGTGTCTTTGATGCTTTCTATTATACAGCATAATTATGAATAATAACAAGGGAAATTAAGCAGTTGAGTAAATTATTATTATTATTACTAATTTTGTTTTATTATGGAACGCTTGTTTTTCGCTTGGAATTATTACGGACTATTTCAGGTTTTTATATTGGAAGTGGCCTATGTCCTTTTCCCGGTTCCAGACCTCTATGCCAAATTTCAATATTGGTTTATAATTTTAGTATGGTTGGATACCAAGTGTTTCTTCATCGACTACATTTGGTCAAACGATTATCTATATAGTCAGTCATAAAAACATATAGAATTACGATAATTCTCACTAAAACTCCTAACATTTGGAATTCAATTCTAAAAATAATCAATTCGCCCGTTTAATTTGAGTAAGTCTACTAATTTCTTTGTTTCAACTAACAACAGCCTTTTTCTATCGAACGGCAAGATTCGTCACGTTCCACTTCCCGCTTCATATTTATTAGTTTTGGTTTCAAATTGTATCGCGTTCACGTTGTGTTCTAAGAAATATCTCGAATCTCATTTTTGATAATCTTTCAAGTTAGATGGTGACTGAAAGTTTTTTTTTAACGACCGACGGATCTAGTTATAATGACCCTGCTTTCGAAACTAACGGTAGTGGGTTCGAATTTCCCTAGGGGTCTGTGTGATAAATACTATAAATAACTTTTATATCGGAGTCCTTCATGTATATATAACTATTTATGTATGTCATACATTATCTAGTCCCCCAATGTACACGCAGGCCTAGTTACAGCCTAGTTTGTAACTAAATAATTGGTGCGGCTGAAAATGTATAAATACGAAAGTAACTCTTATGTATTTGTTAACTTTTCATGACTATACTGTTGAACTGATCGTAATGAAATTTTGCAGAGGGGTATTTTAATTCCATATGGGCGAATTCCATAACAAAGATGACTAATCCCCATTATGACTGGAGTCTTTATCTAACTAATATTATAAATGCGAAAGGTTGGATGTTTGTTTGTTGGTCAATCACGGCGAAACGGATGAACGGATTTGGATGAAATGTGGTATATAGGTAGATCATAGCCTGGATTAAAACATAGGATATTTTTATGCTAATAAAGTGAGTAGTTCCAGCGGGATAAACATATTAAACATATCCGCGATAAAGTTATTCCAATCAGGCGAAGCTGCGGGCGGAAAGCTAGTTATACATATTTGGCCTTTTTCATACCTGCCACAAATGTCTGACGGTCTGGTACTCTATTCGTGCGTAAATCCAAATAGTCATACATACCTAGTCTTCGAATTATTTTTCTCGGGTTTATGGTCTTCGTTGTGGGTTTTAAAATGAAGAGCATTGTTCCTACTCTAATAATATTATGCATTGGGTTAGGCTCATAACCTCATTACTTTAATCGTTTTTCAGTATTTGCATTTTTAAAAATTCTATAGAACCGTACTAACGTTTCAAATATTAACATTTGTGTCCTGAAGTTGTCGAACTAGCAATCACACGTCAGTACGTAATCGATGATAACTTATTTGGGATTAACAATCAGTGACCACAACATTATAAAATAATCATATTTGCCTATTATTATTACGTTATTGTGACACCAGCACCGTTAATCACAGATTAGTCTAAGCAGAGAGATATAGATGTTTCTTTATGCACGGTCTCTATAAGACCTGATCTTAAGTGAAGATGAGTCCTAGGTGGAAGGGTACTGACCCGGAAATCTTATTTGGGGGACTGACTATCTTATCTCTGATAACCGGAACACAACAATGCTATTGCCATTGCTGTTTGGCGGCAGACTTAAATAAGATGGTGGTAACTAGCCAGGCGGACATTTTAAATGCCCTACCACCAACCAAACCGAGTACTAAACATGTAGCCCGCTGGAGATCGAACCCGCGACCTCCGATACGTAAACCCTATGTTGTTTACATTGAGCCACGGAGGCCGGTCAAAAACATGTAGTACATAATAGCCTATCTAACCTTATTCCCCCAAAGCAAACCTAAGTTTCTGCGGAAAGTAAACATATAAGCGTGAGGTTGTTTGTCATAGTGCTATCAGACTATATGTGATGGCGCTGTCTCGATGATCAATGACACTCCGGCCAAGGGAATCGATCATATTTACATAGATATCGGCAGGTGCCGCGGGTACGAACGTAAGTGTATTTTATAAAAATTTTTTTTTTAGAAGAAAACCGCTCTCCACTGTCATGCAGAACTACCTTTTACGTAGAACCAATCCCATATTTTTACCCGACTATCCGAGGAAGGAGGATAATGTTCGGATGCATGTAGATTTCTATATTACCTTGTGTAGCTTAAACTATGCTTGACTGATTTTGACTTGCAATTCGTCTTGATCCCCAGAGTGTCAGATATACTTTATGGTAAAAAATCCGACATGGCGCCAGCATATGCGAGATATACATTCGGTTTTTTGATTTTTTAATGTTATATTTTGTATAAGAATGTGATTTGGGGCATGAAGACAGAGTTGAACTAACCCATCTCCTCCAGAGCGTAACGTAAAAGGCGATAGGGAGTATACTCCAAAATAGACCTGCATATTTCAACGGCGTCGATTGTCTCACCCTCTCATATCTCTGACCATTCCATTTGGGACAAAGGTCGTGCGTTATGTACATACATATATATGATATTGTAGTCGTTAAATGTCGCCAGGCGACTATGAAAAATGTAAATTAAGTAGATCATATTTTTATTAAAGAAACGTGATTTGTTTTAATTTTATGTTTTATGCGAGGAAAAAGTGAATAACAGCCCCTGTAGCATGACGTCGTTTGTTGCGCGCGAAGTAAGAGTGAGAGTGGGATAGTTGTATATTTCGTCCAAGCGAATGAGCAGGACAAATATTATCTCACGCGACGTAGACGTTTATCGCGCATGTCATGCTACTAGTGCTGATCGTGAGCTTTACAGCACGCCAGTGATGGGCAGCAGCATCAGTGGTTCGAAAATATTTTCGATCGCCAAACCGCCTGCCCAGCGTAGCGCTTAGGGCAAAGCCTTCCATCGAATACGATGAAGAACGCACCTTGGGAGAAGCTTACTCGTATGTGCAACTGCTATTAAATTATGTGTGCATGACACATTTTAATTTCTCACACTTTTCCTACAGTCAGTAGAGATGTGTCTATCAACAACTAAGTGTCTTATATTTATGCATTATTGCATAGCGCTTAAAACTTATTAAAAATATCGCTAGTTAAAACGACTCCTATACTTAGGAAAAAATTAAAATTATTAATTGTCGCGTGTATTTTTGAAAGAAATTATTGATATCATTTTACTCCTTCAATACGCGTACTTTCAATATCAGTATAAAGCTTTTTGGTATATTTGATAGGCAACACTTAGCGATTACGATTAATTTGTTACGAGAGTTGTCGCTGGTTAAATTAGGTATTTTGAGCGTAATTTAGGTAGACAATCGAGATATCCGAATTAGCACAATATTTAAGTCATGTTAGTGAGAATTTAAACGGGTCTCGGAAGGAATCGAAGTCCCGGCGTGGGAAGGAGCGCAGCGGGCAAGATTAATTAGACCCATGGTGGAATTAATAACCAGCCAAACACGCAGCCTAGGCTCCGAGGACAAGAATTTACTCTCCCTTAACTCACACAATTGTCACTGGTATGAGATGGGATAACGTTTTTAATGGTTTAATTGAAGACCACGACTATACCGCACTTATTTATAAATATGATTGTGGTAGAGTATTAATCTTTTAAACACTTGTTGAAAATGTGTTAGTTTCTTTTTGGTGTGATCGAGTTTTCTTTTTTAGAGGGTTTATTTCGTCCAGTGGTGCCCTAATTGGTTATCCAATGATAATAATTTTTATTAAGATTTTTTTTTAAATACAGAATAAATAAAATAACAAACTCGTCGTGCATAAAAAAAAAGGAAATCCTTACTTGCACTCGAGAACTTTAAGGTAATTGTCCCTTTTTATCAATAATTAAAATTCTCGAAAATAACTCCTAAGGCAGAGGGGTGTTGTATTTGAAGTGACTGCCTGTGAGTATGTCGACTGAACTGATTTGAAAACTGTTTTTATTTTCGAAAACCGGTGTTTGCGAGATGATTACTTTCTTAGCCTTATTAAGCGTCTCGAAGATTTTAGCTTTAAACAGTGATTTGTTTACACAGATGATATTTTTATAGTCTCTCGAGTCGTTCGAGTCTCGTAATTTTGACTGAAGAAGTAAAACAATGTAGAGTCATTCGACTTTCAATCGAAATTACAAATCATAGTAATGTTATTTCCGTTTTTAGAGTTCCGTAGTAGCAGTACGAACTGTTTCACCATGTCCTTCACAACTCCTTTATTTGCCGACTATTGGTGCTATAATGCTGAAATTTGCATGGTTATAATTTATAATGACCAGTAGTCTATACAGGTAATAATCGTAAAGATATAAAATCTGTATAATAAAGATACCTATCCAAAAAAAAAACCACCCAAGGTCTATAAATGAACATGTTAAAGTAGTTTTAATTTTTTTTGTTTTTTTTGAACGCGCACCATTGAAAAACTACTGAACTGACTTTGATGGAGTAATTCACAGATATATTTAATTAACTCCAGATTAACATCTAAGCTAAGTTTTGAAAGAAAAAAACATACTTTTATTTAAACAAAATTTTTTTTTACTGTTACAACTTTAAAATAATAAGAGTAGTAGAAAACATAATGACGTAACCTGTGCACCTTGACCGTAACTAAAGAATAAAATATTTTTGTGAAGTTTGTCCATTTGTACAAGCAAAGCCCATGCTGAATTGTCTTGTTTTGCAATTTATTATATAGACCAAACCGTAATGATCAGTCAAGGGCTTATGCGAAGTTTTTTTAATCAACTTCCAAAAAAGAGGATGACTTCGATGTTTTTGGAAAATTGTTTTTTGTTTTAAAAGAGTATGGTCGGCGCCCACATATACCTAAAGATAGTGAAAATATAATCCAGAGATAGAGAATAATACTGAACTCAGTTGTATTGCTAAGTTTTGACAGTTCAATAACGGTTATCGGTCGATTCCTTTTACTGTCTATTCTTTTCTATTTCTTTTTCTTATCGTAATCGAAAGCTAGTTATGAACCAAAATCAAAATGTAAACATTACTAACAAACTCTACAATCTAGATTTCTGTTGTATGTACACATGAATTTTAAAGTTACCTTTGTCAGGGACAAATAGAAGTTAGAAATTATTTTGGTTGTTCAAACAGTGGCAATCCACCGCTAGGTATATTTTAACATTCAAGTGAAATTTACATTCTAAGCGTTTTTAAGGAATTTATGACACGAATAGAAAAAAATCTCAACATTGTGCGATACCTACGTAAATGTATAACAATATTGAAGTGACTCTAAGTGTTTGTTTGTTTGTAAACATTTTGTTGTTTAGAATGTGTAGGCGGTACTATAAAATCCTACATCTTCGTAAATGATTTACCGTGATGACAATGAGAGCATGCGCTCACGCAGCGCCGCGCCCCTGACAACGCATTCGGATGCAAATCACATTATGGCTGTTACGGCATTTAACATTATGAATGAGTTCACGCTGCTATCGTATGTCAAGTGGCACCGAGCCAAGGTCAAATTTATTAACATTGAATTTCAAATGAAAATAATAAATCCAACAATGGTCACGGGCTCGAAATTGATTGCCGAGGGGAGAGTGTGGTTGAGTACTTTTAACTAGTTTACAAGCCTCGTTTAATATTTAATCATATTGAGGATGAATCGTTGCGACAAGATGGTCTCGTGGTTTGCCAGTCTGGCCGGATACTCCTTGCAATTGTCGTCAATCGTTGAGTTCCTGGTATTTGATGGATGCGTTCCGTAGCCAATCTTAATACATCTCCCCTACATGTAAAGTGGCAGTAATTTTTTATTCGCATAAAGTTTTTATTCCGTTTCAACGAAAAGTATTTTTAACAAGATCACAACAATAATTATTTGGAAAATTTACAAGATGTATCAGAAACTGTTGGCACATGTTGGACCCTCAAATATATACTTACCTAGTATTCAAGATAACAAATTTTATTCTACGACCTTTGAAAATCCATGATAAAAGTTCAGACTTCCCTATACAATACACTGTTATTTGACTTCTTAAGTACCCGCTATAGGCCCACTCCATAAGAGTTTTTGATGAACCTTCCCTACATTTTCATATATTTTACTTTGGGTATCTGTATAGATATCGGTGTCGTTAATCGATATGAGATGTAAGGAACCTCTCTTAATCTTGTATTTCCCAAGTTCCAATATTCTACTGTTTAGAATAACAACAATACCCATGTAATAGCGATTATTTGAAGAAATAACAAGATCAAAGTAGGTTACACTTGGTTTGATGTAAGTTCAGGGTAAGAAAGAAGGGCGGACTTCTTATAAAATAGACCTGAATAGAATAAGAATGTTAGACTCGAGCTTCACAAAGCATTTAGTATAAAAGATATAATGGGAAAATACGAGTACGTGAGGCAAACCATGCGCAAAAGGATCAGACACCGCTTTATTAGTGATTTTTTTTCTCTATATGTACCTTAGAACAAATCCCCGTATTGTTTAAGAGAAAAGTCAAAGTCAAAAATGCTTTATTTTGTTGGTGCCTACACAGGGTTCACTTAAAATAGTCATATTTTAAAATTTTTAGGCTACTATATGTTCCAAAGGCCAAAATATGACCGACCTCGTTTTAGTGTTGCAAATAGCGATTATATTGGAGATTCACAAAGCGTATATACATTACACCACGAATTGATTAACATTGGCTTTACTGATGAAGGACCCCTTGGAATCTGCGGACGACAACCCGCATATCCAGATTAGCAATTTTAACCATTGGAAAACGAAGCAAATTGCATATCCAACAAAAATTCGTAGTACCACCGTTAGTAAACGTTTCAGACGAAAACTCATAGTTGTTTCATAGTGCAGTTGGAAGTATAACCAATGGTCGCGAGTTTATTTCGAGATATTTGTCCCAGTTTATTTTTGGCCCTTCCTGTCTCGACCGAACGACGTGCGAATTTAAGGGCGACTCTCTATGCGAGTTTAATAGTAGCACTCCATTATTTCTGTTTGACATTTTATTGTTATCATCGTCGTTTTCTGGCTAGGGTGTATTAATAATAGCTGGGGTTGTTTTATACCCTACGTATTATATATATACTTTGGTATGCTTACTTTACCGTCCGATTTGTCTTCGTCCATAGGTACCAAAAGGAAATTCGTTAGCTGATTATACCTACTTAGTTACTTACATATAACTAAATTTTAACTGTATTATATTTAGTTTCTTTGCTTGTCACACTAAGCATAGTAAATTTAACATGACTCTACATTATAATCCACCTTAGTTCATGCGACCGGATGTCGGCAACATTTCCGAAAATTATCGCTCTACTTATACTCATTATGAAACAACTTTGATATATCCTAGAAGATACTGGGGTCATTTAATTTCTATTAGGTAATATTTAAAAAAGGCTTACGTTGAATTTTAAAGCGTTCCCAATTTTAAATCTGTGTTCTTGTAGAAGTCGCGTGTGTCAGATTTACAAACGTTAAAATAAATTATGCATCTGACATATTCGTACATTAATCATCGTTATTGATGTTTGCATATTATTGTCGAACAATATTATTAAGTCTGTCGTGTTTCCATTGTTTCCCATTTTCCGAGCCGTATCGCGTCACGGAGCGTTATCACCGGCCGGCGGCCGCGCCAGTCAGACCGCGGCCGCCAAACTTCGCGCACGCCCGCTCTCCGCTCATCTTTCCCGCGCATTTCCCGACATTTTCCCGCGCGCTCGACCGGCTATCACCCCGCGCCGCTTCTAGCGTGACACGGCTCATTGGGAAATGTCATCCTGATACAAACCCAACGGTGTGTATACAACAATCAGTGAATAGTTAAACGTGTCAATTAATTAACTTACTGATTAATAATAACGTGTGCCGGTATTGCCCGTGTGTGTTACACGTGATCGAGAAGGGATTTATTGTTTTTACTCTTTACTGACGTAAGTAGGTAGCGATTGGGTTTTGTTAATGAATTAGCCGAGCGAGAGCGATCACGGGTTTGTTTAACTGGGAGATTAGCGCCGATAACGAAATGTCTAAGGTCGCCCCGTTTGTACTGTTTATCTTTGATCGTTCGTTTTATTTTTACTACCATTATCTGTCACACACACGATCCCCTTTGACAATATGATAAATATATTCACAAAACAACGAGCATTATTTTATACCAATGACTTAGAGTTTACATAATATCTAATCTATCGAAAGATTGAATTGAACGTACTTGAAATACATTTCAATTTGTAACTAAATTTGTTTTGGAACCTAATTAGCGCTTTAGTTTGTTTATCTTTAACTAGACACACGACTCCTTCGATGTGGTGCCAAGTTCATCTATGCCAAAAAGTCGAAAATCTAGCGTGAAATAATTAAATATAATGTAGTATTTGGTACCAATGACTATTCATGTTATAATTGACTTATTATTTATTAGGTACACGGTTTAATCGTTTCGCCACTCACCAACATTTTATAGATTTCCAAGTCAAGGTTCAAAATGTTAAATGACATCTCTATAAACGGATAACTGCACTGCACAATGCCATGCAATACTTATTATTTAATAGCATATTTATGCGATATGTACCTTTGAAGTCAGGAGTACCTACCTATAATTTGTGTTCTAGTATAATTATATAGACAGACATGTTTTGCAATGTATCTAAACATATATTACCTATGTTCTCACAGTCGACATAATTACGACATTCAAACGTTGGAGCCAACAGAAAATAAATGCCATCGTACATTTTACTTACACATTACTATAACTCTGTGGCCGTTAGTTTTGTAGCGTTGTGGGCGACGATCAGTTGCACTTGAAATAATGAGGGCTAACCCAGTTGGGTCAGGGTCAAAACCGGCACAGTACAAGAGAGCACTCATGATTATATTCACGGCAGATCAAAAGATCTCTGTAAACATTAAAGCATGCATTTTATGGAAGGAAACCTTACTTGATTGCCAATACCATAACAATAATTATTTTACAACTTTTGCGATGCATGACTTTATTGATTGAACAACCTCCGTGATAGGATAGTATAGTCTAGTAAGGCGGCTGTTGCCATGTCGAGAAAATTTAGGAAATGATGTTTCAAAATTTTGCGGGTCTGGATGTTTTGGGTAATGCCCTTAGAGGGCGTTACTATATACGGTTTGTTTCATTTATGGCGTTGTTTTGCGGCGTAAACACAGGGATCACCAGACTTCTGGAATACCTTCACCTAGTAATCATGGCGGTTTTCATACAACGCCCTCGACACTAAACTGCTTAAAAAATTAACTAATCGGATATTAACCCGGGACCATTGCGCGCATCCACGGTAACCAATTATTCCGCCACGGTGATTGATTAACTAAAAGAAGACTGCAATAAGATACCGATATTTTTATTCATTTAAGATTTCATTGTAGTTTCAGTAAGCTTAGATATGATAGTGGCACACCCAGACTAGCGAATGAGTCCGTCTACCTCTCACCTTAATATTGTAGGGTGCATTTTGTCTTTACACGAAGCTGTCTGGTAATCCCATGTCGAGTAATACCTATCACTTATACCTATATATACCTTTGTCATTCAAACATGTAATGTAATTAAAGACAAGATATGGACCCTAATGTGAAAGTAGTAAGTAAAGATAATAAAAGGTAACGTGGCTACTAATGGGAAAATACATCAGCGGTTTATCTCTTATAAATTCTTCAATGCATATTCGCATAATTGAGAAGTCTTACATAATTATAGTTGAGTCATGTACCTATATTAATAATGTCATACTATTAAACACTTTAACCTCCTCAAGTATTTAAAAAAAATCCCATCTATTGCAACTAATTTTATAAATGCGAAAGTTTGAGTGTGCGTGTGTATTTGTTACCTTTGCACTGATTTGGTTGGTAAACACGTTATATTAGATTGGATTAACATGTTGAATGATGTAACAACATCTCGTCAAAATCGGTTCAGCAAAAAAATTTGCCTATATCTTAATCCAGATCCTAATCCGTCTACCAACCAAATTTCATCCAAATCCGTCCAGCCATTTTGGCGTGAAGAGGTAACATACTATATACACAAAGTTTCGTATTTATAATATTAGTTGGGACATTCAAGGTAAAATAGATAATGTGCAAAGAGTGTGACAGAAGATGAAGAAATAAAAGAATGTTGTTAGTGATAATCTAACAAATTGATGAATGGCGAGAATATCTGGAATGGAGTATTAGAGAATTTACCTGTAGGTAAATGTCGGTTTGGTGAATCAAGTGAGACAGGCAGTGCAAAGTATGAAAAATGGATAGGCTGTATAGGACCTTACGGTATACCAGTAGTAGAAGTACGGAGAAGGCGGATCGATGCAAGTGACGGGTTTTATTCTTCAACAATTATAAAAACAAATATTTTATGAAAATGTGCACAAAAGAAACGCTTACCGGGGAAGTACGTACAGTTTGTTCAGGCGATGTGTGAAAGAGCCAGCACGTGCGGTCTGGAGCTGGAGTTACGGACAAGTGCACTGTGCCGGTGGGTTTGCAACAGGGATCTACTTTAACAGATACAAATACAGAACAGATAAGCTGTTCTTCCTGGACATGGTTGTACTGACATAGGACATACAGGAGAAGGCACCGTGGTGCATGTTATTCCCCGACGAGATTATTATTGTCGGAGAAAATGCACGTGAGATCCAGAGCAGTCTGAAAAAATGTCTGATTGAAGTTCTGCGGAATAAAAGCCGAACATCTATTCTGCTACTTCGGTAATCCCTCTAACTTCAATCCTATTGCGTAACCAATCCGCTCCGACTTTCGGCACCTCGGGTCATTCGATCCAGGACTATGACGAGATAGACCGGTACGTGTGGAAAGGAATAAATGCAAATTGAGTGAAACAGATCAGATCACTGGTATTACGTAATCCGAAAAAATGCCCCTTAAACTTAAGGCAAAAATATGCAAGACGATCATTAAACTTGTCCTATTGTATGATTCTGAATGTTGGGCTACTAAAGGCACGGAAGAGAGAAGAGTCCACGCGGTGGAGATGCGATTGTTAAGGTGGATGTGTCGACTGACAAGAAAGGATCAAATGAAGAATAAGTACGCGAGAGGCAGTCTGAAACTAACATCACTGATTGCAAAAATTGAGTAAATCGTGACCGTGGTATGGACATGTTATGCGGAGAGAAGAATGCCATAAGAATAAATATGAATGTAGATGGATATAAAAGACGATGGATGGATTCTGTGTTGAACGTTATGAGTTGAAAAGGATTTAGTATTAAGATTACGGTTGATAGAGGGAAAAGAAAATGTGTTGTACCAACCCCAAATAAATTGGTGAAGATGATGATTTACAAGGCAAGACTTAATTGTCTTGAATCTGTAAAATTTTCTAATTCCTCTACCGTATTCAATATAATGTAGGTCTCCGAATTCTCATTTCTTCTTCACAAATTCCGATAATGTTTTGCTATGAAGTCGGTTACATAGTAGGTAACATAAATTAATTAATACATTGGAATACGCAGGTTCCGATTCAGATTGCTCCATCCTCTACTGGTTCGCAAAATACGAGTATTTATGGGAAAAGGTCGTAATTAAATCGTCAAGCTGTACCTGACATAATCACTAATCAGTATCAGCAATAAAGTAATGTCTGGTAAAGAACTTATTTTTTGTGCTTAGTAATCTCGAACAGTGATGAGGGTTCTATATGGAGAAGTAACATAATACATATCCATTAATATAGTTACTTATATTTATGTATTTAATTTTAGAGAGCACTTCGTGCAGTAGTGCAAATTAATGTATCACGATAATAGTAGCAACCAACTTTGAGCTCATTTCCAAATATTGGTCCAGATCACTAGTCCAACAAATTACATTTGCATATAAGCAAATTCGATATTTGAACATTTATATTATGCATGACCGCATTCGACGAAGTGAAGATGATTAGATTAGCGATCAAAATTTTGTCAGTGATGGGATATTTATAGAGAAAATTTATAATATTATATTGAGCATTATATCACTGCATATTTAGAGATCAGTGTTGAGCAGCAGTATTGTTTTTAGCAGAGCTCCCAAATACGAGTACATGCAATCGACAAACTGCTGGTTTATGAAAAGCCATGTAAATCGCGCCATATTTATATAACTTTCTGACACACCAATTATATATTTCTAAACATAGGCTACTCGATAACGGATACATATTTATATAAATCTCCATGACTCTGGAATATAAATGTTCCTATTCACAATACAAACGCTTTACACCTAAAGGAATTCGAACCCGCCACCACTAATTTCGAGGGTAGGGCCGTCTCACTATAACAATCGATTGTCTTGTCGTCTATATGTTCAATAGTTGAAATATATAGGCTGTGAATTTGACACACGGTCGTTATGAGTGACTATGGGATCCATTACACATACCATCGACAAGTCCCGTAAGATGTTTCGGTCTCGGTAAACAAGCAAACACTGCACGAGCGCGGACGACCAGCGGACCATTTAGGTCAGGGCCACAGACTACGCCCTGCGGTAGCTAGATTAGTTCCGATAATCTCCAGTTAGCTACTATGTCTACTCATCTAGTAAATTACTATCTAAATGCAATATGTGGTACCTTCGGCTTCGTCCATTGGCATCATTAATCGACTGTCAATGGAATCTACATTCTAGGTCGATCCGTTGCGCAATAAGACTTTTGTCTGAATTACGGCTTAACAGTAGGAGTTTAAACGACACTGTTATGGGATTTATATGGGTATCAGAGTCGAGCGTCGGCGTTAGGTTAGAGGTTATGTGTTTCGAAACGAAAGCCCTTCTTTTCACGCTAATCAAGTGCATCATCGTTTTATAGATACTATAATCCATGAGAATGGGCGTCGTGAAATCAATTTCCACGCTTTGCATCTTGTGGCAGTAAATCAATTCGTTAAGTCCTATAAGGTTCCTTATATGGCCTATTCGCATCTAAGTCTGAGAAGGTATGTAAGTAGGTATTAGTGTTTAGGAACCGGTATTGCTAACAACTCTACTGTACTTACGCTAGAGTAAGCATCATATACTTACCTGCCTATCGTTGTTTTTGGTGAAGAAAATTGTGGTGAGGAAACGAAGGTTGTCTGCGTGGAAATTCTGAGATATGCCATACCTCTGTTCGCTATTTTATTCAATAATCATCCTTCTCAGTCCACATCAACACATTGCTGGATAGACCCTCTTCCCTTACGGTTGATGGGATCGCGCTGGATGCGGCTGGTTGAGGATCGTGAGAATTTGGCGTGATGGAGTAAGCTTTTGAAAATTATGCAACTGACATATTTTGTATTTACACCTATGTTCAGTGGCGTAATCTAGTAGATGGTAGTGATAGTGAACCGCTAAAACGGATTAACCTTCCCAGTGAAGCTTTTTAGCATTTTCCTGTGAGTGAAATTAGTTACGAAAAGTAGATAATATTGTTACGAGTTGCGTGAAGCGTGAATGAACGAAAAACTTTTTCAACATAGAGTTTCAGGCGTTGGTGCCTACTGTCTAAAAAAAATACAGTTTTATTTACAGTGATGGAATTGATGTGTGGGCAAATTATCATTGCTAAGTATGTTCTACCGAGCAATGTCGACCGACCAACTTATGTCATGGTTTATAAAAAAAACCATACAAAATGTCTTATATCAACTACAAAAATAACTTTCTAGAACAGGGAATGCGTTGTTGAATGTATGTAATGTACTAACCTTCCTTTATGCCTTTAAAAACATAACAGAAAATGGAATATTGCTTCCAAGACGAAGGTTTCTTTAATTCAGTTCAGTTAGTCGTTCGGAGAGAAAAAAAAATACTGGCTATGGAATATAAATTTGAGGCCTTATTTTGTGGCACCGAAGGTGTTAGGTGTCTCAGGCACTATGAAGATTTAGGATCCATTGCACCTGGTCATTCAAATAAAATATCAATTTAATAATTATCCAAAACTTCTGCAAGGGGCGTCGTTTTAAATTGTCGCGGAAGAGAGCTGCAATTCTGTTAAGTGGTGTCCAACATATTTATTTATTCAGGTCTGTGCTGCCAGGTAACAAATAAAAAATTTGTATACTGAGAGAATGTAAACCCTCGTCTTGGAAGCGCAAAGAATATTTTTTGTGGAGTAGACTTTGGTACTGTACGAGATCATAACTTCAATGACGAGCCTTGGCTACATATATCGAAGAATTGTTTTCTCAATAATCCAAATGATTATCTTCGCCATACATTAGTAGTTTGGGTTACGAGTATTGTGCATTATACATAGATTACTAAACATCAAAATCAAAAATATTTTTTCAATGTAGAAAGCTAAAATATCACCTATTGAAAGTAAACATGTTATTTTTTAAAACTACATCGCTTCACAAGGTGTTAGTTAGGTAGAAGAAGCGACAAGAAACTCCGTAACAACACATATTTTAAATTAGTTTCCATCTTTACAATAATATTACATTTTATATTACATATTACAAAACAAAAGCAATTAACATAAGCGTAGTAACGACCAGTTAAGACCAGACCTCCTTATCGTCTAAATAATCATCTATCCTGTAATAACCCTTTTTACACAGAGTTTCTTTACCGTGACTTTTAAATTTCTGCTCTGTTAAACTCAATACATGTTGTGTATTTTATTGTAGAAGCGTGTGCACACACTCTCAAAGAAACCAAAACAAGTTCGATGTACTAAATTCTAAAAAGATAATGTGCTAATTAGCAATCAAACGGTTTTTATATAGAGCCAGGGTTTCAGCCGCGTGATTGAGGATTTCCCGGAAACCAGCTAAATGCATATGAGACCAACGTTTAAACCTAGTTGTTTCAATGACTCACCTTACATTCATTAAGCCAACAGCATAACCGTGTTTGTTAAGCTGTTTAACCGTATAGCCCCAGGCATATTAAGTTTGCGGATAAAAAAAATACTTTTAAATTTCCTGTAACAGTTTCTTCGTTCATTTTTGTTTCAGTTGGTGTTAAACAACCAAATAAAATTTGGGAACCCTTTTTGAATCTCTATAAAAAAATTTTAACCATAAAAGAATTTGTATCTAAAATATCAATGCTCTTTAAGTAAAGTTATTTGTTTTCTGTTGAACCAGTATTGATAAATAGTTTTTTGATTTATTTTAGAAAGTTCAATTTTTTCATAAACTTTTTTTTTTAATTTGGTTTCCATTGTAAGTAGTATAAAAACATTCGTAATTTATTCACATTAGAAATATTTCTATCGGGCATAGAATATGTCTGTTGTGGCATGACATAGGAGGCCCGAAACACTACATCAGCTCCATGGCTTCTGGGCCTACCGAGTCAATGCGTAAAGGTAGACTCCAATTCGACATGTGGACACTGTACGTTCAAAATCTATTTTTATATTATTACTAAAATTTATTTATAATAAAATCGTAGCAAGGAAAAATTGTAGGTACTTACCTACTTAAATGAAATATTCCTAAGTGATTTTTATTTGTACAAAGCTGGCACCGAGACCAAAACAACAGTTATTAGAAATTTTGTCTGTTTATATCTCTTTGGATGTCGCAGTATCACGCAATTGCGACATAAGAATTTCAATGAAATACATATATGGAGATGATGTAGTCTCAATTCCAATTTATTATACATTTAAATCGACTTCATGAGAAGAAGGCTTTCATTCCGACTATTTTTTGGTATCTATTTGGTTTATTACCTATAAGTCAATAGTCTGATAAAAACATTCAGTTATTTCAATGAATCTTTTAATAATCAAAAGAGAGTCTGGGTAATCCTATAAGAACCACCCAAGTGGGCACTAATCAGAATATACTTTTTAACATATACAAAGTTATTTTTGCAGTTGATTTATTTGTTTGGATGTGTGACATATTGTCCCATGCGCAGTGCATTTTCCCATGTTCCCACAACACATGTCATATACGTAGGGTGATCGACTGTCAAGTACTTGTGCACTATAATAGTAGACGCTAGTTATCTCCTTATTTTTCTTTCAATTTACTAGTAGTTATACATACGATCACACCGCGTCGATGTATAATGTATCTTATATTTAATTTTAACTAAGGCTTACATAGGTTATGAACTGTTAGTGTAAGTTGTGAATAAATAAATAAATAAATAAATAAATAAATGAAATTTTGCACAAACACACAGCGCCATCTAGGTCCACAGTAAGCATCTAAGCTTGTGTTATGGATACCAGATGGTTGATAAACTACACAAATACATTTCTTTTTTTTTGTAAATCAATACATATATAAATGAAAAACATCCTTAACTCGGGAACACATGTCTGTATTCATCATACAAACATATGCCCCTAGCGGGATTCGAACCCGCGACCATTTGGTATAGTAGCAAAGTTTCTAACCATTACGCCAAACAGGTCATCCAATAGAATGGATTGTGGCTTGCCCTCAACATTACACCAAACACAAAATAAATTGAATTGAGTGAGATACGCAGCTATAATTACTCGGATCCACTTCTTAAATTCTTGGAGCGTCTTCTTGCGCATCGAATCAAACCTATAGTCGGTGTTCCGATTATGTAGATAAATATGCATGAAGAGGAGTACATTCGGTTAGTATACATTCTCGCAGATGAAAGCTAATAATGGGCCGGGCCAGCCTGATGTACATTTTGAATTAATTACATATGTCTACTGTTACTGTAGCTAAACTGCCCTGACGAAGTAACGGGCAACAGCTATTTAGTAATAAATGAAATAATGTAGTGATACATGGTGCATACGTAGGTAATTCGGATCTTATAAAACGGGTAATCTATCTCTGTAAGATTCAGCTGTCTTGTATGGATTACGCTAAATTGCTTTCACAGATTTGTGGATTTCTACTGCAGAGGAACGTGCCGGATCGATTTTGCATTTCGTTTTGTTCTATATAGAATGGATTGTGGCTTGCCCTCAATTACATCCGATAGTAATATGTTTGAAGTGTAGCGACCTTTATGAATTTAAAATAATTTGGATACAAAATATTTTCATACAAACTTGTACAACTTATAAAGAATCCTGCTATAATAAAAATATGCATGTATGAATATAGGTACTCCTTTCGGTTCATAATGTTAAATACAGCCGTTAATATTGTATTCATCAAAAATGCAGGTCATAGGTTTTCTTTGTCTGGCGAGGTATATATTATGGGTAGTAATCGTATAATGCTGTAGTTCGATTGTCGGTAATAGATGGTAATAGCGGGCGTGGCGGTTCACACAGCGCACAGGATCTGGGCTCTATTTGCTGCGCCGGATCGGTCATGTGCGACGCGGGCGCTCCCTGGTATTGCTTATGCCTACTTCAGATCAAATAGGAATAGTACGAGTGTTGGAAACTGGCAGCTAGGTGGGTTTTTGATAGGTAACGTCAGGGTGATTGGTCATTGTGCTTTTTGTTTCTGTCTGTATCACTTTTCCTAATTTACTAAAATATACGTTTTACACTTTTCAACTTGTTATTTTAACGTTAATACAGTCCACTTTGTAATATCCGGCTCATCGGAGAGCGGAGGTCAAATATTACAAAGTGGACTGTATTAACGTTAAAATAACAAGTTTAAGGTGTAAAACGTATATTTTAGTAAATTAGGAAAAGTGATACAGACAGAAACAAAAAGCACAACGATCAATCACATCACCTTGACGGACCTATTACGTCTAGCTGCCAGTTTCCAACAACGAGAGTAGTCCCCACAATCGAATTTCCCAAAAATTTTGTATTTTAAAGGAGTTTTTGATATAATCAATACTAGGGACAGACTCTGCTGTAGTAAATAATTTATTAAGTATATAGATAAGCATCAGTCCTTTGTAAAGATCAAGTGGTTCAAACGAGAAAGATGACATAGAAAAAGCACACCGAATGCTCGTTATTAAGACCAATTTTGTTTCTTAATTTTAGGTAAATATTTGCTTAAATTATGCTCTTAATTTTACAAATTCTCGCAATACGTAAATCTCCAACAGTTCTCCAACTGATATTCCTAGTTTCACCAAATAGGTACGATTTTATTTATTTATTTTCGTCTCTGACTGTGGGCCAATTCGATTTCACGGACCAACCGTTGCCAACGCCAAATGCAAAGCTATTTTACCTGTCTAAATCATACACTCGAGCTGAGGTTAATACTATCAGCGTACAGTATCTGCGTTATACTAATAACAGATTTGGGATGTTTGTAAAACGTCGTTCCATATTAAGTCCCTTTAAACGCATAGAAGCTTACTGGCCCAAATTCTCGTGCCTTTTATAATATAGGCAGCCGAATGACATCGCTTTTTTGATAAATTGAGCTAAACTTAAGATATCACTTGCTAATATATCACTTATTATCTACAATCGTACATTAATGGGCAAGTTTTATGTCATGTTATAACAAACGAACAAGCAGCTGTCCCAGGGAAAAAGGGATTGCTATTGGCCATGACATCTGTAACCTCCCCGAATATATTGTCGATACTTTCGACCTCTTATTCTTCACATCGGAACATAATACACGGGCATCGATGTAGGCGGCCGAAAAATAGATAAGATGGTAGTACCTACCCAGCTGGTCTCCTGGAGACTTATACTATCGAGTTAATATACATTTTTGAAACGTTACTTGTGCTAATAGAACGCTAAGAATATTTATCATCTTATTTGAGCGGCGAAAGAAGCAACTATTAAGTGTCAATTATTGCAATATTTAGCCACTACCACTGCTTTCTGTCATATTATGGGAAATATTGTCCGCCAATAATATAACAGACCACCCGGTAATATTGGAATAGTCAATAGTAGGTATTTCGCCAAGAATATAACAGACTATCGGATAAGATCGCAGTAGTAAATAGTAGATATTCCGTCAATAATATAATGTCCCATCCGGTAAGATCGCAAATTGGCAATAGTAAATGGCAGATATTCCGTTTATAATATAACAGGCCAACCGGTAAGATCGCAAATTGGCAATAGTCAATGGTAGATATTCCATCAATAATATAACAGGCCATCCGGTAAGATCGCAAATTTGCAATAATAAATGGCAGATATTCCGTTAATAATATAACAGGCCATCCGGTAAGATCGCAAATTGGCAATAGTAAATAGCAGATATTCCGTCAATAATATAACAGGCCATCCGGTAAGATCGCAAATTGGCAATAGTAAATGGCAGATATTCCGTCAATAATATAACAGGCCATCTGGTAAGATCGCAAATTGGTAATAGTAAATGGTAGATATTCCATAACAGTATAACAGGCCATCTGGTAAGAACTCAGTAGTAAATAGTAGATATTCATAGTCAATAATACTACTCTGTGTAAAAAGTATCGGGAATATGTCAATAAAAAGACCCGCGTAAAAGAGGTCGTTCTAATTTTTTTACTGCATGTTGGTAGCACTGTACTGATTTAGCGCGCATTTGAGCGGGATCTGTCATTTAATTTGTTTTAAACTACACTTTTTGTTGGTCATAGTTTTGAGTCCTCGGCGATTTTTACAATGGAAAATATTGTTGAACAAAGAGTGTGCCTTAAATTTTGTGTTTCAAATGATATTTCATGTGGTGAATCACTAAAAATGTTGCGAAATACCTACGGCGAATCGTGTATATCGAAAACAAGGGCTTATGAATGGTATAAGGCTTTTAAAGAAGGCCGAGAAGTAGTAGTAGACTTGCCTCGTTCTGGTAGACCTTCAACCGCTACGACCAAAGAAAACATCGACAGAATCAAGAAGCTAGTGCTCGAAAATCGACGTATGAGTCTGAGAGAGTTGGCTAGTGAGGTGAATATATCTTTTAAGTCCGTCCACAACATTCTCATTGACATTTTAGGCATGAAACGCGTCGCCGCTCGACTAGTTCCAAAAGAGCTCAATTTTGTTCAAAAAGCGCAGCGAAAGCATGTCGCTGAAGACATGGTTTCCCGAGCTTCTACGGATCCGACCTTTATGAAACGTATAATAACTGGCGACGAGACATGGGTTTATGAGTACGACATGCAAACAAGCCAACAGTCTTCAGAATGGCGTCTCGAAAACGAGCCGAAACCCAAAAAACCGCGGCAAAGTCGCTCCAAAATCAAGGTGATGCTGACAGTTTTTTTTGACTACCGTGGTGTGGTTCACTCCGAATTCCTTCCAGAGGGAGAAACAGTGAATAAAGAATATTATTTAGGCGTCATGAAGCGTTTGCGTGAGAGTATCCGCCGAAAACGTCCAGATTTGTGGCAACACAACTCATGGATGCTGCACCATGATAATGCACCATCACACACAGCCATTATAGTGAAAGAGTTTTTAGCGAAAAATTCAACAAAAGTTCTCGACCAAGCACCGTATTCACCTGATATGGCTCCGTCTGACTTTTTTTTATTTCCCAAGTTAAAATTACCACTTCGAGGAAAACGTTTTGAGTCGATAGAAGCCATAAAAGAAAATTCGCTGAATGAGCTAAAGGCCATACCGCAAATAGCCTATGAAAAATGTATGGAAGACTGGGTGAAGCGGTGGAGATGTTGTATTGCAAGCGATGGGGCCTACTTTGAAGGCGATAAAATAAATTTAGATGAATAATTTGTATTTTTTGTTTTATTGACAAATTCCCGATACTTAGTACACTGAATGTATAACAGAGCATTCGGTAAGATTGCTATAGTAAATAATATATATTTTATTTAATATTTTTTATGTAGCCATTCTTATGCCTATACATGGACAAATATACCGGACTATCCGTAAAGTGCTTGCACGCAACGTTAAAATGTCTGTGAGGAATATCGTACAAGTACTGGTAATAATTGTATGCTTTGGCAGGGAAAAAAGACTATTTTGATGCTTCTAATTATAAGCAAATATTTTTTATAATGATTTATGGCCAGATATCCAAGTTATAACATTTCAAATTGTACAAAGTTATAACACTATAAAATAGTTCGTTTTGGACATATTTTGTTGGGCAAAGGTTGCACGAAGAGCGGTATAGTATCGGAAATCTTTGGTTTTATTACAGACTCAGAGTCACCTGTATATCATATGTACTCAAGTCCTTATTTTTACCGATTTCACTAACTCTTCTCAACTCCGTTAATATTGAGTTGATATCGATGTTCATATGCAATATAACAATCGGCAAATATTTTCTTAGCGTACCTAACTTATCTGAAAATAATGGAGATTGATTAACATTTATTCTCTTGGAATTACATTACCTATGAATTCGCAGACAACACTACAATGCTCCCTAGTTTAATCAGGTTATGTAGTAGGTCGGCAGGTCTCTTCGATACTTAATTATTATTTTACATAATTATAATGTAGCTTAATTATTATTTTACGGTACATAGTGATTTTCCAATAACTAAATTAATAGTAACTAATCATCTCAATTTCAAAGCGTTAGTATTGATAGATAGAATTTAACTCGTAGGCTTTCTCCACAATTATTCTGTGCACGTTAATTCAATATTGACTTAGCACCGTTCCAAGTGGCACACGAGTCAGCCCGAATGACCCACATCCTTCACCTTCGCTGCATTTACCCCGCTAATTTACATTTTCTCATTGTTAATGTTGTAGTCCCACTTCCGTTGATTTTACCTGTATTTAAAAAAAATTGATCGCCTAGATTTGCACATATTATGAACTTATGACATAAGCATGGGTTGATAGTTGGTAAAAAATTAGAAGGTATGTTGACATCAGCATGTACTTCAAGACCATATAGATCCCTAATATTCGATACCGAATATGTAGCTGACAGTGTGTGTAGTATCTAATATCATATTATTTGTGTTTGTTATATAATACTCTTTATCAGAAATGTCTGTTATATTTCATAAATGATAAATTGATAAGTAATTGGACACGTAGGTATCTATTTCATCAATCAAAAACATTCTGTGATCCCCTGAGATGTATTGATGACATTCGAATATATAGTGCTTGCCTTCGCAAATGAACGTATCATTTATAAAATCGATACTCGGCCTAAGCTTGCAGTAAGTGCTAGCCAAAACGTTCGTGCCGGTGAATAATCATGGTTTTATAAAATAGGCACCAAGGCTTTAATATTTACTGGAATATTCATAATGATTTTACGCAGGTGATCTATTTGCTGAGTCCTAGACGTTTCATGGTTTTGATTGGTTTGCAGAGACCGTCATGATCGCTCCGACGTTCAAGGCGCGCTCGACCTCGCCAGGTACAAGCGTAAGCGCATCCGTGAGCCTCGTTGTTGTTGGTTTTATATGACATTTTCCTGACATTTTGACAGTGTGAACATTTATGTGCCTGTGTATACACACGTCCTTTAAATTCCTGCATGCTATGTTACTGTTGTTCAATCAATAACGGGTAATATAATTATACTATCAATGAAATTCAACCGCCAACATTCATCGGTAATGCAAATACTCCGGCAATGCATCTACAATTCCAAATATTCAAATGATGCTGCGAGTATATGTCCATAGGCGTGAGTATATCTCATAGGGCGGACTGCTGCCTGTTTACCGTCCTTTTCACTCAAAAAATATTTCTTATCCTACAATAAACGTGTTTACGATCAGTAAACAAAGTCATTAATTATTTTAGAAAGTCATGTTTTTTTCTTATAACAAATAATTAATAAGTAGGCAATATTAAGACTATTCAGCAGAGCACATGAATGTTCCAATAATATGAATACCAGACATGTAAAACAAAGCACAATAAATATGTGTATTAACATAAGAATGGTATGACTCGACCTTGGAGCTTTTCTACCACGCTTATGGTAATTATTGGGAGTAGACGTTTGTTGACTCCTTTCTTTGTGTTGTATCAACATTTACAAAATAACAGAGTTTGAAGCGAATTTAGTGTGTCTACTAATAACTAAAATGCTCGTTTGATTGATTTTTTTTTCGTATTGCAACATAACCTATTTTAATACTTGTTTTGTCGTTGTGTCGAACTATTTTTATTGTGGTGTTTATTGTGGTTTACAGGTACCTAATGATTTCTTCTCAAAAATTGTTTCAATATATTTGTTGGGTGGTCAAATGAGATTCACCGAATAATCTACGCTATGCTTCCGATTCTTTGGAATACTCGAGAAAAAATATCGTCTTCAATGTCTTTTACTTAATTAAATTAAACATTCAACGTTACTTTAATTTAATTCTGAGAAAAAAAGGGTTAATTTAATTAACAGCTAGAAAATAAATTGCGACTCTAACTAAACTGCTGAACGCTAGAAGCAACTTCTTTTACGACTGCCGACAATCATATCCGAAATAGCTATAAAAAGGGCGGAATCATAAAGCGAGCGGCCATTAGTCCCTTCGCTCTGCTGACGTAGCGCATTTGTCGACCACTCACCACCGTCCCACCTAACAGAATGAACTGCTAAAGATACAGTGTAAATACACCTTATTGATCAGCGTTAAAGTGTCATTCTATGGAACTTGCTAACTATGTAAACAAAAGACGATCTCAGATCTCTCTCGTACCTACTTGTTTTTTGCTTTCGATATTTTATTATTCGATATTGTTTGACATTAGTTAAGGAGTAAGTAAGAGTCTTGCCCATCACTAGTAGGTAAATTCATCATTCAGAGACAATTTCAATATGGCGGTTTGTATACATAGTTGGCAAGTTCCATAGATTGTTAGTTTAGGTAAAGTTTAACTTTAAATATGTTCTTGAAAAGTATTAAAATAACTTAGTCTTACACTCTCATTACCACAGATAACTCGCCCCACGAGTAATGCGAAACATGTTCTTTAAACAAATTCTGTAAAATTAAGAATTATGATTGTTACGACTTCATAATTCATCAGCATACTTACTTCAGGTCTAGGGGTGGGTGGTCTCTTTTTATATTTCTATGTACCTTGTCAAAGAGTCGCCCGAATCATTTAGGTTAGGTTATACCCTTTTTTTACGCGGAAAAATGCTTTACGCATACCGCTCGCCATACCTACCGGGACGACGGCGAGACCGTTATGTGGGACTCTCCTCCCTACCGGGAGGAATACCCACTAAAACCCCGCGGCGAACTTCCTCGGCAGTAGGGAGGACCTGTATATAAGTGCATAAGTGCCTCACACCGCGATCAGCGAGCGGTATGAGGCTAGGTTATACCTAAGGAGTCTTGCATAGAATTCCGCAATTTACTTTTACGATGTAGTCATATTACCTATAATGTGATGATCAAGTAATATAAGTAATATAAGGATATGCTGTAAAGTTTGTTGAAATTAAATAAAAATAAAATAAAATCATAATTAGATTTATTGTTAGAATACTAGGTAATATGTAGTCGACAGCACATCGACTTTAACACTTGATCTTTGAGCCGATACAATTTATTTGCCAGTGTCGTTTGTGCCTGGAGATATTTCCATAGAAATACCGGCTGTAATTTGTCTATCGTCTAACATACAGTGTTGCAGTGAAAAAAGCTATTTTGACAGGATTATATTTCCTAAATAGTTTTAATCGCAAATATTACCAACTTAGCTGGACATAAGCCCATTGCTTTTCTCATTATTTCTTACCTTAAACATTAGGTATAAGATTTACCAACTGGCTTTATAATATGTATACGTAACTTCTTTCAGTGTAGATATCTACATAGCTTGCTTTATTGTTTTGTATTGAAAAAATATTAATAACAATTTGTTAATTAGTATATGTATGTACATAGGACGTGTAAATATTGTCTTTAGGTTCAATAATAAACGGCGCTAAAACATGTTAGTACTTATATCCTTATTATTATTCAAGTACACAAGTAAGATATTCAATTACCTTAGAGTTAGAACAGTATTATACATATTAAATATGCAGGATTTGTATAAATAGCATCTTTTTGAACAGCGAGTAATTGTAGTAATAACTTATTTCAAGTTTACCATTACCATTTAGGGTTTCCCATTTCAAAAGAAAAAATTCCCTTTATCTCAGGAACGCGTGGAAAAAATGAAGGTCCTATGTCAACGCAGTCAATAACATAAATTGAAAATGTAGAAAACCCCTTAGAAAATCATTATAATAATATTATCCAAGTATACGAAGCAACTATAACAACATAAAACATCTTCGAAACGGCTAAACCGATTTTTATCAAACACGCCTAAATAAGAACCTCCCCAAGTTTAATCTTAAGTATAAAAAAACTGCACTCAAATCGGAACACGCATTATTCAGATGCATTCGAAAAAAGATTGGACATACAACACCGTCAAACACGTCGTTTTTCGTCGAAGGTTAAAAAAATACGACCATTTACGGCCCATAAGACACCCGCAAATAATTTAGGGTACTTCCCATTGATCTAAGGGGGGAGACCTGGTTACCCGAGATACGGGGTCACCTAGTTCGGGCACCAGTTCTCTCCATAACATTGCTGTTGTAAGAACACCCTAGAATAATTTTAAGAATATCCACTAAGTGTTTTGTTATGGAAGGAAAAAATAAATAATTTACTTACTTACTTTCTATCTAAAATCATGAAATTTTACAACAAACAAAGTCTCATAGCACAAGCACGTTCAGAGCTTCCGCACAGAACACATATTCAGATGTCGACGCGACAAGTGAGGGTAGGAAGGCAGCATATAGTCCTCTATATGCTGCAGGGTTGGCGAATACCAAGATATACCCGAAACGAACAGAGAATATGTTGATGCTTAATGCTTTATAATTTGATCGGAATATTTATAATTATCATCATCAACAGCCTAATAAGTGCGTACTATTGGGGCAATTTTGAATTTGTACCTAACATGAAATGTTGAATTCACTTACCTAATCGACAAAGAAGGCACCGAAATTGCGAGTTGGGCAGTATCTAAATTTTGGGTCGAAAAGTATAAATCTAGTAATAATGAATGCCACAGCCACACACATTAATTTTTTAAAGTTCCATGAAAGCGTTTAGTAACAGAATGCTTCATCAAGAATAGGGACTCCTAGTGGCCGATGGAGTTGAAATCGTCTATGAGCTTCCTTAGATTTTCGAACATAGTGTTAACGTCGCTATCATCAACTTAATAATATTGTTTTTTTTTTTAATTCCAGGTCTTTGAGTCAGTAAAAGAACTTGTTCTTCCTGTAAGACCACGATATATTCAAAAGCTCAGTTTACTCAAAAGCCAGCAGATGGATACTGGTGCAACTAAGATCTCTTGTTTATGACGGAAAATCTAGAAATGTTGTGCATCATGGTAATCCTGTCTTGTTTCTTCGAATATTTACTCGCGTGTGGCCCGCGGCATGCGCTGCACATATAAATATTACGTCACGATCACGATAAACCATGCACTTCCTCCGCCATGTCTCGTATTACACATACATCAAAAGTTGTACAGGATGTGTACCGACTGTATACACACACCAAGCCCTATACTACTCGTACACTATTTTTCTGGTTTCCTGGACGGTGTACCTAGGTAGGAACTTATGATGGAAAGAATTATTTTTTATTTATTTATCTGTAGTAGGTAGGTAGGTAGACATGGTCGTTACTCCACCGACAAGAGCACAGCTCTTAAATTGAAGAAGAAGGTATGTATGATGATGATGCTTCCGGCCGATTTTGGCCATGGCGATCTCTTCGACTTCTAATCGGTTTGGCGCTGGTGCGCTCAAAGATGGCTAACGTAGCCGATCTTTGCGGTAAACTCCCTTGCGCAATGCGGGCACGTGAGCAAACCTTCCACATAGTGATAATGAATGGCAGCGGGTGGACGGGTTTTCAGCTCGTCCCCTTTAGCGTCGAGGTCAGCTGTATGCTGCTCCTAGAATTCGCTTACTCTCCTATGCACTACCCTGCGCCACTCAGGATGTTGTACTGCAAAACCTTACCATCGAGATGGCTCAATGTTGAATTTTTCATATGGCGCTTCTGAACATCCTTGTATCTGAGAAGTTGACCGCTATTCTTTCGCTTGCCCTCCTCTAGTTCAGAATGGAAAATGCGTTTCGCCACTCTCTCATCTGCCATGCGTGATACGTGACCACATTGGCTCTTCGCAGCACTTCGGTATTACTCCATCCATCTGATCTTCATGATGGTACGTAGGCACTTGAGGTGGAAACGATCCATAATACGTATGTGGTGCCGAGGTAGGTGTATACTGTACGTACCTAGCATGACTTTCAATAACGAAGAGTCTGAGCCAGGATACCATCTAATATTATAAATGCAAAAGTTTGGATGTTTGTTTGTTTATTTGTTTGTTTGTTGCTCAATCACGGCGAAACAGTTGAACGGAATTGGTTGAAATTTGGTATATAGGTCGCATATGCACTGAATTAAGACATAGGACACTTTTTATCCCAGTAAAGTGAGTGGTTCCCGCGGGATAAACAGATTAACCCAACCCGCACTGAGCCAGTGTGGTGGACTATGGCCCATACTCCTTCAATATGAGGGAAGGTCTATATCCCTGCAGTGGGATGTTTACGGACTGATGATGTGATGTAATGTGAAACAGATTAAATATATCGGCGATAAAGCTATATACCACGCAGGGGATGCCGCGGGTGGGTAGCTAGTGGCGTTATAAATTGTAAATGTAGCAAAGGGAAACAACTACATTCATAATAATATTGTTATCTTCCATCAGTTTGCGATCGCAGTTGAGAATTCTGGATGAGTAGGCTTTCAACATCGGTTTCCTACCATTTCACTGCGACTATTTAATTAGGATTCGGTTGCGTATCACAATCTAGGAGAAATTCGCGTAGATTTGCAAATGAATCCGAGGACTTACTGGCAATAACGTCGATCAAGTCTTTGCTGTTTCGCATACACTGTACCTATTATTTTTTACTTACACATTACGCATGATTCGATACACATAGAAAGTACCATTTCAACGTACACATATCCAAGATCCAATAACCGTGGCATACGTAACGACAAACCATAACCATTCAGCGACGCCGTATTGATAAAAATATATGGTTTTTGCGTGGCAGGTGAATTTTCATTCAACTTGTTTATAAGATTTTGCACACCTTTTCGTTGTCTATCTCCTACTTAAGTTTGAACGAACTGACGTGTATATCGAACGTGATGCCTTTCCAAGATGACGATGCTATAGTTTCTTTCTCACGATAGCTTACATTAGCTTTCATAAGTTTAAAATACCTGTCGCAGAAATCTTATCTTAAGTACGGCTATTAAATTAGTTTATTGTAAAATTCAGATTTTTATAGCTTTACGTATTGAACAAATCATACACATAAAATCATTTTATGATAAGGTGGAGTATAAGTCAAATAATCCTCTATTTCTTTACTATTAAAATTATTGATGGTCCTCAATAGTATAGTATAGTCCTCAATAAGAATTTTAGAGCACCCACAAAATTGATTCAAAAACAAAGTTGACGCCAAAGTATACATAGCTATATTATTGTGCGTTAAAATAAGGTTGGTACTAAAACTAAGCTTGTTGGTGGTCAATTTTAATTACCGCATAAACTAAAACGAGACTTTATGTGTCAATTAATATAAGTTGACCTCTGTTACATCACGGACCGGTAAAACAATGTGTAATTTTTCATAATAATAAGTGGTTTTTATTTATTGTTTTCTGGACAAAACACAGCGTTAATTCAAGCGCACATGCGGTGGTGTGTATGCAAAGTTCTCGCAAAACTGATCGAGAGCACACAATGCACAAATTTTTATACGAATCCATTCGAGTTGCATTTGGGTGCTTTAGTTCAATTAATAAACGAGTTTAAGTATGATTTTTTACGGCGAATAGCAAGTTTCATGCATCTATTAGATATGGAGAAAATTACTTAATTTCGGTCATTTCCAGCACTTCCAGACACTTTAAAGGTATAACGGATAGTTAATGTAGTTAAAGTTTTTATTTTCTGTGTTTGTATCAAGGTGTATTAGCTACAGCTCGGTGTTAATCCGCATTTGTCTTTATCGTTTCAAGGACGTCAGAATGTATCAAAGACTAAGTCAAATTATGATATTCCACCGAAAACATACTTGAATGTAAAAAAATGGGCCAAGTTCTTTATAAACTATTCCTGTAGCCCCAGTAGGCTGCCGACTTGTATTTACGATTGCCTTTAATTGAAATATGTCTGATGTCCCTTCTAAACCACGGAAATAATCGTATGGAAAGGCACTAGTGGTCACCCATCCCATCAACATCAGTGGCTTATCTTGGCTAATGGAAAACGTATAGCGCATGCGACGACGCCATACGTGCTTCAGTCTGAATATAGAGGTAGGCAATTTGTCTTATATCTCAAAAACGTACGCTTGTCACAATTTTTTCCGAGTTGCAAATGGCAAAAAGGGCTTTTAATAACAAATAACATATATTTAAAGCTAAAATAAGCAAAAAAGCTTGAAAGCGGCTAATAAAATATTATGTATGGGGTATAGCTCTATACGGCTGTGAGACATGGGCATTAACACAAAGGGATAGGGAAAGATTATAGGCATTCGAGATGTGGTGCTAGAGACGAATGGACGGAATAAGCTGGACAGAGAAGAGAACAAATGAAGAGGTGTTAACTATGGTAAGGGAGAAGAGATGCTAGCCACAGTTGAGAACCGAAGAGGAAAGATGATAGGTCACTTGACACGACACGATTTTTTTTTTGAAAAACATAATTGAGGGAAAGATTGAAGGAAAAAGACGAAGGTAGGCCCAATTACTAGACAAAGTGAAATCTTAAATTGAAGAAGAAGAAGCACAACAATAACAGTTATTTAATAACGTAATTAACCGAAGAAACACCATTCGCCTTGTCAAGATCATAGTTTTTTCTGTCCTCTGGATGTGTGACGGTTAACAATCAGACAATGATTAGATATATATTTTTTGATTAGTTAATTATAACACTTGCTTACACAAAAAATTTCAGCAATTGTTATCTAGTAAAATTCACAGAGAACTTGACCTAATTTTCCACATTTTTGCTTCTGTTGGGATTAGGCGTATGAATAGCGTGGGATAAGGCTGTACAGCTTTGATCTATTAAACTCCCAGATCAATTAGTTTTTGCACAATCGTTAATATTAAATTTATCCTTATTATCTTAGAATTCGTGCCTTCTAATTAAGGGTCTTGGAAGCCTGTTTATTATTATATAAACAATTATTTATTTATTATTTATTAACGTCGGCTCACCAAAACGTTATTTTACTGAAGAAGCTGTGTCGATTTACGTTGGCGTTATAGCATAGCTAGCCCATGTGTCGACAAGCAAGCGTCCGAATGTCAGATGGGTCGTAAAACTAAAATCGGGGTTACACAGTTGCGCTTGCGACTCAAGGTAACTAAACGGTAGCACGCCGCCGTGGTCATTATCGCAATAGTTAGTTTCTAATAAACTTACTGTAAACACATAGACTGTATTACGTCAACAGCCAATAATGTCCACGGTGGGACAAATTCCTCTCCCGTCCGAGGTATCTCATCCATCCCATTACGCAGCCGGTTTTGTCCTGACCTTCAAACAGGATCGGCGGCAGATACTTATTGCTGAATCTTGTCATTCATTGGTATTGGGAGCTGTATCTGGCCTATCCTCATAACGCTTCCACCTTCGGCCTCATCTTCACTTAACATCAGGTGTGATTGAGGTCAAGTGCTAACTCGTTGTGCATAAAAAAAATGGCTAGAAGTATAAGCTCATTATTAGTATAAACCGCAGGTGGTTGGCTGCCTTACCTCTTCTTCTCGCTTTAATATATATTTGGTATCTGAAACCTTAGTACGTTAGTACTATATTAATTCTGTGACTTTAGCACAATATCAATAATTAGGTTTAAAAAATGAATAGTGCGGGAATCGACTCCCATCGGGGTGCATGTTAGTAGGTAGTCGTTGTGTAGTGGTAGGACATTTTCAAAACACTAATACTTAGCCTAACATCGGCCCCGTATTCACTTAATGTCAGGTATGATTGATAATTGAGTATTAAAAAAAATATAAAAAATGTAATATACAAGTATATATAGCCCCTTTCTCCGGAGTCCATTAAACAACCAATTCATAGGTATTGCAAAGTTTCTATACCAATATATTGGAATTTAGTACAAACCTAGATGTGCTTTCTCACTAAGATCTATTTGTATTTGGGGATTGATAACAAACTCGTAGATACTAATGTAATAAAGCAGTAAAGTATTCAAGTACATACAACAACATAATGATGCATATCACCATATATCTCGACAGGTAGCTCGTGTTACGTAAGTGTGACATTGCCTGATAATCTGGGGGCACGGCAGTGCCCCCGCCAAGTCGAGCGCGAAGCAAACACTGCCGTACCATCCTTTACTGGAACCATTTCGCCGCATTTTCAGGCCCCTATTTTAGAACCTCTGGATAAGACTAGAACGCAGAAATTTTCGTCATCCAGTAAGCTATAATCACATACTTAAAATCCAAAATTTCAAGTCTGTAGGTCATTTAGTTCCGAAGTTAAGCGAAAGCAAAGTTTCGCATTTATGACACTCACTCACTCACTCACTCACTCATGATCATCAAAATAGAACTAGTACTTCCCATAAACTCAGAGAGCTGAAATTTGGTACAGAGTTATGGTTCAATGGCCACATAAAGGGAAAACTATAAAAACTAGGATAATCGAAGATCTGGAGTACCTGGTGACCCTGATTAGGAAACACAAGAGCCCAACCAAACTATTAGAGATCGACATATACCGCCTTTACAAAAAATATTCAACTTGGTGGGCCGCTTCATTTGATGTCAAAAATCGAAGGTCTGAAGTATCTGATGAAGAACCCTCAGCTGGTCTCAGCTGTATTAGAGATATGGTAATGCCCCCTTCTACTATTGGTGGTACATAGAAAAATCGACTGTCATTGCAAAAATCCAGCGTAGTGGGACACATCTTCTAATTTAATCTAGCCTATAGCGTCCCACTGCTGGGCGAATGCCTCCCCTTCTGTTTTTAATACGAATATAAATAAAATTAAAGGAAAACTCTGGATAAGACTAGACTGGCTTTTATACTTATACTTATTACAAATTTACAAGAAGAAATAGTCAAACGATTCATTTTATTCTACTCGAACATTACACAAATTAAATAAACAAACGAAAATTTGGTCAAAATATAATGCATTGGCTAAGAGTGGCGGTGATACCCGCACGCGTCGCTAGATGGCGTTGACTGTATTTTAAAACGCGCTTACGTTTTGTTTTTCCGATAACCTTATATGGCAAAGTGGCAACCGGCCGCGTTACAGTCGTTTACGACATTCTTCTATTGCGCTTGAAAATGTTTGCTAGGGATTAGGAGGGATTATTTGCATTTCGTTGATTTCGCTGATTATTTCGTGAGGTTTGCTAAGGTTAATTGGCAGGTTGTTATTATATTAATTCAAAGATTTAAACAGGTTAGGAATTATATGGTTAGTGACGGATTACTGATTATTACTTAATTATCAGAATTAAAAGAAGTTTCAATTGAATACTTTATTTAATTGTTAATTATTTAGTACCTGCTTTTAGTTTTCTAGGTTTAATTTACAGTTAGGCAGTACTTCGAATCGCATTCGTGTTTATAAGTAGGTACTTTTCTAGTATTCTAGTTTAGTTTATTTAGTTAGATATTACTTCGTTTCGTTTAAAAATATCATTAATTTAGCTGTATTTCAGTACTAGTAGGTAGTACCTTTGGTAGAAAGTTCATTGATAATTAATTATATTGACACTTGTCTAATAATTAAGAGTTAACGTTTTGCTTATAGTTTGTATAGATTGAGTAGGCAGAGTAATATTTTCTTTAAGTTTGTTTTATTAAGACAAAAGAAGTCTTAAAGATATAAGTAGGTTTTAGTCTAAATATTATCGGTATTTCTGATTTGTTGTCCATATACTAAAGGTCGTTGAGTTTAATTGTGTTTGATTTCGCAAGATAATAATTATCGTAAAAAATGTCGATATTATTAAAAGACGACGATGAACTTAGTGGCTACCAAGTAGTTGGTATGCCCAAAGACGGGTCTTGTCTCTTCCATTCAATATCTTTCTTGGTGTATGGTAGAACTGACTCAACTTGCAGTATCAAGTATATTTGTAGAAACGTGGGCATATTATGTAATATGCCCACATTTCTACAAAAAGAAGTGAAATCCCACCAAAAACATTCTGTAAAAAACTAGCCAAATCTCGATGGAGCTGCTTGATTATCTCTGAAAAGTAATGAAATCTATACAAAGTCGTGCCAAGTGTAAGGTTCCTTACTGCGATTTCTTTATTATTATAGTTAATGTTGTGTGACTTGGCCGTTGAAGGGTACACAGGAGTACAAAACCAGGTGCTCCATGACACCATTGCACCAATCTGTCGCCAGAACCGCTACGCATTGACGATGGAAAATTGCCACTTGGAAAACGTTGATTCAATAACCAGTCAATTGTAGGCTTGATAAAGCCACTAATGTATAAAGAATGTTATGTAAACGCCACACAGATTATTCGCTAATAGTTTGCCGTTGAACATTCTTAATAACATAATTAATAACATTAATAGCGGTTCTGGCGACAGATTGGTGCAATGGTGTCATGGAGCACCTGGTTTTGTACCCCTGTGTACCCTTCAACGGCCAAGTCACACAACATTAACTATAATAATAAAGAAATCGCAGTAAGGAACCTTACACTTGGCACGACTTTGTATAGATTTCATTACTTTTCAGAGATAATCAAGCAGCTCCATCGAGATTTGGCTAGTTTTTTACAGAATGTTTTTGGTGGGATTCTCGGTTACATCATTGCATTCCTCATTCAGTTTCGGTTCAACATCCTTCACTGGAAAGAAAGAACAACGATGAATTATTCTTAGAAATCGACCACTCAATATACCTGCGTACCACAGGGCCACTATATAACTGAAGCTTCATCTTTTAACCTAAAAATTCAATGTCGTATCTTTTACGACACCCCCAGGAGTCCCATTGGTAGTCGACTGTAATAGATATTTTTTTACTACAAAGGAAATTGCTTTCTTGAATAAAATTAGCATGATAAATTATCATGTAAATGAAAGAAATAATAAAATTCACTAAGTAATGGTCTGGAGTATATTGAAGCTCAACGCAAAGCCTACAAAACGTAGGTTCCATTTAGTCTATCTGATAAATATTATTTGCTATGTATCGTTTATTACTTCAACCCCTCAATCGTGTATTATTTTAGACAGCAGACATTATACAGAGCAGATGACATTAGGTACATAGGTTGGCACAGGATCCATCTCAAATTTAGATTTCTCGTAATAAAATAGAGGTATTATGAAAATTATAAGTCATCTCACATTATAAAGGTATAAAGGAATATCTAGGTATGTTCTGCACTTATATTGAGGTAATTCACTGCGCTTTACCAGCTCGCGTTCAGCTAATATATGGCTTTGCACACCTCACACAACAAATTTCATGGGTTTAACCTCACGAGTCGGCGCGTGATATTATTTTAATGTTTTATAATGGCGCTAGCTAACTAAATGCTTTATGTTGATGAGCATTTATCACGAAGTAAACTCAAATATAAATAGTTACACTACCACCTAAAGATATTAAAACGATGATAGGATGGTAAATAATTCTCCTTTTCTTCGAATCTTTATTCGCAAAACAATGCTGCTGGCGAAAAGGGTTCTGGCCAAAAAAATTCTCGGCAGCCCTTCGGCAAACAATAGGCTTTTCCGAACGGAAACGTTTGCATTTGTATGCAATCCTTTTAGAGTAAGTACATAAGCGTAAAGAAAACTTTATATGGGTAGGTAGGAAATGTTCCAGAGAATAAATAAATATGCTAACAGTCCCTGACATAGAAACGATCTGAATTGTGTTTCATGAAACAAATAATGGCCATGGCTTGTTTGTGTTGGCGGTGTCTGTGAGTTTACCACATCAATCGCAGAGCGCTGCTAATGTATCCCAAAAGTTTACAGATTCTCTCTATCTAATACATATTTAGTCGTGTCATATTCCTTTCCTAAGAGTGCCTTCTTCTGGCGATTGTTAAAATAGACAACCGCGTTGGATAAACTAAGACATATTTTTTTCTTTTGGTATACGAACATTTATCAATGAAAATGAAACATTATTTATGCTCAGGGAAAAATAGAAAGAAAAATCAGAAAAGCAAGATTTATTTATTTTACTGTATTTTACTTTATCTTATCTGTATTAAGAAAAAACAATGTCCTGACTGACTTAGAGATCATCGCACAGCCCAAATGCGTGGATCGATGTTCATGAAATTTGTCAGATATTCTTTAAGTTGAATATTGAAGATGAAAGCATCAGATGGATGATCGTTTCACTACAAGAAAAATTCCATCCAATTACTGACTGGCTGGGCCATAAGTTGCTCAAATTGCCTAATGTAAAACGAATTACTATGTTTAGTAAGAAAAACTGTTTTACTTTTACGTACTTACTATAGTGTTTAGACTATTTCAATTGTAGCTTGTTAGTTTGGGTACTTGGAAGAGATCGCTGTCAGGGATAAGCCTGGTTACGAATAAGTTATTTCTTTTTAATTATTTTGTTTCAAAATAAAATTCAACTCAATTTATTTTATAGTATACAAAATGATCACTTGAAATAATTACCGTACTTTATGGAAAAGGATATATATCTACATAATATAGTAGGTATACCTACTCGTATACCTAAAATAAGTCCGTAGTACTTTAAACATACCTCAAGCCATAAAGTTGGCATAATCGAGCGTGGCGCATTACCTCCATTCATTGAACTTTTATAGAATTAGTCTCGTCGACGTCTCGTCTGAATATTAATGGCATATAATAAGAATATACTTATTACAACTTTTCCCATTACACGAGCACAGATTTACACGGAGAAAAATGTAATTGAAGCAAAAAGACGCCTGAAAGGAACTCGATGAAAGTTTGCCGTGCGATGTGAATATTAACTCGCGGGCCTCGTCGTAGAGGTACCACCGTTGGTGCATTCTATCATTTATAGTCAAGTATTTCCTCTGAAATTGTATCTGGGAATGACGAAAAAGTTGTTATTAATAATCTTGATTATGTTTTATACAAGTGGCAAAAGAATGATCAATTCGGTATACCTACTACGACAGACGAATAACTACGTATTTCTGTTGTGAACTGCGTAATCATCCCAGATTGGGAAAAGTCTTTATATGGATCAGCGTACTACTGGTCAGTTTCCTTACTCGCCAATGGTGTCGATTCGGATGTACACCAACTAAACTAAACCAGTTTTAAACTACTTTAACAGTACTACTACTGTCTCCTTCTCCCTGGAACAGTACGATGCGACGGCACCACTCCAAAACTAGTTTTAGTTTAGCTTAGTTGGTGTAGATCCGAATCGACACCAATTTCACCAGTTTACTCATTAGACAGTTCGCTAGCTTGACAAATTCTCTAGTTCGTGTTTTTTTTTTAATATTTCCAATAGATAACCTTCATACTTTGCTATAATATGAAATTTCACCTTTGTACATATTTTTTTATTGTAATCAAATCATTATTGTTAATATTATAAAAATGTCAATAAGGTCGAAGTCAGAAATCGACAAAATTTTCTTTTGTTTTTCATTTGTATATATTTTTATTTTAATACAAGGAAAAATTAGCCTGAAATAAAGAATATAAATGTCTTCGACTCGATATAGACCACTTGAAGTGAAGTCTTACTTTTGTAGGTTAGTTTGATCGTCAGCGCAAGTTGGAATATTTATATGTTACTCAATCACACTTAAACGGATTTGAATAAAATTTGGTTCAGAGGACTGTCCTAGATTAATTAATTTATTTTTTATTTAATGATTTATTTGAAATCACAGCCATAATTACAAATTTAATTTGGAAGCCAAAATAGATCTCAGTATGTTTATACATTATTTTGTTACCTTATCTATCGAGACATCAAATTAACATATAGGATATCTACTTTTTACCCGACTGCCCAAGGAAGGAGAGTAATGTTTTTCGAGTATGTATGTAAATATCTATGTATATAGATTTCTATGTTACATCCTGTAGTCTAAACGACTTGACCGATTTCGTAGTGGTATTGTTAGATTCGTCTTGATCCCTGAAGTGTCATATGATACATTTTATGGTAAAAAAACCAACATGGCGCCCTCACAAATACAAAAATGTACTGTCAGGTTTTTGGTTTTTAAACTCATATTGTTACACGGAAAATTCAAATAAATCTCGCGAGACGGGAAACTGATACGCAGGTGAAATTTTTCTGATTTTTTGGAATCATGCCGTGATCTAGCTCACTGCATGTCTTTTATTTCTACACAATACGCCAAATTCTAGACAGACTAAAGAACTTGACTTTCCAGTTCATCCTGTTCATGTCTAAAGTTGTCCTAGGGCTCGACCGTATTATGTTCAACTTACATTCTCCATACAAAGGAATTTCTAGATTCGACAATTTTGGAGAAATTAAACCTCAGACTTGAATTTATAGAAAGAAGAAAAAGACGCTGAAATACGTTTATTTAGTTACCATAGTACGCAGCGGCTATGGACCGGATCCAAAGTTTGAACAAGGTTAAGTCACTATTACCAAGGGTCACACCATAGTAATAATTTATAACTTTTGGTAAAACAAGTCAAAGTCCTTACATTTTCTTATGAGAAAATGTTTCAATGATCGCTTCGTATCGTTGTTGTTACGTTATATATTTACTTATACTATATGTACCTAGGTGTGTAATAAAATAAATAAACAACGAATATTGGCGGGAATAAATAGGCAATATAATGCACTGTCTCACCTTGTCGCACAGACAAAAGAATAAGTGTACCTAAAAGCTCCCATTGTACTGTTATTGTTTGCTAGGTTCACTGGGAGCGAGGCAATCGAGAGCTTCGGCCTTTTCTATCCAGACTTTACCAATCTAGCTAAAGTATCGATGCAAAACGATTGTATAAAGTATAAAATGCAACATTTGAATTTGAGTAACAACGTAGCTGTGAAATGTTGTATCGTATATACCCACGCCACGTTTTATAGACTTTCACATCAGTAATTTCTAGTTCAGGTATGTTAGGTATCGACAAGCTTTTGTGCTAAATCATTACTCCGTGCCCGTATTCAGTTGCATGGACAGACAGCTGTTCTGATATTTCAAGAACATTCTTAGATGCGCTATACTCCATAGCATTATTTTGGTACAAGGCTTTAACTGTTTGTCTTTGCTTATTATATTATAACTTCAAATTGCGTGAGTGCCACTATATCTAAATATGACATCGATAAATTAATTTAAAATGTACAGGGCACTATACGTGCTTAAATTATATCTACTGCAATATCGATAACGAAGTGAAGAAGCTGCCAATAAGACAGAAAAGAGAGTCTAACAGTTCCGCGCCTTAGAGCAGCATTGATGCATTTACTTTTATGCATCAAAGTTAAAATATTAGTTACTAGCTTTCCGCCCCCGGTTTCGCTTGCGTGGAATATTGTGATAGCTTGAGGAAAATGTTGTGTTGTATTAAATGTAACACGCTTTCATTTATAAATGGGGACTATGATAAAGAGGGGGGACGAGATTGAATAATTATGTATGGTGAAAAGTTTTAGTGTTAAAATTAAATAAATTTGTACAATATGGAATTATTTTGTCCTAGACGAAGACGCTTATTTGTCGTTAAAGGTTACAATCAAGTTACAAAGTGTTATATTTCTTTTTAGAGTTAATTTATTTTTAACTTTTTAGTTCATTTTATAAACAAATAATAAAAGCTTGTTTTTAAAAAGGTTTTTTTTTCTTTAATTTTTTTATGTTTAACTATTATTCATAGTAACCGATCTTTATAAGTATCAATCAATCAAATACGCTTTATTGTTGTAGGTATTAAATTAGTCACTTTAACGTAACTGACTTGATAAATTAACAACTTACATTAAAAATTAAGTCAACCCCGACCATAGTAGGTTTGGGTAATATCATTCAGGTATACAAAGCAACTGTGTTAAAATTTATATGTCTTCGAAACGGTTGTACCGATTTCCAACAAACTTAGTTAAGAAATATCTCGCAAACACTTTCGAAAATAATAAAAAAAATATTTTCAAATTTGTTCACTCGGTTTGGCGTAGACAGACAGAGGCGTCAAACTTATAACATCCCTCTTTTTATATCGATGGTTAAAAATACACTGTTAATCTGTTAGTTTTACTTGTCATTTGGTACACCGTATACGTAAGAATTGAACAGGTACTTTACTGAAAAATACCCCACCTTTAGGTTACCTAGTATGTAATTGTATATGGTATAACATTTTAATATTCTCATTGCGCCGTCGTGTAGCTTTCGCGTTGCATCTCTCACTTGATGTGAATATTTATATTTTAGATGTGTACACTGTGTACATATAGTTAGCGATATCAGTTCTTTGAATGGTGGTGGTAAAAATAGCGGACACATGCTCGGTTACCGCCAGATGCCCTGCGACCTTACGCTCTGCACAGTTTTATAACATGTGTACCCAATGTTATAAAACACATTATTTTATACAGTGTTTATCATCCAACCATGTACGTAGGTAAGGTTTTACGTATTTTGTCTAACCTGACTTAGTGCTAGAGTTCTTGAATAAGAACTAGAGGCAAATTGTTGTTTAACATAAAACCGCAATGTTTTAGTATATGTTCGTTCAAACTCTTTTCAAGGGGCAAGTGAGAAGTTAATAATGTAAACATAATGTTACAAGTGTTGAACAAGTAAGCATCAACATTTTTTACAATAGTATGTTATCATAATATTAGATAATTATAGATTGAAAACTAAATACTAAGCTTATATTTGCTAATATAATTTTGATGCTGCTTTACCTGGACAACTACGACGAGTGACAATGACAACAATAAACAATCTTATCTCTCTTAAACTCGCCTAATTATAGTACAAACACATTTGCAATTAACCTGTAATTTAGTTGTATAATACTCGCATGATAATAATAGGTAATAAACAATCTCAGAACACTATCACGTAATATCGTTATTACACATAACGAAAATAATCTATTGTCTTTCAATGTTATATTAATATACTGTAATTTGTTTTCAATATAAAATCCTTATTTCATTGTGTAAAATAGTAAAAAGCCAAAGCGATAAATTATCATCCACTCTCTTTGTCTCCCCAATGAGTTACTTATTCATGAGCTTGTAAAACAAAACAACTTTGTTGTTACATTAACGCATCAATAATGAAGTCTCGTGTAACAGTCTTACGATACTAAAGTCTTCGCAACCGTTCGCACGATTATTTATACGTTCATTCATCACATTTTTCTTTCCTATCCCAGTCCTGCTGCCCTGTTTACGTTACTCGCGCTCGTACAACTTTAGAATTTCCTTCCTGCATCATAAAGATCAAAACTCTCTAGTAGAACCGCTTGAATAAGATCTTATCACAGCCGCTTCATAAGATAATTTATATTTTGGATGCCCCTCTTGTCTACGATATTAAAATCGGATCAACTGAATTCTTTTTTGTATATATTATTTGTAATAATATATCCCAGGACAATTACCATGACATCTTTATATAAGCTCAACTTACAATAAATCTCAAACTTGCCTTACGTTTTTGTTATTATTAATAAAATTATAATAAAATAATATAGGGAGTTCTGTACCTCCTGTTAAAAGTGGCAAAACGGAACATTTATGGAATCACCCTAGTGTCTGTCCGTCTGTCATCTCCACTTAGTTGAAAATCTATCGCACAGAGATAATTAAAATTTGGCCATATTGTACAAAACTGTGGCCCTAATACAGACATGTAGTTAAAATATAAAATTCGTTTTTATGGATCTTCTAGTGGACATTAGAAAATAAAAACAAATGGTCATTTCATATAAAAGCTTATTAAAGCGCAATTTCAAAATTTTGCTTATTTTTATAGGTATTGCTTTGAAATTACCTACCAGAAAAATTATGAATGTTGAAAATAACTTGCAAAATTATCAGATTTGCATTACCTTGCATATTTTCTGCTCGGCTTTTATTTTATTTTTCATTTTTTTATGATTGACTGCATGGATTCGCATTTGACCACAATCTCACCTGATGGAAAGTGACGATGTGGTCGAAGACGAAGCACGCGATCCCGGTAAATGCCTATTTACTCTGCTCTTGAGGATCCCAAGGTTGTAGAATTCAGGAAGGTCTGACAACTTTCATAAACTTTACCCAGCTACCCAATCCAGCGTTACTGTTTAGTTTAATGCAAACATTTCGAAGGAAACTCAAGTTTAGTATGAATGAGGTACTTATTTATCACACTTCCTCACTTTGAGTAGGTAAGCAAATGCGTACAGTTAAAAGCAGACGAAGTTACGCAATAGTAGGCCATTTTTGAAGTGTGAATATCGCGTAGAGTCATTAAGAGAGTCGACCGACAGAAATAGCAGTTTCTATTTGAGAGGCACAGATGTGTGTCAACACCGGAGTTATTCTAACTATATTTATATTTCATAAATAAAGGGCCGAGCAGTATAAAAGATTCCTGTACGACAAGGTGCCATAGCATTTATTCGCCATTTCACTAAAAAATATTTTGTTATTTCAGCATTTTACTTCCTTTGAACTCCGTCGAGAAACGTCAAAGGCACGAAACTTCTTTCAGTTAATACCTCTGTAGAAAAGGTTAGGTGTACATTGCGGTGCTAATGCTTATTTGCGTTTAGATTCGAGATCTGACACATACGTAAATTGACACCTAGGTACTCGAATGGCTCGATATTATCAATCACAGTATACAATATGAAATGAATGAAGTTCTTCATATCGTAAATTATGACATTGTCAAATTATCGAAATTGTGAGACCGTAACTTTGCTCGACCCTACCTACAAGACATTGCTCCTATAGAGTCGTAAATGGAAAGGTGTGGAATGTATCAACAGTCTTAAGGAATTAAGAAGTGAGAATCAGGAGAAGAGGAACAAATTCGTCTTCAAAAGTTGTTACAAGGCAAAATCAATAATGATAAGCCACAGAAAAAAAGAAAAGTAATTAAACGTATAAAAACTGCCAGTAAAAAGCTTCCATCATACGTAAGTTCCTCAGCGAGTATACACACACAATCCCTCTAAACGATACACTGGACACGCGTGATACTTGTCGGCGAACGTGTATATTTATGGCCGATATAGATACTTATTCGTCATCATCTGTAATATTATAGATACATCAATCAATAAATCCCACGTCTTTTAAAACACCCACTGGAAGAGACGGTTTGGTGTAAAATGCTGGGTAGGTAGCCAGCCACCTATTGTTACCTACGTAGGCATAATGAAAATATGTCTGTCGACATTTCGCTCTGAGTATTTTTACTTCTTCGTTCATAGTGCTCATTTTCAAGACCCTCAACTTCTTTCCCGCTAGTTGTCCCAGTATCTTATAAGCTTGGAATCTTCTAATGTAGAATGACTAGGCATTGGCTGGGATTACTTGCACCATGGAATAATAAATACATATTATATTATTTATTATTGTTGTGGTTCCATCTTCGACCACATAGTCACTTTTCATCAGACTATATTCTGTCACATCTCTACCCATTCTTAATATTAGGAATAGTCTTGTACAGAAAATTTGCATTGGCTTTTACGTTAAGTGTAGCACTTTATAATTGGAATTGCAGTGTCATCTAGTTAAACCGGCACTTCTCTGTACTGATCGGCTCGCCCAGCAATCTAGCCGTCAAAGGGATGCTGGACGCAGGCGTTTTTTCCTTCAGTAACCTTCCTTATGCACGCAGCAACATTGCTAGTCGTATCCATATCATTCTGAAATCTTATCGCAACTTGTCACGAGCTAATTGTTTGTCATACGTCAATAAACTTATGTTTTCCCTATGTATACGAGTTCTTTTTTGTTTTAATTACAATTTATCTAACAATTCTAGGCCTTTAGTTTTTGAACGAGATTTCTCATACTACTTTACCTGCAGTGGACTGTACACGTACCTACATGCTTTCTTGCTATCTAGCATACATACATAAGTGAAATAATTGTAAACCATTACAGGAGGTACACGTAGCATGACTCAGACTTGGTGTGTCAACAAACAGGCGTCACCACTGAGGTCAGATCAGAACACCTGAACAGTTGGCGTTGTGACAAGTTGCATAACCACGGCCCGCCCGCCGACTATTCTCGCGCAAACAGGAAACCTGGCTATTTGAGTAACCATTATAAACTCTACAAAAAACCGCAACGCACGTGTGATTTTTATTTCAGTCTTGCTATTATTGTTATATTAACTTGTGTTTCTGTTTGTATTTCAGGTAAGTCACGTTAAGATCCTGCATTATGTATGACGTAAGAGATACACACAAGGTACAGTATGACATATTCATAACAGTTTAGCAATAAGGTTCAGGTTGAATTAATAAATGTTGCTAGTGAAACTATAGTCCGGCTTGCATATCTAAATTGACGAGCCTCGCCGCCGTCGACGTGAGTTTCAGAAACAAAATGCCACGTATTTTTCACGTTGCAATATTTTTTATAGAAAAAAGTCGCCGTAACGCAAAATCACACGCCTCTCTGTCACACGAATATGCAGTGAAAATTAAACCTTACGCTAGGAACGTAAAATATTGATCAGCACGTTCTGGCCTCACCTTTAATATTAAGTACCATAGGTAATGATAATTGCTTTTGATCTGATTTCAAATGGAGTCATAAATCTTCAAATATTTAGATAGCACGATACAATCAGTATGGTATAAAGGTAAAGATAAAAATTTTAAATTTTAAATATTTTAAATTTCATTACATGAGGAAGCTTTTTAAAAATTATTTCTTATGTAGCAATGTAGCAAGGGAAAACCCCTTGCTATGATTTTTTGTGTTTAGATATTATGAAATATTTCCTCTTTTTCGGAACTGCTGCTCCTTGTTCTCAAAATATTTAACTTTGACGCAGTATTGCCAAATTAGAAATAAATAAGATCATCTAAAGGAAAAAGAACAATTGCGAGTTTTCTTTTCTCTGCGTTCACTGTTGATTTCTTCATAATTTAATTTTTTTCATCTATTTAAGTTACTTACACTACAATTTGATGTCCATTTAAATGTCTGTTTATGACACGGATGATTGTAATGTTCAATAGGCTTGTCTAATCGACAGTGTACCTAATATTTTTAATAGTGTGAGTTCTGAATTCAAAAAGTTTTGACAGAAGGTGTACCCATTACTTACGAAGCGATGGGGGCAGTGTCTTGCGACGCATAATGAGGCATTAGTCTACTCCTTGAGTTTTTGCGAGTTTTCCTTCTCTTAACTAATGGCCCTATTAGCATCCCTTAGACAATAATTTAATATCTCTCTTAAAAACTCAAACGTTTCGCGAATGCCGACAACTTTTTACATCTTTACTTTCGTTTTGTTTTCCGTTCGTAGTGTCTCATATTTTTTGGTTTATTTTTTACGAGATGCAAATAATGTCTAGGCATTTTTATCTGGAGTTGAGATATGTTGATACATTATTTTCTTAAAAAATAATTGATGGTTCTATGGCTGGCTCTTTATATTACAAGCATAATAATTGAAGGAGTATTATTATTAACATTCTATTTCATTAAAAACCTCTTTACATAACTACATGCCTACTTGAAATTTAATTTAATAGAGTGGAATGTCTCATGGCATACAATGTAAATATAAAAAAGTATCTGTCGATACGTGATATAGAGGCTCACAATATTGGATTTTAATACGGCAGGAGTCCGACCGATAACTAGATTGATCTATCGTAGGGGTTGGCTGTATAACGGCCGCGAAATTGAAAAGCGGTAGTGGGATCACAATGCCACCGTAGTTTTATTACGAACGTTATAATAAACGCGGTTGATTATACGGGCTTAATATTAACAAACGTGGGTTTTTTTAATAAACGTATATTATGGAACGGTATTAAATTATACTTAATTTATACAATACGTACTCCACGTCACTACCCACCGAATTATGTGTGAATTAGATGTAGGTATGTTTGTTTTATGTTTCGTTACTATCGAATTTCCTTCATCCATCTGCGAACCTGATAATTAAAATGGTTTCTGTTTATGACAGACGGAACCCTGGAACAGAGCTAGCGGACTAAAGGCAATTCAATTAGCTCCGTACTGAGTAGGTAGATACCCACTTCTTTTGTATTACCCCAGTCCACTGGCCGTACCGCCCACTGCAATCAACGCCAATGTTCAATTAATGCCTCGAGTATTCTTATTATTATGGTAGTAGTATTAAATGATTAATTAAATAGGTATCTACACGTACTTTCGCCTGAATTACTGCATAAGTCAAAGGATATATTTTTACTTAAATGTTTCTTTATTCTTCATTGCACAGAAAATTATAAAGAAATACGTGCAAAACAGTGAGATCTCTTCCAATCGACCTCAGTGGTCGTTAGAAAGTTATACGGGACAGTAAATAAAAAAGGCATTAATAAAGTGATACTTAAGAAATAACTAATATTATCTACAATCAATGTTTTGTAGAAGAAATGAAGTGAAAGGTAATTATGTGTTAAATAATATGTAAACCGTTAAAGCATAACAATTATTTCCATTTATGTGGAGTTAGATAGTTTTTCCAACTTTTCTCGTTACGAAGTTGGAGTGTACTGCTATGTTTTCACTAGAGATACAAACTCGCGTATAAATTTCTAGGCCGAGTTAAAGATAATCTAAATACGAGTAACTTTAGTTACAGTTTGATAACTCTAAGATTCATGGATATTTTTATGTAGTAGTTTAATATTAGTTAAGTAATAAGTACGTAATATTTGTGCTCTGTTTTGCTTTCTTGTTAATTACCCGTAGTAAGTAATTTTTATTTATTAAGTGGTAGGTAATGCTCTTTTAATTTTGTACTATCCGTCCATCTGTTTGTCTATATGTCACAGCGTCAGAACTCTTGCAGTATGGACATAGTTTTATATTAATTGTATAAGTACTTGTAATTACCTCTTGCGAAACATGCAATAGTACTGTTATATGTATTGCACCAGAACATTACATATAACAGAGTACAAATTATAGGTCATGTAGGTGTGGACTTATATCTTATCTTCCATCCAACCTGAGCATTGAAGTAGGAAACGGAGTAAATGTCATATAACTACTGAAGGACTATAATCTCCGGAGCGATGCTTTTGTTTCTACTGTAAATAAAATGCAAACGAAACATGTCCCTATATATTACCTCTCTTGCCTTAAAAACGAAAAGTACGAGTTTGATAATTAAATAAGAGGTCATTAGTTAACGGAGCGGCGCGTGCGACGAGGAAACTTGTGATTAGAATTCTTAATGTTGTGCTTGGAAAAACACTCCCTCCGTACGATATGTACATGGCTTGTGGCATTACGTGATCTAATTCCTTATTACATGCATTGTTCACTACACGTAACTCCAGGGATTTGTGACCTAAACAACAAACGTAGGCCTAAACAGTTAACTTTTTAATTATAAAAGAAGGATTAGTATCGACATCCACCCCGAGAGTTTCCGGACTTTATTACCATTTTTCGCTAAAATTGTTTTGTCGCACGGCACCTCGCAAATCCCACTCACACAGCAACGTCCACCAATCCCACAACATCCAACAATAGAGAGCTCACACACGAGTGCAAATATTCAGGATTTTTCTCAGCCGCGCCTTAATTGAATTCGCTTTTAGCTCACTTTTAATTTATTTGCATTCGCTTACCCACTTTGATGTCGGCACTCGGCACACGCGCTCCCAGGCTTTTTAGATAAATAACCAATTATCTCGATTCGATTTAATCCCCAACCGGCCGTGGTATGTGATCTGGAATTTAAAACGTGTATTGCAAACTCTTAATGGGCCTTTATATTTACGAGGAAAATTTACATTGGATGAAAAGCTCCATAACTTTGTGACAAAAAAATGCCTTTGATTCAGAGGGTCGTAAACAAGTCCGAAAAGGGGCTAGTACTTCTTAACATATTTAGTATTTTCTTTTTAACATATTAGGTACCTGTTTATAATAAAATAATAATAATAAATTTGGTTGGTTTTGCTGACAGGGCCACTATCCACTACACCAATTATAACACCGTGAAATCCATTTTCGAAATTAAAAGTTAAATGACTGTTGGTATTAAATACACCATCATCTTGCCCTAGTCCCAATTGAAATAAATCAATATTAGATAAATGTTATATATTATTATAATAAAAGTCATAAAAGGAATAGGATAACAAACACTGACTGGAAAAGCAATCGACACAGCGAGAATGAGACCTATAAACTTTAGCAAGTACGCCCTGTCACAATATCAACAGAGCGAAAACGTCTCCCAACTAAATTAATCGTGATTGTGTACATATCAGTCTGTAAGTAAATGTAAATATGTGGAGATTCACATAGGGGCGTGATCACATCACAGGCTTAATAGGCTAAGCGATTACGTCGGCAGGCGGGGCGCGCCACCACTAACCCAATTTGTACAAAACGACCAAGTAAACACACGTCGATTCAACGCCTCGCGGTGATTTACACCATCGTAAAACCTGCACTCCACGTGAAACCCACCTTAAATGGGTCAAATGTCACTCGACCTTCAAGTGTCGTACTGTACAAGGAAATTAATAAATTTTCCCGTTGTTTACGTTCGACTTGACAGATGAAGGATTCGCTTATAATTTCCCGGGCGACTCTCATAACCTCTCGACAAACTCGTAACTGTCTTTAATTTAGGCGAGAAGGCACTTGATTTTACTTCCTTTACTGAAGTTACAGGAATGTTCTTGATTACACGTAGAACTAAACCAACTATTTAGTTCACTTAGTTTTACTTTGCCCTGCCTTGACCAACGTCGGTTCCTCTTATTTCAGTCAGCACTCTCAACTACTTCGTAACTTGAAATTGTGTTTAATTTTAATTTTTGCTTCAGTCAGTTCATATTATATTACATACTCGTATACTGACGTTTGGGTTAATTAATGTATCACTGATTTTTTGTATATTCGTTAACGCTCATAACAGTGACAGACGTAACGTAATATCATTCAATACATGGCTAACGAGGCAATCAATACTATCAGAAGAATATGTACCTACACCTGTGAATATTTTTTTTTTATGTATGTACTACGAATAGCTTCTCCTTCATTGGAATTAATTTATCGCAAACTTTTTCAGGATGAAATGTATCCTACGTCATTCTCCAGACTACCTTAGTTCTGAAAGCCAGACAGACAATCCCACCTCCACATTACTCCCACCCACTGTAACTCCTATAAGCTAGAATGGATGGTTGTAGTCGACGGGGTGTCCACTGAAAGTAGACGGTGCCCTCGCATGGACCCCTGACTAATTAAAGAAAGAAATAGGGTATGTAACTAAAGAAAAGAGGTGTCCCACTTTCCCCTTCGGCAAACATACAGACAGAAAGACTTTCGCATTTCGCATTGGATATAGAGAAATCGGTTTTTGGTTTAATTTTGGTGCAACTATAAACTGTTTTTTATCATATTGCAGCGGTGTGGAGGCCGGGCGCGCCGACACCGCCGCCCGTGTCGTGCGGATCGCCGAGCGGCGCGCCGAGTCCCGGGGCGCCTCCGCCCCCGCCTCCGCCGCCACCCGTGTGGACCCCCGGCAGTGCAGACCCCTCGCCCCACGGATCCCGCAAGACCTTCCGCCCTGTCCACTTCGAGGAAACGCCACCCACCCGCCGTAAATTCGCGGTAAGTTATAGTCAATCGCATTGTACACAGTGACGTAGTCTGTAATGGAATAATTACCCAATGCATATTAAACTCGATGTCAATCTCTATTGCGCCTTTGACGATGCCCGATATGAGTGTTTAAAATATTACCTTTTACATTTAAAATACGGTATATAGTAGTAGGAACTCATGGGTTTATGTGTTGTCCATTCTAGTCGGTCGAAAAGCAACTGCCTAGTGTGAATGCAGCTTTAATTTTATGTAAATAGCAATCATGGAGGTGACAAGTTACTCCGAATTGGTTAAGGTGTGTAGATGTTGAATTAAGGTTCTTTAAAATTTAAATATTAGGTCATTTGCATAAGCTTTAAAAATATTCCTTTCCATTTACAGCTTGCCAAAAGTTTGTGAAGGAATAACTTGCTAATGACATAATTTATGTTAACTTTTTTATATGCTACATGGTATATTGGACCGAATTTCAGAAAAGGGATCGAGCCGTGCTAGGGATCAGTGTCTTAACGTTATTATTTTCATAAGTTTAAAACGGTAGGATGATCTCACGCAACAAAGTAATATCAAAAGAAAAACTCTTAGCATCTCCTCGAAATATTGGAGACGAACGAAAAGTTTGCTCTTTTATTAATATTTCAGTAACGTACTCTCTGATATTCCGAAGTTACAAGTTGCGTAAAAATATAATAAATAATTAACTGCAACGTAATTACAGATAAAAACCGACCAAGTGCGATTTGGAACTCGGGCATTGTGTGTTCCGTGCTATCAATTGTTTTACTAATGTTTCAAAAGTAATTATCAAATCAAAATATTTTATTCCATAGGATAAAACTATCACTTGAAAACGTCACTATTAAATTTAAATGATATGGCTAAATAGAAGTATGGGCGACTGCCCTAGCAATGTATAAATATTGTACTTAGTAATATATAACCCTGAATAGCTCTATATTAATATTTCGTGTAAAAAAAGTTTCAGGAACTTTCATAACGTTACAATCCTGAAAATAAAATCGAAGAAACACCTATGTCAATTGGTATATAAACCTTCAATTTAAATTAGAATCATTAGTTTTGATATGAACTTTTAGCTAGGCGTTAGCATACACACTTCAAGAACTAGGTAAAAAAAGATTTTGCTAGAAAAATCACCCTACACATACATATTACATGCACTGATCAAACAAGGATTAGGTCGTCGTCAATAAAAAAGCGAAAAAAGAGTAAAATAAATAATAGTAAATAATAGACTTCAGCGGTTTGTGGGATACGGGCCTTAGTCACCTCTGTTTTCGGTGTGTGGAAATAAATGGTTCAATAAAACAACAACTATCACTTTATTTATTATGTGGATACATGCATTATTTATAAATAGAGAAATACAACGTAACTGCTTACACCTCTGGAAAACTAGCGCGGACTAAGCTGCATGCAAAAAAACCGGAAAAGAGAATTTCAAACTTTAAATTTTTTGATTGGTTGACGAAAGTTCTAGTGAAATAATAACATAATTAATGAATCGATATTTAATTAATACCAGCTATTGAGAAATTTCTATACACGCTAAGTGCAGTTGTTTAGCCATGTCATTTACTGCTTTCAGTAAAAGCTGACTCCCCAGAGAAAAACGAGCAAGAAACTCAAAGGTTGCTCTTTTTAATAGTTAATGTTTAATAATAAAATTGCAGCCATTAAAGTTGGTGATCGTAATTATTTGTCCCTAACTCTGGTTTCAAGAAATTATATCTAAAACACAAAAGAAAGTTGGTCAAAGAGCTTTCTTCATATGTATAAAAAATATACAAGTTAATTGAAACCAAGGCAATAATTTTTCAAGTATACCAAATTTCAACTGTCTGCCTATTCGTACATCAAATCATTATGAAATAAATGGCGGAGACAACGAGGTGATAAAATTAAAAGAACATCATAATAATCCCACCCAATGCCTTGATTATTAACGCAGAACGTAATAGGTTATGTGACAATAAAGACTCGTATATTAATTTAAATCCAAAAAAGTAAACGCGATATTTAACGGCTTTTAAGTTTTGTATAGGTTCTTCCATGTAAGAAATAAGCAACGAAAAGAACTAACATTTGTGCATAGTTTAGGTGTAAATTTTCTTTTGTTAAAAAAAAAACAAACTACTGTGTATATTTCAGAACTCAGAACAAAACGGTTGCACAAGCGGATCCGAAAGCGAGGGCAGGTTGCGAACATCGCTGAGCGCACCGGCGTCTGGGTTGAATTCGCTGGGGGCGCCAGCAGGCACCAGCCGACTACCGAGGGCCCAGAACCCCACTGTCACGCTGCTGCAGAAGGCACGTGGTGAGTTCAGGATCTAGTTGATTCCAGAGCAACAGTTAACGGTTCGATTATAGTGCTGGGCGTCTGGATAGTATCTAGTACCCAGGCGAGGACGCAATAGTCTATCGTTACTCTGCTGCAAATATGAGATTAAATACATGTGCGTTGCACCGTCGCAACCGTGGGGAAGAATCTCAACGGCTCTCTTCTGCAGAAAACACGTGGAAAATTTAAATGGAAAAGGTTCGAAGATCACGCCATATCTTCAAGCCTGTTCTCTGAAGCTCCACACCCAGCTTCATATTCATTCATTCATAATTTCATGCAATCAATCAATCTCGGCCCACATACATTGGTTTCACTCGTACTCATAAAGAGTGAGGATGTTCTAAGAGTGTTAAAGCGTTGAGTCCGCTTGCTTTATATTCCTCCTCACCTCCTTGTTCGTAAATGTCAGGTAAGGTTGTTCTCTATATAAAGTACAGCTATAGCGTATCCAACAGCGTTGAAATGCCGCACTTCTTTACAGGGCATCGTGTGGTGGGTCTAAAAAGGTTTTTTCAAGACAGAGGGTGTGACTTAGAATTAACATTGACTTTTGGTAATGAATTGCTGCCTGATGTTTTCGTAAATTTATGTACTTTTGTCATTTTTTCATCACACATGATGTCTACATATCTCGAACGCTTTCCTGATTCATTCATATGTAATTGATCCTAAATTCACATGAATAAATCAATCTAGCTAAAGCTTGTAATTGACCAAACCGCACACATACATTTTGATGAGCAATTCAAATAACTAAAGTTAGCTCGTTTGCAATTTAGATCAATCCACACAGTTCTATAGGTACTAATATCAAGGAATATAAAACTTAACCACTCCGTAGGAATTCGAGAATTTCACAATTCTCAGTGGATTTCTAATGAACATTAAGACTTGGAGAATTTCCCCACTTGCCTTTCCCTGCGATGAATCTTAATTTTCACCCACATTTGTTTAGCATACATAATAGACGTTTTAAGTGCTATCTTAATAGCTTGCGGGTTTGTACAACAGGAACTGTTGCCGTCACGTGTCCCTTATTGCTACATTATCGTTTGAAATTATGATGTCACATTAGCTATCAACGTTTTACTTTGACGGGCTTCGCCATCGCTATACTGCTTAAGTACAGTATTGGTACGCACTTTCCGCCCGGAAAGAGGACGAAAGGCATTGAGAGATCAAATTTGTAATTTATTCGGCGGGCACACTGCCCGAACGATGGCTAATTGCCGCCAAACTTTCATTAATTGGTTTAGGTATCTACGCACTGACGGATTGGATGGACCCCTCTCATTACAAATTGTTGAAAAACCGATAATTGCCTACTTTGCTTTCTACGTTTCAAGTAGGTAGGTAATTCCTTTTGAATTGAATACGATTATAAGTCGTTACCAAACAAAAAGGACTCTTCAGTGTAATCCTGTGAAATATTGCCTACTGGGCTGTTTTGTACCTCGAAATAAAGTAATTCGAAGAAAAAGGTCGAGTCTTACATGAGTTGAATTGGAATTCAATAAAAATATAAGACAATTGACGAAGGTTTGATTGAAATACTTGAGTTTAAGTCACTATAACAGCCGTTTTCGTAATCAATCGCATTTATAACTGAGGACTAGGTAAGACCACTAAACATAATTAATAGATAAAATGTTATCAATGTTATGTGCGAAAAGCTACGCTATTGGTCCGTGACGCCTTAAATTATGCGAAGACAACTCGCCTGTCTGGGACGGAGCCTACACTTGGTTTGTATTTGGGAAGGTCATGACACTACCTGTAAAGTTAGCTGAAAAAGGTTCGTAATGGTTCTTAAAATCTGAACAACTATGATGCGATAAAGAATGTCTGCTAATACTATATCTGTAATTTACGTTTGCATGACGGGTTGAAGGGATAAAGGAGTGCTTTCTATACATTTATATGGTACGGTTACGTTTGCACAGCTCTTGTATATTCATGAGTACGTATATACGAATATATACCTAACTTGTCTAAATAAACTAAGCCAGTGGATGATGGAAATGGTTATGTCTCAAGTTTCTCAGCGCTATAGAATTAAAAATGGAGAACTTCTATGGTAATGAAATGGAGAAGAACTAGTTAGACCGACAGTTAAGTTAAGCTAAGTGGCAGTGGACAAGCCATATGACTCGTTGAAGCGACGGTCGTTGGGAAATAAAAGTTCTCGAGTGGCCACGGGTGCAGCGTTGGATGGCCCACGATTGAGTGGACAGTTGTCTGGCATTTGCTCTAGACAGGTTCCACATGGACATCCTTGAGGCCTACGAAGTGGACCAAAGAAAAACTGATTTGATGGTAATAGACAAGAACAGCCTTTAAGTCCAATAGTAATATTAACATTAAAATATTGAAGGAATTATTTTTAAATTTTCCAGAAGGGCAAATTCCTCGTGGGGCGAGTTACCTGCAGCACGAAAGAGACGGCGCTAGACTTCCCAGAGATAGACCTTCACCTCCTAGAGGAGATCCAGGTATTGTCCTCATCAGTTATAATTCAGCCTGTTGGCGATAAGATACTCATTACTTAGTTAAAGTTATCATAAGGACCTAGGTTAGACTGGATTAACTTCAATTGCTAACTATTGCTAATAAAATTAAAAATGAACGAATGTTTTCCTTTATTTACATACTTAAACAAATTTAACCTTTGTTTTCTTGTTATTCCAGTATATGCATTGCGCAAAGAATACGCGAGCGAAGGCGAGGCTGACCGAAGCGACTACGAACGTGGAGGCGCTCGTAAAATGGCGGATGCCCATAGAAAAGTAGAAGGAATCGGACCTACGACTAAAGACGGAATGCCGGTAGCACTTAGATCTGTGAGTCGTGCTATTCGTACTGTATAAATTAATTAATAATGTCTTATAAACACATCAGCTCACATCAACAGCCTGGTACCTAATGTGAAAGTTCACTGATGGACTTATGCTCTACCAAAACGTCCACTCAACCAGACTTATCTTTTTTCTTTTTTATCCTTTCCTTTGAAGGTACAATCAAGCGATACGCGGCGAGTGTCGCTTATTGTGATCACAGGTGACGGTGATTTTCGGTATTTGGTTTCCTCGCGATCACAGACTTACAATACTATAACCAGACCGAAAATAGTCATTAAATGGCGTGGCGAGTTTCCTTCCAAAACAATAAGCTACCTTTAAGTTTGGATATTACATGAGGAAACCTTTGTACCTACACCGGGATTCCGTAGGCTTGAGCCTCGCAAATTTCTTTGCGGACTGCGGAGTTAGATTTTCTAGTGATGATCATTATTCCATTCAATTTTTGGTGCGGTCTTGGATGACAAGTCTTGCCGTGTGTCCAAGGGCGCGTTAAATAATCCGTCCTGGTTGTTTACAACTGAAGGTAGTCGTTAAGCCAAGTCGGTTTCTTGGTAGAATCGGTAGAAGCGGCTTGAAAATACTGACTGTCAAGTGCCCACAAATCCAGTCTTGTTTTATTATGATGACCCATACCCTGGTAAGAGGAGGCTGTGCCCCAACAGTGGGGATGTTAGGCTATTGATGTGTATGTGTGTGTGATCAATTTAGCCATTCTGCCTAGATATTTTGCCTTATTCTCTGCCAGTCGAATCGTATTCTTATTCCTAACTATGCATTGATTTGATACAAGTGAATATTTCTACTTTACAGGAAGTAAAGGACCCGTCTAGGTGGTACAAGAAAATGTATGATACAATTCATAAAAATAAATACGATGGTGAGTAATTAATTAATAAAATTCTTATTCTCAAATCAAAAATTTTAATGATTCCGTCATTAAATCATTCTCCAGTGAAACGCGGGCGACATTCCACAGATATGGGATCCCATAGACAGACCAATTACTTTGCGAGTCCACGATTTTATATACAAGGAATACATATTTTTTCCGCTGGTAAGAAGTATATAGGTCGTCAGTGTTGGAAAACTTAAGTGACATGTATATTGTGTCGTCAGTACGATCAGATGACGTTTTTTATACGACATCTATATACTTCATTACTAAAATATATTTATTTAAAAACAGTAACAAATAAAGAGATGGAATTTAAATATAAACTTCATTACTTATAATGAGGAAAGCCTACAATACTGTCTTTCAAGACATCACGGTTCGAATGCTGTCATACGATCATATGTAAATATTTCATCTATTTTAATCAGTACTTACATTATTCTTGATATAACATAGTAAAGTGCTGTTGTTGCTTAGTATTATTACCCGGATTTGTCTTGTTTCCACTACCAAAACTTTTATTAATTTTCTTTTTCAGACGATTATGTGACTATTCGATACAAAAGCCGCCGAGGTGATTATCGCAAAGTTTTTCCAAATTTTCCATTTTTGCATCGGTGGTTGTATAACTACACGTCGAGTCTCATAGTATTATACAATCTAACACTAAAATTTATTTTAATGCTTTTCACGGTTTTGTGTACATACACTTTGGCTTTCATAGATTTGTTTTTTTACAACATACTCATCGATATTTTCCGTTAAAAGTGTACTTCATTAATAAAGTTACATATACAGTTGACTAATTTTAGATAGATACCACAGAATATGTAGAGATTTTTTATCAACAAAACTACCATTACTAATTAGTAAAGCTATTTTTAACATACTCAAGACATTAGCTACTCTTACTAAGAAGCTTATTTACCTCTAATTTAGCATTTTAAACAAATTGCGCTGACAAACTTATGAATGTTAACAAAGCTGTTTTATTAGATAATATAACTTTCATAATCGTTATATAGGAATAACCACCTTACATAAATTTGTACTGTTTTGTTGGTGTCGAAAAAATGCCGTTTAAACTTGGGCGCGTAGAAAGAACGTCTATCATAACAAGACCATCATGTCATTGTTACTCGTATAATTTCGAATTAAGATTCATAGAATAATACGAGCATACGCAGGGATTCAACCTGCTGTAAATCGTGACGTCGCTTTAATGGGCCATTTGGTGATATGTAGACATTTTTCATACATATTATAGTCAGCATAAAAAAAATATTTGCAGCCAAATGCGTTTAAGACAAGAAGATTGTATTCGAAAACACGAATTGATCTTGCTTTTAAGCGATATTCTGACGAAAATATGACCCGTGACATTTGCAAAAGAATGTATCGTATAACACAATATCTTTTAGCTTTATTTGACGATCCGTAAACATTCCTTTATAATTAAAATTAACATCATCATAGATAAACAATGATTACTGCCAACGATCATTGATTGATTGATGTGACGAGGACATCGAAAGAAGGGTGAATGCCGGAAATCAGCTGATTTACGGGAGTGAATGCTGGGTATGGCAGAAGAAGAATGAAAATAGAATTAATGCAGTGGAAATGATATCATTGAGAAGTATGAATGGATGACTTTAAAATATAGAATCAGAAACAGTGTAATTAGGGAGTTAAGCAGTGTAAAAGATGACGTGGTACAAAGATGTAATTTCATTGACCAGTCTATACTAAACTGTTTAAGGTCTGATCACTGTGAGCAACTTGTTGCTTTTCCGTTAATTAAGTTGCCCAATCCCACAGTAGAATTCATTACTAGACCTTCACCCTGCAGAAAAAGTAGAAATGTATGAAGAAGTTTTGCTAAATAAATTACCTTTACCTTCGTCTGAAACAATTGACTGTGATAAATTTTATACAGATTTCTTCAATGTTTTGAATAAAGAGTTTGAACAGATCTTTCAAATTAAAAAAGTTAAAAATACCAATAAATTTAAATTCAGTAACTGGGCCACGAAAGGTATTCGAATAAGTAGAGATAAGTTATTTCAGCTCTATGAAGATAGGACAATTAGGCAGGATGACCTAGAGTTCTGCGAATTTGTTAAAAATTATTCAAAAATATTTAAAAAAGTTTGTATTACTGCTAAGTCCTGCTACATTAGTAATATTGTAAATATTGCTGATAATAAGATTAAAGCAGTCTGGAAGGTTATAAATAGGGAAACGTCATGTGTTAAAGATATTCAATTAAAATTAATAATAGAATTATCAATCGCGATATAGAAGTAGCTCAGCATTTTGAAATTTTTTTTGTAAATATTCCAGTCAAAACTACTGAAATACTAGATTCATCACCAATTCGTGCTAAATCATTGATGGTAGCTAATGTAAAAAAGTGCCACACTATTCTCAAATTTAGGTATGTTGACCCTCTCGAAGTTATAAAGGCTTTCAAAACGCTAAAGTTAAATATAGCTGAAGATGTCTGGGGCATGTCGGTAAAGCTGTTGAGTCATATTGTCACCACGGTCGCTCCTTACTTAGCCTTCATTTTCAATGCGAGTATTGATCAAGGTGTCTTTCCTGAACTGATGAAACATAGTAAGGTTGTACCTCTCTTTAAATCAGGATGTAAAAACGATCTCAATAATTACAGACCCATCTCCATTCTACCTGTACTTAGTAAAATTTTTGAGAAACTTATTCTGGGTCAAATACTGTGTCATTTCAATACAAATGGACTACTACATGATAAACAGTTTGGCTTTACTAACGGTCGCTCGACAACGGATGCCGGTGTAGCTCTAATTAAAAATATTTATAATGCCAGGGAAGATCGCAGCGATGCAATCGGTGTGTTTTGCGATCTTTCAAAAGCATTCGATTGTGTGGATCACAAAACGCTTTTATTTAAATTAGAACATTATGAGGTGCACGGCAAAGCCCTCGACTTATTAACTTCTTATTTAGAAAATAGAATTCAAAAAGTTCAAGTAAATCTGGAAAAATCTTCAGGATCTTTTGTGAAAATGGGAGTGCCTCAAGGATCAATACTAGGTCCTTTTATGTTTTTAGTCTATATTAATGACTTGCCTTATTTAGTTCGGAACTTGGTTGATATTGTGTTGTTTGCTGATGACACTTCATTTATATTCAAAATAAAGAGAGGGTCGAATGATATTGACGATGTAAACGATACTCTTTCATAGGTTTCAAACTGGTTTACTGTGAATAATTTAGTCCTAAATGCTAAAAAAACCAAATGTATTAAGTTTTCCTTACCTAATGTAAGGCAGGGGGAAAACAACCTAAAGTTGAATAGTGAACTATTGGAATTTGTTGAGAACACTGTTTTTCTTGGCATCACTTTGGACTCCACACTACAGTGGGGGTCGCATATTGAGACACTTGCGAGCAGGCTCAGTTGAGGTGCTTATGCTGTTCGTAAGATTAGACAACTTACTAACTTTTAATGTCAAAACAGCGAGGCTTGTTTATTTTAGCTACTTTCATAGCATTATGTCTTATGTGGTATACTACTGTGGGGTAGAGGTGCAGATATTCAAACAATATTTGTTCTACAAAAAAGAGCAATCAGAGCAATATATAATTTACGCTGCCGTGATTCTCTAAGAGATCTGTTTAAAGAAATAAGTATTTTAACTGTTGCATCCCAATATATATATGACAGTATAATGTATGTACGCAAAAATATATGCCTATTTCGCAAACATTCTGATAATCATAATTTGAATACTAGAAACAAAAATAAAATTGAAATTCTACAATTTAGACTTAGAGGTTAGCACATCCTTTGTGGGACACAGCATACGCTTTTACAATAAAATACCACAACATGTATTAAGTTTAACAGAGCAGAAATTTAAACGCCACATTAAAGAAACTCTGTGTAAGAAGGGTTATTACAGGATAGATGATTATTTAGGCGATAAGGAGGTCTGGTGTTAGCTGGTCGTTATGTTAATTGCTATTGTTTTGTAATATGTAATATAAAATGTAATATTATTGTAAAGATGGAAACTAATTGAAAAGATGTGTTGTTGCGGAGTTTCTTGTCGCTTCTTCTCCCTAACCATAACACCTTGTGAAGCGATGTAGTTTAAAAAAAAATAACATGTTGACTTTCAATAAGTGATATTTTTGTATCCTACATTGAATAAAATATTTTTGATTTTGATTTTGATTTTTTGAGATTGAACAAGGTATGCTGAGATGCATGTCGAGAGACATCTGAAGAAGCCTAACGAAAGAGATATACGATGCGAATGTGGATGGTAGTGGTAGGGGTTGGTAGGGGAAGACCACGGCGAACGTACCATGATCAAATCGGGGACGTCTTAAAGAAAGGCCAAGTCAAGAGTACCCTAAATCGACGAGCATGTATGAACAATCTTATGAGAATGAATGAAGCAAAATAGGTGTGTCAGGGTCGTAGCAAGTGGAACTCTGTGGCCGTACCTACCTCTACGGGAAACAGGCATGATTTTATGTATGTATGTATCATTGATGCCGGATTTTGGGGAGAGTAACAAGTGCCCTTTTACATTTCATTTCATTTCATTTCGTTATTGAAATCAAATTTCTCTTTTATATGGATTACACGTATGCAATGCGAATAGACAGCTCTAATAATACTACTTTAAATCTTAATTTATATGGATTGATCTGTAAAGGGACTCGTGAATTTATATAGGCAATTTTTTGCAGTACTATAAATAATGCTCAAAAACCCTTTCATTGAATTTGGATAATTTGCAGATTAATTCTTATCTATCTTAAATATCTTATTATTATAATAATAATAATAATCGGACTGTATTACCACAGTAAATGACTATATGATTTTTTTTCACAAATGCTAATAAACACAACCTTGGCCGCTAGTATAATTTTGATGCTGATTATACCATGTATCTCATGTTACATTCAACGCTGAATATAGGCGTACTGATTGGTTCGAAAATGCTATATTCTGAGATAGAATGGTGTCGATTCTGATGATACTTCTCTAAACTAAAACCAATTTTAATGTGATGCCGTCTCGTTCTTATTATTCCAGGACGAAGGAGATGGCTCCATATTAAAATTAATTTTAGAGAAGTGTCCTCAGAATAATGATTGTGAACTATTGAAATTGCATATCTATCAGTATTTCGGACAATTTTAATACGATGATCACTAATTCTTTTCCAATAAGTAAGACAAATGTTTTTTATGTCTGAATTGACGGTCATGGTATCGTAGAACAAATTTCTCTACCTCTCAATTTCTCCATATTTATCTTGTTACATATTATTACGCTGGCGTTGTTTTTGAAGAAAACGCGCGCCTTTCTAACCAACACTATTATCACCTAATGTTAAGTTTAAAATGAAGTCAGAAGTAAAAAATAACTGTCTAATTTTTTTAAACAATTCACCACTTATTTCATATTGCATTTGTCGAACTTATTGTGTTGCGTGCGTGTGAAAAAACTACCATCCTTAATATCCATTACACATTACAGGCCAGCCACCACAGAGAGTCTCGAACAAATCCCAGTACGCTTACTTCGATCCTCGTTCCGGCTACCTAAGTGAGCCAGAGGGTGGACTAAGCAGGCTCGGGTCCCACACATGGAGTGATGCGTACGATAGTGACGTCACGACAGGACCTAGGAGACGGACGGCCTCCGTGCAAGAGGACAGAAGACAAGTTGAATATACCTCACCTTATCTACCTAGTAATAAGTGAGTAATATTTTGACAATTTATATAAGGCTATTACCGTGAAGTGTCTCGTTTAATCAAGGATGTAGCTTTTTTATAAATATAAATAAATAAAGTAATTAAATATAAATAAAACCCATAAGTCATATTTTCTATTGACACGAGTAAGACGACAGAAAACTCATTATTCTATTTGGATTACCTAGATTAAAACGAAAGTTTATTAAAAAAATGGAACTATTTATTTACATTATGTATTATGTATATTATGTACATATACACATTATGTATGTACAATATTTATAAAGAACTTATTATAATATAAAATAATCAAGTTACCTTTTGGTCAACAAATTATTTGATTGAAATATTATGGTCAATATCGATATCGAATTTTTTCTTATTTCAGATATAGTACGTTAGCCTCTGCGAGAGCTAGTCAAGAAGTATACAAAAACCAACCAGGCAGAATAGAGAACTACGTTCCCGGCAAATCGTCAGTGGTAGATAAAGAAGCAAAGCAGGTGAATAATGTGGTCCCAATTTAATTTCTCGAATTTATATACACGAGTGTAACGCAATCACTTTCATCAACTATCTTATTAATATCATTCTAGCATTAAATATCTACAAAACACCATCTGACTAACGCCACTACTGACTTAGATTGAATGGCATAATAGTGGCAACTTCCATTTGAACCCTTAGTGCCAAATTCCCAATATATCACAACCCCAGAGTGCCAAATTCTTCAGTAAATGGAACAATTTATTATAGTGGCGTTAGTTCAAACTTTTGTTTCAAATAGATTAGAATAAGAATTCTTCACGACCATATTTTCATTTCAACTAACAGCTTGATTTCACGTATACCCACAAAGAAAACGAGTTATTTTTTTCTTTTCTAGTGGTGGGACGAGGTCATGGACATTTTCGATGGGGTACGAATCTTTTTCACTACTTTATTTATGTTATGTGCGTTTATATTGTGATAACCATTAATTTGAATATTTACTTTGTATCTCTTATCAATAATTGGGTTTAAATTAATTCATCTTCATTAACGGGAGTTCATCTATGGTTAATATTGTTTATTTATTGGTCCCGTGTACAGTTAACAAGATAATTGATTTACAAGCTTTGTTAAATTAAAATCAGCAATACCTTAAAATTAATCAGTACATTTTAAATTTGACAGGTTTGTAAATTGATATTTAATCTGCATTTTAATGTATAAATGTCGGTTTGTTCACTGATCCACTAACGTGTATGTTCACATCGCTGTTTCGGGTGGTGGCACTAACAGTGGCTAGACGACAACTCCCCCCTGCCTCCCTATACAACATTGCTGGCTCGCGCCATACAGAAAAGTGTAAGATCCTTAACATGTCTACCTGTTTGTCTCTTGTGATGATTTCAGTGTACGCATGAAGCACGAGTTTTATGTTCTGTTCAATTAGGAAATACGATGTTAAGTTAACAAGCTTACTTGTCCATTCTACCACTCTTCACGCCGCAATTCTCAATGTTTAATTGTATTTTTTGTGTCACCAATTGATGCTCTTCACTATGTAATTAATTCTCCAGACTGCGTGAGGAATGCAGTGTGTGACTTTATGGAATAGACTCTGTTTATGTGTTTTCAAAGATTGCCCTTAAACAGGTGCAAATATATTTACATTTGATTACTCTGGCGGAAGCATCACTAGAAGCTGTAGAATTGTAAATGAATTGAATGAAAAGCATTCTCATTATTCATTCATTCTTTTAACAAACAAAACGATGCATTAAATAGATATTTATTACAAAATAATGTTATGTTAAACTCGCCTTTTTCGTTTTCTAGACAGCTGTTTGTCTAACACTCTCTTTCTTGATGATCTATCTTTATTTTTATGCGATGTGAATGTGTCTGCGATGATGAGATCTTAATTTTTTATAAGCTTGATAGTATTTCTCAGATGCATTATGTTTTACTTGAATTTTATGTTCGCATGTATTTCCGAATGTGATCTATCAATGTATGTAAAAAGCTAATCGTAATGAAGCTAACTGTTGTAATTTCTTAACACTTTTAAGCATGAGTGTACAGTAAATATTTTCAAATTTTGCTCGACTACATCGTTTTGTCAACGAAAAGTATTGCGTGTATCTAAATTCATGTAGTACCTATCTTATTTATTTATATTTTGCAGCAAAATATATCGAGTACAACGTCACTGCCACAAGCATCACCGAAAGAAAAGAAGGATATCACATCTGCTATACTCTCCAAGTCAAATATGGCAAAGTTAGTATTGAAAAACATATAATTTATTAAAAATAAAATTAACTTAAATCCAACCGCCTCCGTGGCTCAATGTAAACAACATTGGGTTTACGATTCGGAGGACGCGGGTTCGATCCCCAGCGGGGTACATGTTTAAGTACTCCGTTTGGTTGGTGGTAGGGCATTTTAAATGTCCGCCTGGCTGGCTACCACCATCTTTTCTAAATCTGCCGCCAAGCGCAAGTTAATAGCATTGTTGTGTTCCGGTTGTCAGAGATAAGATAGCCAGTCCCCCAAATGTGTTGGGGTCTCCGGGTCAGTATGCTTCCACCTTCGACCTCATCTTCACTTAACATCAGGTGTGATTGAGGTACGTTAGTACTATATTAATTCTGTGATTGGGGTCAAGTAACTACACGTTGTGCATAAAAAAAGGCCTGTGACCGCGGCCTTCATCTCGACAAATCTCGTTCTGCGCGGATTACCCATCGACTACATTATGTCTCCAAATTTTTCCAGCAAGCAAGTTTATTATTGATATATTGTTATGTCTTCATTTAAAAGCGAAAGAAGATAATTCCCTACTAGTTATGATAATACTAGTATTTACCCGCGGCTTCGCCCACCTGGAATCTACCTAATACCTGTCATTTTATAATGTTTAAGATCGTTTTGTTTAGCCTGCGAGAATTTCTTATTTATCGGAATAATAGGTCCTGTGTCCTATTCGAGGGCATATTCCTCCGTTTACCTTGCATCCAAATCCATTCATCTATTTCACCGAGATTGAACTTTTCGCTTTTATAATATTAGAAGTTACGCCTTTCTGTCTTCAGAAAGTTCTAAGAAATAGTGAAAACGACGGAAACGGAAAAATTACAAATATTTTGGAGAAACATGTAAAAAAGGGCATAAGAGCGGTATCTTGTGTACCATCTAACTGGAATTGTGGTTTTAGAATTACAAATTTTGTAAACGATTTTGAAAACTACAGTTGATTATATAAAGCCCTATTATTTCTATTTGAAAGTACTAATATCGACAGAGATACTGGTCTTATTATTTTTTTAGAACACCCCAACTCCTTTGTGAGCTTTGTGTAATATATTTTTACAAAAAGCAACGCACAACTTGGTTTACGCATTTTCCTCGCTTCCTTGCTCGCCTTGTTTATTTGATTATTGTGGAATTGATCGAACTTTATAACCCACACTTTAATTAAATTAACGCCGCATAGTCGCTAACACAGCTTGACCGGTATTTCATCCATCCAACAGTGGTACTGCTGTTACGTGCGCATTATTGTTTTTCGAAAATTATTTCTAAAATTGCACGAAGTAAACTTTAGGTAGGTAAGCGTCCGAAATTTTGGCGCAGTTCCTATAGGATCTGCTCTGGGTGCCAAGTCAGTCAAACCCCTTTGTGTCCGGCTGCCGGCCACTGCAACGGGCGGGTACACGTTTTCTGGCAAAATACTAAGATATTTCTATATTAGCGCATTCTTCATTTCTTAAAAACGATAGGGCAAATTTCAAAATTATTTATCAATTGTTGTACTTATTCCAAAGATACGGGTTCATGTACAGGTGTACACCCGGGCCTACCCGTCTCTACGAATAGTTTCGCATTACTCACACATGCACATCCCATCCACTAACGGTTCTCGCGATATGTTGCTAATTGCAAAAAAAATACCCATCCTTTTACAACAGATATTAAAAAAGTAATTTAATTAGATAGAAGTGTAGTTCCCGGAGAAAATATACCAACATCCAATTATGTTATAAAGTATACATATCACTTTCCTAGTAATGGCGTTTGTAAACCGTGCGTGCTGCATATAGATGCTTTCAGGCATGGTTGCAATATATTAAAAGTGAGAACAAAGATACGGAAAGTAGGAGAGTAAAAGAGGAAGGTGTCCGAAAATTATTGCGCTTCTAATGTATCACCCGGGACTTTCTACTGATTATTTAGTATGATTAAGAGTTGTCGAACATAGCTACTAGATGCTACAATTGGAGCATTTTCACGTGTTAATTTTGGGCGGGTTGGTAACATATTTATTTTGTCTGCATATTAATATGATTGCCAACATTCATGTTTTCCCTTATAGAGCACTAAAGGAATCCGGCTACGAATCTGACTCGACGCTAATATTCAGGCGGCGCGAGGAGGCGGAGGCGCCACTGTCGCCGGCGGAGAGGCGCGCCGCCTACCGCGACCTGCAGGCCGGAGGCGAGCCTCCCCTTAGGGGGTTCAGGTCACCCGCACCGCCTAGGCAAGGTAACGCTAATTTTCTCTTTTTAATTATTAAAAGACTTAAATACTGTCAGTCAATACCACGGAGCAAATGCAAAGAGGAGATGGTGAGCTTGATGACGGTATGATGATTTCAAATGGGCTTTCGTAGTGGGCGTGGTTTAGCCAGTCACAGTTGGATATGTACACTGAATGATATCTGCAAAACGACGTGTTGTATTTCATTTTATAAAGCTACTTGTCATGAATATTTAAGTTTTTTTTTTTCATTTTGTATAGTCCATATTTTCAACTTCCATTTGTCACGGAAAGCAATCTTAGTAATCTCTTATAAGAAATGTGCACATTTTCGTCTACTAAATTTAAAATACGCAACGTGAATTTTAAATTTAGTAGACGTAATTTAGTTCACCTCATCCCGTGCCGGTGTGATAGCTCGCATCACGATGCCATGCTCCGCATAGCGAAAATGTACTTTAGAATGTCCTCTTTATATTTGCTCCGTGATGAGCACCTGATTTTGTGCAGGGTGTTCCATAGGTCGTGGATCAACCGGTAACGGAGGATAGAAAGATCAACTAGCATCTTGAGTATGAATGCAATATGATTGAATTGAAATTTTTCCCAATTTCTTTAAAAAATTACAAATATATAGAAAATAATTTATAATAAATAATGATGTTATCTCATCCCCCATTCCGGGTCCATGATTTAGGACGTTCTATATATTTTTTTATATAAGGTGCCGACTTTTATGGTGAAGTTCGTTTTGTAAAAATAATCAGAAACAGGAATAATTAGAAAATTGTTCTCATTTTGTACTCAAATTATCTTACCCATTTGAAATATTTTTTTTAAATCAGATCAAACGTCAAGTGAACTCAAGTGAATTGCACTTTAATCATTTCGATAATAATATGTTCAGTTGTTGTCTCGACAAAACACAACTGAGTATTTACATTGTAATACAGTATTCAGATATATTTTCCAGAAAATAAAGTGCGATCCGCTTATATTAAAAGACAAAAACATGAGATAATAATATTTTGCAATGATTATACAAGTACATATAGCTTTTGTAGTAGGTGAATTTGAATACTGCTATTTTCTAAAAGCAAAAGGCAAGCGTACAATAACAAAGCATGGTTTTGCGATTGAAGTCTATTATTTGGTGTCGGATTATTAATTCATTAACGAAAAGCTACGAACTTCCGGTATGACTAGTGATCGGAATATGTAGAGCTATTTTTGTTCAAGTTTAAATCGTCTGAATTTATTTATACACTATCAATGTTTGCGATTATCGTCCTTTTGTAATTGACAAAAGAAAATTTTTGCTGCCCCTTGCTCAATACAAATGATCTATTTTTCACAATTTGAATAACGGAGTTACGTAGCGTGTTTTGCTTTACTTTGATTTTTACAAAAGATAAATACAGTCGTAATTTTGATTATTACAAAAATAGGTCTACCTACTGCGATCGCTTTTTGACACAGCTAGAAATTATGACGAAATATACGAGTATTTATCTAGTGTTAAGGTACCTATCCCTTTCACGAATTAAGTAATATGTGTTTTTGGCAATATTTATTAAAATTTTAAATAATTCAGCTAGCGTCAATCTTGGCCAAGGCTAGTGCATTTTACATGCGTTACATACGTGGTCTGCAATATGTGACCTATTGTAGGATGTGTCCACTCAAGGTCGCACTATAATGACCATAACGATGCTCTCTAACCGCGTACACATTAGTTTATAACGAAGTACAACTGAGGTAAGTCTATGTTACAACTCTTGACTATGCATGCTCTCATTTTGGCTAATAACCCGGTGCTGGGACTTCGGTTAACTACTTGAAATAAGGTAAATTAAACCAGTTTTATATGCATGATAGACTCCAAAATTAAGCAGGCACAATTAATATCATTTCACACTCGTATTGCCATTTGCACCTTTGTAGTACCACAGCTCGAAAATGCAAGAATGCTTTGAAGCATCACACGATTGTTCCAGATGCACAAGAGTCACGTTTGTTACACACTTAACGAATGGCGAAATGTGCTACTGAACAGTGGTTGAATTTCCACAGACGAATCGGAAATTGAATATATTCCGATTACATCCACACTGACGAAGATAAGGGTCCACAAGAAAACGCCACAGCATCACGAAGTTATCTGCTACCCATTGACCAGCATCGAACCTGAACAAAAATTTAAAAAACAAATTCCCTCGTTCATAAGCGTCGACGTGCCGTGTAACATAAATGCATGCCCACCTGCGCCGCCCCGGAGAGTGTCTTCCAGAAACAGTAGAACTCTTCATCTCGTGACCTCCACTAGACCTCTGTCAACTTCGCCAGCTAAGCGACCAGTGCATTCCCAGTCCAATGTCAACTTTCTCAGAGATAAAATAAGCCACAAGTTAACAAGACAAAATACTCACATAATATACAAAAAAAACTCTAAAGTTGAATCCATTTCTGATCCTAAATTAATTAAAAATCGAATTATGTCATCTTCGGCACCGCCAGCTATTAATCGAAAAAATCTTTTTACTGCGCCTAAAATACCTACCAAAAGTGGTTCCAAAGTACCAGGAACAAGCAGTTTTGGTTCACCTCGGAGGACATTGCTGCCAACTGAATACGCGAATTCTCCAAATAATAAATATAGTGAATCCCAATCATCAGTGATTATAGAAGGTGGAGCTGGTCGCCGTACGCCGATTTCAAATATTTTGGATAAAGTGACATCTTTAGATAAATTATGGAGTTCAGAAAAACGAAATGAGCGTATCGATTTAGTAAAAGCTAAAGCTAAATCTATTACACGATCGTCCAATGCGACCACGTCAAAATCCATTACCAAACCTTCAAATATATCGAACATAAAGTGTACACCAAGCGTTACTCATAAGAGCAGAGATATGACTCGCACTGCTGAAAAGGTTCACAAACTAAAGATTTCGAATATACAAGCCAAATCCAATCCTTGTCTAGCGAGTAGAAGTGATTATAAGGTATTAAAGCCTAGTAATTTACATACGCCGAATATTTCGAAATCCTACTCAAACATATCGTCAACCGTTAAAAAACCAAACCAAGTTAAAACCGCAATTATAACAAATTTAAAGAAAAAGAAATTGCCAGAAAATAGTATCATAAGAACGCGAAGCGTGCCTTGCCATGAATCATGTAGTAAAAAATCAAAAGAAACAAGTAAAAATATAAAGTCAAAAATATACAAAACGAAATCAAGTAAGAAATCTACGTCAAAGTCTTCCAATGATTCTGAATCTGGTAGTCAATTTGGAGACACTTCAAACGACCCATCAAATTTTGGTTCTTATGAGAATTTAGGTAGGAATACTATTGGTTTCAAAGACATTAAGAAGACTCGTGACGCTGTGGTATCAGATTCTTTCTTCCAACATCTTTTTCTTGGAAATTCCTGTATTCCAACTATATCATATCCATTATTAGAACCCAATACTTCAGTACTGCAAAAAGCAAAAATGTTTCAGTCTTTTCCTCAAGACTATAATGCAACTAAATCTCTTAATACTTATTTAATACATAGAAAACCTGTGTCTCTGTCTCGATTTAAAATGTGGGATACTTACCCAGGTCCAATCCGTGTGCAAAGTCCACGATCAATATCATGGCCGGGCAGGACTCATGACGAAATACGTAAATTTGATAGTTTAACTAAATGTGACGAATTTGGATCAGTATCATCTCTGTCTACAACCCGAAGTAAGAGTGAACCACCTGTTAATAAAATATATTTCTCGCAAACTTCCCGACCTAAGTCTCCTACTGTATTATTTCGTAAAAAGGCTAATGAGCCAACAGAACGAACGAGAAGAACAGAATTGTCACCTTCCAAATTAAGTTTTTCACAAATGTCGCGATCAATCTCCTCTAAAATTACACTTAAAGAAACACCTCAACCGAAAAAACAAAGTCAGTCTCCAACTAGGATCATTTTTACTGAAACTGTGCGCCCTATATCACCAACAGTAATTAGACGTTCTGTTCCAAAAATAGAGGTAAACGAAACAGAAACAGATGATAATATTAATAAACCATCTATGATGTTTTTTTCTCAAACATCTAGGCCAGTTTCCCCAAAGATTATGAAGAACAATATATTAACATCAAGCCAAAGTAGAAGTCAGTCAACATCACCAGTATCGATTAGATCTCCCTCATATCGTCGTATCAACAATGCTCGATTACAAAGTAGACATTCTGGAGACAACACAATTAAAGGAGTTCTAAGGACAAGAAGCGCCGGTGATGCTGAAAAAAAAATGCTACAAGACAACTTGCCAGTCAAAACTAAGAGTGATTTAAATTTAGGTTCTGAAGACCCGGATTACGATGAATACATTCGTGACATGCAAAACACAACTGTAAGATCTGAAAGATTTAGAGAACTCAATAGATATTACGTGTATTTGGAAAGAGTTGGAGAGTTAGAGAAAGCCACTTCTACTTGTGATTTGCGCCATAGAAGGAAAGATGAAGAAATTATTGACTTTGATCGATGGAAAAAAATAAGAGCAATAGAAAGAGCTGAAGATGAGTTAAATAACCTTTACCATAAACTAAAAATTGCTCAAAATGAAAATGATGTTCTTTTTTATCCGAGAGACTTAAAGGATTTCCGGTGGAATCACGATAAAGATAGAGGACTTAGAATTAAAGAGAAATCGGTAGAAGATCTGAAAGATCATTTTCAACAAATACCCTATTACGATTCCATAGACTTGGATCAATCACAGTTAAAAGATACATATAAACCGCTATGGCGCGGAACTAGTGTAGCTGAAACTGCTTTTAACATTAATAGGAAGAACTATAAAGATAAATTTGAGCCTCGTATAAAGCCTGTAGTAACGTTACATCAAGATACTTCACTTAGTGAGCTACGAAGGAAAATAGGCTTAGGTAACCGGTTGTGGAGCAGTTTATCAATGGAACAAGTAAATGCTTTAAAAAACCAACTCAACGCCATTTACAGCAGAGAATTAGAATCTAAAGCAAACGAATCGGAATCGAAGGCATACAAAGATAACTCTGACAATTATTCTGTTGAAGTAAAAGATACGAAAGAAATGAGCAAACCGACTCTCCACGTGCGATGCAATTCATTAGTTTCTACCCCTACTGTAGAAGAAAGAGAATTACATAAATCGCAATCAATAGCTGCAATACCCTGTCCAATAACTTCGGTCAAAGAACTAAAAAATAATGTGAATAAAATTCAGATGAGTCTAAGTGAAAGCGAAAAAAGAAAAATATCACAAACACTCAGTAAGGAGGTTTTAGAAAAGATAAATAAGTTTGATGCCATACCATTGTCATTGAAGGAAGAAATGGAAAATGTACAATTCAATGAACAAACATCTACAGAAAATAATCTACTTCATCTAAAAGAATCTGCTGTAGAGAAAGCCGAAACTATTTATCAAGCAGCTAACGTTACAGGACAAGAGGAAAATATCAGACATGTAGTTTTTCCGATAGAGAAAACGGAAACGCAATACCAGTCATCGGCCAGCGAAACAGAGACTGCCAGCTCTGATGTTTCTAATAAAACTGTAATTTATCGAGAACCTAAAAAAGAAGTTAAAAAGAAAGTTCAGTACTTTGAATCTGTGAGAAGCCTATCAGATCAAACAAAAACGGTTTATCACGCAAGAGAAAATTCTGACGAAAAAGAGAAACTTGACAAAATTCCTGCTAAAACTCCTACATCGTTCTTAGGAGCAAAGGAAACAGATAACTTGAAAAATCAAATTGTACAGTCACAATCTTGCACAAATTTTAAAGAACTTTTCGGCGAAAGTGAGAAAAATAAATTTTTGTCACTTCCTTCCAAATCTGAACTATATTTAAGATCGCCCTCGCCATATTCGGAAGTGTACGTGACTGATCGACGTTCGCCCGACACGCTACGGTACTCGAGCGACGAGACAATCTGGCGCAGTCGAAGCCCGTCGCCCGACCCGGAGCGGTACTGGCGCGCTTACCTCAACCTGGCGCGGGCGGGCGAGGTGCGCCGCCTTGCGCGCCGCTTCGACTCGCCCTCCGCGGCCGGTGCCGTGCTCCGACGACATCGCAGCGACCCGGAAATCGCTCGCAACGTCTTAAATCATAAATGGTCTTCCGACGAAAAATTTCCGATGCGGCAGGATAAATCTAGAGGATTACCTGTAGCACGCGTACCACTCCGACCAAAAAATCGGTTTATGCCACATATTGATGTTATTTCAAAGTTGGCAGCTCTTCGGAGACGAACGTCGCCGCGCTCTAGATCCGCTGAGGAACGTTTAGAATGTCGCACTGGAGAGGTAGAGCGTATTCGACGCAGATTTGAAACTATGTCGCTTCTCGGCCAAATTTACGCTTCAGCTCCTGATGTAAGCGAACTCCGCGATATTGCCCCTTATCTAGAAGGGTCGTGGATTGCACATCGTTACCCTAAACGCAGCGATAATAATAGATCAATTACGGAGCCAACCAACCTAATTCGAGGCCGAACATCTCCAGTTAAAAAGGAAATACAGCGACCGATTCCGAAAGATCCGGTAAAATTAAGCTCTATATTGAAGAGTGATATATTTGCAAAACAAGATTTTGATCCACTAGCACACAGGCCGACAAGACGCTATGAGCCGCCGCGCGCTCCTTCTCGACCGCCGCCCGCTGCGTGGCCCTACCGGCTAGCGCCCTACGTCACGCCATCACGACATACGGTCACATTCCAAGGTTATTTCTGAACTTTTACTGTCATTCATTTAATATTATTTTGATGTATGTTTAATTTTGGAGCAATTTGTACATAATGCATTCTCCACCGAAGACGTATTGATGATCGTTATGTGTTCCGCTAGTTCCTGTGCGTGCTTATATTGCGTGCTTACTTGTTTACTGTCTTTGACTTAGTGTAATTTTATTTTTTACGTTTATGTTACGTTTATTTCTTTAAAGTAGACATAACGAATGATCAGTACTTCTTTAGATATCATTTTTATCATTTTTTTTTGTTTGGCCCCTCATCACCCTGTTTTGTTGTACCCTGGTAGAGACCGACTCAGCACCGGAGCCACCACGCCGAACATCTCATGGAAGCTATTCAGATACAGGCAAGTATCGGTTATTGCCATAAAATATTTTACATCATAGTAACTTGGAAATAATAAGTACCGTATAAATTATTGTCTCCAACTCTTCTATATTCTATACTAATATAATGAACAGTGAGAGTGCTCTTGAGTAACGCATAATAGCACAGCCAAGCTATTGGAAGACGCAAACATAGAACAAAAGATTCCTTTTAGGTGACCTAGATTCGAAGTAAGAAAGGATTTTTAGAAAAGTCTCTTGTAGGTGTGTAAAGTAGTGTGTGAAAATGGTACTTGGGAAAAATCTTATTTTATATTAATTTCACAACGCGACTTTAAGCATTACCCTAAAGTCATCCTCAAAAGGTTAGTACACCTTTAAGTAACGCGGATAAGAGTATCTATGGGTAAACATCTCATTTTAAGCAAATTTTCTTGAAATTTAGAGTATTCTACAATACAAATAATGGCACACTATCTTTCAGTAATTTTCGTGTTTTTATTTCTTCTAATTTTCTAAATTCATAATAAACCTTTTGATAGGTTTCTAGCATGTGGTCGACTGTACAAAATAATGTATGAATAAAATACGTTTATATAGTTCCTGACATGTTTCCTTGAAATATCATAATTTTCAAAATTCATCTACTAAGTAAACATAAACACAATTTTATTCATATATTAATTTGTATAGTCGACCACATGCTAAAAAACCTGTCAAAATTGTACCCCTGCAGCTTTTGATTTATACATTAATAGTTATTTTCAAAAGCACATTTCTCTGTGTCGAAATTGTACCCATCGTAGTATTTTTCCCTTTTCTATCACCGGAGATGACGTCATGAAATGGTTTGCATAATGTTGTGTCTGATTAAATTAACTAAAAAAAAAATCATGGACGATCTAATGACAGGCATTGACAAAATGGTCATAATCTGTACGAATATGTATTAAAATTGAAGTGTCTTTGTGCGATGTCAAATTAATAGGTACCTATTTCTAAGTGGCACAGGCATCTTATTTCCACCAAAATGTAATCTTTGATTTACACGATATCTATATAATCGTAAATGTTTTTAATCCCAGATGCGAAAACAACGGGTGTTGTTTCCCGCAAAACCACTACCGCTGGACACATAGACAGACAGACAAATGTCGCATTTGACATGTGTCTGTCGGTCCGTGTGTCCAGCGGTAGTGGTTTTGTAACTAATAATGAAGAAGATTTTTTTCTTATAATGTAGAGTGCAAATTAGGGAAATGTTCTTAGTTATGTCTGTTACTTCCTTTCCCAGATCTTGAACTTAACTGCTGGTGTCAGTGTCGAGGTGATTTTTAGGATTTTCGCCTTTTGAATATTTATAAAAAAGGATTTTGTGGGTCATTGTTTGATTTACGACTAATGTAATCTGTTCAATAATAAAGAGATAAATAAATAAAAATAACAGACAGACACTAAAAACTCTCAAAGGAATTTCGATGAAATATTAGTAATAAATACATTTTATGTCGACATTCAAATAACTCCGGCGACGAGATAAATTTGCTCTTAAAAATTAGTTCACGTAAATAAAATCGTGACCCACTTTGTATACATTAGATAACTTCTCTGTTGTACTTTCCTTCCGAAAATTACTCGAACAGCCGACTAGTGAGAGCCAACACTCGTTGCAATTATACTTATATTACCTGTGCGAATAAAAAAACAAACAATAGCCTTTGTTCAAAACAATCGGCCCCTTAACTTATTCGTATGACCACCGTCAACATACATGGTCTCGAGACAAGTTTATATTTGATTCGAAATTATTAACTAATTTACGAATATTTCTATACCTACATAATTATTCAATCGTTAACAGTCGTAATGATTCAATAAATCAACATTATTAAGACTAAGTGAAGTGCATAAAATCGTTTCTAAATGTGACCGGTCAATTCGAGATTTACGTCACTCAGTTCGATTAGATTGCCAAAACCTGTCGGTCCAGTTTTTTTTTATTGTAAATAGTTCGTATAACCTCGTGTTCATGTGCGTAGTGTTGTACGAGACGGTGCGCACCATTGTGTTGTGATCTATAGTTTTTATTTTAATCTACCTAAAAGGATATCGACAAGTATTATCTGCCAGTGCCCACAGATAAAATGCTATCTATGTTATCATCACCTGTTCAGTTTAGTGCGTACCAACAGACTGGATATGACATATTGTGCTACAAACATGTTACAATTAAAGTGTAAGTAATAAACCAATCTAATACAAGTTACTACATTCCAATAATGGATCAAACTCAAATCAACGGTGTTACAAGCCAAAAAGTAGACGCCTCAACCGGTGACGATATCTTTTATGAAGATGATGGATTTTTCAGTGATGTCCCAGTTTCCGGTTCTTTGTCAAAATCATTGAGAGCTTTGAACAAATATATGAAAAAGAATTTGTTAAATGATGAAAATGAGGATGATCAAGAAGACATTTCATATTTTTCCAAAGAAAGCAGTCCGAATGATTCCGTGTCGAAATCCGACACTGACAGCTTGAAAAGTAGTGAATCATTTGATAAGAAACAGGCATTGTTAACAAATACGTCTATTGAAGTGAATGTAGATACCGGTGAACCTAATCATGAAACCACAATAGATGAAATAGCTCTCAACGTTGAACAAACAGATGACTACAAAACTATGCGTTTACTTGAAACACCTAAGCATATTGCTAATTTAAATACAGACATTGTGCAAAGTAATCACGAAGCTACACTACCAATGCACAGCACCTCAATTTCAATGACGAACTTAGCTTTTGAACATAGAGATCAAAACGAAAATTGTGAAGGAAAACCAGTGATCAATAGAGAAAAATCTGATGATATAAAAATTGTGGAAAACCGTCACACAATCCACGATTTTTCCGAATGGGTAAATAGAACAACAGTATATCCGGATGTTTACGCACCGCTACCATACAGTGAGTAGTTGATTTTATTCAGGTACCTCTATTGTTCACCGTAGCCAATTTTTTGTGAAAACATTTTCCACGCGTAATGGCGAATGACTATTGGCTAGTTTATTTATAATAATTATATTTTGGAAGTGGAAGTCTATGGTCTCTGCCTACCCGTGCGGGAAACAGGCGTGACTTTATATATGTATGTAATTATATTTTGAACAGTATACACGAATATGCTGCCCGTTTCCAAAAACCATTTCTATTATAATACAGTAGAAAACCTAAGCTCATCCATATGAAAATGTTTATTTGTTATGGTAATGTAAATCGTATAATATTATCTTGATTTGAGTGAGTCGATCGAACAACGCGCGCACGCGTTATGCGAAAGCAACACGCACTGAGTTTTTGGCGGGAGATTTTGACGGGGAGACAACAACTTGAAAGTATCCAAATGCAGATTCAGTGATCTATCGTGAAGGTAGAGTCGTCGACAGCTGTCGCGATCGTGTCGACAGACGGACAATCTGAAGGAACTGCGGTGTTATTGATATTTTTTGTTGGTTTATATAGTGCGTGGATTATAATAGTGAGTGATAGTTATGGGTATATTGAAGCAGCTAAAGAAAATGACCACCAATGGTTTGTTTATTTACATATATTTAACTTGAAAAACTATGCTACGTTTACTTTAGTAACTTATTGGTAATCTGTGGCTACGTTCATAATATGTTACATTTTAATTACAGTTTTATCTATTATATAGTCGTCCTTAAAATCAGTTCTGTAATAGAGAAATCATAGTCTGTATTGATTAATATTAACGCTACGCTTGAATTAATTGATTATGAAATATTAAGGTCATTCTTTACTATAGAAATACCTCCTTGCTTAATTCGTTTCTCAATTTTGATCACATCTGAGAGAAAACAGATAAAACAACACTGCTATTAAACAGTATATCTACTACAATTAATTGAATATGTCGAAATAGTTTTCTATTGAGTCTGTCAACCATCACGCACTTCTTTAACAAATTAACTTTACATATCAACTTGACAAGCAATAAACTAGAGTCTATCTAGCTCTATTTTCTGAATCTAACATGCCGGGTTGTTTTTGGTATTTGTTACAAATCCTATCAAAACTTCCTTATATGAACGTAAAAAGCATAACAATTAATTCCAAATTCCCGTCATTATAATTGACTCGTTCATCGATTAGTGTAATATTGTCGAATTACTTTACCTACTAATTATTTCGACAATTGACTTGTAAAAAGTAAATTGCTGTGAATATCGGTTCCTTGTCTACTTATTGACGAACGATTGGCGTATCGGGTAGTGGCCCTGCCTTCGAAATTAACGATTGCGGGTTCGAGTCCCACTAGGGGTTAGTGTTTGTATGATGAATACGAACATTTTATTCCTAAGTCATAGATGTTTATACAAATATTTATGCATGTTATCTAGTATCCATAGTACAGGTTTTGCCTAGTTTAGGACCAAATAATTGGTAAAAATATCCAAAATATTTATTTATTGTGTTTTAACGACTTCGGAATAACGTCGAAAACATTAGATCGAGTTTTGTATAATTCATGGGATTTATATTAATTTAAAAATTATATTTATTTATCTTGCAATATTGTTTAATTATCTTTTAACTACGTACGAAAACCCTAGTCAAGTGTTTATTGACCTTTACTAACTTCTTATCTCCAGTAGTCGTCAAACTGCGATTATCCCATCATTAATTGAATATCTAAGTAATAGTATTTGAAATAAATTAAATAGTTTATGTTACGACCGATTGGTGTAGTGGATTGTAACGTTGTCAGCGAAAACAAGAGTTGCGGGTTCTAATCCCGCGAGGGGTAAATGTTTGTCTGATAAATACAAACATTTATTGCCGAGTCATCGATGTTTATTTATTTATGTCCATCCGTTATCTTGTATCCTTAGTAACTATATATAAGCTTTGTGAAAATGCGTTCGTCAAAATACGTTAAAATGAAATAAATCAGAAACATATTCTAATATTTCTACTTTATCTACCTATTTACCAGCGTGACCTACCTATTTACAAAAATCTTGTCACCATATAACTAGGTACTTATATTGATTAGTTAGTATTTGAAATAATAGCTTGTTTAAATAAAAAAAAATCATTTTTCTCCTTTTTCCTCTATCCTCTGCAAACAATCTTCTTATTTTAAACACCTTAGCTACAGATGCGTTGTTAACATGTTACTGTAAACGACTCATTTTATATTATAGTGATTAGTTCTTTATGAAAATGGTTCCGGGCCTCTGACTCATCTAAAACCTATATTGCTCATATTACCCATTACCTAGTTTCTAACTCGATTTCGTGCAATCAGCTCTTAGTAATTACTGGAAAGGTGCATAAATTGCTTTCCTACGTCTAATCTACCGTCTAAATATACTTAGCCTAGTTCTTTACGAGTACGATCTAGGTAACTATCTGTAAAACTACCTACATTGCAGCACATAGGTAATATCCCTATATCATTAGTGCTTCTGCTCACTAATCGTATTTTTACCCGACAGCCCAAAAAGGAGAGTAATGTTTTTCGAATGTATGTACTTAAGTAGATTTCTATGTTACCTCCAGTAGCCTTAACGGCTCGACCGATTTTGAAGTGTAAGGTGTCGCTCGATTCGTCTTGATCTCTAGAGTGTCATAGGACACATTTTATATAAAAAAATCCAACATGGCGCTTACAAAATACAAAATATGCTGTCGGTTTTTTTTTTGGTTTTTAAATAATTATAGTTATTTTTAATAAGACCACATACCATTTTTGCTATACCTTCTACATGATATAGGACGCTCGAGAATAAGGCGCCTATTATGGTGTTATCTGTACGCAATGCACAAATACGGCTGTAAATGGCCGCATGTCACACACACAGCATGTGTGGTAAGCGCGTGCCAGGAATGATTATCTCGTGAAAGTCGGACGTTTCCGAAAGGGCTTTCGATTTGCTCGCTCTTTGTAACTCAACTCTCGTTCCGAAACCATTTGAAATGTATTATCAGAAGAATTCAAATTAATTTCCCGAGGCCCTTTATCAATAATTGGTACTTTATGCGTCGTTATAATGATGTATTGTTATTCATTCGTCATTAGATTGGCCGATATTATCATAATATTGTTACTTTGTCATCCACCAGCCATACATTTATCTTATACATATTATGTAGGTACCAACACAGAGTTTCTTGCTCGTTCTTCTCTGGGGAGACTGCCTAGTGAATGAGCGATAACTGTATGTCATGACGATTTCAAATGTTATTCTAATAACTTACGAAATAAAAACATTTTTGATTTTGATTTTGATTTTAGAGTGTATTGTATTGTTTCTCCGTCTTGTAAAAATAACCATCACTGTAACTATGCTCCTAACCATTCTCTTTAAACATTTCTAAAAATTCGGTTTTTTTAATTAAACGATCATTGGATAAAATGATAACATAATATTATATTCGCCTATTATTTCAGAAACGTTTACCTAAGTTGTAGTTATACAAAGCATAGCCATTGTCTAAAAATGTGCGCGATGTGCCCCTTAAACATTATTTCATAACATTCTCACTTCCACTGGCCCATCACAAAATGATCCATCGCAAACCGGTTCCGTTCACCATGTGCAAGTTACGTGATCGTATAATCGATACTTTTTGTGCCGGTGATTGGCGACTTACGAGTACGTCGATTTTGAGTAGCTCATTCTAATATGTAGTACGTTCATTCATCGTAGTTTATATTAGCTTCGATGTAGCGATACCGCGCGATACTATGCCCTGTTCGTGCACTGAGAGCACCTATTTTTGGATATTATGCAGAATTATGCAGTACAAAAGTACTGACCACCGAATCTAAAGATACAATGTGCGTAGACTCTTACGTATGTGTTGGTGTTAGTAATCGACGCTGTCGAATATTGCCGATCGCCATGTTACGCCATACTTGCCGTGTTGGTGCCATAACGTTTCCCTGGTCAACACTTTCACTCAACGTGAAAATAGCTTCACCAGAGGTATCTCTGTTAAACAAGTAATTAAGACTTAACTCTGCGTGAAAGTTTGAAAGTAAATTATAATTTTGTTTATACTGTGATGATCATAATATTCAAACAAAATTAGGGAAATATGAATTAATTGTCATTTGATCCTCTCCATTTAGCTTGTATTTATTTTTTATTATCTATTGCCAATTTCTCAAAAGAAATATCTGACCATTGTATATATTGTTGACATTTCCGTGATATATGCAACTGGTTTAGTAGGTACACCGGAAAATTTAAATTTTTACTAGAAAGTATCTATGTAATATTTTCACTCAAAATTATGTATTTATTTAAAACTTTTATTGTTTGATCGTTATTTTAATGTGCCTATTATTTGTAGAGTCACCTCGGCGTTATGTGGAGAGCGACGTAAACATCCACTACAGGTGCCCGGTGCGGCATGACCCTCTGCCACTGGTACCGGAGCGCGAGCTGGCGCGGCAACAAGCCGAGCATATGAAACGGCTTTACAGGGAACAGCGGCGGAATAAGTACTTGCAGGTCAGTATATTGGTCACAGTATGTGACGTTACGACTCTCTACCACTGGAACTGGAGCGCAGCCGTACACATGACGCGACTTTACAGAGAAGAATGCGGCGGAATAATATTGATCACAGAGCGTGACATCACATCCCTTTACCTCTGGTACCGGCACCAGGCGGAGAACATGAAATGACTCTACAAATGTCAAGCGGCGGAACTGTACTTACTTCTAAACAAATTACCATTAAATAAAGTCACGTGGTGAGTGACGTAAAGAACATACACTACGGCTGTCCCCCGTTTATTACGTAATACTGTGGATTACAACATTCACTGGCTACCGCGCTTTTGTAAGTATATAAAAATGGCATCTGTAATCAAAGAAAATGATATTATTTATCTACTCGTAATTTGAAACACTGTCACTGATTATGTTCCGTGAAATTGAACAAACACTGTCCATTTTTTTCATCACCGATTTAAAAAATCGGTACCTATTCACTTTTCATTTACGACCAATATGAATAAGTATACCTAAAGGACATTAAAAAAACCTAATGAAAATCAGGCTTGTATCAGGATACGATTAGCGTGTCAGACGACCCTCACTCAATGGTATTATGCCTAGTTATGTCTCCAGCTGTCACGCAAGTGCCGTTTGATCGATAGCTATGTTATCCTTCCTTGCTCAGTATAACTTTTAAATAATAATGTGGTAAACATATTTTTAATTAAAGTTTTTTTCTTAGTTATTAAAGTAAGTACACCTATTATATTAGACTGTGTCATACTCTCATAGAAATACGTACCTATAGTATATTAACGTAATCGTCAATAGTAGGTGACCTAGTCACTTTATGTTAATATTATGAAATCGGTGGTCTAACAAAATTTACGGTATACGTATGATAAAATCAAAAAGAATGTATTGAAAAGTTAAATTTGTAGCCATATTATTAGGTATAAATCAGTCATGGTGGCTGGTAATTTTATCTCTCTGCGGTTTCCTCAGCATGTATTTAGCGGTCACTCCATTCATGGAGAACCACAGCAAATATACATTACGCGAAACCATAGTGCCACAGCGAGTGAAACCTACGTTGTGTAGGTACACTTGTATTTGCATAATAACGCCGGTATTTATGACCAACAGTCACTCTTTATCTGCGTATGTAAGTTTTCATGAGTTTGTATACTCAGTTTTTATCATGCATAAGGTATTTAGGTTAGTATTAAAATGTGTATCTATTTGGCAGCAGTGAAAAATATATTAAAACTGTGTTTTATGTAAGCAATAAAGATATTTAAAAATGTAACAATGAAGTAACAAAAGGAATAAATAAGAATATAATAATCTAAATATTACTTCGAAGTAACTGCTACTTCTAAAAACTTATTAAAAACAGACAAAACACAGTTATCCGGTACGGAAGGAAATGCGAATGCGAGTCGTGGGTAACTAGAGGAATTAAATTACATTAAAAAAAATGTGAAATCTTAATAATATACATAATAATAACTTAGTAAACCTTGCGCAGTCGTTTTAAAATTTCTTCACTGAAATTAAATCCTAAAAATAATTAGCTGACAAAGACAAATTATTCATATAAACAACATGTAGTCATTAGTAAGTAATAATATTATAAATTATGATAATATAGTTTCCATATTGAACAGAATATTTATTGGTAAAAGCATCCGTTCTCATAATGCATTTAAATGCATCTCATTCTGTGGCCAGTCATTTGACGAGATAGCGATATGACTGCGCCGGATGTACAGAACCATTACACTCAATAGAGAAAACTTCTCGCTTGTTTTCTCGTTTTCACCGTGAACAGCGGTTGGAGAGAAATTATCTGCAAGCGTCGACGAATTACCCGCAGTTATTTGATTACGCGGTCACGGGCCCTTGAAGTGAAATCATAGTGCGTTAGCATTACGATAGGCTTACCTTACACTACCAGTTTTTATTTCCATTGGGAAAGTAAATTTCATTGTTTGATATGTGATCTGAGCAAGTTGATATAAGAAAAAAGACTGGCGTGACGCGTGGTGCGACGACGCGACGCGAAGCGGATTGCATGAGCGACGTAATGTAAAACATGAGTTTTACGTTTAGAATTAGTTAGGTCTTATTAATATTGATGAGGTACGAAAATGTTATTACAAAACAACACGAAACATCCGTACCTAACAAAAGTAAAAATTTAAATAGTTGCACGAAAATCAAAATGGAGAGCGGAACGAAGAGGAATAGTCGCGAATATATTATCTACATAGGTAGGTACATATTGTATGTAATATTTATGTAACAGTATACAAACACTATCCAGGTCTACAATAAAATGCGGACTATTAGAAATAATAGATAATAATTGTTACCATAACTACACATTAAACTATTAAACATAGGTGCACGAGACCGCACGTACTATTTCCAGTATAAGCTAGTCTCGCTGCGTTAACATCTCCGTTAGAGATGCGCGGCCAACCTTCACTGGTGGTACTTACTAGGGTCTTTATGGCGCCGACTCTACTAGAGTTAATGTTTATATTACACGCTAGCTTTTGTGTGTGGCTTTGAAACATCAATTCGTCATTAATATGAAAATTATAATTAGGTATAATTTCTACTTTCATTCGCTATTTCATTCCTCTAAAAGATGAATTCTGGGAAGTGCTTATTACATTTTGTATTATAATTAGAGTTTTTATATTAAATTTCTAATAAATCGACTAAACAAAAAAATCCCCGTTTAAGCTTTCACCCCCTAATTTGAGTGTAAATTCGAAGGATGAATTTTAAGAAATACTGAAATATGTTTAGTTTTTTGTACTGTAGAGTATTTATTCCACATATTTTTCTTTCATAACCTATTGTAAACTAAACTCGCTAAGACATGAGTTTTGAGAAATGCTAAAAGATGTATTCCAAAAATACTGTCACAATGCGTACATACGATCTGAATTTCGTGTTTGTGATTTTAGTACTTTCGGCTCTACGTTGATGAGTTAGGCACAGGACTCTTAATTCTCTTTATTAATTAACAGAGATACGACCACGATCGATACGTGTTAAAAGATAACCGCTTGATGACCGCGTGAGTAAGGAATGTCTGTTATTTCTAGATAAAATAGGTTGTGTAGATAATCAGTGAAATCATCACTAACAAACCCAGGCATGAGGAGACGTCACTTGAGGCGCACGTGCTATACGAGTATCTACTAGTTATTATCGAATAGTTTTTAGGTCGGGCCATCCGGTAACGACCTTGACTCTCGCGCATACCTTTGTGAACAAAAATCCGTTGATCAAAATGACCGGTACAACACCATTTACTATTCACATTGCTGGTTTCGTTTCTAATTTGCATTTGAAATCAGACTCTAAAGCTACAGTAGTAAGGCGTCAGCTTTATATTCGAGATGAAAGTGAAAATGTTTAAGAGAACACAGTTCTATGTAGGTATTTGCGTTGGGCATAATAAAACTGTTACCCAGTATCAACGAAGCGCGCGAGAGAAGCCATCATGGTGTTGCGCACACGCTGATTTTTTGTTGTTTTCATAATTACCTATGTGTAGTTATGAATGTGGTGATCATTATTGACTATAAAAATCATATAATTTACAAGAAGTGTTAGAGAATCACCAGTATCATAAAATGGTTAGTTTTACTTACTTAATTAGTTTTTTAAATAATGTGCACCTATGTAAACACCAAGTTTTCATACAATGAATACCATATAAATAGTTGGTATTGTCTGGAAAAATAATGTACGAAAAGTAAGCGACAGTAGAAATAGAAACTGTTCAATACAAAGAGAGAAAGAGAATGTGCGGTGGTGCCATGGTTTGCATAAAATATTTACATTTTATTATTATGATGTTATTTATTTATTATTTTATTTTTATATGTATTGTATATAAAAATAAAATAATAAAATATGTTATGTTATACCTATAAGTCATAAGGATCATCGATATGAGAAAACAAACTTTTGAGTCTCTCGTTAAATTTGTATTGAAATTTTCAGGAAAATGAAATTCAGCCAATCGACATAGAGGCGTTTGATGCGTCTATTAAGGTGACGTGTGAGAGATAGTGTGATTGACGTGTGTTCTAACTGTCATCTATCGCAGAAAATAATTAATGAAATGACAAATCTCATTCACATGCTATCCTAACATGTTTGAGCGATAATAAACCAGTAATCAAATCGCACATTTAGTTACTATGACTTTTATAATCCTAAACGTTTAAAAAGTTTTCAAATAAATTCTTACATGGTTCGCATGGTTTTATATTCTACAATTTGTAAACTTACAAAATGCTTTGTATATTTTTAGCATGTGACAATAAACACAGAATTCGGATGACCTGAATAAACGAAAGGGAATAGAATCAAATCAAATAACTAACCACATGAAGTTTTACTATAAAGAAAGTGTGCCTGGTTGGTTCGAGCCAATCTCAAAAAGTGGTGAAATTATAAAAAAATCTGTTACAATTCGAAAGCAAAAGATTATCATAATGCTATGCGGCGGCTGCATCGAAACCGCTTGTTGTTAATAAAATTTTCATTTAAGTCGTTTATACTACGGAAAGTTCTATAAAATAGTGAAATTAAGATGTCCACGCATCGTGCTAGCAACGGCTGAGAGCATTTGTGCATTCACTCGTAATCGTGTTTTTATGGACTTAGACTATACAATCTGAGATCTAATTGAATGTTAGGTACACTATAAAGGACTGTGAAAGCCGCATCGGAGGCAATGTCCAGCAGTGGACTTTTTAAAGTGAGTGCACAAAGAACACACCTGATAAATATGAATTAGAAATTGAATTCCAATGCGCCATCATTACATAATAATACTGATTCACAATTACAAGCTAAGTAAAATAATCTGTCATTATATAAATTTACAGGAGCTACAAGACATGCAGAATAGGCGGCACCAGGATAACTTCACACCGTCGCAGAAGAACATCCTTCCGCTCAATCGATATGACGAAGCGGACAAAGTGGCCGCTAGAGCGTTGTACGCTTTCAATGGACAAACCTCAAGAGAGCTGAGCTTTAGGAAAGGAGATTTGATCCACGTCAGGCGGCAGATAGATGCGAATTGGTACGAAGGTGAACTCCATGGAAGGATAGGACTGTTCCCGTATAATTATGTTGAAGTAAGCAACTGTTGTTTTATTGACTTTTATTTTATTTATTATATCATTCTGTGTATTTATTCCAAGGCACATTGTAAATATTGAGACACAATAGTTAGGTAACTATTAAGTAAGTTAGGTGCCATACTAGCGAAATATTCCTAAGTCTCATTTTAACAAAAAGTAAATTATAATAAAATAGAAAAACTTCAAAACAACGACACAAAGACAATGATCTTCTTTAAAAATTCCCTAATTTCATTAACACAGTTTCTATAATTATTAATTACACTAGTCACTAACACTCGACTTAAAACACAAAACGGGTATTTACTGTCAACATCTCATATACTTCTAGATACTAAAAGGCGAAGTGGCTCAGTCACCAAGAAAGCCAGTTGTGGTTGAAGGCCGAGCGAGAGCCAAGTTCGATTTCACAGCGCAGACCAACCTGGAACTGCCATTGAAGAAAGGAGAACTGGTCGTGCTGACCAGGCGCATAGACCAAAACTGGTGGGAAGGCCGGAACGGCACCAAAACCGGAATTTTCCCAGATAGCTACGTAACAGTGTTACAGGAACCTAGTCAAAATAAGCCTGGTAAGTCTATTTATAGTTATTAATTGAGATCGTCGTAAGTGTTCATTAATTAAATGAGACACTTATTATTTATTATGTTCTTGTATATATGTAGTTATGAGTGACCAGACATGTGTGTAAGCGGTAGGAGGCGACCACCACAACAAAATTTGGCTTTCACTTTTTAGACATAATTAACAATGATGATTTTTTTTTACCTAAGTACAAACAGCAACATACTTAACTGCCCATTAAAGACGGAACTGAGAGACAATATTACTGTTCGAAAGGGATAGAGATATGATGTCTGTCAATTTCGATGTAGTCTGCAATATGTCAGGAAAAAAAATGTATCATTAAGTGTGTTGCTGTTTGTACATACAATGCAATTTTTTTAAATATTTTTCCAGTATGTTAGACTCGATCCTGAATCACCCCGTATAATTTGCTTGGTAATTTTTTACCACTCGGTAGATGCCGGAAAGGCTTTGGATTCGTCACCACACAAACTACATATATTCCCGTGTGCGCTGCTATTGGTAGGTTCACTGGAAATAGATTTATCTAGTCGTTTAGACGCTCTATAGAAAATAGATGCTTTAATCTACACATTAAGCATTTCGATATGAAATGATTTTAATCGAACAGTGTAAATGTCTAAAAATGCTTATTGTTAGGTATATCACTATAGGTAGAATAAAAGGTGAGAGCTACCTCTGGATTGGTTGTAGTCGTGACTGTGAAATAGTTTCTTTCGACAAGACACGATTTTCATACAAAGCAATTCTCTTAAAATGATCCATTTTTCGAGAGTCCGGCCAGGCTAGGTTTGCCGCTGCGCGCTGTCTAAATTGGCAAATCTATAAAACTATATTTAACCGCCTCCGTAGCTCAATGTGAACAACATTTGGTTTACGAATTGGAGGTCTTAGGATCGATCCCCGGCGGAGTACATATTTAGTGCTCGGTTTGGCTGGTGGTAGGGCGTTTTAAATGTCCGACTGGCTAGCTACCACCATCTTATCTAAGTCTACCGCCAAACAGCAATGTTAATAACATTGTTGTGTGCGGTTGTCAGAGATAAGATAGCCCCAAATAAAATGTGGTTTCCGGGTCAGTACGTTTCCACCTTCGGCCTCATCTTCACGTTATGTATAAAAGGAAAAAAAAGGACAGCTGGGTATTGATTCTATATTGGATTTGTTTACCGACATTTTTAAAGGAAATATCAGCCAGACTCTATTTGTTTGTTGGATATTTATCGGTAAACGGTTTTGTCTGTCCATAGTTCACCAATCTTTACAGGTCTTTGCCCAGACTTTCAGATTTGCCCTGATTGCCTATAAAACCTGAGGCTGAATATTTAACTTATATACTTTTTTACTTAATTCTAACATTTTTATTTTGACATTTAATAATATGCAAATAATTAATCATTAGATGGTAGATATTAGGCAAATTACAACATTATGAATTCCAAACAAAACTAGACAGATATGTATTAGGTAAGTAGGTCAATAACTATTCAATAAATTTATTTATAGTTTGTGACATAACAAACCCGAAACCTTACGTATATATAACAGATCTTTCATATTATATATTAAGCAAGTACCTACTTGACCAAAATGGATTTTTTTTATGCACAACGGTTTTGTACTTGACCTCAATGTGTTAAATGAAGATGAGGTCGAAGGTGGAAGCGTACTGACCCGGAAACCCCAACACATTTGGGGGACTGGCTATCTTATCTTTGACAAGCGGAACACAACAATGCTATTAACATTGTTGCTTGGCGGCAGATTTAGATGTCGTACCACCAACCAAGCCGAGTACGCGACCTCCTAATCGTTAACCCAACGTTGTTTACATTTGTTTGTTGTTTGTTTGTTGAAAATACAGTTCAGCTGGTAATTTGATTTAAAGGCTTAGGATAAAAGTTGTTTGCCTTCTTGAATACCTACAAAGCTTTATAAGTTTGGGGCTTGTTTTGATACAATCTATATAATTTTCATTTCGAATGGTCATTGTAAACCTACTTAGTACCTATCTTTATCTGTTATTTGGCTGACGATTGTTTTGTACCTACCAATGTTATTGAAATACAAGTAAGTCTTCGAAAACCTTTCACTGCAGTGCTCGCTTTAAAACCAGTGTTGGCAGTGCAATAAAAATCCTTAATATAAGGGTAGGTTCTGTGAAAGATCTAACAATGTTACTAAAATCCAAATACCGTTTCAGAGCCCCAACCTATCCTAAGCACGGACAAGCCGGTAGCGTCACCGGCCGCCCACGGCCTGCTGAACGGCACCGCCAAGCGCAGCATGGGCCCGCACAGCTACATGCCGCAGCCGAATAGCCCGGCGCTAGCTAACGCTCCCCCAGCTACACAGCCTCTACCTGGTTAGTCACATCACAGCGTATCAATTACTTTATTTTTTTTTTAAATATTACAGACGGGAAGACATCTTCTTTCTTCCTACTATTGGCCATTGTCAGTTAATCATAACTTCAGTTAGAAATTATTCACTCAGTAAATTACGCTTTATTGTTTATACAAGGAACTTAGTATGTATGTGTACATACATACATAGAGTCACGACCTTTATCCCAAGTGGGGTGGTCAAAGATGTCCCAAATATAAGCGTTTGGGCGTCCCAAATATCAAAATGCTTGTAACAACATCAACGGTTCACTTTTTTAAATATACAGAAATACACAAATGACAGGAATTAGCCCATCGCCGTTAAAACGTGCAATTTTAGATGTTTTTGGTGGACGGTCCCATAGTCACCTTTTACGATACCCACGGAAAGAGACAGGTTGGTCCTATTCTTTTTACGTGCCGAAACTACACGGCACTGCCGAAACCACAATTTATACTTTCATTAAGCTTCTGTAAGGCGACATTGCCTTTTGGCAAATTTTGGCGGTTACTTGTACAACAAAGCTCACTCATAGAGTAATATTTACGTCCTATAATGATCCTTAGCCAAATTATGAAATGGTCAGTCATTCATTCATTCACATGATTACTCGAGTAAACAGAAAGAACATCACCAAAACCTCGCCCACTGTCTGTATTCTATTTATAAACACGTGGATCAACTTTATTTCAGGTTACGTAGCGAAGCCTGCGCAGGCGACGCTGACGCCGTCGGAGCGCGGCTACGGCCCGCCGACCGGCGCCGGCGTCGATCTCAACAACACCGAGCCGCTGTACGTCGACACCAACGCCGAAGCCATACCGTTAGTAATACTGAAGTATGCTTACAACATAATTATGAAACATTTAATGTAACATCTAATTTGGGTGGTCCGCGTTCCACCCCAGACAGGCAATGTACCAATGAGTTTTTAAATTAAATTAAATTTAATTTAATTTAACTTCTTATATTCGTTTGTCAGACTGATCTTAAACGATGAAGGAAAACATCGTGAGGAAAGCAGCATGACTTAGAAATAAAAATTAGATCGCATGTGAAGACCCCAATCCGCATTGGGCCAGCGTGGTGGACTATGGTCCATACTTCATCAAAGGGAAGCCCTATATCCCTGCAGTGGGATGTTTACGGGCTGAGATGATGAAGTAACATGTAATTTGGGTGGTCCGAGTTCGATCCCCAGGCAGGCCATGTACCAATGAGTTTTTAAGTTTAATTTAATTACTTGTGTGCATTTGTCCGACTGGTATTAAACGATGAAGGACAACATCATGAGGAAACCTGCATGCCTGAGAAATAAAAATTCGAAGGCATATGAAGTCCCCAACCCGCACTGCGCTAGCTATGACTCAATATGAGGTAAGGTCTATATCCGTGCAGTGGAATGTTTACGGACTGATGACGATGCTGTAATATTTGTTAGAATGCTCTCCCTTCCAAAGCTATACATGTGTACATTGCGACGACCTGTTTTTGTTTTAATGACCTTGACCACTACGTACAAGTCGCGGGTTCGAATCCCGCTAAGAGCATATGTTTGTATGATGAATACGAACATGTGTACCCGAGTTATTGGTGTTTACATGTATAATATGTATCCATTACCAAAAAAAATGTATTCGTGTAGTATATCAACCATGGTATCCATAATACAAGTCCAGTTGTTTAATGTGAATCTAGATGGCGCTGTGTGTATGTCTAAGGATATTTATTTATTATTGAATAGAAAGAAATGCATGTGAAAGACCGTTCACCAAATTGTCAGACACGATGTTATTTGTTCAATCACATCAACAACATCATAAAAGTCCACAGTGCGAATTACATTGAACATAGCAGGAATTTTTCCCTAAACGCCATGACAAACGATCGCCATTCACAGATTTTTCGTACTCCACGCCAATGACTCTGCTGCCCCCGAATAATCTATACAGAGTACCCTATTCAATTCACCATGGATGTCCAAGTCGCTTTTTATGACGGTGATCTTTCTATTATTTACCGTTTTTAATTTATATATTCGTTAGGTACCGTGCGATGTATAAGTACCGGCCGCAGAATCCTGACGAGTTGGAGCTGAACGAAGGTGACACGGTCTACGTATTAGAGCAGTGCGACGACGGGTGGTACGTCGGCTCCAGCCAACGCACTGGACGCTTTGGCACCTTCCCAGGTAACAGCACTGCATTTTATAGAAGGCTTGTTCATTACCTAAATTAGATAAGCAATAAGTTTTTGTGTATAGGTTTTTAGAATTATGCTCTTACTCGTAATACTGTATAAACAAAATAAACAAATAGTCCATCGTGAGAGTAGGTAGCTCATATACTATCCTGCAAGCCGTACATTATCAGTACTTTTGCATTTACAATTTTCAATTACAGTTTTCAATTTTTCAGTCTATTATTTTTGACGACCTGTTTGGTGTAGTGTTTATTAACTCTGACCACCTTACCAAAAGGTTGCGGGTTCGAATCCCGCTAGGGGCATATGTTTGTGTAATGAATACGGACATGTGTACCCGAGTTATCGAGTTTTCATTTATAATAAGTATTTATTTATATATTTAGTATTTTTTCCACAGTTGCTTACTGTGGAACTTTGTAGATTGCGCTGTGTGTATATCTAAGGATATTTATTTATTTTTTTCTTTGTCGAATCATAAATTGTAAAAATACTAATTTAAAAGAGCAACACCTGATTTACTCGCTCGTTCTTTTCTCGGGATTTGGCCTTGATAATGAACGGTAATTGTATATCATGTCACTTTCAGATGACATCCAGGGTGAAATTTAATTCGTGTAATTCCTGTTTACTGCCGATTCCACTCCTGATTACGAACAACTTTCTACTAGGAACCACAGTCGAATTCAATCAAAAAATTTTCGATTACCCATTCAAAGTGAACCATTCTGAAACCACCTCTAATACGGAACTCTAACAATTTTCCACTGAATTCGGCTATCGTTCCTAGTGGAAAGTTGTTCGTAATCAGGAGTGGAGACACCAGCCGGAAATTGTTGTTATATAATCGAAAATTTTTTGATCGAATTCGGCTATGGTTCCTAGTGGAAAGGTGTTCGTAATCAGGAGGGGAGACACCTGCTGGAAATTGTTGTTATATAATCGAAAATTTTTTGATCGAATTCGACTATGGTTCCTTGTAGAAAGTTGTTAGTAATCAAGAGTGGCGTCACCAGTTAATGGGAATTGCACGAATTCAAATTCACCCTGTGAAAAAAAATTTAACTACCTATGCCAATACCTTCCATTTCACTTACCTAATATGCCCTATATTTTTCCTTACGATAAAAAACCTCATTCGGTATATTTCATTTGAATGAAATAAACTTGTTTCAGGTAATTACGTGGAGCGCATCTGATAGCGCGAGACTTCGCTGCTGCGTCGCCTGCGCCGCGCCACGCTGTGCGCGCGCCGCCGCCGCCGCTGACGCGGACCCGGACCCCCCACCACACCCGCCGGCCCCCACCACGGGCGACCCCACCCGACGACGTCACCGGCTGCTGCGACGCTGTGACTATAACCATCAGTTTGTGACGCGGTCGGATTGGATGTTTACAGACGTTTTTAGCCATCGGTATTGGCTGCGGAAGACGCACAGCCGAAGAGTGTTCGAGCCTCAGAAATACGATCTTGAAGGCCTAATTTCGAATAATACTAGTTTATTAGAGAACTTGTACCGTCTTTTGATATCGGATTGATAATGGATCATGATTGAAATGGAATTGTTTACTTGGATGATATAATTATTGGTGATGACGAAAAGACGCAAAGTGAACAGCTAATGTTAATTAATTACGAAGGCCGAATATGTGTGACGTGTAAGTAAAAATTATACCAAAATATACCATGACTATTTTATAACATTTTGTAAAAAAATCTTATTCGGCAGTTGACTTTATTGGATATGGCCTAATTAAAATACACCAGTGAAATGGGTTATATTCCATTTTCGCATACTTTGTCAGATATCAAAGTGCTATTTGTATCAACTTAACTTAACATTTTAACTGACGTCATGTCATGCATGACACTAACTATAGTGAATAGTCTGACCATCTGTATACCCACAGCAATGCTATCATAGACGTCGAAGTATTAACAAAAATCCATTAATTTATCCAAAGTTGTTTTATGCGTCCCAAAGAGTATGTTTATTGGATTATTATGTTGTTGTATAATTGTATAAAAAATAATAAAAATACTTATATACCTGTAAAATTGTTTAGTATAGTTATTTATTTAAATGTAGAGTGAGTATTTGAGCTCTTCTTTTAAAAGTAACATTTTAAAAGAAAGAAGCCGAGCACGTGGATACTAATTATTTATACTAACATTTCTTCTCATTGGAGGTACATATCGGCAAAAGTTAAACTTTGAGACTTACCTGTAGATATCCAAACAATATCAAAGTTTAGACATTTTGTGAATTGGCTAGGTCTTATTCATTGACATTAAACCTGTATACTGGAAAATTATTACCAAATGTTAGTTACCGGATGAATTAACTGCAGTCATATATACATTATTATACTCATATAACTATGCAATGGTTAGTGTAAATAGGGCGAGTATTTTGGCAACGGTTGACAATACATTTTGCATGCTTAATTTTAAATTAGGTGTATTGATATTAATTAATACGAGTGCTATTAGTCTGATGTGGAAGTTAAGTACATAAAATCAAGGGAGGATTGATTTTAATAATAACCAATATCGTTATTAAATGGTTTGAAAATATCTAGTCATGAATCAAATTTTGTAAGGTACATATATTTTTTACATTGTTGTCTAAAATAACGGATTCTGTCATTACAATATATTCTAGCATTGTATTCAATGTTTTATAATTTCTACAAATATAATAATACAAATAAGTATAAGTCCCGATGTGTCCGATGTTTTATAATGTAAGTGTTTATATACTTATTCATTAGTTGTACCAAAGTGAAGCGTCCCTCGCCCTATGTAAATGCTTGATTTGTGTAGTGCTTTCATTAATTTAACCTACCTATATTGTTGTATTTACTTTTGTTAATTTATTTTTAAAGCACAAATGTTTTATTTTGTTGTTGACACCTCAACGTACGATATAACATTAACCTGCTATTGTTCAAAATCATCACACCTAATAAAAATAATCTTTCTATATGACTGCGTTTTATTTTTAGTGCGAATCTGTCGCGTAAATGTTATGTAATTGTTTTTACTAGGAAACTACCTTTTGAACTATAGAGCTGAATTAAATATAAATGAAAGCAGTAAAAAATTCGTAAAGGCGGTGTCTGATAAGCTAATTGTGGCATCAGGTGATATAAGGGCGGGCTCTTTTTTCGCTCAAAGATTAAGCCTAGTAATTCAGCGGGGCAATGCAGCCAGTGTGTTGGGGACAATGGCGGGAGAGCTAGACGCTATACATTTTTTGTAAGCAGTAAAGTATTATAGTTAGAAAATAAAACATACTTGTGTAGGGGGTGAGAATTTTATTTTGTGTTGGTTGTCGTCGGATATTTAGGTTATCGCCCACGTCCGCCAAACGCAAAAATTTATATTTATGATTACAATATTAAAACACACACAGTCTACAAAAAGTATTTCATAAAATCGGTGATAAAAGTATCTGCGAAAAAATGGCCCCGATTGTCGAACCTATAAAAAGTCTCAGGAGGGCGCAGCCTGCAATTGTTTTTCGATTATTGGTGTGGTTATTTGACCCAATACACGTATTCACTGTAGCGCTTACACACACGTAGACAAATTGGGTTCACGAATGTTGACTTGTCCTCGGCCTATTTCTATGCATGGACTTATTATTTCTATGGTGTCTAACATAATTTTGTGGAGGGCCACGAATAGTAATAACGACATGGCTGGTTTTATAGAAAATATATTTTCACATAGCAACACTTTAGGTTGCTAAGCAACGGCGCTAAAAATTCAAAACAATAAAAGTGAATCACACGAAGACAAGCGTGATCGATCAATCAAACTTGTATAGGTTCAACGTCATTAATTGTTTTACAAATTTTATTTAAAACAACCAACTAGTTTGAAACAGTCAATGTGATTGAATCTCAATTAAGTATAACTCAGTCGGTGAATTTAATTTGAAAGCAAAGAGCGCAAAAGTAATTAGTTTTTGTAATCCTCCTTATTGTTTATTCATAGTTTCAAACTAAAATAAATTGATTATTCGTTAAGCAGCTGACAAAATGGTAGACGCGGACTGGAGGGAAATATTGAGTTTCTCTCAACGAGATCTCAAGCAAACAGATAAAGAGAAATTATGTGAAAGTTTATCGTGGATGGAAGCAGATGACATAGAACTCAATTTTACCGATCTCAAAACGTTATTTAGACTCGCACAAGATATTTTAAAATACAAAAGTGAACAAGTAAGTATACCTAGTACAAAGTCTATTACAATCTATAAGCCTTAAAGTGTGTATGGCCTACATTGCAAATAGTTCAATGTTCTGAAAGATCCACTAGCTTTGTTTTATGGTCTCTACAGCACTGAGTATAAATCTAGATCTGCATTACCTTTCAAAGTTGAATGCACATCCTCTACGGCGTATAACTGCTGTCTATGGTATGTAGGTCAGTTATTAAATATTATTATTAATTCGGAAAAAAACTCATTCGCTGGTAAGTTGACCTCCCTTTAAAACTTTAATGTATTCTCCCAGGTTAATAACTTGCTGGGACAATTAGAGACCTCACAAAGGAAATCCGGAAAATCAAAGGTCAAGACTACTTACGTTGGTAAGTACTTAGGTACCTATCTAATCTACATACTTAATCAAAGTAATTAGAAATATATAGGGTAGAAAGAACCAACGTGACGTGGAGTGATAGTACACGAACTATTGAAGCTAGCAAATTGAACTTTAATTTCCTTTAAGTTTCCTTTTTGGTTGGTGGTAGGGCATTGTAATTGCATGGCTTGACTATCTTATCTAAGTCTGCCGCCAAACAGCAGTGTTAATAGCATTGTTGTGTTCCGGTTTTCAGACATAAGGTAGCCAGCCCCCCAAATAAGATAGGGTGTCCGGGTCAGTACGCTTCCACCTTCGGCCACATGTACACTTACTATCAGGTGTGATTGAGGTCAAGTGCTAACCAGTGAGCATAAAATAAGTTACGTAAACCTACATTCTTAATTTTTGGGGACCGTACCTCTAAACGTGACAAAAGAATCCAAAAACCGTTTTTTCTCAGAAACGACTGTAGGTATCAAATTGAATTTAATATCTAATAGGTACAAAGGTCTGCGGCCTCATAGTGTAAAAAATACAAATTTCTAGTGTGGCTTAATTGGAACACTTACTTTTTTATTGTCCTAATCCTCATTGGCATACAAACTCTCTCTCTCTTCTATTTAAGAGCTATGCTCTTGTCGGTGGAGTCCTTTCCACACATCTCTAATGTAGATTGATTTACTTTTAACATTGATGCCGAATGCGAAAGATATTTTTTCATATACTATAATAATTACGACAGTGAACATAGAAAATAACTGATTAAGTGATATGAGCGGTTTCAGTACAATTATTTTTTACTATGCAGTGGCTGAAATGGGTTGTTTTTTTAGCGTGTTTGCCAACCCCCCTAATGTTGTGTAATGGCGGCTCTTCTAGTTCCTACAGTTTCTAGATGGGCAGTTGGGGTACCTATGACCATGACCAGATGATCTTAGAATTGACATATTTAAGTATTGGTAATCACACCACTACACTGATCTTAGAATTGTCATATTTAAGTATTGGTAATCACACCACTACACTTTTTCCATACAGACCCAAACTGCATTTCCACGTAGTTTCCCTGTGCAAAAACTACACAATCGTCTAAATATTGTAATGATATTCTGCTGTTTACCGTGATTACAAAAAATTATTGAACTGATTGCGCTGAAATTGCAATGGGACGTCACTGAATCAGCCACTGCGAAAAATTATTTTAATAAAACGTTCGTATTTCTCAATCTGCTATTTTCTATATTCTCCGTCGTAATTATTATTATTTCTACTGTATGAAAAAATAGCTTTCAAAGTCGACGCCAATATGACAGGGATTATAATGTAGATTGATATAGTTTCAGCAGTAGCACCGACTTCGAAATAAATTTTTTCATAGGGGTGGTATAAATAATAATAATAATGATTACGACAGTAAACAAAGAAAAAAACTGATTGAGATTTCAATAAAATTATTTTTTACTTTGAGTGGCTCAGTGTAGTCGATTGTTTCCTTTTTGCTAAAATGTTCATATAGGTATATAACATAAAATATTAGTGATTTAATGCAACGCAATAAAAATATATTTAGGTACAAAAATAAAATGTATAAACATGCGGCATTTCAAAGCGTATTTTAATAAAAAGGTCCCACTCAACAACAGATCATCAAAACATGTACTTCCTGGTACTATCTTGAAATTTGGCACGAAAGGAGGTCTTGTAGCACAAGTGAAGAAATAAATTCAAAAGTCGTTAATTTCAAAATCCATGTGGATTTGTTACCAGGAACATTATTTGCGGTTAATATAAGTAATTAAATCGTCTAACTCACTCAGCTCAAAAACACTACCAAATTTTTTTACTTTAGAATCGCCAACCAAGAGCACAGATAGTGTTCTAGAAACTATCGCGCATCAAGAAGAAGTAATTAAAACAAACAAAGATATATTGGAACAACTCTATACGGATATTGGTGAACTAGAAAGACGAAAAAATAGATTAGAAGAGGACACTCAAGACAAGGATAGTGAATCGAGTCGCGATGCGTTGTCAGAAATGGATGCAGTGGCACAGCTTGAGAAAGAAGTAACTCTGAAAAATAGACACATTAGAAAACTGCTTTCTGATGTCAAAGTAAGGATTATCATTGCAAATTTATAAGTAATAACAAACTCCTGTAGTGACTTTCAATTTTTAATGTTAACTTCTTTCCTTAAACTAGTTGGAAGCAACTCGATGTACTTAGTTAACATTGCGAATATTTCAAATAACATGAATCTATTTTTGCATTTTATTTGATTTCCAGATATTTGAGGAGGAAAATACTAAGTTAAAAGAAGCGGTATCTATACTCAAGGAAAAACTTACTGAAGCAACTTTATTGATAGAAAACCTAACTGAACAGCTATTTAATATTAACAATGCAAACAATAAACTGAAAGGTACATACCGACAGACATCATAAATAAGTATGCACTTACCTAGATTGTGACACATAAATTATTTGGTAAATGATTTATTTTCCCAGATTTAATAGGAAAATCGGAGAAAGCTAAGGCAGAATTTTCTGCAGAAATTGAGTTGTTGCGAAAAGAACTATTCGAAAAAGATTCTAGTCGAGAAAATATTTATGAAGAAATTAAATCAAAGGTTCAACATTGGAAGGTGGGTTCTATACAAATGTACATATTACATCTTCAGGGGTTCTATTTTTAAATACTTTTTAGTATTACAATTATTTGTATTTCGATATCTTAGAGATAATTGAAATTAAAAAAATACAGTCCGGATATTTTAGAGCTGTTCATGTCCATAGATTATTTGTTTATAGGTATAGACTTATTCTCTAAAAATACTCTGGTTCTGGTTGTGTGTGTGTGTGTGTGTGTGTGTGTGTGTATGTGTGTACAGGCCTTACCCGGACCTATCTCAGTAGTCCGATTTGTGTGCGGTTTTTTTTAATTATAGACTAAACGAGGATACAGCTATATAGCCGCATTTGATAAAAATCCGTTAAACTGTTTCGAAGACGTTCAGCTTTTAACATCAATTTTAAGTGCCTTTCAAGTGTTTCTTATTATAATTTTATGTTTAGGATTAAACCTGGAGATAGGTTCTCTAGCCATGTTTGATGGTAAGCCGTTTTAAAGATATTAAACTTGAAACATTGTTTAGTCTATCTAGATGATATCATTTGTTTTCTCGGAGGTTTCCTAAATTTTCAATTTATAGTTATGTAATAGCAAAATACTGTAGAACTGAGGCTTTTATACAACATCAATATTTATTTAACACTTTATTGCATACACAGAAAACAATTACAGTGATACTTAAGAGTAAGATATACAAAAGGCGAGCTTATCCCTAAAAGAGATATCTTCCAGCAAACCCAACATAGGATATAACAATAGTGAAGGGGAAACATAGAGTGCACACAAGTAAGATGAAAATAAGAAAATAAATATTAAGTACATAATAATAAGTACATAAATAAGCCTACGAATATATAAATGAATAAATACACAAACATATAAATTATATATAAATGAATATATTAATACATATATTAATAAATATATAAATAAATAAATAATGGTTATTGACAGGACCCAAGATAATGCTCTTTCACACGGACTTTAAATAAAAGCCTATTAATCAATATGTGGCTCCCATGGCAGGCGCATACAAAAATAGTGTCAATCTCCAACTCTTCGTTTTATAGAGCCTATGTTTACGTCCGTTAAAAGTTTTCTGCGTTTTGTTTTTTACCTGACTGCCCCAGGGAAGAGAGTAATGATTTTCGGATGAATGTATGTATGTATATTTCTATGTTACCTCCTGCAATCTAAACGGCTAGACCGCTCTTGATCCTTAAATGTAATGGTAAAAATTTCAACGTGGCGCCAGTAAAATATAAAATATGCTGCCGGATTTTTTTTTAATACTTATTGTTATTCCCATCAAGGAGTAGATTATCTTGATACGAACCATTCGACCAACTTACAATTGCGCGCGTTATTGAGAGCCTTAGTTGAGAGCACTATTCAAATTACTAAAAGGTGTCTGTTGTCTGTGAAATTCAAATCGACATGTCAACTTTGAATAGCAAAGAAATCTCGTCTCATGGATGCTGAATAAACAATTAAGTAGATCGTTAAAATACCAAAATAGGAATGACTCGTGAATAAAATCGTGTAGGTTCACAACCATTAGATCGGAGTATGTGGATTAATTTTCATTACAAATTAAATTCGACCGTATTTCTCGTGTGATAACTATCAAAGTTAATCAAAAGTTTTATGCAACTTACTTACATGCTTTTCAAAGTGAGGAAAAAAGTAAAAATTTAGCGTTGTACTACCCAATGAATGCTCCTTTTCCCCTTATTTTCTAATTTCAAAAGAACGTAAGACGCGTAAATATTTTGCTACATAATAAATACGGCTGAATTTAGTTTGTAAGGAAAATCGATCTACCTACTGCGGTTTTTTAACATAAGTTACCTACAATTTTTTTTACCTATAACTTTAACCATAAGTTTTTAACATAAATAAGTTATAACCTTAGTATCACATATTTATGGATTTTTCAGAATTTGGCGCGTGCTAAAAAAGCTGAAATAGACACCTTGTCTAATGAAAATGCTAGATTAAAGGCAAATCTAGTTCACGCATCTCATTCTTCTTCACCTCCCAAAGTAAGCAAAAATTTATTCGATATTATACGACGTAATTGTAAACAAAAATAATTATTTAAATAATTTCTAGGTAAAAACGAGCAATGTACAAGAGTTAAAAATTATAGAATTACAAGAAAAACTATCAGAGGCCTCAACTGAAATAATACAATCGGCTAATCTAATAGAACAGTTGAAATCTGAAATGAAACAATTACGTAATAATATAGAAGAGGGGCCTGATTGTTCCGTCTCTGATGTTAAAAATGAAAGCGATGATGGTAAAGAACGACTTATTATCAATAAATTGAAAAAGAAAAATAAAAATTTAACTGTTTCCCTTCAAGGTGCTGAAGAAATGATAGCTGCTAGAGAAAAAGAGGTTACTACTCAAAATAACTACTTTTTTATTTAATAATTATTAAATTTACTTTATTACTTTCTAATTCATAGTTAACAGAAATAACTTCTCAACTGCAATTACTGAAATCAGATGAGGGTATTGGTGTTTTACTTAATGGATTAAAGAATAAAAAACGGCAACTAAAACTGAAAGATGAAGGTATAAAGTCATTAGTACATGAAGTTAATACTTTAAGCGAAGCAATCAACGAATTGGAACTTGAAAACGAAACAATGAAGTAGGCATCTTGATTATTATTTTCATTAACAGACGAATACTTACTTCAATTTTTATTCGAATGAATAATTGCGATTTCTAATAAGATTTGGATATTTTAGGTTGAAACTTAATATGCCCTTAAATGAGAAAGTTTCTTCTAATGGAATTTTAAAGAAATACCGTGATGTTGAGCAGAGTTATTTCAAAATATCAAAAGAATACAAAAAGTCTGAGGATAAACTAGTCGCAGCAGAATTAGACATTCGTAATCTCAGATTGAAAGTATCTAATTTAACCAAACTGCTGCTTGAAATGGGTTGCAATACGGAAAAGATTAAAAAAGTTTGTCAAACGGACAGTAATGACGATGAAATGCCTACAGATGGTGGTGGGGAGGCTTCAACGTGAGATGAGTTATTTAATTTTGGAGAGCATATTATATACATCTCTGCGGTATCTAATATTTCTATCATTATTTTTTAGATTTCTGAAACAAGGAACTCGTCATATAACTGGATTAAATATAAAATGGGAGGAGGAAATGAAACAATTAACTGAAGAAAACGAAGGACTTCGCAAAGGACTGCAAGAGATCTTAGATTTCTTGAAAGATAATAGTGAGTAAGTGGATACCTATAATAAATTTTATTAACTTAAAGGTCTATTCAACCACCTTACTTTTAAGGTACATCATCAACAGGCGTGTTAGCACTACAATGTCCAAGTTTAGAGGCAATATTAAATTCTATGGAGGCGAGACATGCGGCTGGATGGTTTGCTCCACATATGGCCGCTGTAATGGCTCTAAAATCAGCATTAGGTGGCAAAGATGCTCTCCTCATTGCATTACACGATGCCAGGTAAGTATAGTAATAAGTGTGATAAATCTTTTAATTCTGGTTTTTATACCATACTAATTCCATGATTTACTAGAAAAGAAACGTACAACGTAATGACCCAACTGATGAAAGAATCACAAAAGTCCTCAGAACTTGAACAGAAATTACACGAGTTAGAATCTAGAAACGAGTCTGAAATAAAAGATGATGAAAAGGTAGTAAGTATGGCACAAGTAAGTGTAGGAGAATTTGGAACGTGGATGTCTGAGAAAGAGCAAGTAAATATTGATATCTATGACAAGGGCCAGATCGAAAGTATTGTTATTAAAGGAAAAGTTATTTATGAGGAGCAATTGAGAAATGGATTACTGTATTTCCATAATAAATTTAAAACACTATTTAATAAGATGACGACAATTGCAATACAAGCAACTGATGACAAAAACCAGTGGTCCATACAAGAAGAACAATACAAAGCACTAATTGAAAATCTGAAAGCACAATTATCTCAAGTTGATGAAGAGGACGGAAGCGAAATATCTCCTGGATTAATAAATATTCCTAGTATTAGTTTCTTACAAAGAAAATGTTTGTATTTAGAAGACTCTTATAAATACATCAGAACTTTAAATGAAAATATTAAAAATGAATATTTAGAAAGCCAAAGAGAAGCAATGATAACAACCTCAGATTATGAAGTCCAAATTCAGAAATTAATATTAACTATTGCTAACTTAACAGATAAGTTACGAAATTCTATTTCAATTGACTTATTTTGGAAGCAGAATGAAGCTTTTAATGACTTTATTACAAAATATCGTAAAGTTATTGATAATGAAATGAAAAAATTGAACCATACAAGCGAACTCTTCACGCGTTTGGAAAATAATAAAATAGAAATTATTAGCACTTTTCGAAAAGAATTGCAAGATAAATGTATGTATAATTTACTTAGTGTGTCATAATATACATAGATCGGATTAGGTAAATCGATTTTCGTTACAAGCTAAAGTCAACTGTATTCATTATTATTGTAAATTATTTTGCGCAATAAGGAGTATTTGTATTGTATTAAATAAAGATAAGAGTTTAACAGAGTCTTTATGTGACTTACGTTCTTTTTAATTTGAGACAAATAAGGAAAAATGCAGCAATGACGTCGGGTTGGGTAGTCCAATGCAAAATGTTTACTATTTCCTTCAGTTTGAGAAGGGCATAGGTACTGCACACAACATTTTTGATGAACCTTGATAATCATAATCATAATCATAATTCATTTATTTGCCTAATCATAGGTACAGAGAAAAGATGTAAACTATTGTAAACAATGAACAGCCATTATTTTAGATTAAATTAAATAATGAAATTAAAAACAAATTAAATATAAAAGTCAAAAGTAACAAAAAAAATTCAAAAATTCAAAAATTAAAAAATCATACATTTGATAGTTATATTATACTTACGTGGTGTACGCGTGGCCGCATTCTATTCTTTTAGAATTGGTTTTTTTACCGTCGACTCGCTAAGAAAAAGAAGGTAGAATTTAGATTGTAAAGAAACTCGATGTACCTGCGTCATATAATATGTCTGAGCAATATGTAATGTCAAGAGCAAAAATAGCGCCATACATTAAATCAATAGGTAGCTTGTATTTCTCGTTTTACAAAGTAGTTCATAATAACAGACTCAGAGTTACTTTAACAATTGGTTTTAATACAGTGTTCAATTTTCTTTTATAATATCTCCTACAATTACAATTTACGAGCAACTACATGCTCCATAACATGAACGATTATTGCCAGAAAGTCGATGAAACATAATAAGTAACTTCGTAGCCTAAATATTCCTACGGACTTTCTGAGTTTCAGTGCAACATTTGTTTTATCGCCACTACCATGCATGACCACGACTTTAGTGGAAATTTCCCGTACACGGCAATTCATGGGGTTACACCTAGAAAGGTGAAATAAGTGAAAACTTCATTTAAATCGGTACAAAACTTTGAACTATTAACTGATTTGTGAAACCAGAAATACAGGCAATTATAAGGTGATACGTTGGGTGACCGTTTCCTTCGCTCTTAAATGTATTTAATATGCATCCCCATGATGAATTGCACTGATTTATAGGTAGAGTCAATGATAAAGTAGGTCAATCAGTTTTGTCCAAAATTGAACAAACGATTTTATCTAGACAACTGGAGCAAATTTGTGATGAACTAGAAAATAAAAATAAGCAAATAAAGGACCTTGAAACAAATATTTCAGTACTGCAAGGGTCACAATCTAAAATAATGTAAGTTTAATGCATATTTTGAACACGACAGCCGCTGATTACAGAATTATCTATTTGTAATTGTTACTGTAGGTAATAATAATTATCATAATATTTACAGAGACGAAACAATATCTTCAACGACAAAAGAAGATATCGATTTGATGAAAGACCAATTAGAAAAATTGGTAGTAGATAATAAAATACTCAAGGAAAAATGTCAACATACCGAGTCTCAACTAGCAATAGCCCTTTTACAGGTAACGCATTACGCTAGTAATACTTAGGTAGATGTGATAGTATGTCAAGTCAATCGACTTAAGTCCATTTGACCTTTAGTTCTTCATTTGGGTTCATCGCTGTTGCTGTCGATTGTATTCAACTAAGAGTAATATATCAATGTGACCACTTTTGTTTATTTGATTTAGTTACAAGATAGACAGCAACGACAAATGAGCAATGATTTGGAGATCAATATGTTGAGACACCAAATTCTTGACTTGCAATCTACAGGTGACAATAAAGTTATCATTGCAAGGTAAGGGCAATCACGCGTTTAATTCTTTAAGATAAGCGTTTTCTTGAATATATACTAATATTTACTTATTTGGTTCAGACTTAGTGGAGAAGTGTTAGTAGCACATTTGCAAGCGTCGGAATGCCACAAAAAGATGGAAAAACTAAACTCGGCACTGATGAAAGAAAAGCAAATGAGAATAGATCTTGAGGAGATGCTGACGACTCGGCAAAAAATATTTGATGTTTATTCATTTAGATATGAATGTAAATTTAGGTAGTAAATTGTTATTTCACTTTATGTACCTAAAATATTACAAGTTTCACATTATAATGTTAATAAAAAAAATTATTTTTTAGGTATATGTTTGAAGTAATGCAAGTGCTTAGACAGCAATATCAAGGCAGTTTACCCATACTTTCCGTTGAACATTATTTATATAATGTTGAAGAACTTTCTCGCAAAATATACGAGGTCAATGAAAAACTTGACGAAATTGAAGAAATTCGTTCTAATTTAGTGACTAAGCATAGTGTATTTAATCAAATTTTAGATGTCTCTAAAAATAAATGTTTAGCCGAAGAAGATAGTTGCTCACATAAATTAGAAAATATTGTGATGGTAAGAATATAAAAAACCGGTTTTGTATTTGAATATTATTATATATACTGTAAAAACGATAAAATTGTTTCAGCAAGGAATTCATTCCCGCGAACTAGACCATTGTAAAAATAAGCTGCTAACGGTAGAACAATCACGCCTAGCAATTTTAAGCCGTTGCAACAACTTAGAAAAAACTTTATTGCAAGTTAACCAAGGATTTGAAAAACCTAATTTAAAGGACTTATTAGAAAGAAAGAATTCTATTGTAGAAGGTAACTTACCTAATTTAAAATTGGAAGATATCGTGTCTGAAGATGAATCAAGTTCTAAGAGTAAGTACTTGCAATAAGTTATTTTTTAACCCATGTACCGATATGCTAACAATATTTGTTCATTACCTATCATGGTCTCCGCATAAAGACCCCACTACAGAACACAAACCTTGTTTGCCTTGCAACAAGAGAGCATGTCGTAGTCTATCGGGGAGTGGATACCACTGAGTCCGACCTGGCGGATATTTTCACATACCCCGTTTTTCTTCACTGACAATCCAAAAATAATCTCCAACATAATATCTATTGCTATAATATATGATCAACTACTTAACAACTTAAAATACATTATAAAATCTTTCAGACAGCCAAACCGTTACTATAACAAAACCTCAAATATTGAAAGCGCCGCAAATTAATGTCGATATGACTTCAATTCGTAAAGAAGACACAAATAACATTTTAGTGAGCTCCTCCGTTAAGTTTTCCGAAAGCAGCCAAAATGTAGATGTTGCTAATGTATTTGTTCAAACAAGCGCTGTTGCATTAAAGAACATGTGTAAATTAGTACAAACAGATGAAGATAGAGAGAAAAAGCAGTTGATACTTGACATTGAAATATTAAGAAAAGACGTAGACAATAAGAGCAAAGACTTAGCGGAAACAATGAACCTAGCTCAACAAAGAACTGAAGACGTACTAGTTTTAAATACCGAAAAAATTAAATTACAAACTTTGATACAAAATTTAAAAGATTCTTGTAATCAAAAAGACCACTACAATGAAAATTTGCGAACATCTATTGAAGAGTTAAGAAGAAAATTTGAGGAATATAAAACAATTCACAGTACAGAAAAAAGAGAAACTATAAATGATGATAATAAATCACTATTACTTGCACTTAAACAATTAGAAAACGATAAAAATGTAATAGTTGCAGAATATAAATTATTATTAAATAATGAAAGAGACGGATATACAAAATCGGTGAAAGATTTGCAAGTTAAGATACTGGAACTGCAAGGTGAATTGGACAGGTGAAAATCTCTTTCGGATATTTAGTTTAATGTGCTATTTTTATATTTTTGCTACCCATTATAAGTTGTCATTTTATCTAAGATAAAAATTTGTCATGACTATGAATTTATGTCCGTCTTATCCTCATCAATCAGATGTGACATTAGATAACAACATCTAGCTAACTATCTTAGAATTTATGATGCGATTGACGTAATGCACTTACCAGTTAATTTTGTTATGTTATGTATTACCTACAGGAAAGGAAGTGATACCAGTACTACTAACGCCGAAGTACTCAAGCAGGTTATTAGTAAATATACAATAAAAATAGCTGAGCTTGAAGATAAGTCCTTCAAGTTGCAAAGTGAACTGGATGGGTGCACGGGCGAACTGTTAGTTTTGTTGGAATTTTCTTAGCATACTGTAATTAAACTTATATAATATTATTTAATTATAAAATAAATTACATTAAGTGTAACATTTTGCCTATAGGACAACATATCAAAGTGAAGTGGATCGTTGGAAAATGTTAGCATCAGAAAGACTAAATAAAATGGAACAATTAAATTCGCAACTTGAAGAAAGGCATTGCCATGAAGTAAGTCAATATGTTTTTAATACTTTAATAAACGTATTAATTATTGGATTTTATTGAAGGATGATGAATGAGTGTGTCTAACAATGATGTATTTTTTATCGTCTCAGGTAGAATCTTACAAAGCAGAGAACGAGCACTGGTTGTCACAACTGAATGACACGCAGCGAGAGCACATGGAACTGCGTACGCGTCTTACGGAACAGAAAGCGTCGTATGTCAAACAGTTAGCTGATAAGGATGCACATATAGAACAACTGCGATCTATCATACACGGTTTGAAGGTAATTAATTATAACATTTTGCTATTAACTAAACTAATGCAGCAATGGTTAAATTAATGTTCCATATGAATAAAATATTATTTACAAAAAAATTTCAGTAATGAATACAGTGTTTCACTAAATTGAAAATCATTGCAGTCACAAATAATGAACATGCAGACAATGATATCAGTGACAGACCCTAGCTTCGACCTCTCTGCCATAGTGGAAGTGGATGAGGGTAGTGACGCGCTTTCACAGCACGGCTCGGATCGTTTGGAACTCAAGTTCGATTCTACTGGAGATTTACATGACATGCAGGATGATGGTAGGATGCCTTCTACTTCAACGGCTATATGGTGAGTGTCGACACTAATAACAATAAGATGTGGGTAATAGTTTTGCTTTTCTTTGTGAGTTTTGTTTATGTCCAGACTGGATGACAGTCTTAGGCAAACTTAAGACATTATTTATAAAGCTTAAAAAGTTTGTATCGGAATGGCAGTTTATATAAAAAATAACATACAATATAAATACAAATAATTTCAAAACCTAGAAAGACAACTGTTTCGGCGCGGCGGCGATCCGCTTCATGACCTCGAAATATGAAACACTGAATGTTACAGCACCGAAAGTTCGAAACAAAGAATATTCTAACGATGAATGTTTAAAGCAATCATGTAACAACTAATACACGTAACCCCTTTATCACTTTCCGCCTAAGCTATGCCGACTCTACTAACGAAATAACTAACGAATCTGACGACAATTCAATATAACTGAGAAACAAACCTTCGTACCGTGCGTAGTAGAAAATATTTTATCATCACCATGTAACGCCCCCCCCCTCCAAAAGAACTCCCCCTATACTATATATACTTCCTTCCCGGATGAAGATTATAATAAATGACTGTATCACGCTAAACCTTTAAAGCCTACCTATTAACCGACCCTAACCTATCTATCTACGGAACTCTCACGTGAGATCCATTTAACCTACCGAACCCTAAAAAGTAGTTAAAAACGTATAGACATTTGGAATGGTTTCTGAATTATATATGGCCTTGTGATTCGTCTAGTGCTACGTAGTGTCCGATAGTAAACCAAATCCTTTTAGGAACGTAGAAATGCTTGACTAACTAACCTCTCACTACCTATTGACTATGTATTTCTAATCCCTAACAAAATTGGTCATCAGAATAATGCCTGGCGGGATCTGAAACGACTACCCTTCTAACCCTACTGAGTTTAGAAAGCTCTATCTAATACTTTGAACAAATTAGTATAAAACATTCCCTTGTTGGGCCTAGGAGCCCTGACTGTCGAGATACCAATTGGAACTATATAACATTAAATAGACTAGTAAACAAACTAGTTTTGGTGCGGTAAAGTAGGAGCCCCTCCCCGCTCCGGAAGTAACCTTCCGCTGATCATAGCCAGCTACCATCGGCCGCGTCTCCGGACGGGATAGCCGTCTGCCGCTAACATTTATTTATGGGAGTCGAGTCTTTAATGACTCAAACAGAATCCGTCAGTTCTGACGTCATACCAGAGATAAGAGGACTCAAAACTTAGATATTGGTAATAAATATATATAACGAAATAGATGTACTAAATCAGATTCGACCACTGTAATAATAGTTTCGAGGATTAGTAGATTCAACTACTTAAAACTATGATGCGTTTCACTCATCACAGTTAGTTGAAGAATAGCTATTCCATCATTCTCTGGAAATCGCTTTATAAAGGGCATTGCTCTGCTTAGCCCTTATGGCTTATGTTGCTGTATATTACCAACGTGAAGTAGTTAGCATCTTCTACGTTTTCTAGCAGAAGAGAGGCAAATAGGAACTGCTCAGCCTGTCCTAATTAGTAACGTACAACAAAATTAGCTTATTATTTCAAGCTATAAAATCAATAAATATAACTGTATAATTCATTCTTTAAGCGGTCGTACCTGATTTGGTTATCAGTTCAGTTCTTGACTGGTTGGCTCAATTACTTCAAAAGACTACAAATATAGAATTTCTCTATGTCTGTGGGTCAGTAGGATTCATCTAATCAATACTAGGACATAGCCTTTGAATAATAAATATAGAATAAGAATATAGATAAACACAAACGGATGGTTCAAGATATCCTTGTGTAAGTAGATGGAACTTAACTACGCATTCGTTCAGCTGTCCAGTACGTTCCAGGTAAAATTACCTTAGATAGTTCGTAATGTCGGAATTTCCCAAGTATATTTAAGGAGAATGGCTGTGATTTATTATTTAGGTCACTCCCTATCCCTTTGGGCAAGGAACCTCCCTAGGAGTCTGCTCAGCCTGCTCCGGAATGACTCCCACTATCTTCAAATATCCGAGAGGCTTTCCGACGACGATTTCTTTAAGTAGGATTAGTACAGGTAGCGTCACGAATGTTTATTAGACAAATTGGGTCTATTAATTTCTGTGCCTCAATAACTCGGAAGGCCGAGTCCTCAAATCAAAAATAAATCATCTCATTTATAAGTATACAAAGCAATGTTATATTATGGATAAGCCGAAACCAGGCTATACCTTCAAATTATGAAAAGTCGGCTAAAAAACCCGAAGGTACCTAATATATCATAATTAATCAGTCTTTGCGTTTAGAATGCTCTTTCGTCGGGCTATCAATCCTAAACAACTCACTACTAAAGGCTTAGAACCTGTCGCCCACTACCCCCATTCCCTTATAACCTGGTCGTCTTCCTACGAGAATGCCTCGAATATTACTAGCTTAGTCTCTAAACATATATGATACCTACTATTCACACTCTCAGACTTATAGCTGTTTGTACACAACGTTGTTTTAACAGGTAGTGAACCCATCTTAGCATGTCGAGTAATGTCTAACAATTGCCTGCTCCCCTAACTTGTGACTGTTACAAACAAATAGCTTTATAGACAGGTAACGAACACATCTTAGCATGTCGGGTAACGTTTAACTATTCCCTATTCTCCCTAATTTACAACTGTTATAAACAACTGATCGCCTCCGTGGCTCAATGCAAACAACATTGGGTTTACGATTCGGAGGTCGCGGGTTCGATCCCCAGCGGCGTACATGTTTAAGTACTCGGTTTGGTTGGTGGTAGGGCATTTTAAATGTCCGCCTGGCTAGCTACCACCATCTTATCTAAATCTGCCGCCAAGCAGCAATGTTAATGACATTGTTGTGTTCCGGTTGTCAGAGATAAGATAGCCAGTCCCCCAAATGTATTGGGGTTTCCGGGTCAGTACACTTCCACCTTCGACCTCATCTTCACTTAACATCAGGTGTGATTGAGGTCAAGTACGAACCCGTCGTACATAAAAAAAAAAAAAAAAAAAAACAAATAACCTTCTAGACAGATAGCGAACCCAATCGACCTAGCCTATAGTAAATTCAACTAAATCTTAACTCAAGTGTAAATTGTCTTTAACTAGCCGTGTATACTAGAGCCGCGCGGGGCTTTAAACTCGTTGTGTGGAATGTCTCTTAGCACTGCGGTGTAAGACTCTAGTGTAATGTATGCTTAACTGGGGTTATGTTTTGTAACGGACAACATCAGGCTAGACACTCCGATCAGAGCATCTTGACCCTAGTCTCCAAGGAGCCCAGAAGCGGTTAGGGGGGGTACGAAGAAACTCGAACGTTCGTATGAAACATTTGAATCGACCCTCGGGTCTGAGTTGCTTGCGATGAAATCTTCTTTCTTTGAAACGCGCCGCCAATTCTTGAACTCCTCTTGATCCGTAGTAAAGGTGGAAAGTGAAGGTCCTCTTGGTCCGAAGTATAGGTGTAAATCTTCCGTATGATAGATAGAAATTCTCTTGAGCGCGCATCACTGTCTCCGCATCTTGAATTAAATCTCCCGTGGTCCGTCGACTTCTTCTTCGTCTTCACTGCGTCGCGATCCGCCCTGGAGTAAGCCGCGTCTCTCCCCCCCCTCATCTTTTATACCCACGCAAAAGGACGCCGTGAAAATTCCGAATTTTTGATTATGGAAAGAACGATGGATCACAAGCTAACTTCTTTTGTTATGACGTATGACTTTTGGCGATACCCGAGGCTTTCCTCTATTTTGCTATGGAATTAGGGTTCCTCAAGATATTTAAAACCCGGTGTTTATTTCTCCTTAATTAGGTGCAATTTGTTTTGTTGTTTGGAAATTTACACTCAAATATGCTATAGTTTCAGTTCCTCACTTTGCCAGTCTATATAAACCTATCTCAGAAATTACTGCACCGATTTCGATACAATTCTCATTAGTAGATGGACTGTTACTTAAACGTACATACTAATAATTAGTTGCCCCGCCATACAACAATTATTGCATTACATTTTATGCGAAGAAATTATCTAATCTAATCTTAAAATGCAGTCTAAATAAAATTCGAATAAAGCCGGGGTAAGTTGCTAGCCTCAAATATGTTTGTGAATCATAACGAAGAGACTTGGTCCGTTACAACCATATTATTCACAGGACCTCCACTGCTGAACATAAGCCTACGTAGGTATAGGTCGTCCGTTCGTCCATCTGGCGGATGGACATTTAATTCTATTAGTAATAACAGAAGTAACTATTATAATGTCTACCTACTTCTATGTCAATTCTACGTCAACGTGGTAATAAGTCCATTCCAAAAATGAGAGATTAATATTTGGACAATCAATTTTGCTTTAAAATAAAAAACTATGGCCTCGGAAAGAACTTATCTGAAATTCTACTCTGCCGACAAGCACATGATCAAAGTACTAGTTATTGCTGCTTGCATAACACAATATTCAACAAGTAATAAAATTTTTACGTTGTCAATTGTATGTCTCCTACCTTGTATCTAAGTATATTTGTATTATTAAAACGTCGTCACATGAATTGATTAGTTGTTACATTATTCGTTGTGGTCGTTAGCTTATTCATTCTTGATGTGAACTTGTGAGCTCGTGTATTTCGGTGTTCGTGGCCATATTTAGCTTCTCTTAGCTAATCAGAAAAACATGGTGTGCCGTCATGTTTTATCTTTCTCTGCCCCTTCTGCCTGTGGGACGATACCAGAGTAATGTACTATACCATGGTAATGGCAGCACTGTCAAAACATGATTCGTTCAACGTTACATTGTTTCATGTCCTAAGTATTCTCTTTTTTCCCAATCGCTGCTTTTGAAACACAAGAAAATAATTTGTAAATGTGACAACAATTAGGTTTTCCATCGTATAGCCGCCATGTTAGAGGATACCTCCCGGCAGCATACTACCTCACTAGTATTTTTCTTTACACTATCGTATGGGTCTTATTCTATCAGGCAGGGCCAGCTGGGAGAAATGCTCCAATCTGGGAGCATTTTTGTCAGTCTAGTCTCCACCTTACACACAGGTTACACGTTATCACATTGACTATGTTATCGAACCCGGCACGGACTAGGCTAAATATATTTAACCGGGACCGACTATTAACTAATCTAAAGCACGGAAACACTCATATTAAAATTTCACTTGAATAGCGAATGTGACTGCGCTATAAGTGATATATAATGACCCAATATACCTAGTGGGCATAATTTCTACCACACGATTGAAGATGCATATTTGGCGGCGCATGGTTGTGCTATCAAAGTGAGTTTTGAACTTTATATGGCTATATTTTCAGGCAAGAGCCTATAATAGAGCGCCTACGCCGCGAAAAGCAGATGACGAACAAACAGAATGCTATCCTCCGGCGGCAGATCAAGGCACTTGCTGCCAGGGAGCGAAGGGCCCGATTAGATGCCCAGAATCTCAAGAATCAAGTGTTTCGCATGTAAGATTATCCAAGAAACTCCTATCTCCTATCACTTGGTTTTTTTTCAGCTGTCATTATATTAGGTTTCTATTACTCAAGGCAATCCAGTATTCTGTGATGTTCATGGGAGTACATTCCTGAAATACTTGAAATTCCAGAAGCACAACTGGCAGCAAAGCAGCTACGGCGGAGTCGTCGGCACTTCAAAGTAAAATAGCGTCTCTTCAAGCACAACTTACTAGCGCCCGGCGAGAGACGCACTCCACAGTTGCTCTCTGGGACAAATGGAAAAGGTACGAAATATACTTTAGTATAGACATATAGGCCTCTCTCAACGAGAGCTTTGTAGCGATATTCTTGGAAATATTTTATTTAACCACCACGTAGAGCAGCAAGACCGTTGCAGATTCTTAAAACCAATTCGATGCTATTATACAATTTACGCAATAAAAGGGGGATTGACAAAGCGCTCTCTAAAAGAAAATATTTCTGTTATACCTACGTTCAGCAGTGGACGCTATGGTTGATATGATGGTGATCTTTAAGAAAACTAAGTAGATACCTATCGTGTTAATGCTCTGTTCCGCTAATGTTAAAGTTAGGATTTTCTGATGTTTTCGCCAGAGCACAACAATCATCGGATCGATGGCAAGCGCGGTACGAAGATAAATGCCAAGAAGTAAAGAAAATAGACTCGAGTTTGCTTCTGACAAAATCAGCGATTGCTAGGCTGGAGAAGGAGAAACGCGTGCTTATCACAAGACTTAATGAAGTTAAAGGTAGGTTCCTATATTACATGAGAATATATTCTGGTACCCCGAGTCGATGTTGCATGAAGTGTCAAAATTATTAATTATTTGGAATCAAAATCGACACTTTCCGCTGGGATGACTAACGTACACATCTCGATTAAGTAGATGTTTATTTACCTTTTGCCATCGTTGATGACCTTTCCCAAAATCTTTGGTGCCTTTTTACGAGCTCAGAACCAATTACTTGCTGCTTCATGCTTGATAGATTCCAGTCGCCTTTTTAGGACACCGGTGATGAAAAGATATGGCATACAAAATAAATAGAGAAATATATTTCAGATGAAAGAATCGTCGTGGTAGAGAAGCAAGATCGAGAGACATCTGAGAAACGGCCGTCAAGCGAATACAGCGACTCGCAAGTGTCTGCACGTGCGCTGCTTGAGCGAGTGGAGGCACAACAGAGGAGGATTGTGGCGCTACAGGCGGCGGAGAAGGTACAGTAGGCTTTAACAGTGCATCACACCCAGTCTCAATTCTAATGATTTATATGTTTTCGAAAGCTTTAAATTTTGATACAAGTAGTTGGAGGTGCAGCAGAGGGAAGATAGTGGCTCTACAGGCGACGTGATTATATTTACCACTATTAGACATCAATGGACGTAATGATTAAGTATTAAATGATTGAGAGGCGGCCATCGAGCGAGTAGAGGTGCAGCAGAGGAGGGTAGTGGTATTAAGTAATCTGTGGTAGTGGCTCTGTAGGTAGTAGTATTACCACCGTTTCAAATTAAATACATACATAAAATTACACCTGTTTCCCGTAGAGATCGGCAGAGACTACAGACGTCCACTTGTTTGACATGTTACCTTAGAGATAGATTAGCTACCTACATAGTAAGAGGACTGAGAGAGGACTGTAGTGTTAAGCTAAGTACAGCATTTCACAAGTCGTGACCAGTTGAAAGCGCAGGAGAGGAGGAAACTTTAAAATGTCCCTTCGAGCTGCCTTCTGCCTACTAACTCAACTTACTAATTCGCTGGCCTATGTCGTTGATTTTTGTTCTTCTACGAATTCCGCCATTCCTGATTCCATCTCGTAGTGAAACATTGAGCATCGCCTTCTCCTTAGCTCATTGTCTGACCTTGAGATTTCTTAGAGACTAATAGTAATAATATTATTAACGTGCAATTTAATTTAATTACCTGGTGAAGAGTAATAATTTTATTTTACATTTTTCTAATTTCCCACCCCAGGGCAATGAACATTTAGTATCTGAATACGAGAAAGCGCTCGCCGAAGTGACTTCACTAAAGGGACAGGTGTTGAAACTGGAGTCGACCCTCCTCGAATCACAAATCCGATCGCCGCTCAAAGCCAACAAAGAGACACAACCGGAGCTTGAATATTGGAAGAGGTAATTACAAATTTAGTCGCTCACAGGTCAGCTATAGGGGCTTTCAAGGTTTCATTGAAAATTTTACCACACCCCTGACCTTCTAAAGATAAGATCTACCTTTTCAGCCTCATCAGGTACTCAAGATAGGGTTAGATACCTGTTCAGTATCTGACCAACAAGCTTATATCGAGCGATGCTCGATACTATAACCAGACCATATTGGTGGACTGCACCATGACTGATAAGGAACTAGGAAACTGCTAGCTTTGAAAAAATGATTTGATAAAATAACTACACTGTGAAAATCTAAACCGACTAACTATTATGGTTGAACGCAGATTCCTTTGTCAGTCGTATATCTTTAGTAATATGCCTCGAGTCCGGAATCCTAAAAAAAGGAAGAGTGTCGATGCAAATCATGTTTAGGATTTTCCTCAAAAACTACTAAATTGTTAGTTGCATCAGCTCTCTTCCAAGCAAATGAATGTCTTCTGTTTCAGCTACTGTGATATGCTTAAGGAAGAGAATGTGCAGCTCACTCTAAAGGTGAACTCCATGGAGACGGCTCCCACGACCGCCCACCAACACCGGGTCAACGACCTCGAGCAGACTGTCCTCAAACTTAGAGGTAGAGTCAACAAGTGTCAAAATTAAATTAGAAGCCGAGGTGGTCAAATATATCATATTATTGAGTAAGAAAAGTATAACTTTGATATAATGTGTAATCAATTTTTCATTGTTTGATATCGGTCTACAGTAACAAGGTAACATGAGCTTTATTGGGAATATTATTATAGTGTATTTTTCTTGGATGTCGGGATATATTTGACCATCTTGATCACTAATATCATTTATTGCTTGCTAAAATGCGTGCGAATAGCCATCCAGTGTACTACGGGGATCTGGTTGCAAATCGTGATAGCTTCCGTGCTTTTAAGTCTTTCTGCCATTCGTATTACTGGCATTACTACACTAAGTAGATTAGCTACTTACCAAGAACTCACTGCGTCCCTTGGCGCCGTCCGTGGTGTATTCTATACTCATTAGGGACTGAGCCTCACTCAGTCCCCTTTACCCATTTAATTTTAACCTCATACGAGGGTTTTCTCCTTTTCTCTGGCTACACTCCCATTTGTAAAGGGGAAGGAGGAAATAATTTTATTTTTCCTTCTTTAAACCCCTTTTTCTTCTTCTTAAATATATTTGGGGCCCAAGGTAGCGTAAAGTCTTTTCTCGGGACACGCTTACTTTCAGTAGGCGACGTTCAGTTGTACCGCTGTTGATCCTGGTTACAGGAGTTGCAGTGGGAGGGTGTGGAGGCGGGTCATGTATGTTATTGCTTGCTACTTGCAACAACATAATAATATGATTCATGCATCCTTGCCCAGGCAAAATCATCAATCAGTACTTAATATAATCAATCACAAACGTTCCCTAGTCCACAGACATATAGGAGAGTAATGGATATTGGGGAATAAATTAAAAAAAGAAAATTTATTCCCACGAAAGTGCAATTTCATGAATTTCTCAGGTCTAGTGAGCAAGTTACAAGCCGAGCAGAAGGTAACAGGGTCATATAAGCGATCGGACTCTCGGCCCAGCAGTGGACGCAGCGTTAGCACAGATAAGGTAAACAAATAATATGTCTAAACTGTAGGAATACAGAAGTATACTTACCTAACTTAAGGACATTATATTAGCAATCTCTTTCATTTCAATTCTCAGCCCACATCTACATACGCGTTCACGTCTACCTACTTTATATTAAAATACGTTAAAATACATTTTATATATATTTTACACATAAAATATATTCTAGTACTTAAAATACTTGAAATTTAAAACATATTGACATATTGACACCTACATTTGTCCTACTTACCTACATATCTTACATTTGTGAGATAAACATTTTATGTAAAAATTTATAGTCTTTAATCTTTTATAGAAATTGAAATACTTAAGTAAAAATATTATGTAATATATATTATATAATATTGTTATTATAAAATATTGTGTTTCAGCCGGGTCGAAGTCAACTAGATACATATCGTATAGAAATAGCTAATCTCAAACGCACCATGCAAGACAAAGATCTACTTTTGGAGAGATCCAAGGAAATGCTTAAAATCGCAGCTGAGAGAGAAGATGATTTATTGAGAGAGGTAACATAATCTTCATATCAGCCACAGGATAGCAACCACTGAACATCGGCCTGCTCCATGAATTTCTAAAGCAGCCAGTTGGCAGCGTCTAGTGACTTCCCGCGATCTTTATTAGGTCATCCGCCCATCCTATGGATGGCGACTCAGCCCTTAAATTATGTGACTTCATATTTATCGTTATCGATAACGTTGACCAATGAGAAACCATGAAATGCCGAGTGAGCGTGCAACCAACCAATCAAATATGGGACAACTCAAAGGCCATCAGTGCTAAGCGCTTATGTTCCCTGCCTACTAACTTCAACTAACTATGTCACTTAACCTTCTCAGGGCTATGTAGATGACTTACGATCTTCCATGGATTTCTTCATTGCCGATTCGAGCTCGTGGAACTACCGAGCATCATGGCCCTCTCCATAGCTCTTTGTGTGACGTTAAGTTTTCTTAATGATGCCCATAGTCTAAGAGGTTATGTTAGTTATGCTCTATAGTCTTATAACTTAATGTTTTATAAACAATATAAGTAGAGACCGACCTGTCCGACCTACTTTTCTTCAATAAGAATTGAACTAATATACGTACCTACTATTATTGCAGAATTATTATTCTTCTTTCAGAACACAACATTACGCCGGCAATTAGATGAATTAATGAAGCACAGAGGAGGTTTCTTGTCAGCCTAGGCTATCTTGTTAATTCCTATAATTTAATCTACTTGTTAAATTGCCATTACCTGTCACATCATTAGGTTAGATAAGCAAATTGTTAACTTACTGACCATTTAACAGTTTTGTATTGAACATTCTGTACTCTCATCGATGATCCTAAACCCAAATTACGAAAAACTTCGTGTATACAAGTTAATAACACCGGCACATTTAATGGAACAAAAAGTTGATTTATACACTAAATTTACATTTATTTTATTTATAAAAAGCTAATTTATTTATATATTTACTATGTTACAAAATTCAAATCTGTCTATCTCTCTATCTATTATAGTCTTATGTATATTTGATGTAAATCCTGCACTTGTCTATCATTTATATTTGTGTATACTATGGAACCCTTGTTAATTGTTATGGTCTAATGGACGCTATGCTGGAAGATATCACTTTTAGGGGTGATTTCTTTGTATATTTCATACTTAATTTATTGTATCGCTCTTAATTTATATTGTGTTTACACGTACCAATAGAAGCTCTGCTAAGGCTCATTAAACAACTAAAATATCCACATACAAATAAATATCACATAATAAGAAACAAATAGCATCACAATGATAGTTGTAGTACTTATAATAAATAAATTACTGTACTTTTAAATGAACTATTACTACATAATCTTTTTTTTTAAATCAAACCGTTTTATTTTATTTTTCCTATATTTTTCGTTCCACTAAATGCGCCGGTGAGTTATTATGTGATCTGTGGTAGAACTTTATTTCTGTTTATGTATCTACGTAAAGTGCAGCTTCCTTTTGAACATTTATATTATTGAAATTGCATTGTTATCTGTTTCTATGCTGCACTGATACCGTAAAAAAAAATAATTACTCAGGTAGGTAGATCTGAACTACATTTTTGGTATATCTTATATGAAAGTGCACCTTTAAAAGTGAATAAAAAAGTCAAAGATAAACATGATATAGGTTTTATTTCCATCGAAGCAACAACAACCTAAAAACATCCTACAAAATCCGTTTCAGGCCAATCGATCACATAAAAAAATATCACTGCGCCGCGCCGTTTCTTTCGTGATATAATCAGGCGCATTGTGTCTAATTTTGCGAACGGCCTACTATTTCTCTAGATAACAAACACCATAAAAATACAATATTATACAGTTAAAATTTTGTATAAGTAGCAAACATCTCTTTTCATCTTAGTTTACAAATAAATACATTTATTACTTGCAAGCTTACAAATTATGATATCTACGAGCAACAACCCTAAGACGTTAATAAAGCCCCCGACACACAAAGCCCTAATTCGATTCACATTTATTTTTCAGCATTTCTGTATATTTTTGAAAAATACGCAAAGTGCCCTGCATTTGCCCTCAGATTTATTAAATTATTCATAAGTATTGAACTATAACATTTTCATTAGTACTTAACATAATATAGCCTACAACTAAAATAAAATTTAAACAAACTTACATCATTTACATCATACGTAATAATATAAAGACGTTGATAAGTTAACGCTTATCTATCTACTGCTTCGAGCACGAAACTTAACATATGTTGGTACCTACGTAATAATACGTAAGTGCTTACTGAGTAAGTAACAAATAAGATGTCTCGATCACACATTACATCACCATACTGCAAGATAAATTTTATAGAGAACTTCCGTATTTAGGTGTCTATCTGTGTTTTAAAAAAACCATAAACGGGTATTATACTAGATTAATGCTGCAGGCGGTACGTACTGACTTTAGAGATTAGATTGAGCTCTCTTTGAAATTCTAATCGTACCTACATCTCCAAAATACTCTACCTAATTACCTAATAATCTACCTAATTAAATTAAATTAAATAGAGTTCATTGTGAATCAGGTTGTCTATAAAACAAAACGTCTTTGTTGACCGAATGACCTCAATGTAAATCGTTATGAGAGCAAACAATTCTGATATTCGTTTACAAACCAAATGCAAAACGTGTCTAATTCAAAAGGCTCTACAAATTGACCACTTGAGAATAAATAATTTTGGACGATATGTTTACGACATTTTCTTTATGGACTTTTTAATTGTGGACAATAATAATGTTTCATCAGAATTTTGATTCAAAGGACATGATGTCTAGCGGATTACCTCCTACGAAAGACATTTTACTTGGTAGACTTAATTTATTAAATTGGTAGGTATATTGTTGTTTATTTTCTAAACATTTTAATATTATTATTGTATAAAAGAGTACCAGAAAGCGCCATCCCCTTCGCAACGCCTGGCATGGAACCAACGTGGTGGTGGCATGGAAACAGACAATTTAATTATCCTTTTGACCCCGCGGGAGCTAGATGTATAAAAAATTCGGTATTATAGTTTCTTTACGCTGCTAAACTGTAGTTAATATGAATTATCGGTAATTTAAAATCTGAGGTATTTCGTTGGTAACTATAAACACATCATTGACAATGAAACATTAGGAACTTATACGTAGATATTACCTAATAGATTTAGTCCAAAATCCACAATATAACCACATCAAGCTATACAGGCGGACCTGATAGCTCCTACACTTGTCTGTTTAAATTCCAGTTTATTTTTTAATTATTGGTCTTTATTATTAAATTAATGATAGTTTACATGGTCTTTATTAAACAATGCCCCACATTACAGTTTGCACAGATTGTGAGAAATCAAGTCTCACCAAAAGTTACCTATTTACAATGTGAACATATTGAATAAGATTTTACATAGAAGTTACAGGTTTCATTTTTTTGAGTAGTTTGGTGAATCTGCCTTTATGGGCTCGTTTCTAATGTGGACAGTTACTTGGGGTCTATTACCTATGCCCCTTTTTATTGTAGGGTGTAGGTATCCACTAATATTCTAATAAAAGTACGGAATAACTATGGATTAATTTTAGGTGACGAGTGTCGTTACATTTGATCTAAGTAGGACACCTTTACTTTGAAAAATAGCATAATTTGAAAATATAGAAAACCGCCGACTAACTAGGAATATAATAATATCATCCACGAAGACAAAGAATCATATTATTGAAACGCCTGAACCAATTAACATGATACCTAAGAACGTTCTCGTATTAGAAAATTAAAAACCATTATCAAATCTTTTCAGCAGTTTTAGCGCTACAATGCTCACATAGGTTTGAAACTTATAACGCAGCTCTCTTTGCGTCGGGGATTATAAAAGATATAGAACACAAACATCAATCACTTATATAGGCATTATCTTAACGTCTAAATAGGTTGCTATTTGCAAACCTCGGCACAAAAAGATGGGTATTATGAGTTTGAAGCCTGTCTTACCTACCTGGGCATTATGACACCAACACGGTTTAAATATTTAAAAATAATTTTTTATTTTCGGAAATCTGTTCAGCCGTTTCGAAAATAATTAATTGTTAACACAGTTTTGTTTACCAGGAAGATATTTTTACATTTATTGTCGCGGTTTTCAAAAATTTCAGTTTATGTAAATTAATATTTATCACAGTATCATTACGATCTTTAGGTATTACTGTATCTGGGTCGATTATGAGGTCCATTATTATAAGTATAAGTACCTTTATATATAAACATTCTTAGCAGATTTTATGTAAATAATGCAATATGAATATGTTAGATACTAAGTATAAAATGGAAGAGCATTGTTTTTGCTTTGCTATCACAGATCCTCAATATAGTAGTTATAGGTGCTTATTTAGTAGAAATATGAACTATTTAGGTCGTAGACAGAGAGTTAAATTAGTCATTCAATTGAATAAGTGGATTGTAATGTATAGCGGACATTTCCTGCCTTATTGAAAGGCATTAATATAATTTTATATAATATTAATTTAATTTTTAGTTATTACGCGACATTTATAATTCATCATCACATTAGCCGAAAGATGACCACTGTTGGATAAATGCCTTCCCCAAAGATTTCCACAACGATCGGTCCTGCACTGCCCTGCATGTGTATCTTATATTTAATTGTAACTAACGCTTACATGATAGGTTATGAACTGTTTGTGTAAGTTGTGAATAAATGACTTGAATTAAATTGAATCGCAAATTCAACGATCGGCCTACGACACATACACGAAGTAATTTGGGCCAAAAAAATAAGATGAACGAACTATATTTCGTAGCCTCGACATTAGTACTCGTACTTTAGTATATTTTTCTATACTACATGACTATAATAAATAATATATTACCTACTTATTACAATTATAAAACTTATTGTCTACTCCATCCTATAACAAGATTTAAATGCATACAATAAAAAAACTTGAGACACCATGATACCGAATGAAATAATAATAAATATAAGTACTGTAGTATTCAGTAGTTAAGTACTGCTAAGTAGTTACTTTTAAATATTAGTTACCTAACATTTTTTAAGTATTAGATATTAGTTTCGTCCGACATTCATTTATACCTATATACTATAAGTACCTGCCTAATTATAAATATTTACCTTCATTCCAGGTATTAAATAACCAATAAATGTTTTTAATATGTAAAATTATTTTACAAAATTATTTCGACTTCTAACATTAAAATAAGTAGGTATTCCGAATGGTTTCACTTTTGTACTACTTTATTAGGAATGTTATTTTTATGCAGTACATTATGGTAGGTATTTCTTTTTTATATCCAGTCACTGAGGGGGTACAATCAGAATAACTACCTACCAGATACTGTTTACATTTGAGATAATAATAATATTGTGTAGGTAATATACGATGTTGGAAATATATTTTTTTCGATAAATTAAAAAGTAGGAACCTAAATGAGGAAAATTTTTAAAGGTATAAATCTATACTATATTTCATTGTGTATTTAAAAAAAATATTTGCTGATTTGTGTAGATGTTTGTATGTTGTTATTGGTTGAGCAGCGACATGTATGAGATGAGACACAAATGTGAATGAACTCGTACAAACTTTACGGAATTCATTTTATGATTTGAACAAGTCTTTAAAATAAGTTTGTCGCCCATGTTTAAGTTGACAGCCTTCAAATATCTATATATTTTTTTGTATACTTATATATTACTTAGCAAATATCACCAATGTGCTTAAATGTCCTATAAACCTTACCTACTCTCTAATTATTGTGGGTGTCAGCCAAATGCTAAATTTCTCATTTTCAATACACCAAAAGCAACAATTATGATAACCACATGTTGTATAAATATATGCCTACGTATAAACAGTCACAACAATTTGATTAATATTTTACTAAATACTTAGATAGCTTTTGGTTCCACTGTAATCGCATCATTGAAATATTATTGTCTATAATTTACTACGTACCTACCGTAACTTCAATCTTGAACGCCGCCGTTCTGCTTTAGAAGTTCACACTGAAAATTAATATGATATAATTAATTAATAATCTTACACCTTAGTAACAATCTACGTAAAGATTTATTAGAAAGTGTAATAGTAAATGTCTTTTAAGGGTTCCCTACCTCAAATTGTAAAAATGGAACCCTTTTTAGGATAGTTCTGTTGTGTCAAAACACTTCTTCAGAACGGTTAGAGGTATCAAGCTGAATTTAATGTCAAGTTATAAAGTCAATGTCCCTGAAGTCCTGTAATAAAGGTTCTAACTCAATTCTACAAAAAGATAACGGGCCTTTCAAACACATATTCCCATACTAACTGGTGATCAAACCCAAAAGGACTTCACGTTGATCTGGAATATTTTTGTCATGAAGTTAGTAATACCACAACTAAAAGAAATATCCGATATTCTATAATTTCTAATGGAATGTGGAATTATCAAGTGTTACAAATTTGTTCTGCGGTTACCTAATACACCGTCTCGGAAACTTACCTATACATATTTAACCTAATAATGTACGGAATTGGCATTTGACGTTCACTGCTGGACAAAAGCCTCCCCCAAAGATAAATTTCATAAATAAAAATGAAATACATATATATATTGTGCAATACATTATCCTTCTTTTAACTTCCCCAGTTGGGGAAGAGCTAAATCTCGACAACCTCCCCTTAAGGTGTCTATTACTATTTCATAAAATAGTCACACTTATTTTTATAACAGTAAGGACTGTAGGAACGAATCACCCAATAAAGAAAAAAATAATGATCCTGTTTGTTTTTATTACATTATTAATGAAAACCACGATGATTACATATTTTTAAGGCAAAAATATAATAATAATGATATAAAAGCATTTCAAGCTAGAGCACCATTATACAAACCTTGTTATTCTCGCTATTGCGTCCCTCCCGAAGCTTATGCAGCGGTGTCAATACACATAGGTGTCCATCTAGAAACAAACTAACTACTGAACTATGCGAAGCTTTTACTGCAGCGATAGCATGGTAACATGAATCGAGCATGCATTTAGGTCATGAAGTGCTACCACACACCTGACTGATCGATAGCCGGCACGATTCGTCATATTAAGTCTGTCTTGTCAATTGATGACATAATGACAATGGTGAGAGACTATCGGTCAGTGAGTAGTGGCCAACCAAATTGTGCAGTGCACGCAGAGGCGGGGGGCGTGTGTTTGCGTAGATAATGTCGATTTTGACGTGACTTCTCTATACTGGTACAGTCGGCGTCATAGTTATTCATACAGGGCTGTTTGACATGATGTGATGCTTATTCAAGCTATACCTACCAACCGCAGTTCTCTAAAATGATACAACTATCGCGTTTCATTAATCAAGAAAGATAAAGGCAGCACTACTTTAAAATTGGTTTAGTTTAGGAAAGTCACATCAGAGTTGACACCAATATCTCTTGTTTTATTTGAAACACCAAAAGCAGAAAGACGTTGGATAGATAAATATATAGATTATGACTTAAAATTACCGAATGAAAGGAAGCAACAAACTTTTAATAAAGTTACTTTTTAAAAAGTACTTAGGTTATATACAATAGAGATTAAAAACACTCGAATAAATTTAATTAAAAGGATCAATGCTTATGGTATACCGGATGAGTTTTTTACCGTAAGGAAAAAAATAGGGCATATTAGGGAAATGAAATAGAAGGGGTTGGCATAGGTTTTTTATTTTCAAAACTATCATCGAATAAAGCGTTAATTGTGTCATTTGACGGTCGATTTGGTAGCATATTCCACATAATTACACCATTAAATTAAATAAATAAAGAAAATTTGGAGAAAATATGAGTGCCAAATAAATTTGGCACGATAGGAACGCTATAAATCCCGCCAGTCGCATACCAACTTCCGCCGGCGCGTGCGTTTTTGAATAATAAAAAATAAAACTACCTATGCCAACAACTTATATTTCATTTACTAAAAAAAATTAACCGGTATAAGTATACAATGTGTACTTGCAACACCATTGCCAACAAAGGTAATCGAATAAATATGTAAAGCAAGTTTGCAAGTAGTGAGCAAAGAAAAAATTGTAAAAATTTACAATTTATAAGCCTTGTTTTAGTTAAAGTATGTTTTATCTCTGTCGTTCATAAGGAAATGTTGCAATGAAAGAAAGTGACAAAACATACTTTAACTTCGGTGTAGTGTTATTCCTCTATGCTTTAACTAAAACAGGCTTATAAAGCGTTTGTAAATTTTTATGAATAAGAGGGTTAAAGTAGACTTTGTGAATTGGCTGAATTAATAGGATAATAGGTATAACTAAAAAGTACATAGTAATACCTTATTTAGACTTCACCTTCGAGATAATTACCCAAAAACCACTTCAATGAAAAAAAAATGAATTAAACTACGAGTACCTACGTCCTACAAAAATCTTTTAAAGCATGGCTGGGATAATTAAACTGAACAACTTGTACTGTTATACCAACTCAGACATCGCGAAAAATCAGCTATCAGTTACCTACACACATGGACTTATTATTTAAACAGGACTGATAACTATCAAAAGAATCGTTTAGGAAAATGATCACTATGTCAACGCAATAAGGTATTAAATTGGATGCACCATACACAGAGGCAAATCCGAGCCGAGAGAGATAGAAATAACGGAGGCCGTGTGTCTCGTTCTTACATCTTGCCAGCAAAAAAAATGATTATGATCAACAGTTTTGGCTACTCAAAAATTCCATTGAAACACTTATATTTTTATGTTATTTTAACAATTATAAATAAACAAATAACATTCGCATTAATTTCTTTTCATATATTCTTAAATCAAACAGAAAACATACATTTTTATTTCGATTTTGTTATTTTTATGGTAACCCTGAAAAGCATGTCATGTCATGGCGGTTCTGTGTGATTTTGAATTTTCTTTGCATTAAAAGTTTTTTAAAGTATTTGTTATATTATAACAAGTAAAAGGAGTAAAATGGTGAAAAAGTGTTGCGTTTATAATTGCCCAATGGTGGTTGCAACATATCTTTCCACAGGTAAGCTAAAAATAATATTTTTGTAAATCAAAGAAGTAGGATGCCCATGAATTCTTGAAATGAGTCGAAATATGTGAAATATGTGTGATTGATTAGGGTCCTGACTGTTGTACTATTATTGCAGTTTCCCAAAAAATGAAGAAATGCGAAATAAATGGCTCACGCCGGCTAATGTCAAAACGCCAAAGTTTTTTGACAAATATTTTATTACAACATTTGTCCCAAGTAACAAATATATTGTGGTCACCCTGTTAGACAGAGACAAACGGCCTCTACGTTACACATCCTGCTCGGCTCGTTTTTCAGCGGCGAGTACTCAGTCCTGTTTAAATAATAAGTCCATGCCTACACATTAATTTTTTATAGAAAAGCGTTCCTTTTTATCTGACGATGAATGGAGAATCCTATATCTACAACTACGTCAGTAAATTAGGCATTCTGCAGAGCATACAATTAGGATGAGGCACGTAGAGTTACTGATTCGTTGTTACTATCTACAATAAAATTGGATTAAATTTATTTCTGCATTTACTAATATTTTTACATTTTATTGAGCAAAATGACGATTATCACAAAAAAGTCGAACAATTTGATCTGATACTGATGTAGAAATCTCGTAAATAGCAAATTTAATTTCTAATAGATAGGTATTTGTGAAAATCCGATACTTAGGGTTAGTCTTATAACAGCGTTTCCCCGTAGTATAATATTTCTTTTAGCTATCCTTCGTATACCATTTTAACTTTAAATAACCCCGAAACTAATCTAAAAATTTTAAAAAAAATGTACGGTTGTCTTTTGAAACCGTATAACTAGGTATACGTAGAATCTTGTCACATTCTGTAATGGGATACTGAGTAATCAATCACCAATATTGTTATCATGATATAGATTGTACTTTGAACTCTATTGTCCTGCATGACCGTAACGATAATGTACAAGCGTTGGTAGTTCGTACAAATGTGTAGTTAATATGACAAAGTAGCATAACTAACGTTTTTGTAGGCCAACTCTAACCACATATTGATGTAAGTTCTATGAGATATTTGTCAATTATGTACGTGAGACACACATACATTTACGTGGATTATAATAATAAAATGACACAATTACCCAACTTCACATTGCAATTTTTTTTACGGTGCGTTGTTGATAATACACGGAGTATTGTTCATTGACCTGTGAAATTTCTCATATAATAGCTTAACGGATATCAACAGTTTAATTCCGTTATTGTACAGTCAGCATCAGAAAGAAGCTATCAAGAAAGAATATGGTGATGGTGATACTTGCATTGTCTAAATTATGAAAAGTTATTTTAACTATATTTTAAACCGACATTTATACTTCGTTTAAGTACTTCACGAATAGTTCAGATGGATTTGAAACAGAATCAATAGAGTGACATCATCAACTTCTAATGTTGACTGACATGTAACGCGCAATATTTGAAATCAGATAGCAAAGAAATCACACACCACAATACAAAACTGTTTCGATTCGTGAATACCACTTTACCTGAACGGCGGGCTTCTCCTCGTCGTTCCTCCGCAGCCATGAGGCAAGTGGGGGTGTGAAGAGCGCGGGGTCGGGGCGGGAGCGGCCGGCTCTTTGCCAGGGTTGCTGCTGCCGCCACACCAGTGATACTATCGACCCTACCACCAGCACCCACACGAAACCGAACTGGGGACATAGTAAACGTCACGTCAAGTTGCCATTTTTTATAATTATTTAAATACTTTGTCGAACAAAAATTTTTTTTATGCACAACGGGTTGGTACTTGACCTCAATCACATCTGATGTTAAGTGAAGATGAGGTCGATGGTGGAAGCGTACTGACCCGGAAACTCTAACACATTTGGAGGACTGGCTATCTTATCTTTGACAACCGGAACACAACAATGCTATTAACATTAATACAAATAAATAAATACAACCATACATAAATATTTATATAAACATCGATGACTGGGAAATAAATGTTCGTATTTTTCACACAAACTTCTAAATCTCGCGGGATTCGAGCCCGCATCCGTTGGTTTCACTGACAGGGTCACTATCCTCTACAGTACACCAATTTGTCGTCAAATACTAATATCCGAGTACAGTAGCACCCTTAGCATTTAGAGTATCTCTTTATTGGCACAGATTGGATATGTACATCGTTGCTAAGCTTATTGTCACGGAAGTTTCACCTGATTTAAATTACCCATCAGGCTTCGTTTCAAATTCAACATAAACCAAAAGCGGTGCACTCGAAAAGGTCAAAGCTAAATTATACCTAAATATCTTTGATTTCTGTTATTTTCGAGAATTTAAAATTATAATGAAAAACCGTTTTTACCAATAATTAAAATTTTCAAAAAATTAATCAAAGTATTTAATTTAAGTAGATATTAAAGAATGTAAGTATTAGTAAGTATTAGTAACATAGCTTTTCGCCCACAGCTTCGCTTTCATGGAATAACTTTATCGCGGATATGGTTAATTCGTTTATCCCGCGGGAAGAACTCTTATCGGGATAAAAAATATCCTACGTTTTAATCCAAGATATGTTCTATCTATATTCCAAATATTATCCAAATCCGTTTATCCGTTTTGCCCTGATTGAGCAACAAACAAACAAATTAGACTAGTTAAAAGTTAGGCCAAGTGAGGGTCAAATGATATCCTGTTAGAGCTACGCGATGGCGCCAGAGCAAGCGATGATATGAACGTGAGTTCTTTTTTTTTTTTTTTATTAACAACTGGTTTCGCGTTTGACTACAACGAGCAGAGCGAGCCCGGATCGCCCGCCATACCCTTCGTGTGAGGTTGACATTATTATATATTAGTTTGTTCCTGTTAAATGTAATCTAGTTTCCTTTACTTTGTTAGTTTTAGTAAACAAATTGACTTATCGTATTATTATTTTATTTTTTTCATCGATAATTAAATCCAACCATATCGCAGTGGGTACACGGGTAAACAGGAATTACCCCTACACCCACCGGTGGGTGAAGCCAGTGGGTGCACGGGTCGCGGCTCAATCTCACCTGATGGAAAGTGACGATGTAGCCTCCGACCGTGATGTAGCGACCGAAAGTGGCCTGGGTGTGACATTTTTGATAACTACGAGTGGTTAATATCAACCCAGTCATATCAGCTCGAACCCACGCGGCAGGTAGCACCAGGAAATTGGTTCCAGCAGTTTACGACATAATTAGCGTCGTCGTAGGTCGTTTTTATTTTATATAAGACGTTGTAATGTAATTGCTTATCAGAGAATATACTTAATTTACTAATGTATAAACAGGAAATATCGTATGTCAACACTACTGATTATTCGCACTAACCGCTTTGACTCTTCAAAAATCATAATGTAAACACCAAGGTCAATTGGCGTCAGCTATTCTGAAACCAAGCTCAAGGTCGTTCCGTTGAGCTATGGAGAGGATGATGATTGGCGTTTCGCTACGTGATCGAATCAGGAATGAAGAAATCCGCAGGCGAACGCATGTCATTGATAGCTAGTAATTAGTAAATTAAAGAGGCAGTGGGCAGGGCACATAGCTCGAAGGACTGATGGCCGCTGGGGCATATGGAGACAAGGTGACCGGACGGACCAGACGAAAGTCACGGGACGGCACTGGATGCAGGTCGCTTCAAATCGGTCGGTCTGGAAATATAGGGGGGGAGGCCTATGTTCAGGTGTGGACGTCCTGTGGCCGATATAATGATGATTCTGAAACCTTACAATCTTGGGATCTGAAGAACTGACTGAATATCGTCGTTACTATCGTTACTTTCCATGGCGAAAGATGATGGTAATCAGTCATCATTAAAATATACATTTTTGGATTTACGAAAATTATATCACAATCACCGTGATGATAATGAATGAGCAACAACTATTAGATAAACTCATACCCAATTTAATTAGTCTATTTCGATGCGCATTACGTAAATTGTAATTTAAAGGGCCTTGACCACAATCGCATCAGGGGCAGGGGGCAACTCTTTATCATTAATCAGCTGGGGATTCGCCGATAAAAAATGTTGGTGATATTTTTATTGTGACCTTTAAAAGTTGACTTTAAGGAAATAGTGAGAATATGGTTCAAAGAAGTCTTTATTTTTTGGAAGTTTTGTTGTAAGTATACACTTACAATAGTACATATTTTACCGGACTACGATGAAGCCAAAAAAGGGTCAGGATTTTATCAGGCTTTAAATTAGCTATGAAATTTTTCCTACCAACGTATTCATCTGTTCTCAGATCTTTCATGTTGACATATTTCATCTCCCAACAAGAAAAGATACTCGACACATTGCCTTTGGTTTTCAGATTTTAAAGACAGAAATTTTTTTAAAATTTATAACCAAACAAAGAGAAAAACGAGGGGTCATTTTCCGTCATTCGATGGTCCGGATTTCGGCATAGCTTTTCGTGGGTGGTCCTCAATACAAAAGTTACAGGTCTAAGAATAATAGTTCAGGACTATCTATATCATATGAAATTTTGTCATTTCTGTGATACTAACCGGACTAGTCCACATGTAGGAGACTCTATACAAGTAGAAATAGTCACTGGGATCAGTGGCGATAGGTGGCGGCAGGGTGACGTTGAATGGGCACCCATCCACACTAAGGGGCAGTTTCACAGGCGCTGGGCGTGGACCCCCGAAGCTCATCCATAGGGTCATCATCATACCGCTCAGCAAGGCTACGAACACGCCCTAGAAAATGTAGAAAAGACCAATCAGAACTGTGACATGACTTTAATACAATAATATTTAAAAATAATCTGACAACAGAATCGGGCATGGCGGCGAATGTCCAAGGTCCATTTTGTTAATGGTGCCACTGCCGGTACATTAGTTATTCATCTGTGACATCGGCGCCCAAGAAAGACAAGACGATTTACTATTGTGCAACTGCTGCCTGCATAAAGTCCATATTATAATAACAGAAAGCAGGGGGCCGAGTTTTACTTGACCACCTTCCCCATTGGGTTAAATCAGGAAACATGTTTATTTATACCCTCAATCTCTATCTTTGTTTAGTCTGGGGTCTAGGTAGGAATTGAGTTACATAGAGCACCATCTACCCTCAGTAGGCGCCGTGTCGAGTACCATTGGGGATTACAGCTTATTGGGTACCATCACGTTCTGTACATAGAGTGTAGTGGTGGATTCCAATTCGATCAGTACGCTTCCACCTTCGACCTCATCTTCACTTAACATCAGGTGTGATTGAGGTCAAGTACCAACCCGTTTAGCATAAAAAAAAAGAAGATTGCGGTATGCATGATACGGTATCATTAGGACATATTGCTCCTATTATACTCACCCCTTGATTAGCGTAGGTAGTGAACATGCCCAGGGTGAAAACCCCAAACAGCGGACCTCCGACAGCACCGAAGATGGTGAGAGCTGCTTGCAGCATCCCGCCTAGATGCTCGGCGATGAATGCCAGAGCGAGGAACACTAGCCCATAAGCACACGCCGTCAGCTTGGTGAGCCACGGCACGTATGCTGGCCGCACTGTACACCATCTATTCACAAAAGGTATCATTTCTAACAGTACAATAACAACTTGATCAATTTGAAAATCAACGTTCTCCTTTTACATATTTAATTAATATTCCGTGACTCTACATATAGGTAGAATTTTATAGGAGAAGAAGGTAGTAAAACTTTTAGTCGCCTTTTTCACTTGACATTCACTCAAAAAATAAGAAATCGTTTAGTGTATTCACAAAATGTCTTTTTCATTTTAGAAAATGAATAAAACATTTTTTTCTTTTCTGCTTAGAAGCAGAAAAGTAAACTTTCTTCTGCGACCCTTCAAAAATTGTTGTGCAAAATTACCTTAAGTACCTATACTCGTACTCCGTAATGATATGGTTAAAAAAAGCACACTTTCACATTTATTACATTAATACCTAAAATACCGTCCTGAAAGCATTGTAAACTTCACCTAATCTTTTTTATCATATTAGACGAAATAAAGTCTTAAAAAAGGTAAATTACCCCGAGATTGTACGCAACTCGTGTAACAAAGAAATATATAATGTGACTCTACGTTGAGTATAAAAAAGATGGCTAGGAAGTTAAACAACATTTAGCGCAATTAGTCCTTGAATACTTGTAGATGATAGACCACTGCGGCATTTTTCTAAAAATGTCTACGTGTTTCAGAGAGGTTGTTAAATAATACTTATTCGTTCAGATTGTTTGTAAATTGAAACAGTAGGAGGATTAAGCGCAGCTTAAGGACACAGACTTTTAAGTGAATTTTATAGGTCTGTGGGACAAGTTTACCAAACCAAACTGGACCCTTATTATGGCAGCTCTTACTTTCTTCTAGTCAGTGAGTTCACAAGTAAGCGGCGTAAAACTATTGATGAAATAAACCCGTAAAGATACGTAAATAATGCATGATGAAAGAAATATTATTACAGTTTCAAAGGAAAAAATTCTTTTGTCATTTCTAACAAAACTTAAAATTATTCAAATGTGCCGTGCAATACTGTAAAATATTACCGATGAGCAAGTTTCGTAACGGTTACCGACCTAACCGTTACGAAACTAACCTAACCTAACCTAACTTTTTGTAAATTTTTATCAACAAAATAAATCATTTTTCATCATTATGTCAACGCTAAATCACACGTCAAAATGCAGTTTGTACAAGCACGCGTTCGTATCTAGTTTTGCTATTGTAATAACAAATCGTTTGTGTCGAACAAACGAGTGAGTTGTAGAAAAATTTGTAATCCTTGAATTTCTGCAAGGTCATTGACCTGATAGGGTTCAACTTCATCAATTAATGCGATAAATTTTGATTGACTACAACTAGAAAACTATGAAATATTTTGCCGTAGTTCCTTGATATCATTTTTATAATGAAGGCAAAGGAATTCGATTTTTTAAGGATAGTAGGTTACAGTGTCGCACCCAGTATGAACGTGAAAAGTAACAAAAGGGCATTTTTATATGTCCGCCTTGCAGTTTCTTATCTAAGTCTAAGCAGCTATGTTGATAGCATTGTTAAGTTCCGGCTATATAGTAAGATTAGCAAATCCCCCAAACAAGTTGGTGGTTCCGGGTGAACGCGTTTCCACATAAACGTCACTAACACTGTGACTATAGTCCAATAAAAATACGCTAATTTTATTATGTAACTATCTATAATTTTAAAGTTCCTGATTTTTTGTAGAAGAATAGAGAGTACCCATCAGTAATATAATAATAATGTTTTCTAATAATTCTGTAGCTTGCTTTAGATATAGTATAGGTATTTAATTATAAAACCTACAATATTAAATTAACGCTATCACTGTGAACTTCATTGCGTTGTAGAAGATACTAAGATCTCTTAAAACAATTTTCTAAAAAAATAATCAATTGTTGCTTTATATTTAAAAAAAGTAGTTTATTAAGTCGTGATATTTGCCCTCGGTGAAATTTTTCATAAATGTAAAGAAGTTATTGATCGATTTTTTTGAAAATAGTTACAGGGGTTCTAAGCATATTTTCCGACTCAATGAAATTCATAGTGGTAATTTTAATCATATAGTCTATGTTTTATTACTAAATATCTATATTATATCAAAGCAAGCTACCGATTTGTTAGATTTTTTTTATCCACATGCCAAAAATCCTGGCCTTTAAAATTATAGGAAGTTACAAGTGTACCTATCCGTACTGGACTACTACGTAGGTACGTGATGCTCCAATACACAAAGTGGAATTCAGCTATTTGATAATGTCAATATTGAGCTTAAATAGTGCCGAAAGGAATAATTTTGTGCCACTGTAGTTTTAGAGAAATTCAATATATTAAATGAGGTTTCTGGCATCACGTATTGCCGGAATCCTCATTTATCATACGCAGAGACTGATTTACCATGATTATAATTATATCACAAAAACATGTGCGTAAATAGTGCCACCGAAATATACAACTCCCATAAACAGTACTTCAAAAACAACGAAATTATTTACCTAGTTGTCTTTGTAGAAAGAAGGAGCGCAGACGGCGGACTTTTAAGCCTCTCCCATAAAAAAATTTTGATGGAACAATTTTGTCCGCGGGGATGGAATGGCATTAAATGGCAATAATGCAAACGGAGACCAAAAGATTCCGGTGGAAAAAAAGTTCGTCGTCTGCACTGTTCCTTTTTACAAATACATCTAAATAACTTTTTTGTTTTTGAAGTACTATTTATGGGACTTGTATATTTCCGTGGCATTATTTGAGTATAATTTTCAAAATTATCTAAATAGCTGAATTCCACTTTGTGTATACTAAGTGGAATCTTCCGGAAGTTGATTGTTTTGCCAATTTTTGGAGGTTCAATTATTTAATGTTGGAATAATATACCACCACCAATCAGAAATTCCGTTTCAATTCCTTCCTTCAAACGCAAATATAAAACGCACCCATTGATTTCACAAAAAATTGTGAGGTATAATTTAAAAACTGTACCAATCTGTATCACATGTTTCAAAGCAAAATATAATTTTGCACTTGACAATAGTCTTATTTGCGTAGCTGGTTTTTTGTATTCGCATTGCACCTCTCATTATTATAGTAAATTCAGTGAAATACCATGTATTACTTTATTAGCCAATTCTGCGAGCATGTTAAAAATTTGCATACTCGTATAAGTACTGCGCGGTGTTGTATTCTCCAATCTCCGTCCTCCGGTGTCCACGGAATACCAGCGTCGCGTCATTGGGCTCCAATGTCGCGACATTATGCTGAGTGGATGCCTTTTTGACACCATCACATAATGTACTAATTTAAGTAGGTATAAGCAATAATGGTGTCAAATAAAAACTTTTTCTTTCTTTCTTTCTTTCAATTATTTCATACAAATAATGTCACTATAGGTTATATAGATTTACCCCAAAAACGAACATAATTAAATGGAACCCTATATAGGTACCTGCTGATATAGTCGGTAAGCGTGACAGCGGCAAGCGCGTTGCAAGCGGCCGATATTGTAGACAGGGAGGCGCTGAAGATGCCCGCCACGAAAAGACCGGCCAGACCTGGCACTGACTTCATTGCATCCACGACATAGTAAGGCATCAGTTGATCGATCTGAATAAGAAGAAACACACTCATTTGATTCAAAGACATTCATTTCGGGCCCCCATACAAAACACCATCGAAAGCAATATTAATGTTTGCAAATATTAACAGGAGTTTTTACCTTTTAAGGTAAAGAACCTAAAAACGGAAAGATAATATATATTTTTTTGTAATATTATAATTCAAGAATTATAGAAATGAGAGTTGCTTTTCACAACTTAGTTAAATATTTTTTTAATTCATACTCAGATCGTAAACATCCCACTGCAGGGATATATCCCTTATATAAGCCTTCCCTCGTATAATAGTCCACCACGCTGGCCCAATGCGGGTTGGGGACTTCACATGCCTTTGATTTTTTATTTCTCAGGCGTAGGTTTCCTTCACCGTTTTAAGAGCAGTCGGATAAATGTACGTAATTAAATTAAATTTAAAAGCTAATTGGTACATGGCCTGCCTGGGAATGGAACTCGGCCCTCCCAAATTAGGTGACCGTGTCTTAACCGCTGAGCCACTGACGATTTTTAATTAAACCAAATGAAATTTAGAAAATTTTGAAAATAAAATAATTAAATAATAGGTATTTTGTAACGAGCGAAATAAATATTCATTCTATTTAGTTAATAACTTACGTAGTAATATGGTTATAACTGTAGAAAATACGGGTATCTAACTTTACATACTTTTCTTTAATCAAAAAACTCGTTATAATACATACATACATAATGTCACGCCTGTTTCCCGTAGGGGTAGGCAGAGACCACAGACTTCCACTTGCTACGATCCTGACACACCTCATCTGCTTCCTTCACTCTCATAAGGTTGTTCATACATGCTCGTCGGTTTAGGGTACTCTTGACTTGACCTTTCTTTAAGACGTCCCCGATTTGATCACGGTACATTCGTCGTGGACTTCCCCAACCAACACTACCATCCACATTCGCTTCGTATATTTCGTAAGTCTTCTTTCATTCATCCTCTCCACATGTCCAAACCATATTATAACATTACTTAAATTTACTCGTTATAATATTACTTAAATTCACAATATTTTACGAAGGCCATGCCTTATTGATCAAACGCTACTCACCGCAGATATGTTATGAGACAAATAAGGGTCGCAGTTCTTATACACAGCATAAATACTGAGTCCACTGATGCATGTGATGATGCTGAGGACCGACAGCACCGGCCAACTCCACCAGAGGCACGCCTGCGACCGTCGTAGGGAGCTCACTGTTAGCAAGCGCTGGACCTGGGAATATCATGTACACATCCTTGAAAGGAAAAAGTATTCAAGACAGAGCTCAATATTTTTCGAAGACCTATTCAACGTCACCCTATACGATGGGTTACGCGAATGGAAGAAATTACCCCCGCTTTACATTTTTTTTATAGATTAATTGATTAATTTTATACACGTAGGCTTTATCAATATGTGTAAGCTATGTAGTAGCTTTAATTATCGACACTTAGTCGCTGTGAAATACTAGAGACTTGGCGAAATGAAAGAATTCCGATTTAGTAAGACTATTAACAGAATGTATACCATTATTAGTTTGAAACATGAAAAAGCTTTACATACAAAATTAAGATTTTTTTTGACTTTTATTATATTGACCCCGTCAGCGAAACAATGGTTGCGTTGCATTAACAAATTTCCGCGATAAAGTTATTCCACCCAGGCGAAGCCGCGGGCGGAAAGCTAGTACAACATATACAAAGATTATTCTAATTATTATTCTATTGGGGTAAACATTCCGAAATAAATTATCACCGTTCGTTCTTCGCGACGTATAAACGACTGGGTCTATTTTTAAACTTATTTACCTTTACTCTACCGGGAAGCATGTTACGAAAACTTGGTGGCAATTGTAAAGGCATTGAGTTATTTGTGAAACTATTCACAACGTATTTGAAATGTTTTTCTAGCGACTAATTTACTGTTTTCATAACTCGTATTGCGATGTTACATTTTCATTTGTTGCGTCTATTGCTCGGTCAAAGTACAAAGTCCGGGTGCAATGTTTTAACGCACACAAAGATTTTCTTACACCTTGGATAATGATAGCAACGTCCTCAGACAATAACTTCGTCAAACAATCGTGTTTTAAAATAGATTATTTTATTTTTGTGTTTGTGTATGTATGTTTGATGAAGTAACATAAGCAGATGCCTTTGTTTTTAAAAAGGTTCTATCATAATCTCTCACAAAATTACCTGCGTATGATTTACAGCGTACAGAGATAAATAAGTAATCATCCCTCCGATGATCAAGGACCACCACGTATGTCTTTCGGTTGGATCTACGCTAAAACTGAAACCAAATATTACACGATGTTAAATTCTCTTTAGTAAATAAAAATATGCAAGTATCACTTATTCTTACAGCTCAATACTTACTTGGAAAAGTCTAAACGCCCACCTTCCTGGGCTATAGCAAATATTTCATCCAATCCTCCTAATTTTACGGAAGTAAAAATTACAATACTGAAAACAGCAGCAATCATCAAAAAGGATTGCAATAAATCTGTGAATACAACCGCTTTCATGCCGCCAAGTGTTGAGTAAAATGTGCAGACAAGTCCTACTACCAATATGGATATCAGTCTATTCAAACCAGTCACAGACTCCAAGACAATCGCTGGTGCGTACAGCACTATTCCATTGTATAGCACCATTTGTAATGTGTACGTCAGAGAGGCTAGCATTCGTATATGCGGTCCAAACCGCAGCTCGAGATATTCGTATGTGCTGGTTTTCTGCAGCCCGAAAAATACTGGTAAGTATAGGTGGCTCGCTATAGGTGTCGCTATCCCATACGAGAAGTTGATTACGACGAATTGCATGCCGTAGTAGTAATTTTCCGATGATACTCCGAGCAGGGTGATGGCTGACATAAACGAAGCCATCAACGATACAGCCACAGGGAATATTGACAAATTACGGTCGGCGAGTAAGTACTCCTGTAACAAAACATAAAGTTTCATTTACTACGCATTGCATTATTTTCAGAAATCGTAACATCAATAGCTCTACCATCCCCATTGTTGGGGTACAGTGTCCCCTCCCTAGCAATGTGCCTAGTATAAGTATATAAAGTATAAGTATATATTATAAGTTATATATAACTAAACATAAGCAAACATTATGAACCGCCTACGTGGCTCAATGTAAACAACATTGGGTTTACGATTCGAAGGTCGCGGGTTCGATCCCCAGCGAGGTACATGTTTAAGTACTCGCTTTGGTTGGTGGTAGGGCATTTTAAATGTCCGCCTGGCTAGCTACCACCATCTTATCTAAATCTGCCACCAAGCAGCAATGTTAATAGCATTGTTGTGTTCCGGTTGTCAGAGATAAGATAGCCAGCCCTCCAAATGTGTTGGAGTTTCTGGGTCAGTACGCTGCCACCTTCGACCACCATCTTCACTTAACATCAGGTGTGATTGAGGTCAAGTACCAACCCGTGGTGCATATAAATATCTAGGTATTTACTGCGATCGATCGTTATTATTATCTATCACATATACTATATTATCTAAGAACAGTTACCACGGTGCGAAGTCCGTACCACCACCATTGATTTGTGGTCATACGTAATTAACTTCACAAAGGTATGTAGGTATTATACTATACATTTTTAGCACATAAAAAGGCTCAATAGAGTTCTTGTAACTACCTATATATATAGTTAACTCGGTGTGTCATTAGTCCACCCAGAACATTTATTTAGAGAAGGTAAAGTTAGTAAATATAATTAAATTTATACCAGATGCTAAGATCGTTGCCATTACATTTGCATTATAATACGTTGACAATTGCTTTAAATTGGAATACGAAAAATACCTACTTCGTTGGTTTTTTGTTTGCCGCCGCTAAATCGAAAATATAGTCCAATTGCAATGGAAGCGACCATAGTGGCCGCCATTATGGCGTAGTCCCATGCACCAAATGCGGATACCACCATTTTCACCTGAAAAAACAATTGAACTTTAGTCTTTTTATAAATGTGAGGTAACGAGGTAAGTAATTATTTTGGATAGGTATTATCAGGGTTAACATTACTATACGACTGCCTACCTACTTGTTTAAAGATGGATATTCTGGATTGTAAAACTCTGTATAAAGTAGTTCTATCGCTATCAGTTTATCTTTTATCATTACTTACCTAATACCATCTTCAAGATCTCAAGGAGGCTACATAAAATTTTGCTTCCCACAATAGCATAGTAACAAAATAATTCATATACAAAACTTTATTTCAATTGCAATGCGGCATAACTGTTTATTGGTGTTTTATCATATAAAAGTCTTATTTACTCCATTTACACAGTTTCGAGATTATTTTCTACCATAAAACAAGGAGCTGTGAAGACCGAACAAGACCGCGACAGATTTTTTATCATGATTTTTAGCATCATCTACATATGGTATAGTAGATGGACATCCACTTAAATCTTTCCCGGTCAATTGGGTTTAGCGATGTTGTCTTCAGCTATATCATATCTAGTATCTAAATAGTATAAAATAAAGTTGCTATTCGCGTCTGTCATTTGTGAATTTAGTTGCTCTAAACTACGCAACGGATTGTCAATGTTTAATAGAGATTTTGTTCCGAAAGGTTTAATATTTGCATAATAGGTTTATAGAAAGTAATGACACCCATACAAAGCCGGGCGGGTCGCTAGTCTTGTGTAAGTAGACTTTCATAGATTGCCATACAAAAAGCAATTGCGAAACTGAACCGCTGTAAAAAGATTCAATTGATCCAATCACATTAATTACTGAATAGCATCTTGTTGTCGGAGTCGAGAAGACCCATCGTTTATATTGCAATCTGTGGTTATGTTATGTATTGATGTGTAGATATTACAAGGAGAAATACCTACGGATTTGAACTAACCGACGTATTATTTAGATTTAGTTACATAATAAGTAACATATTCGTCACACACACATACATATCAATTATCAACAGTCTATAAAATTCTATTATTGGACACCACCATTTTCCAAACACTTACTCAATCTATCAATCAAATACGCTTTATTGCACAATTAACAAAAAACTACATAAATATTACAGCGTATACATGTAGTCATACTTATTTTTTTCTTTAGACTAACCTAAATACAAAGAAATCATTTAAAATAACAACAACCATAAAAAGGCATAATCAGCTTACAAGAGGCAATGTCAAGCAGATACCTATATGTAAATTATATTAATTTCTCTAGAGATACCTATTTAAATAACGGTCTGTAATATCGGGTCAGTTGTTATGAATTGATAATATTAAAGGAAAATTAGTAGGTACTTATGTATGTTCATCAATAAGTGTCTGAGATGATTGAGTTTTTAGGACGTAAACCATCCCAATGCTAAAACTGTGGAAAATATACCTACTTATGGAGATCATGCTCTCCAATGAGGAGACAACATTTCGGCAATAGTCTTTGTGTGGAAATTTAAAGAAAGCCGGAGACGGAAAGACCAGTGCTGGTGGTAAGTGAGGATATAGGCAAAGACGAAACACACAATTCCACTGTCTATTCATCCTTGAAGACTCCAAGATTGAAAGGAGAATACCGGCGCTTGTAGGGAGAAGGAATAATTTCCCTAATAGCCATCGAATTGACAATCATAGGTTTTTAGGACCTGCCGCCCATCGGGTCTATGCCGTTAAGCTCACATCGCCATATGACACCCACGGGAATAGACGAGTTTACAAATTTAATTTATTATACTACATGTATATAATATTCCCCAAACAATTTCAGTTAATAAGATACTCTATAAGACTTAATATGTTCTTATACATATAATAAGGTAGGTAAATTCAAAAGTTGCGAGAATTAAATTGTGTCGTACAGACTTAAGTAGGAATGGTGGTACGTAGGTAGGTATACTATATCTAATGTACGAAACTTATCCATCTCAACGAATCAACAAATTTATGACTACGAATGACTAGTAGTTCTACAAATATTTTGTAAAGTATTTACATAAGTATAATATTTTAAAGAATTCTGCCGAATGATAAATTACCTACTTTTGGATTAGCAACAAAATTATGATGTTGAATTTCCCGCCGCTTTACCAATCAGTTCACGCCTTATTTCACGCATGACTCAAATGCAATGTTGCAAATTTTGTACATTATCGAAATTTTACGCTTAAATGACACATGTTATTGAGAAGACAATATTGTGTTAATTGTTTTTATTACTACGAATTAATTAAAAAGTTAACAGTACTTACAGAGGATATCCAAACCGGTTCACTTTTATAGAAACTCAAACTTTCCTTCAATAGACACAATTTTCAGCCCGTCACTGTTAATTTCATTTAAGTACGTATCATTTTAAAACATTTATAAATACTACAATACGTCTTTGAACCGCGACCTCGTCTGTGAATCCCATAACATTTTTGTTGTGAGCAAGGCACATAACCTTGGTGACCCTGTTCGAATTAGGGGGACGTCAAAACACGAATTAAAAATGTAGTAAACGTCTTGTTCTTGTTGCTCACTCCTACTGACTGAGAAAGGACTGAGCAGGCGAGTCGATCAGACGTATTGTAAAACATCGTTTTGCTTGCATAGTTAGTTAACTGTCATAGTGAGGTTATGTTTCTTTCCGAATCACACGATGTCGTACGTCTCCGATACACAAAAGCGCTGACAGCGCTTTATAAATCGTAAAAATATGGAGCTCGCGATTATATTCTAACCTACGAATTAGTACATAAACCGAGTATAATTTTAGGCCGTCAATAAATAAAACAATCTGGCATTGTATTGTAAATGATAGAAAAACATTTGGAGAATTCTTTTCTATTTGGAGAAAGTTATGACTTCATTTTTAAATAAATGCTTAAAAATACGATGTTAAGTATTATTAGTTTTGATAAATAAATGAAAAATAAATATTTTTGATAATGATAGCATTTATTTCACTGACAAAATTATAGTCCTTTTTTGTGAGTACCTACATAATATAAGTAAGTACATAATATGCAATGCAAGTTTCTATGAGTTAGGTAGTTAATGATAATAAAATTATTATTGTATTATATTATTATTAGTAGTGTCTAAATACCGGTTTTACGGGCTATATTTTGAAGTTGGTAACTCTAGTTTCCATATCCTTCTGCAAACGTGATATGTTAAGTTATTTAGAAAGTTTATTTGTTTAATCATAAAGACATTCTCTAAAGTTAAAATCATGTGACTCTACTTGACTCTTATCAAGATTTAAAAAATGCGATAATAATGACGACTATATATTGAATGACATAAAAAAAACAACTTCATTTACGAATTTTATAGATATTCATAAATTATTTGTAAAACATTATGTAAGTAAATAGGTACCATAATTTAGAGATAGCGTACTATATTAATTTGACAAAAATGTAGCGCTAGAAATGTTGAAAACGCACGTTTTGTTTGCGCGCGCACACCATTACGTACCAATCCTCTTTTTTCAATGGTCATCTAAAATTTGCTACATTCACTACCTACCTACTCACTTTTACCAAATTAAATTGCATTTTTCAGTGTAATAAATAGAATAGAAGTATATCTGCAGATCGAGCAATTGCAATAATTTATTTACACGAGAATAATGTTACTAGCGCCATCTAGTTGAGATTTATATTAAAATAAAACTTAAAACAGTAAATTTGATAATTTAAGCCAACATAATAATGATATCTACCGCTGATAACATAGTCAAATTTATAATCATATTTATATATAGCGTGTATATAGGACTGATGGCCGTTCGGACACAAATGTTCTATAGTCGAGACCATGCACTTCACTGGCAAGCGCGGGACGTCCCTCCACAAGGTGAAAATTATGACAAAGGTCGCAGGAAGTCGTTGGACACAAGCCGCTTCCAACCTGCCGCTCTGGATATCTTAGGGGGATGGTTATGATCAGCTGTTGTCGTATGGCTGTTTAAATAATCTATAATGTTCAACTCGTTATTCCAACGGACAGGTTTTAAATATAGACCGAATCGCAGGGGATTGAATATAACGAGAATTAAGAAAAAAACATTTCATCACAAGAGGAGAAAATTATGTATCTTGTGTCAGATATTTATCAATTTTTTCGATTAAATTTTAATTTTCCGGCGTTACGAGTCTCCATACAAAAGCATAATATATAATATCATAAATAAAATATAAATATCATATTATAAATCTACATTTTGTAGATTTGTATTTGGTTTCTCAAGTGGATTGACGATCACAGATTTTTATGAGCTCAGTACAGCGATGCTGCTGCCCATCATTGGTATAATATGCTATTTTACTTATAATGTTCTTGGTCACTTTTATATTTATAACACCCAAGCGAGAGGCAGTCTGATTTTATTCTAAAAGTAGGTATACCGTGCCATAAATCATACGATCTGTGACGATTATTTGGATGACTGGATAACTTTCTTTTGAACTTGCAACATACATTCACTCATAATACACTTCGCCTATACTTACCAATTTTGTTACACATATATTGTTAATTCTTTAGTTTAATGTTAGTTTTTAAGTTAATCGATATTTGTGACACGTTTTGGGATACTGCATCAGACACAATATGCTTTTTATTGTTTTATATGTCGAGAGTCAAGTTGTATCCCTACACGTGTCAATAATGTTATTATTATGTTTTTAGTTATGATGACTATAAGGCTAGTGATACTGTCCTATGGGGAAGGGCACTGTATGCTGAAATACAGGTTTTTTCAACCTAGTTCGGCAACAGGGGCTATATTATTGGAATACAAAATTACTAGCTTAATATAGATTATAAGATAAACTGTAAACTTTTTTGGAATAAAGTTATTATTATTATATTATTATTATTACATTATGTAGATTTATAAATATTGGTACTTAAAACGACATTGTAACTATGACATCTGTAATGCAATAAATATATGAAGATATATGATATGAATATGCGTAAAGCCAAAGATCGGGCTCTGTAGCGCGCCTTGGAAGGGCTATATCCAGCAGCGGTGTGTAAGCTATGATGATAATTAAAGAGAAAGAAGAATAGTTTTTTGATAATGTAAAAAAACTGTACTGAAATAGTGCTCAAAGGAAAAAAATTGTGACACTGTGGTTTAAGAGTTATTCAATATTTTAAGTGAGCATTCTGGCGTCACGTTTGTTGGAAACTCATTTTCATATGCAGAGACTACTTCACCTATGTTTATAATTTATATCCCAAAATTGTGTATAAATAGTGCTGTCGAAATATACTTACCCTCTTATTCATAAAAAATTACAAACGGTTTTTACGCCTGTTTCAGTTAAAGTATGTTGTCACTTTCTTTCATTACAACATTTCCTTATGAACGACAGAGACAAAACACACTTAAACTAAAAGAGGCTTATAAAGCGTTTGTAAATTTTTATGGATAAGACGGAAAGTCAATATACAATTAATATTGCTTTAGACGTCTTTGTGAAAAGGGGCAGCACAGAAATATCTGAATCGGACTGTTTTGTCCGGGAGAATGGAATGTATAGTAGTCTATGCAATAACACAAACGGAGAACAAAAAAGTGCGGCCGACAATAAGTCCGTCGCCTGCGCTGTCGCTTTTCAGAAAGATATCTAAATAACTTAGTTATTTTTGAAGAACTAACTAAGTTGTATATTTTGGTGACACTATTTATGCACAATTTTTTGGCATATAAATTATAATCATAGGTAAAGCAGATTCTGCGTACGAGAGCGAGGTTCCCAACAAACGTGACGCTAGAATGCTCACTTAAAATATTGAATACTTCCTAAACTACAGTGGCACAATTTTTTTCCTTTGGGCATAATATCAAAATAGCTGAATTCCTCTTTGTATATTCTAGCATCACGCTAAAGTCACGACCTTTTTCCCAAATGGGGTGGTCATAGATATGCCAAACATTAGCGTGTGGGTGTTCCAACTATTAAAATATTATTGATTGAAACAACATCCACTGTACACCTTATGAAATATACAGAAATGCACACGTGACAGACGGTGAGCCCATCGCCGTTGAAACGTGCAAATCTATAGATGTTATTGGTCGAAAGTCCCTTAGTCGCATTTTATGACATCCACGGAAAGAGACGGGTTGGTCCTATTCTATGATAAATTTACTTTTGGATTATTTTGTCAATCGTAATCTATAAACTCTACTTTTTCATATCAAAAAGTTTACTGACGGAGAAATTAATTCATTGATCCACCCCGTTAATTGGAGTAATAATTGATAGGTTACACTTAACTGCACGAGAAAATACGTAGGTGTTATCTTGAACTGGCCACTGTACCTAGATATTCTGGCTTAGCAACAAAGATTGTTTCTATCTTCATAAAAAGCCTACATTATTATGAATGTAAGACTTTGCGGTTGCTGCGAGTATCAAAAGCTTTCAAGACACGAACAATCTTTCCTTATGTGTCCCAAAAAGTGGAACGCCTTCGTCATTTCCCTTTTATTCTTTGTTTCTTTTTCGAGGGATGAGACATGTGTGTATATGTGTAGTACTCATGTGGATTTGTAATCCCAGAAAACACCATGTATAAAATGACGTACTACAATTATATTTTTATTTATTCTTGTTTATATTAGGTAATTCCTTATGTCCCTTCACTACAGCCTATAATCCTAGAACTAAAGAACTAAACTCTGACTGACTATTTTTATTAAACTAGGTATAATGCCTTATAAAATCTAAAAGCGATCAGGCGGTTCTTTGCTTGATAGCTACGACTGATAAATGTCCACTGTGCATCATTAGCAACTCGTATCAATTGCCCACTTTAAATTTCAAGCATTTATCCAGCTAAGGTAATATATTTATATAATAACTTTACGCATACCAGATTGGACAGAATAATGTGATCAATTATTCTGTCTCATCTGGTGTGCATAAACTTATGCCATTTTGCATTGTTTTGGTGTGGGTGTAGTAGTAGCCCATGCGCAGCAAATTGTGTTAATCGTGTGTACATGATATATTTGTTCAATGTCAATTTGAATCTATAATTATTAAAGAAATAATAATAGGGTTTATTGCATTTATCTATCAATCAGTTAGTCCAAGCTTCTACTACTTACCGCTTAGGAAAGAAAAATCATCTGTGGGAATAGAAGCGGTGCAAGAAATATAGGTAGGCACTTTATATTGTTCACATTGAGTAGTTGTTGTAACTGAATAAAAATTATCAATAAGGTGTTTCCTGGGAAAACATAATTTGTATTATGCTGGCTTGTAAAGGTTTCTGTGTCTAACTTCCATAAGTACAAAACATGAATATTCCGAAAGCTTTTGCACATTTTGGAGAGGTTCGCGGTAGCTGCTCACAGACTCCTCTCTTCTTCTTCATATTTAGTTAAATATTTTAAGCCCATATTTGAGACGTGTATCATTAAGATTCATACAATTATTACACCACCATACTAGATGATCTTAACCAAGGCACACTTATAGTTATTATTGCCAATTTTGCACTGGTACCCTCGCTTTCTCTTGCAGGTCACTGAGGATCCATACTGAACGATTGTCCATTGGTAGTACAGATTCACATACAACTCTATTATACTCGTAAGTTGTAAACCTTGTATTTCATTTTTATATTTTAATATTTAATAACACCAAGCAGAATGATAGGCGATATTATACGGTTCACTTCTGCCTTTCAATTTGGATGAAACGACCAAATTGAATCATGAGAACATAAAAGTGAATCATTCAATGTCAATATTCAATCGTGTTCAACCGTGTTGAAAGAATTGATCTTGCACAATATTTTCACTTTTGCCGTTCATCGTTCAACGCATTTAATGAGAGTTGAACGTGTAAACACAAGAATTGAACGATTGAAGATTAGAGAAAAGACGTCAAAAGTGTATTTATTAAATCTAAGATTTTAAATGGAGAGCGCATACGCCTTGATTCTTTAAAACATTTTAAGAAGTCTACTTGCCTATGGAATTACCAATCGGTGGTTTTACAATATAGTAATTCCCAAGCGTAGTACCTGCTTCGAAGACATTTCTTAAGAAATGTGAATTAGATAATTCACTTCAAAGATACGTGTAAATAGCATTATCTTTCACTTCTGCGCCTTTCAACCAAAGTGAATAAATTTGGTTGAACCTTGTAACATCGCCTTTACGTATCTTTGAAGTGAATATAAAGTGAACGATTCCGTTTACATTGCTCAAAAGATGTCTTCGAAGCAGGATGTACGCTTGGGAATTAAATTCCTTTTCAATGTGTTGAACGATGAACGGCAAAAGTGAAAATATTGAGCAAACTCAATTCTTTCAACGCGATTGTGTACGGTTGAATATTGACATTGAATGATCCACTTTTATGTTCTGATGATCCAATTTGGTCGCTTCATCCAAATTGAAAGGCAGAAGTGAAACATGTTTACACCTTTATGTGTAATGACTAATGAATGATGGCTTCAGCCTGTGTGTGAGTCTATATTTATGTGTGTGTGTATGTATCCAGTCTTTGTCCGGACGTATATCAGTAATGCGTGGTCCGATGCGGTTTTTTTTATATTAAAGACTAAACGAAGGGACAGGTTATTAGGTATGTTTGGTGAAAACCATTTAAGTCGTCTTGAAGATATTAAGCTTTTAACATAGATTTTGATGTATTTGTGTACCCAATATCATAGTCTATCCCAGTCTTTCTGATACTTTTTTATATTTTGGAAATCGGTTAAGCCGTTTCGAAGATATTTAGTTTTTAACACAGTTGGGTTGGTTTATCTGGATGATATTATAATCATTTGTTTTCTTTGTGGTTTTATAAATTTTCAATTTATAGATATAATGGTTAATTAATTATACATGTACGATCATAGAATTATATGGGCCCAGTATATACAACTACTACCTTTCGTAAACTGTTCTGAAAACCTATAATTATAACACTTCGGTTACGATTTGATGACACAACTGATCATCATAGCCTCATATATAATTCTGTTGACTTTGGTGTTAGATTGACCCAAACATAAAGATGATTACCTAACCTATGATAACAACCATTGTACCCATATTTTATATGTTACTTTGAAACTGGCTACATTATTTTGACCCTAATTTTGTACTTTCCACCCCTACAGGTTCGACATTATGGATTTCTTTATTCGCATTATGTACCTACTTACGTAGGTAGTTATTCTTCAAACAGCCACGTAGGTATATCCGTAATACGATATTTTACTCGACCAGGCCGTTGAATCTGAAATTACTAAATTAAAAAGGGAAATATGAACAGTCAGGTTAAGAAATGCAGTAATAGTTCAAGTTCAAATGATAGTTTTTTTTTGAAAACCTTTCCATTTAAGGCAAGTATCGAGTACTATTCTTGTATATTACTGTCTATGTAGGTACAAGAATTTTCTTTAAAAATTCAAAGGTGTCCGAAAAACATTTGATCGTTTGAAGTTGGACTATGACTGCACTTTTAAAAAATACAATCAATCAAATACGCTTTATTGTTTAAATAAGGAAGGTACATTTAAATATCTTATAGAAACTACAAATTAGGCGGCCTTATCGCTTACGCTTAATACATTTATTTTATGCGAAAGTAAAATCTATTAAATTTTTTAGTTGCTATTCAATTGCGTGTCATTTCTTATACTAATCGTATACCTAAACCCGAAAATTTGACATTATATGACTCTGTAAGATAAATTTTTTCTACCCGGCCGACGACTAGTACCTACACGCAATATAAAAATTCGTTAAAAAACAAACAGATTTACTTAAACACCAATAGTTATTAAACAAATAACACAAATTGATCTTTTATCTTTACGCTTCAGCTTTACTTTTGAACTGCTTCCAAACAATTATCCAAATAGTATCTACTTACTAACGGAAAAGTAACGATTTAATTGAAACCCTATGTCTTACTGTCAATTACAAATCAGGCTTTCGTTTACTCAGACATGTCGCATTCTGTGAATAATACGCGTCCGACGCGTTACTTCGGTTTGCATTATATCTTACTTAGATTTCTTGGGCTCGGTTGGTGGCATCATCCTGATGAAGGAGACACTAGAAATTTCTTTGGCTGGTATATTTGGTACTCGGTTATTACCCAGCTTGTATGGGTCGTCGGTTTTGTGGGGCTCGAAACTATAGATCCGTTTATTGGTGAAAAGGAAATGGATCGGTTCATGTTCAGTCTCTCGTTCGTCATAACACATGACCTGACGCTCATTAAACTTTACCTATTCTATTTCAAAAACGCCGAGATTCAAGACATTGTGCAGACACTAGAGATAGATATGTACAATTACTACCAGAATAATATGAAGACGCGGGCGACGATCAGAATAACTAGAATTCTGACGGGGGCTTTCCTGTTCTTTGGTTGGGTGACTATTGGGAACGCCAGTATATACGGAGCATATCTCGATTTTCAATGGCGAGCTGAAGTTGCTAAATTAAATGATTCAACACCTAAACCAATGCGAACACTACCACAACCAATCTACATACCTTGGAACTATCAAAATGATCGATCCTATATACCTACTTTTGCTTTAGAGACGGTGGGTTTGCTTTGGACGGGTCACATAGTGATGACAATCGATACATTCATCGGCTCTGTAATCTTACACATGAGCTCGCAGTTTGCAATATTTCAGGAAGCTTTAGTGACATTATACGATCGTACTATTGCACAACTTTCTGAAGGGTTAAATCATGATGATGATACTATGATAGAGTCGACAAATCATGATGATGATAAAAACGAGAAAAAGGTTCGAGCACATTACACGGATGAGCTAATCGATTCAGCGTTAGAAAATTCGTTGCGAAATTGTTTTTTGCACCATCAAGTTCTTGTGGGGTAATTTTAAATAACTAAAAATATAATCTACGCAATTATTATTAGCTATTGTACCTAATACCTATAAAATTAATCTAGCTTTATATAGTTTTAGATTTTATATCCTTCTTAAAACATGTATCATTTTTCTAGTAAACTACAGTGAAACAACAATATACATTGGATTTTTTGGCAAGCGAATGGTAGCAACTAGAACCAGTAGACTGCTAAATCGCCATATAGTGCAATGTGAATTAACTAGGAAGCCAAGCGGCACAGGGGCCCGAGCCAAACTTTACAATCCCTAAAATAAATAAACGCGTTCTGGCCTGGTTTCAGCGCCAATCAAATATGCTTATCGATCCTTTTCATGACGCATTTTTGACTATCGGCTATCGAAGTCTTCACGAAAATGAATAATAATACCTGTGAATTAAATTCAATGAGAAACTCCTATACCATTTACTCGTATCTTGGGAACTATGCTATTTACACGGGATACGAAAGCAAGCAAGGGGAGACATACCTACCTACGTTTAAAGGATACCTACTACCTACCCAATAACTCGGGATTATCGTGGCAATACTTTCGCTTCTTTTTACAAGCTTTTATTTTTACACTTAAATCAACATAATACTGCACCATCTACCTTTAGATTTTGTGTAAACAACTCGACATTTTCAATTTTATTTTCAGTTGCGTGAAAAAGTTCTCTGAAACTTACTCGTATGGTTTTATGACTCAACTCCTCTCTAGTATGGCAGCCATTTGTGTCGTTATGGTCCAAGTCTCGGTAAGATCTTGCATGTACTTGATAATCTAGAGAGCAATAACTTAGAATTTACGATATTCATCAAGTAATTCGTAATTTGTATGCAATTTTCTTCTTTGGAATTTGGGAACATGCCAGCTGTAATCGTTTAAACCACTACATACGAGTATTATGTACTTATTTACATAACGTACAGAGAAACGTTACACATAACGTTTCTTAAAAAAATTGAGTCTAATACATTTTGTTACTGAAATGGAATATGTACCTTCATAATACTCACAAATTTTTTCTTTAGCTAGGTACTTGAATCAAAAAATATTAGCTATATTTGACTTACAAAGGAGATTAATGAAAAATTTGGAAATAAAATGATTATATTTATTATTGTGTGTGTCAGGATCGTAGCAAGTGGAAGTCTAGGTCTCTGCCTACTTCCTACGGAAAACAGGCGTGACTTTATGTATGTATGTATACTTATTATTTATTAGATAAACTGAACATTTGCAGTCGACTGATTATCCATTATTTACGGAATCAGTACAGTGTGGTCTCTTGGTGGTGGCTTGCAAAAAGAATTGAACCAATTCTGATCTCCCCGTGAGTGTCATAACCATTCCCCCGTTACTTGTGCATTTCAGTATAATATTTCGAAAGTTAACCGGGAATGTTTTTTCAAGCATAAACTTGTTTCTGGAACACCCAAAACACTTATGTTTGAAATATGTCCGACTGCCATGTGGGATAAAGGTCGTGACGTTATTATGTAGATATGTACGGAACACCATGTATGCAGCTAAAGCGTGTAAAGCGTGTTGGAGATATGGCCAAATAGTTCATTCATAGGCTATTGCCGACTAAAATCCTAAGTTAGTTTGAAACGATATTTTTAAAAATTTCTCGTGTTTATTTTTTCTGCGTAGCACCCCAATAATTAATTAAGTCTACACCGTGATTGAGTGTTGAATGTACTACGTTATTGTTACAGCAAGACGCCTCCAGTTTCAAGTCCATACGGCTGGTAACCTCACTATCGTTCTTCTTCGCGATGACAATACAACTTGTTATACAATGCTACACTGGAAACGAGCTTACTATCGAAGTTAGTAGTTACTACTTCATTACATTATAATAGTAATAGAATATACAGGGTGGAAAGTTTCAATGGGGCAGCCAAGGGAGGTACCTTAATCGTTGCAGCTACAAGAAATTGGTCTTAGGAGACTATCTATAATTTTTCAAAAAAATTTCATTCCCATTCACAGATTTTCAAAAAAATGTACGGTTAGCAAGAAAATTACCATTGTTCACAAAAAATTTTTTTGATGCTAATCGATCCTGTTTCGTATGCTGATCAAAGAGTTCCATGGGGACCAACTGAAGTTTCAGTACTAGAAAAGTTAGAAATCAAAAAAAACTTTTCCCATACATATGCAGTCAATTAATTTTGTTTCACTTGGAACTTACGTAACCTCGATAGTTTTCTGAAAAAAGTTTTACTTACCTACCTAGTTCAAATTATATAGAGACTACAGACGTCCACTTGTTTGACATTTTACCTTAGAGATAGATTAGCTACCTACATAGTAAGAGGACTGAGAGAGGACTGTAGTGTTAAGCTATTGTATGAATACTTTCTAATAGATGGTGCTAGAGTGCTTCGGTCCATACGGTCCATATAATACTTTTAGGGAGATCCGTCTGTACATAAATAAAATGAAATTGATTAGGTACTTTGTCGATGTATTGAGTATCAAACCGACGCACGACTCTGTATGGTATCCATCTTGGAATTGAGATCGCGTTGCGTCTCAATATTTTTTTATGCTCTTAAAAAAATATTGACGCGTCTCTTTTTACTATTTTAATATGCAACAGATTCATTCTCATATCAATCTTGAGAATGGAAGCAGGTACCTACTTACAGATTTTTTTTTCGGTAAATAATAAAATCCATTCAAAGTCAACAAAGTTTTTTTTTTACATTTTAAACGTCATGACATACAATTTTATTATCGTTCATTAACGAGGCAGTTTCCCCAGAAAAGAACGAGCAAGAAACCTAGGGGGTGCTCTTTATAAATAAATATTTTTACAATTTATGATTCGACAACGAAAAAAGAAAATAATAGACTGAATATCGCCGAGTGGTTCATATCCATGCATTTATATTATCTAGTTAGTCCGAAATTTAATAATAGCCTTTTGCATAGTTTTCGTATTTATTTAAAGGCATATTGAATAACTACCGGAACCTTATTATAAAAGCGTTGGTACTATACGTTGTCCCTTGAATGACTTGGTAACTTTGTGTAGGCTACTGATATGAACACCAAGTTTATTTTTATATCGTGTCTTTACGTTAAGTATTTCACTACATTTCCTAAACAATTGCGGATTTTTTTTTACGCATATAAAGTTTTGGATTGCGATGTAAAAGTTAATACATTGAGTTCCTTAAATTATTCCTGAATAATTTAAGGAAAGGTGTTTGCTCATATTATGTAAGTTTACAATTGAAAAATTCGGATTCAATAATGTAGGGTATCCATTAGAAATTTTGTTAAGCAATTCAAAAACAACAGAAATAAAAAGAAACCTATTAATCAAGGACGATTTTAAAGCGGATTTTCTGCCTTGATAACTTTCACCTATATCCATTATCGTTATCTACTTACATATCTAGTGGTACAACATATACTTACTCTGTAACTATGTCTACCTCTTTATCTATTCGGATTGTTCAGGCCGGACGTGTAGCTGACGCGGTGATGCAGTGCAAGTGGGAGCGCATGCCAGTGCGCCTGCGCCGCCTTCTGCTGATCATGCTGATGCGCGCACAGCGGCCACTGCGCCTCAGCGCTGCTGGCTTCGCAAATATGGACAACGCCTGCTTCCTTGCTGTAATGTCTTTTGCTCTTTACGACCCTAATTCGGGCTTGCTTAAGGACTATACGAGTGGAATTTTATGACACAACATGGACTGTCTTCAATGCAGTCATGCTTCATGCAATGCTTCAATCAGTGCAATACATTTTGTGCGAGGTTTGGCTGTACACTATTTTTTGTACACTGTACACTTTTGATGTACACTATTTTTGCAGTCTCATTATATAAAAACATCGATGTACAGCAATTTCGTGAAGGCTTACGCAACAATGTAGAGCAGAGGTAACAAGGTCCATTTGATTTTTTTACGTGGTATAATCGTAGGCTTGCGACTCAACCATCAAAGTCTTCAGATCAGATTGAAAGTCACATTTTTGTTTAGGACCATCTTGTTTCCTATTTTCAACCCTCGACGAAAAACAACGGGGGTGTGAGTAAGTATCCAGTCTTTGTCCGGAATTAGGTAGGTATATCAGGTCACGTTCTTAGCCACGTTTGGTGGAAATCGGTTGAAGTGTTTCGAAGATATTTAGCTTTTAACACAGTAGGTTTAGTTTATCTAGATGAGATATATTTTCGCTTGTTTTCTCAGCAGTTTTCTAAACTTTCAATTTGTTTTTACCTACACTAGTTTTATGAGTGACTTGGTTGGTTAATGTTCTCATCAATTGGAAGGGAAGGCCAAAAGTTTTTATTACAAATTCATAGAAACAAACTCTCTATTTTGTATTACATTTGATAAACCTCAACTTTCTCTGGCAATTATTAAGTGTTTACCTATAACTGCTTAAGTTTATGTAAATTAAATCAATATAAGTAATTAATAAATATCTAATTACTCGCACATACTGAAACATCTAAATTGTTTAAATAAAAAAAAAAACAATAAATTATTTAGCCAGTTCCTTCTATTATAATAACTTCTGGCAATAAAATAAGTAGGTACAGTTGGCTCCATTATTAATCATACAGGGCTAGTTTACATGATTAATAGTCTCATGCTGGCTATTTAAGCGGTCCGCAGTTTTCTAAAATAATAGTTTCAGAGAGTCATTTTAGAAAACTGCGTTTAATATAACTTGAATAGACGTCACGCTACGAATAATTATTTTAAAAATCCCTGTATTAATCATTATGGAGCCGACTGTACCTACCTAAAGCCATATAAACATTGATTTATTAAATTCTTTATCCCACATACTAGCTTCTAAAATTCCGGAAATAAAAAATATAAGTTATTAATAATATAAATTCTATTTTCTCATAATTTTTTCCACGTATAATTTACACGAGCAAAATTTAATTCATGATAAATGCATAATAATGAACAGCAAACATATGAGAAAACTGTAAACGATATTGGTAACGATGTTTGGTTTGTATGGTAGCGATAATTTGATGGTAATGAAGCTTGTACAAATCGACCACAAGTTAATACATACAGTTGGCTTACCTTGGAAATGAAAAGAGAGTTTATATCTATTCAACAAAGTTTATTTTCAAAAATGAATTTATTCCAAAAGAACAGTAACCCGTTCTACACACTTGAGGTCACATGCTAACCCATTGTTACCCGCTAACATTGTTTTTAGAAATTTAAAATCATTTGCAGTAAATACCTACTATATCATACGAGACTAATATTGAGTACCTACCAAGCTGCAAAGGAAAAGTTTCTGACGCAGCATGCACTGATATAACGACAAAGTTACTAACTTTGCCAGAACCGGAAAATACGAGCACTTTCAACAAATACGTAGATTGTGAGAATAACAAATTATCTAAGTACTAGAAAAACAAATTAAACCGATGCTTTCTAGCCTGGTGGACACTAAACAATACCTACCTTACCATCCGCTTAATATGCATTCCGGAGAGGATCAAATCCGCGACCTTCGTTTTGTAAATCTATTTTATATATGTATATTGGAATACGAAGGCCGATATTATATACGCTTCCCAACTTATTATGGTTTTTATTGTTATTCCGTAAGTTTTTTGCTCGAATCTGCAGTGAGATTTTCTGTATAGGTATAGTACAGTAATAATACGTAATTTTTCTAACCATTCTGTAGCTTGCTTTAGGTATATACTTTAGGTATTTAGTTATAATAACCACAATATTAAATTAAAGTTACCATTGTGAACTTCACTGCGTTGTAGAAGATGCTAAGATCGCCTTAAACAATTTAAAAAAATAATTAATGGTTATTTTATATTTTCTAAAAATTATTTATAGAGTCGTGATATTTGCCATCGGTGAAATTATTTATAAATATAAAGGAGTTAATGATTTTTTGAAAATATATTCTTCGACACAATGAAATTTACAGTGGTAATTTTAACCTAATGTCTATGTTTTATTACTAAATACCTACACTATATATAAAGCAAGCTATAGATTTGTTAAAAAACATTTTTATTCTATCACTGACACGTACTGTATCCATGTACAAATCACGGCCTCTAAGATTATAGTAAGTTAAAATTGTATCCATACTGGACTTATGTACTTCGCGCTGTGCCCGTAAAGTTCGTATTCGTTTGGGACTCACTGTGTATTCCGATGCGAGTTGTGCCTATGGGCTTACGGAATAACCCAAGCAGGTCGTGTATATCTGAAACGAGGCATCCTTATATGTAACTTACAAAACGCAAAAGTGTTATATGTTACCATTTCTCGCGACATAACTAATCCAGCTTTTATCGGACACTTAAATAAAATACATGATAGTTTCGCCATAGTGAGTGAAACTGTACGTCCGTTGACCCTGCACGCGACAACAAAATTAACTTTCAGCGAAGAACAGCTTTGTGCATTTGTTTAGATAGATAACTTCAGTCACACATGTACAGTAATTTCCACCAAACTTAACCTTTTATAGCTTTCAACATTCAAAATAACATCAGAATGCGCTTGAGTATATGTGTGCTACTGCCGTACAAACTGATCACAACTCCCCCTGAGTTCAAAAGAGTTAGACTTAATTAATAAATGAATGGTAATTACTATCAACTACCTGATCAAATACTATTTATTTATACCTTTTATTTTTGTTTTTCAGATAATGAAGGCAGCCTATTCATACTACGCAGTGTTAAGTCAAAAACAAGGAAAATGAAACACAAGTTAGTGTCAGAAAATGTATTAAGTACATTTTTTTTATCAATAAATTATCGTCGCATCTTTGATAGTTACATTACAAAAGTAGTGACTTACACGCTGTATTCGCGCATATCATAATGCAATAATATCTAAGCTATCACAGTTGTTCTGTAAAAAAATACAAAAGTATTAAATAATTAACACTAAACTTAATTTACGTATTACATTTCTTTCTAAGGTCCTTACGAATGTTACCTACTCCGCAATTTGTATCTTTCTTATCAAAGCTCTAGGAGAGGTGGCTTTGGTGTTGTTGAACGAGATCTGCCCGGAGTCTTCACATCCAAAACTGTCATTTCTTCGCATCTGAAAATTTAAAATCCTTGAATCGATAATAATTCGTTTCATGTCTATAACTCGTCTTTGAGTTCATTGTAAAATACATCTCATCATTCATTGTAAGAGAATCTTAATTATACTGTATTGTGTTTAAGTACACAACGGGAAATTCGGAGATTATCAAAATTTTTATTACTCTAGTACAGAAAAATTTCGATAAATGTGTAAATACGTAGAGACCGCCTCCGTGGTTCCATGTAAACAACATTGGGTTTACGATTCGGAGGTCGCGGTTCGATCCCCAGCGGGGTACATGTTTAAGTTCTCGGTTTGGTTGGCGATAGAGCATTTTAAATATCCGCCTGGCTAGCTACCACTTATCTCAGCAATTAACATTCCTGTTTGGCGGCTATTAACATAGAATTGTTGTGTTCCGGTTGTCAGATATAAGATAGCCAGTCCCCCAAATGTGTTGAGATTTTCAGGTCAGTACGCTTCCACCTTCGACCTCATCTTCACTTAACATCAAGTGTGATTGAGGTCAAGTTAAGTTGTGCATAAAAAAAAGACCTGGCTGACTCTCCTCTCCCAACCGAGTCAAATTTTTAACAATAAAATTAATATAATTTCATTTCTTTTCTGCTTTTCTTTGTATAATTATAACTATATTATAATCAACGTATATCTGCGGATACAATAACATAACTTAACTAAAATATTCATTTTAGTTAAATAGTGAAGTCTCTTGACTCATAGACCAGCAAGTAGCAAGCAAGCAAGGCTTTCAAGTGAAATATACTTTAATGTTTTTGTTCTTTCGCGTTGATTATATAACATTTAATTGATCATACTGGTGACTATATTTTATAACAAATCGGAGACAGGTGTTAAACAGTACAATTTAGGTAGGTACTTCTAATTTTTATTCATGAATCATCTCATTTAATGCAACATTTGCAACTTGTAGATAATGGTCAAACGAAACTTTTGTATTCGTTGACTGAATTCGTTAAATAAAAATGGCTGTTATTCATATCAGTGGTTTCAAACAAACCTGCCTATACCCCAACGGGAAACAGGGAGTATACGTAGGTCACACTAAAAGTTTTGCGTAATTTAAAAAAACAACATGTTATAACCAAAATATCATGTTTATTGCTTTTCAAAATACTCTCCTTTACATTATAAAAATGTTTCATGCGATCAAACCATTTTTTTAAACAGGAGGGCCACAGATCTGAAAGCATGTGTTTGCTGATTGAACGCTATTACTGCCTCTTCGGAGTTGGTAAAAGTGAAACCTCTCATCAAAATCACGAAATTCGTCATGTAAAGAAACCCGACCTCTCTCAAATTCAGTAAACCATCGCCTCACGGTGCTCAAACAAGGTGCTTCTCTACCAATAGCACTTTGAAGACGAGCGGCACAGTCTTGCGGAGAGAGAGAATTTTTAAAATCATAAAAAATCATCGCCCTACAATCTTTTCGACTTAATTCCATTTTCGTTGCGTACTAGAACTTTGATGTGTGATAAAAAACAATTGTCAAATGATTTCCCGCCAATTTTTTTTTATTACTAAGAAGGTTGCAAGTCGTTTCAAAAAATATAACATTCGAAATTCAAATAGTTCCGATTAGCTAGAAGTGCAAAACTTGTGTGCCCCATGTATGTATGTAATAAACATAATAACTTCTTCCCCAGAGGGGCGTGCCTACTGCAACTCTATAAAAGCGAACTTGATATAATATTTAAGAGGAAAAAAAATTAAAAAATTTAAAAGTAAAATTTGTTTTGAGAGTATTGAAATCTGCTACTTAAGTACGTATATCTAAATAGCTGACATTTTGTCATTTGTCTAGAGACCGTATTAATAAATCGATCTTGAAATTGAGATTGCGTCTATGCAACAGATTAGCAAACATCAGCTTAAGGTCATCTTAATTTATTATTTATTTATTATTATTATTATTTTACACCCTCTCTCCATATTCAAAATATATAATAAAACAACAAAATTTCTCCGCCCACCAGCTGACCGACTGGTCTGACACTGAACCACACGGTTCGATCGAAAGACTTGTTTCATTTTAACCTAGAGTAATAATTTGGCTTATTAATGATGAAATAGTTTAGTAAATGTTTTATTACCAGCTCCATACATAAAAATCCTTTTATTGCATCCACAACAAAAACATAGCATAGGTATAATAATATAGGCACATAACTAACCGTTCTTCACCCGTATGCGCTGCGTTATAGAAAACGTCTGGCATTGGCGAGTCGTATTGGCTGAGCAACGAGCTGCCAGCCCTTGGCGAGTGCGGCCCGTGGGTGGCGTAGGGCGAGAACGGGACCGCAGCACGAAGAGCCGCCAACACTAACAGCATCCCGCCTGATGGTTGAAGTTAGCAACAATTAATATTTAAACGACATAGTGTGCACTAACTCAGTGCTCTGAGATTCAAGTAACAAGAAAATGGAGCTAGTAAACCTACCACGACAAGTTTTAACGCAGAACATTGGACGAAAAATGACATGTAGGTAGGAAAACTATGTAAATAGTTTCTAATCGTTTCATAGTAAAACCTCAAAAATTTAAATTGTTGACTATCCAAACGATCGATTAATCGAAATGAACAAACAAACTTGTTAAAATCGTTTCTAAAGTACCTACGACTGCTCAGCATAGAATAGCCAACCACATTAATAGGTTTGTCACACTATAATATCTTTGAGTGCATTGGAGAGCATCCATAATTATATAGTGTACATTCTCAATAACAGTGTACACTGCAGTTACATATTATTTTATTAGAGACGGGGAAGTTAGTATTTTAACAAATTTTAAAATGCCGACTTATAATTATTTTCTATGTTTAACGTACTTAAATTGACACGACTCGATCAACGCTGCTAGAGTAAAACTAGACTCTACCTACGTATTGAGTAGTGAAATGGCGCATTATTATGAAAACCTTCGAAGTTTCAGCTTGCAATCAGATAGGTTAGGTATAGTCGATCGCATATCAGACGCAACACACTTCGACTAATGACAGTCTGCGCGTTATATGGGCGCGCTACCGTACGGCAGCTCAATTTATACTGGCAGTGTTATATTTGACGTGCGATCGACTGTACCGCAATGTCTTGCAACACTGAATATTGAAATTCAGATCGTGTGAGGGTAGAATTGTTATGTTATGAAAATGTATAGCAAATGGAGCTTCGTGCTTGAACATTTCAATGGCTTGTCCGTAAGAGTTTACCTCTTATAATGTTGAATATCATAGTAAGAGTAATATGAAGGGACGAAAAGTAGAGAAGTCATAGTAAATAAGTACCTTTTATCAGTTCTTTTGAGTATCTATATATTTATAGTATGTTTATATCATGACCTATATCTTAGGTACTTCCTGCATAAAATTCGAAAATGCCGTGATTTTAATAGAAACACAAAAATGTTGCTTTTTCCTAGACTAGAAAATCGCGACTTAACATGCAAACGAAATATCATAAACAAGCCACGTAACCCCAAATGGTTGTTGGGGTGCCAGGAAAATCGTTCCTATGAGTAAAAATATGTTTTTCTTATAAAATTTTCCTCAAACTTGAAAATTTAGTTTATAGGTTCTACATGCGATGGTATTGACTAATTAATACGACACCAAAGAGGAAAAGGGCGCTAACCAAAACCCTCACATTATCAAAATCATTTTTTCTATTTTTTTTCTTCACATGTACAATGATTAACTATACTGATTCAGTTTACATGGTTTAGCTGCCTGCTTAAGTTGTACCACCCGCAGTTCTCTAAAATAAAAATTTAGCAAAAGAGTCAATTTAGATAACTGCAATTGATACAGCTTGAATTGGCATCACCCTACCATTAATCATATAATGCTCTCTACACCATGAATGGATATTTCGGCCCCAAAAGACAAGTTTTTTCTCCAATTTAAAAAGTAGTATCATGTATTCAATGATTATTTGTTAAACAATTTTAATTCCCTTAATATTGATATAACTTATTATAATACTTTAATATTCATAACACGTAATGCAAGCTCATGATTAGAAGTACTAATGTTATTAGCTATAGAGCTAACAACAAAAGATTATACCTAAATAAAATACATAGCGAAAGAGATTAATAAAATTATTTATAAATAAAAAATTTGTCTCAGGTCATGCACGGCCGGAAGGGTCACGAGTAGGCTGGCAGTATTTCCTTGTGTGCGAGGCTCACCCGTTTCGCTAAATAGAGACCGTCATATAACTAATTTTGACATTTAAATTTGGAATTTCAATATTAACATTGTATTAGGTTCTTACCTATGAAATCGGCGTTTTGTATGAAGAATTTCATTAAGACTTATTTCTCCAAACATTTTTAATTTTTTTTTTTGGGAACGGCAATTCCAAATATAGCTAAACTTTGTGTGTATTATCGGATAACATTAAGTTAAGTATAGGCAGCGTTAATTTTTAAAAGTAACCGCTTTATAAAAGTTTCAGCGAATCTAAGAAATGATTATGGGAAGCCCATGAAAAGAGCACTGTTCAAATTTTTTTATTATGTGATTCAGCCCAGAAATTAAAAAATATTTCATGTAAAACCTTGAAATAATATTCCATTTTCCAAATAAACAACAAATTTGGATGTAGCTTTGAAAATCGCAGGAATTGGTACAAAAAACTCCAATTTCATAGGTAAACACCCAATATATTCACCTGCAATAGTGGCCAAGAGCGTAAGGTTAGCGAAGAGCAACGCGGTGGCGAGGCAGGCGTAGAGCGGCGCGCGCGCTCGTCCACACGACCAGCGCAGGAAATCCCAGCAGCGCAGTGACAAGGTATATTCACCCCGCCGGCAAAGCAGGTCTACGAACAGGGCCACCGCCCACATCGTTTCCAGGAGTAGGATAAAAGCAGAACCGACACTGGATTGAACATCAGAGAGCAACAATAAAGATCTTAAACTCAGATCGACTGAACTTGGGTGAACTGTCTTTATAATTACATATCGACTGTAATAGGTGTTGAATAATGCACTACTACTACTATGAGTTCATAGACAGGCAAATCAAGCGGACAAATTGTTGATGGTACGTCACGAATCAATATCCAGGTAACTCTAGAAAAGTGTCTACATTATTGGGACTAAGTAATTATTCCCTTTGAACAATTATAATACAGGATACAGGATAATGTAATTTTACAGTACCTACTACTAATGTAAATTTGTCGTAACTTTTGTGACACGATGATGGTAATAGACCTAGACTTATCTAATTTCTCTATTATAAAATAATTTAAAAAAAAAGCCTTCACAGAAAAGCTTTCATTCTCATCAACCATAGAACCCACAGACAGGTAGAATCCTATATACACTGGTAGAGTATCACAGGGCGAAGTTGCGCCAGAGTAACAGGATCGTTCAGGATTGTTTTAAATTTTAATTCCAACTTTATCTAATTATTGCCAATTAGTATTCATAGGTGATGCTGGGGCTCGATATAGGTATACAGGGTGAATTTGAATTCGTATAATTTAATTCCCATTAACCGGTGACGCCACTCTTGATTACGAACATCTTTCCACAAGGAACCATTGCCGAATTCAGCTGAAAATTGTTTGACTTCTATACTAAAGGTGGTTTCAGAATGGTTTACTTTGTATGTGTAATCGAAAATTTTTTGATCGAATTTCCCTATGGTTCCTTCGATAAAGTTGTTCGTAATCAAGAGTGGCGTCACCGGTTAATGGGAAATACACGAATTCAAATTCACCCTGTATACCTATATCGAGCCCCAGCATCACCTATGAATACTAATTGGCAATAATTAGATAAACTTGGAATTAAAATTTAAAACAATCCTGAATGATCCTGTTACTATGGCGCAACTTCGCCCCATGATACTCTACTAGTGTAGGATTGTACCTGTCTTTGGGTTCTATGGTTGATGAGAATGAAAGCTTTTCTGTTAAAGCCTTTTTTTTTTAATTATTGTATAATAGATAAATTAGATAGGTCTATTATGATCATCGTGTCACAAAAACTACGGCAAATTTACATTAGTAGTAGGTACTGTAAAATTACATTACCTATAACTTGGTAATAGGAAATAGAAGTATAATTCAATCATCAACAAGAACAAAATATCACGCAAAGGGGAAGGTTCGCATTTTTAATAAAAAAAAATCGAGTCATTCGAGCTGTCCTAAAAATCGACTTGCCAACCTGTCAGAGCTGTTGGCGCTGTTTTCAAGTAATTAAATCAATTGGCGCCGTGTAGTCTAGCCGTCTAGCTACCATTGGGTTCGAGTTCTAGTGGACAAACATTCAACAGCTTTATTTATGATAGTTTTACAACTTTATTTAAATAAAAAAATAGGTACGTATCGTGGATGTTCCATATCCTACACAATCGTATATTAGTATTATTAAAAATGTTGTAGTCAGAAACAGGGGGCCGATCGCGCTGAGTTTGAACGATAATACCAAAGCTAAACCATAACCAAAAACGTTACGTTGAGCACATTTCGTATCGCGCTAATCATTTGAACGGAAATTAATATAGTTTTTTTTTAATACTCATGGTTAAGTCTAAACATTTTGGGTTTAATTTTATTTTGGTAACGTCAACGATATAATCTTTCACAAAAAATAGAAGGTAAACCGTTGTAAAATAGCGCGATTGGTCCCCAGGTATACATTTACAGCCCGGCCTAAAACAAATTAAGGTTTCTCAGGAAATTATTAATGTTTTTCGATAGTACTTTTAGTATGTTGTTATCAGTAATTTTTGTAATTTAAAAAATTATCCAAAAACGTTAATGATTTCTTGTGAAGACTTAATTTCTATTATGCAAGCCTGTCAAGGTTTATCTATTACAGACTGGACTTGCGGTATTCATAAATAAATCTTTGAATTTGTATCTAAATGTAATCATTATTCATTAATATATATTATGAATTATTCATACTCAGTAATAAGTTTTGTGAACAACAGGAATGATGTAGTATTGGCACTTACAGAATGACAGGTGCCACTTCATAGCCAAGAACGACGAGCTCTGCACCAGCACCACTCATCACTGTAAAAATATTAAATAGCAATTTCTCAACCTTTACTATCTCTATGCAGGATAGGTATAGCCCAATCAACAAGGATTTTCTCTGACACTGACAATAATTTGGATCCAATGGTCGAAATAAATTTACATTCCGATTATTTGTCAAACTCTTCTTTATTCACTGTCAAATTTCACTGACGGCGGAATTAATGTATACCTTCACCCTCTCGTTAATTATAACGACTTACGGTTACGAGTTAACATTTATACTTTATAATATTTTAATTATATAGTTCCTAAATCGAGAGATCCAAATGGATGTAATCACTGTACTTGGTAGTGTCGTTAGAGCCTCGGTTGAACATGAGGTCCGTTTGACAGCGTAGATATTGCACGTGGCGAAATTAAAAGGACAACTTCCTGTCGGTGTATTCATCGCCTCTGTATGTATGTAACAGCCTAAACGTCTTAACCGATTTGGACAAATGAGGTGTAATTCGATTCGTATTGGTCCCGGGCTGCGTATTGGTATAGGGTAGGTATCTAGGTATACATGTCATTACGATAAATTCAATGTGGCGGACATTATGTCACTTAACATCAGGTGTGATTGAGGTCAAGTGCTAACCCGTTGTGGATAAAAAAGTATGTCCAAGTTGACAACAAATAATAGCTTCCCCAATCGGATGATAAAATTAAAAAAAGAGAAAAATAAGACGAAATCAGTCAATTCATTTAGGCCGGAACTGTTAAGTCACGTAAACAAATCTACATTACTGCAGTCTATCTATGGTTTTTACGAAAGAAGTATACATATATGGTGTTCTTTTTTTAAATACATTATATAACAAACTAACAAAATAAACAAACAACAAAATACATTTTTTGAAAGAACACGTATTGCTTTTGCAAACAGACCCGCCTTTTTACCGCATTCACTTTTTTAAATTAACATGCAACCCTATAAATAGTGCCCACCTCTTTGGTCGTTTAAAAATAAATAAGTCTGATTATTAATAGTTCCAAATTCAAATATGGTACCTGATGGAATGATGGAATTTACTTACTTCCAGGAGATTTATTGATTCCAAATTCAAAATTACTCCATTTCCTGGAGATTTCCAATTAGCTCTCTATGGTTCGACAAATTCGACAATACGTTTTTGTTGAGGAAGTCAAATATTGATTGGCGAAACATTTATAATACCTAGCGATAGATTCGGTATCGAAAGTTTCTTTCGAATGCATTTCTGTTCACAAAATCGAATAACGCCTGGGGAAATACGGGGGCAGTTTGCAACTGTCTCCTGATTGCGGGAGTAAGTATTATTAACAGGATTTCATAGCAATTTTCAGAAAAATCAATGAACGTTATTTAAGGGTAGGCCACAGACTTCCACTGAAAGTTTATTTATTACATACATAAAAAAGAATTAAATAAAAATATTAAAAGGGCGAACTTATAAGAGATCTCTTCTAGCAAACCCGCGGTGTATTTTAACTTAACGAAGACTTTATTTCTTATGAAAGCACGTCCTGCGGGATCCATTGTTACGGTACCTACCTACTTACAAACGACATCAACGAGTGGTATACACGAATGGTTAATTATAGCAAATGAACTTTTTGAATATATTTTTGGTCTCCCGGAGTGGTTAGATACCAGTCTAATAGTAAGCTGGAGGCACAATCTTAGATTGTCAAAGGGCGCGAACCAATATTGGTCTGTGATTTGAGCCAAGTTATTATTATTTGACATTATGCTTAAGTATAGGTTACCTTTGATATCAGCGTTCAAACGAATCATTATGAAGACTCACCTACTGCAGTGATAATTCCCCATAATCTCGCAAGTGGCTGTAGCACGTCCCATAGTTTTGAGACTACGGACTTTGGAGGAGGCCCGACGTATACCTTCCTCACGGGACTTCGTGGAGCCCCCGCCTGAGTCTGTAACTGTGAGCCAGCCTCGCTCTCCGATGTCCCCAATTCTACACTCATCGCCGAATTACCATTACTGTTAACTCGACGATTGGAAAAAATCACAGAGTTGTGTATTCAAATTGGTTTATTTCAAGGTTCTGATTATGGTTTAAATTGATTTGGTGAATGCGTTTGTTCGGAGTGTTTTATAGGTGTACATAATTATTGTTTTAGTTTTTGGTAGGCATACGCGTATAGTTGATAACTATCTATAGTATAGAATATTTTATGGTATTGAGACCATTACAATAAACAACGCAACGTCGTCAGACCATTAGATCAACACTGCACAACAAAATCACTGGCGTTCTGCCCGAGTACCAAAATATCGCAACGCGCCTTGAGAACGATACGTCCTATTTTTCTCATATTCTCTTAATTTATTTAGGTATTATATTTTTTAATAATCTAGGACAATACCTATTTATTAAAATTAGACCGATGTAATATATGAAAACAAATAAACAAAGCGTTAAGTTTCCCTCGCGTCGTCGTGGAAAACGCCGAGCTTTTAATTTTCTAGCGACCGACGCGAGCTCGATCCGTTGAGGGTCGTAGGCAACTGAGCGGTGTCAGCCAAAAACTACGGCTGTTCATGTTGATGGTACATTACGAGTGTTCATCTTAACGATATCCAAGAAAACGTCGCGATGTTATGAATATGATAAATAAGATAACATCAATCTCGATTCATCACTTAAAAAGTAGGTACGACTATAGTTCTGCTAGGCTTCCACAGTCAAAGGCACATAACGGAAACCTTATAGTTTCGCTATGTCTGTCTGTCCGTCCATTTATATGTCATAGGCATTTTACCCGTACAGTTTTAATGCTACGAAGCTGTTTGGCATGGCGTTATACATCAATGACGCGACGTCCACAAAGTTTGAAATAAAGTGTTTTGGCAAGTTCAGGAGCATCTTACTTGATAGTTTGACAGAATCACTTTCAAAGAAAATGTTTCGCAGTACTCGTCTATTGGGGTAGTATCTATTCACACTATAGCATATTTAAATCGACATTTTAAAGGAAAATTGTCACAGTTAAGTAGATGCTACTAGTTTACCAGTAATAGTAGATATGTAACTAAGTTGAGTCTGTATTATATTCATAGAATAACCACTGTCGGTAACATAATGAGAATCACTAATTGGCATAAGTTTGGTATTAGTTTACTATAATATAATTTCTGCAATAATGCTGTTGATTCTATGTAAATAAATAAATAAATAGAAACTCCATAGGCACTACGTACATAATAAAATTAATTAACTGTAAAAACAACTTTGTAATTTAAAATAAATTAGTACGGAACCTTATTGCCCGTGATCCGACACTTATACACTAGATTGTTTTTTTTTTATATAATATCCATTTGAAATCAATTTCGTTTAATCAGCCTTGCGTTTAAGAAATTAAAAACGTTTTTTTTTTGTTTAGAGCAAGTGCTGGATCGGTTTCTGAGTTGTGCGTAACTAGATATCTATGGCAATTCCTATAGGATGTATATCAATTAACCATGGTCGTGCGATGTGTGTGGCGTATCACAGTTACTACTAATTTTTATATATAATTAATTGGATGTTTATATAAATATTTATGTATGTTTATCCGTTATTTAGTATCCATAGCACAAGCTTTGCTTAGTTTGGGACTGGATGATTGGTGTAAAGTGTCCGAAATATTATATTATATTATATTATATTATATTATATTATATTATATTATATTATATTATATTATATTATATTATATTATATTATATTATATTATATTATATTATATTATATTATATTATATTATATTATATTATATTATATTATATTATATTATATTATATTATATTATATTATATTATATTATATTATATTATATTATATTATATTATATTATATTATATTATATTATATTATATTATATTATATTATATTATATTATATTATATTATATTATATTATATTATATTATATTATATTATATTATATTATATTATATTATATTATATTATATTATATTATATTATATTATATTATATTATATTATATTATATTATATTATATTATATTATATTATATTATATTATATTTCCTCCCGCGACTTCGTCCGCGTCGAAGATTTTATCAAAATACAAACAACAAACTTTCATCCCCTATTTTATCCCCTTGTGGGTAGAATTTATCAAAATCCTTTCTTAGCGGATGCCTACGTCATACTCATAACATCTACCTGCATGCCAAATTTCAGCCCGATCCGTCCAGTGGTTTGGGCTGGGCGTTGATAGATCACTATGTCAGTCACCTTTGAGTTATAATATATATTTAGATTATAATTATATTATATTGTATTGTATTGTATTGTATTGTATTGTATTGTATTGTATTGTATTGTATTGTATTGTATTGTATTGTATTGTATTGTATTGTATTGTATTGTATTGTATTGTATTGTATTGTATTGTATTGTATTGTATTTCATTGCATTGCATTGCATTACATTATATTATATCATATTATATTTACAAATTTATTATGGTTGGGTTACTTATAATAGGTATAAGTACTTAATGGGTGATAACATGGATGGGGACTATGGGGGATGATCCTACCAAAAGACATGTGACTTTGAGTTTTTTTATTGATATTATAGAAGGTTGATAGATGCTTAAATTGTAGGTATATAACATAATATTAACAAACATTACTAAGGAAACTAGTGAAATATATATAAAACTAAAGCTAATAAAAAAATTATCCATTAACATTCACAATAAAAAATATACCTACCTGCAATAAATAATAAATAAATATCTTTGCACATACACACAGCGCCCTCTAGTTCCACACTAAGCAATTACGGATACCAGTTGGTGATAAACTACACACATACATTTTTTTTTTGTAAATACATATATAAATGAAAAACATCGATAACTCGGGAACACATGTCTGTACCTACTCATCATACAAACATATGCCGCTAGCGGGATTCGAACCCGCGACTAGCAGTCAGAGTTTCTAACCACTACACCAAACAGGTCGTCTGTAATGAAAACCATACTAGTTAAACAGTACTTGTAATGAAAACCGAACCATTAGTAAAATCTAAATTAACATTCAAAAATTTAACCGCCTCCGTGGCTCAATGTAAACTATATTGGGTTTACGATTCGGAGGTCGCGGGTTCGATCCCCAGCGGGGTACATGTTTAAGTACTCGGTTTGGTTGGTGGTAGGGCATTTTAAATGTCCACCTGGCTAGCTACCACACCTTATCTAAATCTGCCGCCAAGCAACAATGTCAATAGAATTGTTGTGTTCCGGTTGTCAGAGATAAGATAGCCAGTCCCCCAAATGTGTTGGGGTATCCGGGTCAGTACGCTTCCACCTTCGACTTCATCTTTACTTAACATCAGGTGTGATTGAGGTCAAGTACCAACCCGTTGTGCATAAAAAAAATATCATCAAACAAAGCATTTAGAGGTAGATCGACCAACGTTTCCATAATTTGTAAATAAAAAATTATTAGGTAAGTACTCAAAACATTTTTTTTATGCTTCTCGCGCGAATAAATCTTTTTCGCGCTTTTCTTAGTAGATAAAACTGCGCCATCTCTTAAAATCCTCAAGAACTAATAAGACTGCTGCTGCGAACAAATGGCCAAGTGCGCAGCGCACAGCCAAAATTCGGTCACTGGTACAAGAAAAAAGTACAAAATGATTAAAATATGAGTATTTCAAACAAAGATACTCAGTCACATTTTTGGTAATTTTTCTGTGCTAAGTGATGCATTTTTATAACATAATGATTTTGATACGATAGTTCACGAACGAGGTCGGTGTGTGACTGAGTTCTCATTGGTTCCAAACTTCGGTTTTAGCACCAATTATGTGGTACTTTTTAGATCGTTTGAACTACCCGGTCCATGCGCAATCTATGGCCCATAATAGTAAACCAATCACAATACAAGTTTTAAGGCTGTATCACCCGAGATGCGTCTTAAGAAGTTGATGCCATTTCAAGCTCCGTGCTAATTTATAAACCAATCTTGAGGGTTACTCAGCTGAGATCACTTCTCAAGTATACGCCTCAGCGGTGAATGAATGATAGTCTTGAGTTTGGTTGATTAATACGCGCACCTCTCAAGTCTCAAACAGGTCTGAAGTTACGTTTATTAATCAACACATTTACTTGAGACCGGTCATAAGACTGTTCTCAATCTTGAGAATGGTTTATTAATACTGGCCATAGATAAGATCTATAATTGCTAAAACCGAAAGCACTTCTACCTCGTAAGAACTTATTTATAGTCTACACAAAAGAATGTTTTATTTTACCAAAACGAAATATTCGGAGGAGATGAAATGTGTAGGTACCTATGAAAACAAATGTTTTTGTGTATTGTTTTATGTGTAATGTTAACACCACACTTTTTTATGGCATTGAGTCCACAGAAAAACGAGGTATATTAATTCTGTGGAAAAACGAGCAAACCATATTGAACTTACAAAACTATTTAAAAAAGGAACGATACAGGTTTTTAAATGAAAGGGGATAGATAATGGAAAGGATAAAATAAGTTGCAAAGGACAATCACATATAAAATAGAATATTAAAGTAATTCTAATCATGTTCATCAATCATGATGATGATGTTGGTCCAAATTTTTATTGTGTTTATAATGAAAGAAATAAGAACTAATCTTTTGCACTAAGTAACATTCACTTTCATTTGTAAATAATTTTTAGCACCTCGTCCACCATTTTTCCAAAATTAGGTGTGACAACACTGACGCACGTCCGCCATAGATGGCCGCCATAGATATCACATATTTGTGACGTACCCTTGCCAAGCATCCCAACTTAAGGCTTTTTAGGCTTTTGGGCGGGATCTCGGCGAGTGAAGTTGCAATTTTCTTTATAATTCTTACAATTTGTGCATTCTGACGACTGAAGCTTATTAAGAGAGTAGGACCGTTTTAGGTTAGTGGTGGTTTTAAAAGTAGAATCTCGTGGAGGGCTAGCTTAACTGTTTGCAACACTTCCCTGGCTAAAAAGGACTGGCTTAAAAGGACACGCTTCCTGAGCCGTAAAAATTAATAATAATAAAAAAACTCGCTACTAGTGTTCTGTGGTCGCCATCGCCACCCACCATTTTGTTTGTGTTCGTGTTAGTTGCGTTCGGGTGGATTATTGATTGCAATGTGGATTTGTTTATAACTCTGCGTAATGCGAAATATTTTAATCGGATGATAATTTACAACTATTAAGTAGTTGTATTTGTGAAAGATTTTTAGTACAACGATGCAAACTGGCAGTGGTACTAAAAACCCACCGTGGGCTCGGTCCAACGTGAATACAAATATGACCGGCATGAATCCGCAGATTATGGATCCAAACGCTATTATGACTCAACAAGGCATGCTGCCTTTTCAGCAAACCCAGGCTGTTTTTAACCCAAGCATGATGCAGGCTCAAGGTGGAATGGCAATGCCTATGGCAGGGCAAATGTCGATGAATCAAATGACTCAAGGACAAATGTATCCGGGCAATGTCGTCGCGTACCCTACACCACGTGCTATGAATCCCGGCATGTATCAGAATGCGCAAGGCAACCAATCTCAAACAAGTACCGAACAGCGGGTTTTCACTGGGACCGTTACAAAGACTCACAATGATTTTGGATTTGTTGATCATGATGTTTTCTATCAAACCTCTGTTTGCGCTAAAGGCATTATTCCCAAAGTTAACGACAGAGTGCTTGTAGAAGCCTCCTTCAACCCAAACATGCCATTTAAGTGGAATGCTACTCGTGTGCAAGTGCTTCCCAAAGGCGGCCCTAACCAGAAACAGAATGCGCCTAAGTCTAACACATATAATGCTGTTCCACCACCATCAAACGCAAACAGAAAATCAGCGCAGCCGCGTCGTGATGACAGACAAACGCGTCGCGATGATAGGGTAAGTCGCACTTACTTGACCATAATCACACTTGCGGGTCTAACGTGAGTTTAATCTAATTCATTCTCATTATCGAAATATCAGTGTTGTTTTTGGAAAATATACCTAACTAACAACACATTTTGTTTTGTTGAAGTTATTTTTTATTTATTCTTTTTTTGTGCTGAAAACTACATGAGAGTTGCCAGATTTCTTGTTGCAAAGAAACTGAAGTGAGCAGACCGAACAGGAGAATGCCTGCTTATGGTTACTGTTCCAGTCGGCTACTGTTGGCCATATTGCTGTCTCATGGCATAAAGTTATCATTACTCAAAATTTTAGTTTTCTTACAAGATTTTCTTTAATTTTGTCCTGGTTATTTATGGTTTGTGTTTAGTGTACTACCTAATTTATCTGAAAATAAACCCAACAAAATACTGTTACGCAAAAATACTGAATTTGCCACCAAATCAACAATTTTTTGCAATATTGTAACCAGATATAAATCCATTTTTACTATTAATACATACGACGACGAAAAGACATACGACCATTACAAGGACACGTTCTGCGAATAAGCCGCACTCACGCTGACATCAATGTTGCCCATCACTTTCTGAGCAACCGTGTTGTTTAGGCCTGGATTAAGCTGCCGGAAGAGGTTGTTTCCGCCCAATCAGTGAATTCATTCCAGAATAGATTGGACAAATTTTTTTAAAACTAGTGATGACTTAAATAGTGACTGAATAACAACATAATGAACAATGTGAACTCTTCCAACACTGACATAGACATACCAGCAGTAATGCAGCTCATCTATAATAATATAATAATAATAATAATAATAAATATTTTTGATATCAAAACTTGCTCTACAAAGCAAAGTGACAATTAGTTGTTATAATATTTTGTATTTGTTATTACAATTTCTACCAAAAATGATATTTCTGTGGTCCAAAATATTGTTTCGAAAATGACATGAAACTTACATTTAATCCTAAAATGAGTTCCAACTTAATATTTTTTGTATTCTTGTTTACTTACTTAAAACTTACTGTGTGTTGTAATTTGTTCAAATATGGGTTTTATGTATTTACAAATCTTCGTTTTTACGTTATTTTGTAATTTTATTTTGGTGCATTTTTCAATTTTGCTATTTTTTATTTTACTGTTGCCGTTTATGACAGTTGAGCATTAACCTTAATTGTTTCATTGTGTTCGTCACAACTTAGTACCTATAATTTTATTGGAAATTTGATAAATTAACATACATACATAAAATAAAGTCACTACCTTTATCCCAAATGGGGTGGTCAGATGGTTGCCTAAACATTAAAAGATCAATACTTGAAACTACATCCACAGTTCATCTTACCAAATACACTGAAATGCACAGTATGGTCTGTTAATGGAGCTGGAAAGTGGTCATAGAATCTGTAATAAAATAAAAATAATAAATGCTATTTTCAAATGTAACCTAATATTGTATTTTTATAGAAGCGATCGCGCACCAGGAGCCGTTCGCGCTCCCGAGATAGGAGGGACAGTCGTAACCGCAGAGATTCACCACCCCGTAAGCGCCCTGCTGTCCACCAACCTTCACCCATCAAATATGTTGTTCGTGTGCCACGAATGCCTCTGGATATGTAAGACTTTCAATATTTCTCTTAGCTCTCCGTAATAAGTGGTTATTCTATGTTAAGAATTTTAAAATTAACCTTATATATTATAACAGTATTTATTCATTTCACCTGTGCATAACTAAAATAGATTTTTTTTTATGCACGACGGATTCGTACTTGACCTCAATCACACCTGATGTTAAGTGAAGATGAGGTCGAAAGTGGAAGCGTACTGACCCGGAAACCCCAACACATTTGGGGGACTGGCTATCTTATCTCTGGCGACCGGAACACAACAATGCTAGTAACATTGCTGCTTGGCGGCAGATTTGGATAAGAAGTGGTAGCTAGCCAGGCGGACATTTTAAAATGCCCTACCACCATCCAAACCGAGTACTTAAAACATGTACCCCGCTGGGGATCGAACCCGCGACCTCCGAATCGTAAACCCAATGTTGTTTACATTGAGCCACGGAGGTGGTTAAGATATAATAAATAAATAATCCTTGAACACACAAACAGCGCCATCTAGTTCCACATGCAACTAGGCTTGTATTATGGATACCAAATGGCTGATATAGTATGCAAATTCTTTTTTACTTTGTAAATATATACATATTATAAATTGAAACATCGATAACAGGGTACACATGTCCGTATTCATCATACATGCATATGCCTTTAGCTTCTGAACTCATGGAATAAGTTTATAATATGACAAGCGCGATAAACGTTTATGTCGCGCGAGATAATATATGTCCTGCTCATTTGTTTGGATGAAATATACAATTATCCCACTCTCACGGCGCTTCGCGCGCGACAAACGCTGTCATGCTTCGGGGGCTGGTTTCATTTAATTACAATTTTAAAAGAATAGGTACAATATGTGGACATTGTTCATCCAAAATATACTTTATATCTGTACCAAAATATCCAGAATCATAATAATAAACATCTGAACTTAGAGGAGTAGGTAAGACTATATGTTTTTAGAGTATAATAAAAGAAATGTTCTTGAAATTCTTTTTTACAGACAAAAACTGGATGTGCCTGGTTTGTTCCAGAGGTACACTAACTTGTATGTCCCATCTGATTTCTTCAATGCCCATGTAAAATGGGGTGAAACATTCCCTCCTCAAATGCCTTTCTCATTAAACAACCCATGTGGCTATCACATAATGAGTAGAGAAGTAGAAAATCCAAAACCTAATGAATCAATTTTGGAGCCACCTGATGCTGATTATAGATTTTCTGCCAAGGTATGTTTTCAATTAAATACATGATTTTTTTAGTTTATACCAGCCAACTACCGCCAAAACCAACCGATATATTTATTTTATGTTGAATTCACAGTTCTTATAAAGCAAGTTCGTGGGAAACTATATAGACATTTACTATTTTTATTTATTAAAGTTTTATATAATATAAATTTCCTATTATTGTTGGAAGTCAACCTTAAAATTCAGTGGCGCCCGCGCAAATGTGTCCGTGAATTGAACAGGTTTTATTGAGGGAAGATTATACTTGAATAATTTTGACTGTAGTTTGACAGTTTTATTTGGTTATAGGTATGGTACGCCTTTATTACTTTCAACTTTTAACCGCAATTTTTGTTCAAGGTGATGTTAATCAGTATGCCAACACTGGAATATCTTTATCAAAAATGTGGTCTTACAAAGACGGATGAAAAAGACAAATCTCGAAACTCCTCCAGCAAGACGCCACTACATCCTACTCGTTTGATCAAGTTTCTCGTCGGACAAAAGGGAAAAGGTGGTGAAAACTTTGCTATAGGTGGTCCATGGAGCCCATCTCTTGATGGAGAAAAGCCCGACACTGATCCTAGTGTTTTGGTGAAAACTGCTATACGTACATGTAAAGCACTAACTGGCATCGATTTATCGTCGTGCACACAGTGGTAAGTGTACCCTTATTTGTTGTCAATGCTGTTTTAAGCAGATACCCGCACTACTGGATTGTTTGTTTGCTGAGGGGTCAAAGGCTTCTTCTTATTAATTTTAACAAATTAAACATTACAATTAATTATAAAATTAGTGGGGGAAGCTTTTGACTTGGTTGTTCCTAAGATGAGTCATGGTACAGCACACATTCTTTATGTGAGAGTATAGAGGCGTTCGTACATCAACAATGGCGCAACTGATTGGAAGCAGACTCGATGTACCAACCTACCTCAAGAGCAGCTTATAGACTCTTACCGGATGTGTCGTGTCCATGTCTGCAGTCGGGCACCGCGCTACCGATGCGCTTGTGAGTATATATCACTATAACTGCCTTACCCGCGCAGGTACCGAATGGTGGAGTTTTACTACTGGCGTGAAGGCGGCGGCGGCAAACCGCGACTCGAGTGTGTGGTGTTGTTCCTGCCTGACGTGTGGTCTGCACAACCGTCACGTATCGAGTGGACCACCATACAGGACCAATATAAAACTGCCTGCGAGGGTGCCCTGAGAAAACTCGACGGCACCGATACTGCTCCCACCGAGTCCTGCGACGATGCGACCCAGTCTACCGCCGAGACAGCTGCACCAGCGGTTCCTGAAAGCAACGGGGCGGCGACGGCGGACAAATCCAAAATTGTTTGTTCCCAGTTTTGTTTGGTTATGTTTCCGGCTGCGAGTGCATCTAAGTATACGGAAGATCTCCTGCGCTGACGACTTCCAACCAAACTCATTGCGCGCAGACGTCACTTCAATATGGATATCAACTGCCAACCAGTTTTATTGCTCCCAGATCTATAATTCCAATATTCAGTTATGAGTCAACATTAAATTTAAATTGATTTAATTTACAGAAAATATTGTACATTTTGTTACACAATCTAATTCTATTAAGTTAGAAATTTTTGTCACAAATTATTGATCTCTTGAAAATTATTTGCAACTTCTACAATTACATATGGGTTTATTAACAATATGTATATATTTTCAGGATACAACTGATTTGGATAGTTCTACTATCACCATAGATGAGAATGATGATGAGGAGGATACGCCTGAACCTACACATTATTCTAAAATAGATTTGAGGACTATTAAAGTGGATATGTTGAGACAGGAACTGAGAGCACGGAATGTCAGCTGCAAAGGTATCTATTTTATTGTAATTTCTTTTGAGATTTCTCTAACATGTAATTCTTGTGTCACAGAAAGTACAATATTGTGTGTCCTATTTACAGGTCTTCGTGGTCAACTAATATCTCGATTATCGAAACTTCTTAAGGCTGAGGAGGAGAAAGATGGAAAAAGTGACGATGTTATGGAACTAGAAGATGAAGACGCAGAAGAACAGGAGGCAGAAACTAAGAAGGCCCCTGAAGAGAAGGAAAAGAAAGAAGAATCGAATGATGTACCGATAGAAGTAAAAGACGACAAACCAGAACCCGAGAAAGAAAAGAAGGAAGAGAAAAAGTCAGAGAAAGTCATTGAGGAAGAAAAGAAAAAGGTAAGAAATAGTGGAGCAAATAATTGTTTCAATTATTATCATCATCTTATTAAATAAGTTTAAGCTAGTCTATCCTTCTTTAATTTTAGGCACACCAAAAGGACGGTTTGACGTTTTAGTCCTGTGGGTTCCTTCAGAAATCTTAAACCTTAAACAATTTTTAGGTGTCATGTCTACAAATGTCTAAATTTAGCGTGTGCCAAACGAGCCAACACCATTGTATTATAACTAATTTATCAATATTGTGCAAAACTTTTATTTATATAAAGTAGTGACTTCTTTCGACTAAACTAAATCCCGTTTTAAAAATGTGGCTATCTTTTTCTGCCTGAAATAATAAACCGAACCGCGATAGTCTACAGAAGTCACATCAAAATCTGCACCAATATTCTCTCGCTCTAAGCGAAAATTTACCCTTATAAGTTTAAAATTTATCCTTATCTTCGGAAGGTTATAAGCGTCCAGGGCTATATGTACAGGTGAGCTCCTTGCTTATGTCATACCTCGCCATAAAAGGAAATACGAGTGATGTGGTGTCCTGTCCTGGATTTTGGAAGAGTTAAATTACAGTAATATTAAATTAGTAGGAAAATGTATTTTAATTATATTTAGAACACCACAGTTGTGATTTTAATTGCGTATATTATTTTCATCAGCTGGAAAAGGAGAAGCAGGTATTGAAGTCCCGTCATGAGTTGCCTAACCTACCACACATGATAGTGCACCCGCACACTACTGCCAAGGCAGGAAAGTTTAACTGCAGCGTTGCCACATTGTCTTTGCTGCTAGATTATCGCATCTCCGACAATAAGGAGCATAGTTTTGAGGTATGTATAATATCGTTGACCAATGAGAGAGCATCAAGTTACTAAATGAGAAATGAGCCGACCAATCACTTGTCAGAACGTAATCGATAGCGAGAATCGTCCCGTTACTAAATAATGTACAGAATCGCTCTCTTTTATTCGCGACACTCCGCACGAATCAAAGATGCGTTCAACTCGTATTTAACCACTGGCTTAGTATTTATTCATAATGACAAACTTGTAATAAAAATATTTATTTTTATTTTTATTCTACATAAGCAAATTATGTCTCGGAAGACACCTTTGACCTATGCAGTGTGTAAACTTGAAACAAAAAATTGGGAGGTTCGTAAGTAAGGTAAGTCGAAGATAGGCTTGTTTGTTAACTGAGGCAGAATTTAAAAATTAAATTATATAAGCTGTTGATGGAGAGTGTCTACATAATCTATTCACTAAACCTGTTGTTTGTCTTATTTGTATAAAATTCTCAATGAAAATTTGAATATTTTAGCTGTTTGTATTTGCGGAGCTGTTTAACGAAATGCTGATGCGTGATTTTGGGTTCTATATTTACAAGACGCTCTATACCTTACCCGAAAAGGCCGAAGAAGTCAAAGAAGTCAAGGAGGTCAAAGAGAAAGATAAGAGCGTTGAGAAAAGTGACAAAAAAGACGAGAAGAAAGAAGCTGACAAAAAAGAGGAAAAGAAGGATGATAAAAAGGATGAGAAAGACAAGAAAGATGATAAACGTGATGATAAACGTGATGATAAACGTGACGACAGACGTGACTCACGCAGAAGAGATAGGAAGGTAAACATTATAATTTGTTGGCAGTTGCTTTACGATATATTGGAGAGGCTTTACCCCATAAGCATTGTCTCGAGAAACCACTTTATTCAAAGGTACTCGAAATTTTTCATGAATATTTATGATAGCCCAAACTACGAAACTAAGAGGTATAGGCACTCTCTGGCCCTTTAATTCTTGCAGTTATTATGTTTATTGATTTGCAATTCCATAGCTCTGCTGCAACCATCGTCGTTGAGAGTCTAGGTCATATTTATATTTTACCACTGACTTCGTCCGCATGGATCGCGAAATAAAATACAAACTATGACTTGTATTAAAACCGTATTAAAATTCGTTGCATACTTTGGAATAACTAAGGGCACAGACTATTATATTATTTCTTAATCTTTTTCTAACACATTGCAACAGTTTATCTTTATGTGTGCGTGCATTTTAAGTTCAATTACTAAGCTCTAGCAGGATTTTTTATTTTAAGATCTCATATGTACAACATGAATGCAAGAAATGAGTTGAGCTCTTTCAGTGCTATTCATTGTTATTCTACTGGTTGTACATCCGTAATTATGTGGTAGCTAACATCTTTCATCACACTTGTTCAATCTCAATTGTTTCAATAAAACATTTTTTTATATTAGGATTCCCACAGCGACGACGAACGAAGTAGCTCTCCACGTCGCCGTGGGCGGGGCGTCGAGCTCCCCTCTGACCCTTACCTGCTCCTTTCTCTGGTTTACTTCGATACGTCTCGCGTCGGCTGCATCAGCAAGAAAGATCTGCAGAACCTATTCATGAGCCTCGGCCTGCAACTGTCCCGGTCGCAGATACGCTCCATTTTGGAAAAAGTCTGCGTGAAGGAATACTTCAGCTACAAGTAAGTTCTCTTACTAATACATACATATCGTCACCACTTTGATCCCAAAATGTGGAGGAAAGGGATATTCCAAACACACGCGTTTGGGTGTTCCGAGCATGCTTGAAATAACATCTACGATTCGACTTTCGAAATTACAATCGCCGTTGAAACATGTCTATAGATGTTGTTTGGTGGACAGTTCCTACTCGTCTACCTAATATCTTGTAATTTGCTGAAATGCATACACATAATTTGAGATTTGTATTACCACATAGCGCACATGATGCACTCACAATGCAGTCGCTTCGTTTACGATTCGCACAGTTAGTGGATGGATGACCACTAGTGGTATTTTGATACGAGTGTTTCCGTCCTTTGGAGAGCACGTTAAATAGTGGATCCCGGTTGTTGAAGGCGGTTGTCAAGCCAAATCAATGGCGTACTGAGGTGGCCACTATTATTGGCTGATAGAAATCCACCAATTTGTAGTGATCCGTACCTTCAGGTGAGCCCCAAACCTGGCTATGCGCCAACAGTGTTCATATTCATTCAATGTGAACGAAGGGTAAAGTTTTTCTAGTAGATGGATTTAAAAAACTAGGTGTCATTAAATTAGTGTTTATATCTACATATTATATAATTCTGAAAAATCAACATGGCAGCTTTCAACCGGCTTCATGTCGCATGGGAACCAAAATGTTTGAAATAAAAATGTTTAGAAAAATTGATGACCCGACTGTCCAAGACCGGAAGAAGAAAAAACAAGTTCTGAAATTTATAATCTGTTAAGTGTAGCAAGGTATCGCAGACAGGAACTCGTAAACAAGTAACTAAATACCTTGTAACAATTAAAGTACACACAACAGAATTCTAGATGTTAGAGCTTGATTTTCCCTTTTTAGTTTTTCAGTAGTCCCATTTTTGTCTTCGCTTAACCTCGTTGATATATTTTCATCACTATTTCCCTCAACCAGAAACATGATAAAGTCACATGTCTCATACATAATACAATTTTGTATATTGTGGATTGACATAAATATGTTTTGTTTACAATTTGTTCAGATCTCTGGTCCAGGCCATCAAGGATCTTGCATCAGGAACATCGGAAGCAATGCAAGATTTACCTCTCGAAACAACAGTAGTGGTCAGCAGCGAAGTACCGCCGCATGTGAGTTTAATCTCTAAATAAACAGTTAAAAGAATAATCCCCGATTCGTGATACGCGATTCCTGTTCGAATTTTCTGTGTTCTTTGCTAACCCGAGGTGATATTATAACAGTATCTGGCTCTCAGAAGTCGATAAGCGCCGTCCGTTGATAGGCGGGTCCACACCAAGCGAGCAGCTTGGCGCGCGGCAAACGCCCGGCCGCGCGCTCGTTGTGGCCGGGCCTCGCTCAGCCTCGGGCGAGCGCGTACGTAAGCGAGCCGGTCGTTTCACGCACGCTGTGTCGCCACATCTTTTAATAGGTAGCGCGCTATAAAAATTGATAAAGGTCAGTGTCGACGGTTAATAAATGTGTATGCGGCAAATATTTTGGCTTTGGGATACCAGGGGTCCTAATTATCCTCCCTGTTATGGATTTGAAAAAATAAATGGAATCGTTGTGTGGATCGTATCGATCGACGTGAAAAATCGTCACACAATTCTTGGTAAAGTCGATTTCCATAACAAAATCGGTTTTCGTAAATTGATTTCATCCAAATTCTTGGTTTTCAAATCCATCAATCCAATTTATTTCGTCTTTTTTTATAGTTGTGTGTAACAAAATAAAAGCAAAAGTTGCCGTTCGCATGTATAGTAGTTCTGCCGACAGAACTATTCAACAGGACAGGTGGGAGTAGAGGTGTACGGTGCCATCTTATCTTCGCTCTCAACTGAGCAAATATGGCTCGGGCTGCTCTGGCGAGGCAGCCTCGCTGTGTTGAATTATCCGACCGAGCATGACTCGCGCACGGCTGCTCGCTTGGTGGAGACCCGCCTATTAAATACATTTTTTTAGTTTTGAAGACCGATTAGTGACCCTACCTTCAAAGTTTCGCTAGGGGTAAATGTTTGTGTGATGAATACGAACATTTATTCCTGAGTCATGGATAGTTATTTTCTAATGCTTTGCAATATTTTCCTATTTCAGATTGCAGAATTAGAAGCTACGATTGCATCGGGCAACCGCAATTTGCTCCCGTTGTTTAACCGACCTAGTGGCGAAGATGGTGACTCAACTTCAAATACGAAGGATGTCAGCGAGTCGGGTATGTGGACCCAGTATTATTAAAATATTAAAAGAATAGAACGATTATTTAATTACATGTTGAATGCCTTATTCTGGCACCGGCCGCTATTAACAGATTAAGATATTAAGTAATTAAGAGTTTAATGATTGAAACAACATCCACGGTTCACCTTATGAAATATTGATAAATGCATACGTTACGGGGGGTGAGCCCATCGCCATTAAAATGTGCAAATCTATAGATGTTTTTTGGTAGAAAATCCCTTAGTAGGCGACTAAGGGATTTTCTACCAAAAACATCTATATATATCTTATTATTAAAATATTAAAAGAATAGAACGATTATTTAATTACATGTTGAATGCCTTATTCTGGCACCGGCCGCTATTAACAGATTAAGATATTAAGTAATTAAGAGTTTAATGATTGAAACAACATCCACGGTTCACCTTATGAAATATTGATAAATGCATACGTAACGGGGGGTGAGCCCATCCCCATTAAAATGTGCAAATCTATAGATGTTTTTTGGTAGAAAATCCCAAATCATTTTAGGACACCCAAATCGGTTTTGGATGATATTTGCCTCTTGGCACAATTGGTTCGATTTATCGGGATGATAAACTGAACCACACAATTCACAATATATTAATGAAATATTATTGCGCCTCTAAGTAATATTAGGTCATGAAATTGCCGTTTTGTATGAAAAAATTTAAACGATTTTTTTTCATGTATTTTTTATTTGTATTAATCGAAGTAATCACCCATGCAATCAATGTATCTTTGCCAACGCAGTGGCAGTTTATTGACGCCCTTCTTAAAGAAATCAGCTGGACGGGAGGCAACAAATTCTTCAAAGGTATTTTGTACTGCCTCTCGGGTATTGAATTTTTTTCCTGCCAAGAAGTTATCCAAATTCTAGAAAAAGTAGTAGTCTGTAGGCGCAAGGTCTGGTGAGTAGGGCGGATGATGGAGATAGTGGTAAGTTTTCGTTTAGGGTATTGTTTAGGTGCTGAACCAGGATCCAACCAACTTGCTGAGCGCTTGCGGTTATCAAACAGAATCCATTTTTCATCGCAGGTAACAATGCGGTTTAAAATTCCTTCATTTGTGTGTCTATTGAGCAGTGCAAGGCACGTCTCGACGCGTACTTCGCTCTGACGATCATTGAGTTCGTGGGGCACCCATTTGTCAAGCTTTTTTACCTTGCCAATTTGACGCAAATGAACCAATATTGTTTTGACGCTAACGTCAAAAGCTGCTGCTAATTCAGCCGTAGATTGTGTATCATCAGCTTCCACAATCGCCTTTAATTCGTCATTGTTGACCAAAGTCTTCGGACGACCGCGAGGTTCATTTTTCAGGTCGAAATTCCCAGAACGGAAGCGAGCAAGCCAATAACAGGTGGTGCGTTGGTTTGTAGTGTTAGCTCCGTAAACGTCGTTGATGTTGCGTGCCGCTTGTGCCGTGTTGGTGCCACGACGGTACTCATATTCCATAATTACTCGAATTTCTAACGTATCCGTGATGACGAAAAAGATTGAAATGCGATGAAAATGTAACACTAATCAATAAACAAATGACTACTTTTGGAAAAAGAATTCCATGTTTTTAAAATAAAATTAATTTGAAATTAGAATTCTTAGCCAAACAAAAATTATTTTGATTTGAAATGGCCAGTACTGCAGAACGGCAATTTCATAGGTAAAGACCTATTATAAAAATCTGTTTTAAAAGAGGAGAAAATTGCCTTTTGATTAAAGCAGTGGCTTAAAAACTGTAAAATTTATTTTAACCAGTACAACCTATACAAACGCTCGTTACCTCGAGGGAATTCCAAATTTTCAGGTTTACCTATTAAGTTTTTGACGTGATCCCATTCCGTAGGCGTGGTGATGTACAAGTCGCGCGTGGTGGACGTGGGCGCGCTGGTGGCAGCGGAGGCGCGAGGGTCGCTACAGCGCGCGCGGCTCGAGGAGGCGCTGGACGGGGCGCGCCGGGCGCTGCGGGCCGCGCGGGCCGCCGCCGTCTCCACGCAGCAGGCCGAGCGCGGCGCGCAGAGCCAGCTCACCGACGTCAGCGCGCACCTCGCCGCCGCCAGGGCGCGCATCGTGTCGCTCACGGTGAGTGTGTGTCCCTCCCTCCCCCTCCCCCCGCCGCCGTCTCCACGCAGCAGGCCGAGCGCGGCGCGCAGTGTCGCTCACTTTGAGTGTGTGTCCCTCCCTCCCCCTCTCCCCGCCGCCGTCTCCACGCAGCAGGCCGAGCGTGGCGCGCAGTGTCGATCACTTTGAGTGTGTGGCCCTCCCTCCCCCTCCCCCCGCCGCCGTCTCCACGCAGCAGGCCGAGCGTGGCGCGCAGTGTCGCTCACTTTGAGTGCTCACGGTGATAATAATGTTAAAGCGTACAGTAGTCTACAAATAAAAGATGGACTTGACGTTTAATTTTTGAGTGTTAAAGTAATTTCAAATTAACACATTGCTTCATTGTACAGGCGAGCTCGAAAATATTCCACGCAGCATTGAAGAGCATACAATCCAAGGTTGAGGCCGTTGTGAACATAAAGTATGAGGACGATGACGTCGTGGAAATCGTGAACGGGCCTATAAAGTGAGTTGGAATAATTCTAATTTTGTTGCTCTCTAATAGTTAGCACATCATTCATTTATTTTGAATGTTAATTTAGCATGCTGTCCTTAGCAACTGAAGTTCAACTATTTTGATAATTTAAAGTACAATTAATCACTTATTATCCTCATTTCTTATACGCAGACTCTGCTTTCCTATAAAGAATTTTGGATGTTATTTAGATGTTTGGAAAAAGCACAGTACCAGACTTTTTGTTCTCTGTGTGCTTTATGGATCTAATTCTATACATTCCATATTTTTTTGAAATACTGTTTATGGGACTTATATATTTCGGCGGCACAAATAGGCAGTTTTTGAAATACAAATTGTAATCATAGGTAAAGTAGTGTTTGCGTATGAGAAATGAGGAGTCCAGCAATGCATGACGCCAGAATCCCCACTAAAAATATTGAATAACTCTTTAATTATTGCTGTGGCACAATTATTTCCCTTTTTATATTAATATATAATTAATTTAGTTATTAATTAGTAATCGATCACTATTTGAACACAAATAGTGCCTAATTTTCCACATAATAACTAAATTCCACTGTGTATTTTAGCATCATGGACTAATAGTTTAAGTTTGCAATGACGATTTATTGATTTATTCCCACTTTCCCCAATGGCCTTTACTTGGGACAAATTTTATCCCATTTTTCCAGATTATCATGAAAATCGATTTAAATTGTCACATTTCCGCCTATTTTATTAAATATTTTATCTATCGAGTTGGTTCACATAGTCATTTAAAGTCTCATGCACACCTCATTTTTTAAAGTAATTTTACAAAATTACTACTGCTTCGGAAGTTAATACTTCTATGCAAGAAATTCACACAGGTCGTTTTTTGCTGACATTTTGATTGACAATTTGCTGGAACATCTTTGCCTGATAAGAATTAATAACCTTTTTAGCCAATGTTCACAAATTTTTACTTCATGTTTAGTTTTTAGTAGCCCATTAAGTATACAGTGGCCCCAATTCTGCACAGTATTCTCTAAATTTAATTTTAGACATTACTATTCTTGTATAACCACTAAAACAAGAAAGGCATGACATGCCATTTTGTCCAGTTAACTTCGAAACTATTAAAATGAATCGCAATCCATCTATTGTATTTAGTTGTCGCCATGCCAATTAATTGCTTTTGTTTGTTTACAGGGTGGAGAATGAAACAAAGAAAGATAACAAAGAAAAAGACAAACCCGAAATAAAGGAAATCGTTGACGAAAACTGTGAACAAACAGAAAATACTGCTAAGGACGTTGATGATACAAAAGTTGATAGCAAGGAAAGTGACATTTTATCAACCGAGAATATGGACCTCAGTGATAAGGAATAACACATAGTAATATTATTTAACAATTGTTATCATTTTTACAAGTCACATTATCATACATCAATGTCCATATAGTTGGCTCGCGCACAAGCGATTTTGGTGATTGCAACTATGTCAACTAATACTGCTCAAATAATACCTAATAGTGCTCAAAGGGCAGAAATGGTGCTACCTTATTTTAAGATTTCACCGAGCAAGCCAACTTGTCTTCATGTTAGCATTGTCATCCAGAACGGCAGTATGTATCGTCATGATCTACATGCCAATAAATAGTGCACAAGTCGTGGTATTCAATAAGTGCTTCAATAGACGCGGAGATAACATGTACATTGTTGAGCAAGCTAACTTGACGGTTTCATTCCGAAACTTTCATTCAGAGACTTTGGAATACAACCTTTAGCAATAAATAGTGTTTCAAATAGTGACAGACACCTATGGAATTGGAAAAACCTAACTTTACTCGTCCATCTAGCCAGAAAATGAGTCTAAACTTGAACCTTATTTGGACACCAATTTCTTGATATACCCGGTAAAGTGCTAATGGGTAGTATACTACCCAGCGCGCGCAAATCCGTAAAGCGCCAATGGGTAGTACACTACCCGGGGTCTCGATCCGCTGAGTGTGCTCACAAATCTATTTATCTCGCTTACACTAGTGGTTAATTCCTATGGTAGAAAATTCCTACCAAATCTACGTTAGTGTACCCTTCTTTTAAAATATATGCAGCCATTTGAAACGCACTTTCAACCCACACAAAAAAAAAAAGGTTGACAGCAATAACCTATAAATTTACGTCAGTGTTTGACAGTGCGTAATATATATAATAAATATTTTCATATGGTGAGATAAGGCTTTTTATGTTTTTCCATGCATAGAATGAATCAATAAACCATTAAAAAATATAAAATAGATAGGTCATCGATTTACTTTTAAATATAAAAAATGTTAAAGGTAGAATATAAAAAACATAATTACTTAAGGTCAATGCCAAAGTTTACAGCTTAGTATACCCATTCAAGAGTTGTAAATGACATCATAACTCATGCCATTAGAGAGCTATGTTCAACAATAGTTATAAAAACAGCACTTGAGCTTACAATCTTTGCGCTCGGAGTCATAAATAAAGTTTTTTATGAAGGCGCGCGGCAACCGCAAAAGGCGTATCGGGTTACACCATCTGGCCGGCGTTTTACTTCCCGATTCCGCTCCCGGTCTGGCCGATTACCGGATATAGATTATGACGATACGGACAGCTGCACTTGATGACACTGCTAACTTGACGTCAAGTTGGCTTGCTCAGTGTAAGAAAAATTCTCTTAAGATACAGTAACACTATTGTGCTTAGAGAACTATTAGGTTCTGTTTGACCACCGTTAATTGGCCTATTCGAAATCACCGAAATTGGATGTGCGCAAGCCAACTATATGGACATTGCTGTATGGTAATGTGGTTTTTAAAAATTACAAGAGTTGTTATGGACATCATACAGCATCGTAGATTATTAAACGATATTACATATAGGGTGGAAATGATATAACTTTAATTCCTAAGTAAAACTTTTGCCGATATTGTAACGTAAGTACTTTCTTAATGGCTTAATAAAATTACATTAATAACTAACCAAAATATCGATTCTTCCACTTCCATACATTATCAGTTAGGGACTTTTATGCACTTGATAATTACGAAAGTACTAATATTATATCTCGTATAGTTTAGTAAATTATAGAGTGAGATCACTTCATTTCTACCCTGTATTCAGTAAGCCGTTTAAATCTTTAAAACATTGGTGTCTATTTTACACAGGGCTGCGCAATGCCACGTTTACTTTAAAAATAACAATGGACTATGAATCCTAGCATCTACTCGCGGCGTTGCCAGCATGATAGACGTACTCTTTCTATTGACAAGTTTCATAGTAGGTAAGGTCAATGTTCAACTCATTCTAAACTGTTTATTAACCGACTTCATTTGGATTTTGTTAATACATAATAACAGTAACATAACCAGAGGCATCGCAGCATGGTATCGTGATTTAAGAACGAAGTTTAATTTAACAGTAGAAGTACTAATGCTGCTGTAGTAAAAGCTCGAAAATAATCACTTCTAATCGTTTTTGGCACAAGCACAGGCCGAATGCCTGTGGGTTTCTTGAGTTGCTTGTTTTCACACACGATTTGGCATTCCGAAGCGATGGTAAGTTGAACCTGACAGATAAGCTGTCTTATTTACATTGAAATAAATACCTAGAGGTAAACTTCAAACAGCAGCTTTTTCCCGTGCCTTCGTAGTCCACTGAGTGTACTTGGTACGCTTTCTCTGTTATCTATGAGTTTGAGTTATTTATTATGTGTGATGCCTTCTACTAGATAAGTGGTGACGTTCGTAGTCCTACGATTTTATTCATTCCTTCAATTTAGAAATGTATATAATTTTATTTGGTTCAGTTAAGAGTTTTATTTGTCACATTGAGTTAAATATATATATAGGAGAACACGCAATCAGTCACAAATAAAAATAGGAAGAGAAATCCAACTGATGTTTACAACTTTTGTATTTTGTAATGGTCATGCACTTGGTATTAATATTTTACTCGACTTGACGTAAACTGTAGTTCTAATACTTGAAAATAAATGGCCACAGGTGAACGTGCTATTAAATTTTTACTTAAGTCAAGTACGTACAAATAGGGCTATATAATGTATGGGCAAAGTTAGAATACCATTTAATTTAGAGCCCTCCCAAATGAGTTGTTAAGCGCGCGTTTTGCTAACGCGCATTTTACTGTTCATATAAGAGAACGCGCGTCGGCATGTGAACCTAACTTTAGGATTGATACAAAATATCCCCCTGAATTTCAAATTATTTGATAACCTATGTATTATTTATTTCTTTTTTACACGAAGTAATTAGATGAAATAATATGTAGATTGAAATGAAAATCAAATAATTATTCTTATATTATGAAAATCAGGTTTGAGCTAGAGTTATTTTCGTTTACACGTGTTTCTTGTAAGTTTAAGTACCTGTAGCTTGTAATGCAATAAAATGATTTAAGATGTAATTAGCTTTTTATTTACTATCCCCGTTATTATCAATGAAACAATGTTATTGTTACACAATAGTATTTATTATATTAAGATAGAACAAGAAAACATAATTTGTCTTATTTACTTATAATAAATGCACAATAATAATAAAAGAATAATAATCATAGTACATGACATTGACATCACTTATTATGGTCATGAAGTAGTCGAGTCATGTTAACAATACAATTTTATAGGGTTATCATCCGCCTACCCTAGTCCGCCGCTGGACATGAGCCTACCCGTGTGTACTATTATTGAACTTTCGCACGATTGAACCAATCTTCGCACGATAGAGCAGCTGGGTTCAGTGGCGTAGCGTGGGGGGGGCAGGGGGGGCCATGGCCCCGGGCGGCAAATGAAAAAGGGCGGCGCAGCGAGCACGGGATTTTTTAATTATTATTATTATAATAGAAAATCCTTTTTCAAATCGCGCGCGCTCCGCGATGCCCGTAGTCGGACGGCGCGGCGGGGCGGAGCGGCGGCGGCGAGGCGCAGCGCGGGGCGGCAGAGGTGCATTCGAATGCAGCCACAGAACAATAAGCATATTGTTCTGTGAATGCAGCCGAAATACAGGCAATACAGCCACAGAGAAGATGACACCAGTGCGAATAAAGGCAACTTTTTAGAATTGGTGCATCTGCTGGCAAAGTACGATCCTATTCTCAGAGAACATTTAGTAAGAATAAAAATGGGCCACAAAATTTCTCTCACTTACATGTCACCAGAAATTCAAAACGAGTTCATTGAAATTTTAGGAAATAAAGTTCGCCAAGAAATTTTAAGTCGAGTCCAAAAGGCCAAGTATTACTCCATGATTTTTGACAGTACCCCGGATATTTCATGCATAGATCAAACAAGCCAAGTATTACGATATGTGATGATTGAAAACCAGGAGATTCGAGTAGAGGAATCTTTTATAGATTTCATTGAAACGAAAAGCAAAACTGCGGAAGGTTTTAGTGACATAATACTAAGCAAACTCGAGGCTGATGGGCTCGACATTATGAACTGTAGAGGGCAATCCTAATGCCGACTTTGTCCCCTGCTCAAACCATTCATTACATCTAGTTTGCCAACATGCAGCTTCAGTGGAGATAAATTCCGTGACTTTCTTTGGTACGCTAGAACGCTGCTACGCTTTTTTTCTTCATCGCCGCACCGGTGGGATGTTCTTCTTGCAGCTACAGGAAAAAGTTTTCAGAGGGTTCAGGACACACGTTCGAGCGCTAGAGGCGACGCTGTGAATGTCCTTAGAGATCATTACAAGGAAACTTTAACTGCACTTGAAAATCTGACGGAAACGGACGAAAGCTTTAACACGCGGACGGACGCAGGAAGTTTATTAGTCGCGATGCAATCATTTTCATTTTTATGTTATTTAGGACTCTGGCAACCGGTACTGCGTGAAGTCAATGATGCTCAGAAAATAAGCGCTTTACAGACCGTATTGAAAGCAAAACGTGATGAATATGTAGAAGAGGCTTTAATATACGCTAAAAATGTAGGTGAAGAGCTTGAAATTTCGTTTGAACCCCCAAGAAGAATAAGGAGGAGGCATATACTTGGCGAGGGAAGTAGAGATGTTGGGTTATCGTATGAAGACGACTTGAGGCGGGCGGACAATGTTTTCCTCAATAGATAGAGTAACTGCTGAAATTTGAGAAAGATTCCAACAGTTACAGAATCTAGCGCAAAAATATGCCTGTTTAAGACCTGCAGTAATATTGGGTGTCGACGAACTTAACCGAGATCATGCTCCTCAAGACATTAACAGAGAAGAATTCAAGCTTGAGCGCATATGTCTACGGGCTTTCGTAGCTGCAAGTTCTGTAACAGATGCAGACTGTAAAAAAGAGCTCATTAAGTCAGGCCCATTTGGTTTATTAAAATACATTATTGAGTGTAAACTTGAAGATGGCTTACCAAATATTGTCATAATGTTAAGAATATTCCTAACAGCTGCCGTTAGTAATGCCAGTTGCGAAAGAAGTTTCTCTAAATTAAAATTAATCAAAAATTATCTGAGATCAACTAGGTATGTCCACGTTGAGATTATCAAATTTAGCTATATTATCAATCGAACATGACCTACATTATTGATCTCGATAATTGTATAAAAGATTTTGCTTTAAAAAAAGCACGAAGAGTACATTTTTAAAACATCGTGCGTTTTTTAAAGCAAAACTTTTGTACATGTCCTAATTTCTAGGCATGGCCCGACACGCGTTTGTACTGTTTTTTATTAATTAAACAATTTACAGAGGGTGTTATTTAAAGGATAAGCTTAATATTCGTATATCTGTGAGCAGAAAAATGTAATCTGTCAGCAGAAATAGCTGATTGACCAGTAACTCATGGCTAGCAAACATTTCTAAATCAATCAGCAATTATGTCATTCTGGACGGCTGTAAAAAATTTTGTACAGCATATTTTATAAGCTTAATTATATAAGTTGCAATGAGCGACTTATATTTACCAAAATTTTGGTAAACACTCAGAGTAAGCAACAAATGTAATGTTATGCAGCATATAAAAGTAACAAAAATATATTATTTTACTAACCATGTTTTAAATATGTATAACGATCAAATACATTGCTTATTGACATGTTTTCTCTGCTAATCAATCATGAAATCTTGCTGGTAAAGAAGTTATTTTGCAGAATGAGTGATTGTTTTATTACGCAAACTCATATTATTGTAAACTACCTTTTTATGATTTAATTACTGACCATTATCAAGATTATTTGCGGAACAAGGATTGATGCCTGATTTGTTTTCATGCAAACAAAATCTTTTTAAGCTAACCAAATGATTTAAAGGCTGTTTTTGTGGCTGTACAAATTTTATAACGGCTTAACATAATTACTTTTCGTTTATAGATGCTTTATTTGCCTTTTTACTATTTTTCTTGGCTAATGATAAATTGGAGGGGGCGGCAAATTTCTCGTCGGCACCGGGCGGCGGAAACTCACGCTACGCCACTGGCTGGGTTTCCAATGGTACCTTCGATCAACATGCTACACTGCCGTGGTAACCTTTCTAGAATTTGTTTCCTCCAACGGCCATATACTCTGCGACAACTGTGGCCAGCCAGCTACCACTTCAGTTTATCAGTTCTCGGAGCTATGTAGGTAACTGACGAATCAGATCCCTAAAAAAATTACGAGCATACCTCTTTCCGTAGTTCGCTAAATTTTCTGCTGTTCCTTTTACATTACTACAGGTGTACGACTCGTCTTCAGACTTGACGCAAATGCTGCTATATAGAGCCGCAAGTAATTTACATCTACTCGCGTAGTAATCGCCGCCAAGCGTCCTCTGCCCCCACCGCACCACCTCCTCCCACTTGTATCGCCTATTTATCGGGAAGATGTTCTACCATTTTTAATATACTTTGATTTAGGTGCTACCAGGCTCCGAAAACTTACAACTAGTTTTATACATAACTTAACAGTGATAAAATAATAAGACGTAATATACAATTTTACATGGCAGCATAAATTAAATTACATAAACATTTTAAAGTTTATCATAAATTATTCTAATTCAATATCAATCATGTATTCACTATACTCAACTAGTTAAAAAATACTCGACTGGCATTTTGAATTATTGATGGAGCGGGTGAATTTTCATGTTAATTCACAATTACATTATAGGGGCATTTAGGACCGTGGTGTAAACCGCCCTTATTGTTGTTGCTTAACGTCTAAACACACGGCTCGACGTAGTTCCCAGGGAACAGGCCGGTGACGCCGTCCATGACGCCTTCCCACCAGCCATCGTCGTTCTTCTTCAGCACATAGATGACAGCGCTCTCCTGGAACGAGAGCTCGTCCTCCTTGTCCGCGTAGTAGTCGTAGATCGCTACCACTGAGAGAAAAACAGAACGTATTGTTACTATGCGCTGCTAGATAGATCTTCCCAATGAATATCTTATAAATGCGAAAGTTTGGACGTTTGTTTGTTTGTTGCTCAATCACGGCGAAACAGATGAACGGATTTGGATGAAATTTGGTATATAGGTAGAGCAAAGCCTGCATTGAAACATAGGATATTTTTTATCCCGATAAAGTGAGTAGTTCCCGCGCGATAAACAAATTTCCCCGATAAAGTTATTCCACGCAGGCGAAGCCGCGGGTGGCAAGCGCGAGATATGTTGGATGAATTATTTGTGATTTCTATGCAGTTAATTAAGTTAAATATCTTGTCTCTTTTCTGTTCAATCTGGAAGATCATTATGCAATTCCTGTACTGTGTAAAGATCAATAAAGTTTGAAATTGATGTTGAAGCATGCCTTTGCCTTAATAAAATACTTAATCAGGAATTGATTAAGTATTTTATTAAGGCAAAGGCATGCCGGGCTTTTGAGCCTATATCAAGGTACTTTGTTTTAGGTTGGCCTGCTGTGCTAAGGAAAAATGAACGTTATAGCAATGTACTGAAGGTAAATTTCTCTTATATGTTACGATTAATCTGACAACCTGGCTGCTAATAATTAAATCTTTATTGCCACATTTGTTCAAAGCATAAGTTCATTCATAGACATAAATCAGCTGCGGCAATCGGAGATGGGCACAGCATTTTGCTGGCATGGTCCTCTTAAGCGTTCACTACACAGCGCTGTTTTTCAGCTATCGCCGTCCCACCTTCATACAAACGCCAATAGTGAGGGTACACACATTAATTGTAAAGTATTTACATAGAAATAGCTGGAGTAGAGTTTTCAGTTTATAGTGTAAGTATACATACATATGACGTAATCACATATCAGGGAGAAAGTGTTGTGTGTGTGTGTGTGTGTGTGTGTGTGTGTGTGTGTGTGTGTGTGTGCGTGTGCGTGTGCGTGTGCGTGTGCGTGTGCGTGTGCGTGTGCGTGTGCGTGAGCGTGTGCGTGTGCGTGTGTGTGTGTGTGTGTTTGTATGTTGAGTGAATCTACGAGTTGCTTTGCATTTCTGAATTATGATGACCTTTCTCCCCTACCTCAATTTACTAATATTATTTGGATGGTAACGCTAGTGGCACGGCCTATGTTCAAACCCGCACCTCTCAGCTCCGTGATATGGGTCAACTTGCAAAATCGCGAACCATGGTATCGCATATTATAAATCAGGGCAATTAAATAATTGAAGCTCGTGAACGAACATGGTACGCAATTCATTTTTAAGCTCACCTTTCTCAATGTAATTCTTAGGCACCCATCCAGGCAGGTCTTCTTCGTCGGGCACTATGGCAGGCATTGAGCCGGCGTATTGAACTCCCATCTTCTACCACAAAATTAAATGCCATTATAGGTATTATAACACAAATATAGGTAAATATTAGTGGCATGCCCTCCATACAGGCAGAAAGGTAGTGTCTATCCTAGCAAATTGTAAGCTTTCCCCGAAATGCATTGTCTAGACAGCTGATTTATACTGATATGAACAGAAAATATTCTAAATAGTTGCGAAGATTGCTAAAAGAGTAGTTATTATTATGTAGTTGTAATTTTATTATTCTGCCTTCCCTGTGACAAAAACGCTGGACGCCACGCCACTGGAACTATATTGATAAAAATGTCTATTTTCTGGTTGTGGCATGTCGTTAAAAAGCAACAGGTATAAAACAATATGAAATAATGTACAATGATGAGTTTATCACTAAGAGAGATCTCTTCCTGTAACCCAAAGAATTAGGTTGATGTTAATTTTCGATGTTGCTACTGCAGTCATATATAACTTAGTAACGTTACATACGTTAAGATGGTGCGGTCGTCCGAACGCATCGTGTGTGAGCTCGTCGTCCATGGGCGGCGGAGGCAGCGGCGGCGATACTGACCCGCCGCGAGCACTAGCTGACGACGACGATGCACGCTGCACAAGTTATATACTTAATTATTTATGCATCTATTGCATAATGAGGGGTATTAAAATACGAGCGTGAGTTTACATAATATTATCACACAAGTGTTTTAATACCTAATTATGTGCAGTTGTATACACAATCTACACCCATGACGCAAAGTCTCAGAAATAGATATAATAGAGAGCACTATTTTTTCATATTTTCCATTTCATAAAATTTTGATAGGCATAGTCTTATAATATTACTGTGTGCGGACTGGATCGTTGAAACGATTAAAATGGCATCAACTCATTGGTGTCAAATATTGAACTTGTGAATGTGAACTTAGCCACCCACACGCCTATTTTGTTAAACGACTTCAAAAAGGAGGAGGTTCTCAATTCGGTCGTTTGTATGTTTTTCAATGTATGTTTCATTGCATCAAATGCCAAGTTGTGTGGTGCAAAAATGAACCAATTATGACAGAAAAGTGACAAAAAGAAGCATGGAGCATCTTAAACATAATGTACTACAGGTTAATTCCTAAGATAACCACGTACAGAGATTTATTCGCCCGACCACATCTATAGGTATATAAATCAATACTTGTAGGCCATTTCATATAGTTGTTACGCTAACATTAGCGATGTCTCTTGCGGCCTATGTCCGGTAGCGTGTCATCAATACTTGTATCACTCATTTATTTGCAGAACAAATATAATACTTATGTGTTTTCACAACGAGCAATAATGGCGGCAATCTTAAATCACGAGGCAATGAATAAAAAAATACAGATAAATATTAGCGGGACAATAATGCCGCGCCAGCCCCGCACTGTCATTATTCTTTTTTAAATACATAGACAGGCGAAATTAAAAAAAAAATCATTATGAAACAGTTTTGCATTGCACATTGTTTATTTTATTTTAACACTTTATTGTACACTAGAAATGGACATTAACAAACATATAAGAAAAATGTACAAAGGGCAAATTGTTTATACTATTTTTATGTGTTGCATTCACTTCTTGAGTTTTGGCTTATGCCCAGGTAAGATATAATAATTGTTTGGACACTGGTTGACTTAATACATATTACCTACGATTTTTGAAGGCATTCTAGATTTACGGTATGGGTGTAGATAAAATACTAAATAAATATTTCGGACACTTACACCAATTATCTAGTCCCAAACTAGGCAAAGCCTGTACTATGGATACTACCTATGGATAACGGATAAACATATATATAAACATTCACGAGTCGAGAATAAATGTTCGTACTCATCATACAAGCATTTAACCCCTAACAGGATTCGAACCCGCAACCATTGGTCTCGAAGGCAGGGTCACTATCTACTACACCAAACGCTCGTCGATTACATGCATACGTCAGGCATACGTGCATTAACCTTATACAGACTTTACAAGGGATAGGACACATGATGTATTTATTGCCTACCCCTCTAGCCACGTTCTGCTCGGATTCGGTCGATACGCCTGTACTATTTGTGTCATCCATCTGTCACTGTCAAGACCAAGAAAAGTGGTTCTATCTTATAAAGTTTTAGTTATAGAGTAGGCGAAGAGTTAGTTTGCTTGAGCTAATGTTAAGCGAAGATGAAGGAAAGGGTGATACCGGGCTCACCAAAAATCCCAAATTTTTGAGGGAACCGAGTATTTTATAATAATGAAATAGCAGGAATACAAGAATGCAATTAACACTGTTGCTTGGTAGGAGACCACTGAGCAAAAGCAAAGAAGAGGCGGTAGTGTATGCGACTGTGCCCCGTGATTCCAAATGATCTCGTGACGCCATCGTAGTAGGCGTGGCTTAGACCGTATAACTGAATAGCTAGTTCACACGAGTTGCGATGTAATTGCAACAGACACCGATCGATAAAAAAATATGCAGTAAATGTCTGTTAAAGGATAAATTGTATTTTTCCTGCAAAAATGTTTGTGGCAGATCCTCAAATGCTGATGTGATCACATTTCACGTGCAATGAATTTTATTAATTAAAATCATTTTGTACAGTCGACGGCACGCTAATCGTGCACTACGGCGGCGCACGGCGCTATCGGAAATTTTGAATGAAGCGAGGCGTAGTGCTTTTCTATTCAATAACAGATGTCCCTGCTAGATGTCGCCGCTAGATGGCGCCACAAATTTTGCAGGGGGACGACGACGCAGCGTTACTCTCATCATAGTAAAATTTGTTCAGACCGCCTCCTCTTTTGTTTTTGTTCCGGCTAGCAGCTCGTTGAAAACTCAACATCTCGATTTTGTAAGCCCGATGATGTTGCCAATAATCCGCTGATAGAAATGGCTGAACCGAATTGCACAACATAGCCATGCACCATCTCGTGACCTTATCGTAGGTTCTATAACCTTTAAAAAACATGCATCACCCAATTTTTAGCGAAAAACAGCAATGCTAAACTAATTATTAGAAGTGCACTAGTCTTAGAAGAATTTAGTAGCTACATCGGCGCACATTCTGAAATTCTCCACTACGTGGAATGAATAGCAGCGGTAGCAAAGAGATCAAAATCACCGCTTATCTGTTCAGTAGAATATACATCTACATATATTCACCAATTTTTTATCAAAATAGGAGGTTATCAATTAGGCACTCTCCACTGCGTGTCAGATTTGCGTGATTCATTTTTGGCATTACAATCGGGTTACATTGCTTAAAATGTTAGGTAATTAGTTAGTATATACCTACATTAGAAGAAACAGCGCTGCTCAGAGAATAGTATAGTTACATACCTAGTTGTTATAATTATTTTACATAAACAACTCCCTTCTATTCAGCTAAAGTATCATGCAAATATAACTTTCAGGTAAGTAATAATAAATAAATTTAACAGTATGGGAGCCCCAAGCAGAGGAGCTCCCCTCTGGGCGGCGCAGTTTCTCATAATGCAGGAAATGTCCGTCATGCACAGCGATCCTCCTATAAAGGCATTCCATTGAATGGCTAATTTTACCATCTGCCAAATATAAACAGCATTGCATCATATATTATATTGTTATGGTAAATTATTTCATTAAACGCCAGAGATTCTAGACAAAAAGGATTCTATTGTTTATGAGCCAACCCAGGTTAATTCGGCACATCATCAAGTTGTTACTGAAATGGGGCCATTGTGAAAACTGATTACTGATGCCCATGACATCTGCCACTCTGCCAGAGATAAGGTCGATACTTTCGATATCAGATTCAGGGATCACAGATGCGTTGTCGCCCAGAAATGACTAATATCAAATGCCTCTTAGGGCCGAATTAATAAAGCAATCTTAAGATTGAGATAGAGACTTATTCTCAAAAATATATATATATTTTGATACTGTTTAAATACGCAAGAGTATTTCAATTAGCAACGATCTTGAGATCGTTTTATTAATATGGGCTTTACACCAGTAAAATTACTATCTTTCACATCGAAATAGAAGAATGCGGGCAATTATGTTTAGCGGCCCCTGCTGTCATCCTACGTAATAATTTTTGCGTTCGATTGCTAAATTTGGTACTACGTAAGCGCCCTAGAAGTAAGAGTAAGAGATAAACCTCTAATGGATAGACGTATCGAGTTACCATAATAGCGATCGAATGCAAGGGAGCTAAACGGTGAATTTTTAGAGATCGCACGCAAACTTTTTGTACGGCTGCTGACCCTAATTAGGCTAGTTTAGTCCAGTTTCGCTTCGATATCGTTACCATATAAAGAAGATTAGTGGGTTATTAAATTATACACAATTTGGATTTACATAACAAACACGTCGATCTCGAAGCGAAACTAATCTAAAATTTTAGCGGAATTAGGGAAAGAGGCCTACTAGTACGCTATTCTGTTATATTAGTATTACATACGAAGTGGCAGATTCAAATAATATCAGACCAGAATGTATGTTGTACTTAAACGTACCTGACCAGGAATACTCATAGAATGCTGGCTGTGCTCACCGTCCGATCCGATCAATGGCGATGGAGGTGCTAGAACGAAAAAATAATTTTGTGAACTACATAATGTAATTACAAAATATAAAATAAACGTACTGTTCATATCACTTGCATGTAAGGTTCATGTCAGTCGTATATAATACAAAGCCATTAAGTAATTTAATCTTATTGTATACGCTTTTACAATAAGGTTCCGGTAGGCATTCAAATTCATAACTATCAAAGTATGTAAAAGACTATTACAAAATTTTCTGATTACTTAGACGATAAGCAACCATGGCCAAAAACTGCTCGTTAATATTCAATCTAATTATTATTATTCTTTTCTCTTTGTCTTGTCGAATTACATTTTGTGTAGCCCGTATTTCAAAACCATGCCATAAGTACTGCTTACAATCTAATCTTGTAACATTTAAGCATTGAATCTACATTGTAGTATTGAGCGTCGCCTTTATTCCAGAATAAAATATTAGGAATAGCCCTGAACAACACATAAGTAAAGCTGAAATTTACGGTGACTATCGTTCCCACGAACTTCCCACGAAGCTCTACAACATCCAGAATGGACTTCCCAATCATTGATTTGACATAATTAAATTACTGTAAAAAAACTTACGTGGCATGCTCGAGTGTATATCTTGCTGAGAGTAGTTAGGTGGTTGATGCTGATTTGGATGCACCATGCCAACCTGTCGACAATATCATGGAAAATATAAAAGGTAATCCTTCAAATTTTAGCAATAGGTATCGTATCAAGCAGCATCTCCTTGCAATGAACTCTTATCAATACAAAGCTGCATAGTCAAGTCATCGTCGTCATGTAGTATCAATATTGATTATGGGTTTCAAGACAGTATACAAGTGTCAAAGTAATCAATAGTATTTTCCTTTTGTCCTACTTTTTTCGTCAAAAGTGTTTTATGCACAATGGATTAGTGTTTGACTTCAATCACACTTGATAAAGCCAAAGGTGGAAGCACCCTCACCCGAAACCCCCAACTTATATTAGATTGATATTGTGTCTAAGTCCCAATACAATTTTTTTATACTGTTTTAAGATTCTTAAGTGTCAACTTAAGGTCATATCAACCTTGACAACAGTTTATTAATATGGGCCTAGATCCGTCTGACAACTGCTAACGATTCGAAACTTCTGTATGAAATTCTTCCCACTGCAAGGATGTTATAATTGTAACATAATAACAACATAATTGTTACACAGTGGTAGCAGTGTGAAATCCGCCTTAGTGTTTATAAAAACACTAGCTTTCCGCCCGCGGCTTCGCCTGCAAGGCGTGATTTTGTCGCAGAAATTTGTTTATCCCGCGGGAACTACTATCCTATGTTTTTATCCAGAGTATGTTCTACCTATATACCAAATTTATACCAAATTACCTATATATTAATGTATCAAATTGTAATATATCTATATACATACAAAATATTTATAATATTAGTTAGATTTTGCTTATGGCACATACGCCATAATACTCAAGGAGCTCCTTAAATATCATGCTGGCTCTTTCGTGTTATTGATATTCAAAGCCACAGAGAGAAGTTTAAGGGTGCTATTAAAGCGTTTGAGTATTCGAACGATAGACCTTTTCGGGGAGATGTTCACATCTTGTCAACAGTTACCTGTGGCTGAGCTACAGGCAGTGTGGAGTAGCCGGGCGGGCGGCGCGGGTAGTTAGGAGCATAGTGTGACGGGACCTGCGGAGGGGCTACTGCCGGCGGCGTACGGTACTCGCGCGACGATTTGCCTGACAATACGACAATTCAACTTGTTAAAGTACAAAACCAAACTTTCAGAAATTTCTGCATCTAGTATCTACATGTCCAGGACAGCCCTGAGCACAAATTAGGGTGCTCAATGTGCAATGTCTGTGGGCATAAATTCCATGACGTCATAAATATGGCGGTAATGTTCTGAACTGCCTATTGAGTGTAACTGAACGAACATGCAAGGTATAGTCGGTAAGGTAATGAAATGCTCTGAATGGTCCATAAACGTCAAGTAGAATTACCTTTTAAACATTTCATTACCTTTCCAAGAACACTTTACACATTCTCATAAGTTCAATAGGTAAGAGAAGTGTGAATGAGCATTGATCACCATCATTGTGACATCATAGACTGCGCATTGTACATCCATCCAGTCCAACCTCAGGAGATCCTGAATGCAACTTTATGCAAGGCCTTAAAAATTTTAAAAAGATTAGATTATAGATTAGGGGGACTATAATTATGTGATACAAAAGGATTTTTGTCTAATCTAATCATACTAGACATTATTTCTAACCGAAATTTTATTTTTTATTTTATTTATTTATTTATTATTGGAAATACTCGTAGTTAAATTAGAAATAGCATAATTAACATTTAGTTCAAAAAGTTTACTTCTGTGTCTCAAGACACAGAATTTTTACCAACTTACTCAAGACAAGATTAACTTGATATTTTACCAAGAGTGCCACGCCCCAGTGTGCCAGTATTGGCAGCAGCGGCAGCGGCGGCGGCTGCGGCGGCCCTGACGGCGGCGGGTGGTGTTGGAGGCTTCGTAGTGGGGGCAGGCAGCGGCGCCGCACTTGGTGCAGAACCCGAGCGACGACCACGGGGAGTTCCACTCGCCCCACTGATCCATCGAGCACCATGGCCAATGTCATCAAGAGCTGGGACAAAAAAGCTTTATACATACAAAGTTGGACATTGGAGAAAATTTAAGAGGCTCTTATTTGTAGAAATAATAATGATATCTGTTTAAGTAAATAAGAAAAAAATTTAAAATTTGAGCAAAATTTTTATTTTGAACTGTCCTATTCCGAAAAGTATTCACATTCATAAGTACTTTCATCTGTAGAAATTGCACTGACTAGTCTTTTATAACTTTTCCCCTTCATCTTACCTTAACAATAGGTACTCAAACCATTTAGTATGAAAATGCCTTTGCTATCGCGACTGGATTTAGTCATCGGAAGTAATTGTTCATAGCCGGTCAGTAACTTGTTAAACGTTAATTATCATTTCAACTGACAGATTAACTTTCTTAACAGACATTTCCCCAAGTCCATTAATCGTTAATCCAGTACCAACTATTTACCAAAAGATACCGCCGCGATAAACGGTCGACAATTTAGTCCAGTAAGGATACACTTTAGGTAACTTTAGATTTCTGTATAAGAATTTGTAATAATGCTGTTGATTCTAAATAAATAAAATAAAAATAAACAAATTTGCTGACCCTCCAATTTAGGTAACTTTGTTGAGAGCCATTTAATAAAAAGAAAAAACTGTGAATGGAAAAAAAACAGAAGTCACTAATCAGCATTTGTGAAACTATATGAGTGAACATAATTACAATCACCTTCATGCAGCTGTAATATTTATTTACTCAAACTCAAACTCTAATAAAAAGAAAAAACTGTGAATGGAAAAAAAACAGAAGTCACTAATCAGCATTTGTGAAACTATATGAGTGAACATAATTACAATCACCTTCATGCAGCTGTAATATTTATTTATGTACCTATATCAGTCAAGTTTACCATTTACATTATGAAAACAGGATGATGGGCTGATTGGTACAACCCTCCAATGGCATCACATATATGTCATTGAATAGGTATGTAGTTAATTTATGTAGTCTCTGTTGAGGTGAGTTGTCTGTTGTCTCATAAGACAACAGAGACTACCTCTGGCATTATTAAAAATATGTTTGAAAAAAAAATTTAAAAATTCAAACATGTATTAATTAATCTAGTGCACCAAAATATTCAGGGTATGAGTGGCAAAGAACTAAAGGTGGAGCTGTTCATGAGCTGCACTAACACTGATGGATTGTGTGTAACAAATAAACATTTACGGTCCATTTCGGTATCACTATATACCTATGCAATGAGTTTTATTTTTCTTTATGGTTGGAGTTTGCGGCCCACTGATTCTATGATTTATATGAATTTGGCCCATCGATGATTTTGAGTTTGACATGGCTGCTCTAGACCTTGTTGATTCCACTGTATTTTTGAGCATTACTTTGGACGCCAAATTACAATGGGGTCCTCATATCCCTAAATTGGCGAAGAAGCTCTAGATTAGTATATTTTAGTTATTTCCATAGCCTAATGTCTTACGGTATCTTGCTGTGGGGAAATGCCGTAGATATAAATGCAATCTTTGTTTTAGAAAAACAAGCCGTTCGCACAATTTATCAATTGAGACCTGCAGTGTCACTTAGAGATAGATTTAAAAAGTATAATATTCTAACCATTTCGTCGCAATTCCTTTTTTGTAAATCTAATATATGTCAAAAGAAATATAGTATCTGCAGGTCACATAAGTCGCACCCGCAGAGTCAGTAATTCATACAAAGATTTATTGCATACGATTTTTCAATAAGGTTCCTGTTGATATACAAAATCTTCCTTTCAATAAATTTAAATATACTATAAAACAGAAACTTATTCATAGACATAAGCAGCTCGTTCGCATAACGAGGCTATTTCACAATTAATAATGAAATATTATTGTGCCTTTTTGTAATATAAAAATGTTTTTTTTTTTTAAAAAAAAGAGCAACCGCTCGAGTTTCTTGCTTGTTCATCTTTTGCCTTTTGAACAAGCAGTAACTTTCAAAATGTAAAATTTGACTAGCTTCTAAATGTACCCTGTGTACCTACAAAATTAAGCATTTTTGACTTGATTTCATTTGATGTGTCGAGAAGTTGTCATTTGGCGAAGCTACAGATTCGTTAGAACACATTTTTATTCTGCACGGGCAAGTACTCTATCCATGTGGAATAAATCACAGCCTTTATGATTATTGGAAGTTAAACCACAAAAATGATGTATTGTTACTGGACTAAGTGTGGCGCAGCATATGTAGCAATGGCAAAGAAGGTAGGTATGTCTTACTGGAGTGTGTGAGAGATAAATGCAATGTTTATCATATGTTAATGGATTAACATTAACTTGCGTTAAATCTTCCGAGATGTAATGCTGTAATTTAATGTTTTTTAGTAACAGATTAACTAAGTTAACTGTTTGATTAAGGGTGCCCAGCTATGGTAATGATTCAACTAAAGTAACCACCAATTTTTTTACTAATTATAGGTATTAGAAAACATACTAAGTACCTAAATTAAATTCAAGAAAGCTTTTTAATTCCAGAATAATCACCTGTGTAATCAATACTCTTCCTCACATACTTAATAGGTTTCTCAGGATTAGCGGGGGCTATTATTTTATACTGCCTGTTTGTTACTTTGTTGGCTGTTAACACCCCTATCTCTCTCCGTGCCACCTTCTCTTTGTGAATCGCAACAGTTTGAGCAATATGGTTCATTTGCCCTTCCATTTCAGCAAGCTGCATAGTCTGCAGTTCGAGAAGCTGGAGAAAGTTATAGGCCAGTGTATTTATCTGGTAAGCAACGCTGGCCAACGACTGCGTCGTGTAGTTCTTTGTGCTTTCGAGGGCGAGGCGCTTATTTTCCGACTGGAAATAGTTCGCCTCGCAATATTCCGCGACTCGCTCAAGATTCGTGTGGCTATCTGTGAGGTGGTTGCGCCCCTCCGGGATCTCCGTTTGCAATAAAGCTGCTAGTTCGGCCATTGTGGTAGGAGCTAAAAGGAAGTCGAATATTGTAATGCAATTTCAGGAAATCAGATGTCAGTCACATATTATATGAGTCAGATTCGAACAGCAAGTAAATGAATTGAGTACATTATGTGATAATCAAAACGATATTATTTACATTATGTACCTAAACAAGATAGATACATCAAAACATAGAGAGGCAAGGAATTAATGGGTTTTACCTTTTTGTATCCAGTAGATTTAATGTAAGCAACTTCTATTCTATTAACAGTGTTGCTTAAAAATCATAGTTTTGTAAATAAATAAAAGAACCAACGCAAACAAAAGAGAATACGTAGGTAATTACTATTCTATTATAATAGTTCTTCTGAGTTGAGTAGTCTGATCTAATAATGTTCTGTGAGTCTGATTCTATTCATCATAGAATAGATAGAATAGAATAATAATTAGGGTAAAACACGAAAGAAGTATCGATACTCTTTGGAATCGATATTTTCTATTTGGTACCGATTGATATCTTTACACTCGATACTTCGCACTCGATACTTGTACTTATATGATATCTCTTTGGATGGTACTTGTAATACCCAATCATGATCACTTGGCTGTATAACAAAACCTAGCCCACTCTAGACAACAAAGAATATCACAGGCACTGCAAGCCCTTTTTTCGAGTCTTCGACGAAAGATGAGATGTTCGTGCTAATTAAGCAATAGAAGTGGTGAAAGCGTGGGACAAACTACCAGAGGAAAATCGTAGCAAACTATCAAGAAATTTAAAAGCAAATTTTAGATAAACTCTTAAATATATATAAATAAAAAAATAGAAATATTTAATGAAAATGGTGTGATGCTATCGGTTCATGCTGAGAAAGAGAAACAAAAAAAAAACAAATAATAATAATTATCGAAACATATTCTCAATAATATTTTTTTATACTGTTTAAATACGAATGAGTTTAAAGACAGAAATATCAAATAGATCATTTTATTAATACGCTCCTTGGAGACCCAAAATCATACAATACAATCGAATATTTAATTTTTAGTCTGCACCTTCCTAAAATGTTACTGTCGAAAGCAGGGATCTCCATGTCAAAGTTACGCAATCGATTGTCGCAAAAAAATTTAGAGCTGTTAATAAGCTGGTAGAGCAATTTAAAAAAATGTGTAAAAAGTATCGATACCTCGAGGTGTCAGTACTTTACAGTTGATATCTATAATTTGATTTTGATGGGTACCTACTCATGAGTTTTGGATTCGATATCCCATCTCTAATGTACCAGGGTTACCAACTCCGCGAACAAATGCTTTTAAAAATAAGACTAAAATAGCCCTAAAATCAATAACAATAGCCTAAAAAAAAACTTATGTTACAGTTACTTGTAAGGCTAATAATCTAAACATCAAGTGGAACCCCAGACCACTTGAGTCTTGAATAAAAAATAAAGTTATAACTACGTATTTATCTTTTTTTTAAAAATCCATAGAGTAGGTACCACCTTAAAGGAAAATTTTAATTTTAATCTGTGGTTAATGTGATTTACCTGTCCTGGCTGAGCTTGAGTGTCATTTTTTCTGTAAAATCGAATTACGAAAGTTATTTCTATGTTGAAATGTGAGATTAAATTTTGCTAAAAGTGTATCTTCAAATAAATAATGGGCACGAACGGTAACGGTCGTCGCGGAGGCACAAAATTACCTGACGTTCGCCGCCCCATGGAGGAAGGAGATTGTGTCAACGACATGGAGAGCCCGGAGTTAGATTTCATTTACGATGATTGCGATACTCAGTCCAACGAAATAGCTGAATTGTACAGCTATACTGAACACTCCGAGTTCCAGCTCAATGTGAAAGCATTCGAGGATATTATGGAAGAATTCAATTACCCACCTAGTTGGCAGCGACTGACGAATAAACAACAACGAACGGTTGTGATGAAGTTGTTAGAGCACCTCGACGTGGCCGTGAGTGAGATAAGAATGCGGGCGACGCGCTGTATTCTGTACCTGGCACAGGGTTGCTGGGCCGAGATGCAGTCTGACGCGGAGCAGGCCCACTGGGCACGCGTCAACGTTATGACCCTCTATGACATGGGAACCTTCGCTGCTTTTGTTGAATTGCTGAACCTTGAAATAGTCAGAAGCAGTACTGCCATTGCTTCAAGGAAACTTGCAGAATCCCTGGCAGACTCCACAAACCTCAGGGTTATATTGTCTGTTCTTTATTTAATAACTGAACATATGAGAACTGAGAAAGATAATTCAGAGACTGAGTTTACCCATCTAGTCAAAAATTTCAAAGAAGAACTTGGGACACCTTTTGGTGAGGAGTTACTACCTGTAAAACTACTAAGTATGGTCACACATCTCTGTGCGGGAACAACACCACATTTCCCTATGAAGAAAGTTCTACTTTTGCTATGGAAAGTGCTTTTGGTGTATCTGGGTGGCTCTAAAGAACTAAAGGAAAGAAAAGGAAGGCTAAGAGAAAAGAACGGATTACCGCCATTGACTGAAGACACTATTGAAATCATTAAAGGGATGCGTGCCAGTTCGCCCCCACCTAGTGCTGCAGACATGTTAGAGAATCAAAATCCTGGGCAAAGAAAGATAAAAGAAAATGAAAGAGCTCTTAGAAGACAAACATTTATGAAGCAAACCTCCTTGGATGAGTCTGATGAACAAATATATGTAGACAAAGATGAAACAGGCAATGGCTCTGAAGATTATCCTATGGAGTTCCAATCTATGCCCAGTGATAGCTCACAAAGTATGAACAGCAATCAAAACTGTGCTTATTATATGTATTATAAGCAATTTGAAAGTCCTCCTCCACCACCTCCCCTCCCAAGAAGTCTACCTTGGCAGTCCAAAGTTCGGCAAAAAGACATTGACATGTTCTTGGATAATGTGAGAATCAAATTTGTTGGATACTCCCTTCCAGGAGACAGAATAACCATTGCAGGTCTCCCACAACCTATTCACGAAGGCATTGATATATTGAAAAAGCATATGTATACCAGCCTCTCAGAATTACAGGCAGAAAGGGAAATTGAGATAGCTCGTAGTCCTCTTACTAAAGGGGAATCTGAAGTGGAAGAAACTGAATCAGAAATTCTCTACAGAGCAATGCTACCTAACCTTCCACAGTACATGATAGCATTACTGAAAATACTTCTTGCTGCTGCACCTACATCAACTGCTAAAACTTATTCAATTAACATTATGGCAGACCTGTTACCTGAAGAAATGCCCATGACAGTATTACAATCACTTAAACTTGGCATTGATGTCAACAGGCACAAAGAGATTATTGTCAAGGCAGTGACAGCAATACTCCTGCTACTTTTAAAGCATTTCAAATTGAATCATGTTTATCAGTTTGAATTCATGTCTCAACACCTAGTATATGCTAATTGCATGCCATTAGTGCTCAAATTTTTTAATCAAAACATTTTATCCTATGTTGGCGCCAAAAATTCTATACCCATATTTGACTTCCCTGCATGTGTTATTGGAGAACAACCAGAACTAACTAAGGAGTGTTTGGATATTGGGGATTCATCAGTTCCTTATTCATGGAGAAATGTTTTCTCATGCATCAATTTATTGCGCATTTTGAACAAACTGACAAAATGGAAAAATGCAAGAATAATGATGCTTGTGGTGTTTAAAAGTGCACCAATACTGAAACGAACGCTAAAAGTGAGGCATGCATTGATGCAGTTTTATGTATTAAAATTATTAAAAATGCAAACAAAATATTTGGGACGACAGTGGAGGAAGACCAATATGAAGACAATAAGTGCAATATACTCCAAAGTTCGACACAGGTTGAATGATGATTGGGCATTTGGCAACGATGTTGATGCTCGTCCATGGGATTTCCAGGATGAGGAGAGTGCACTGAGGCTCAGTGTTGACCGCTTCAATCATAGGCGATATGGCACAGGAGGGGAACATGAGATAGATCTGACACCATTAGAGACTGACATAAACTGTGTCCTGGAAACCAATGTCGAATTAGATGAGGAATTTAAAGATAACTATGAACTATGGCTTGAGCAGGAGGTGTATAATAATGAGATCAATTGGAATATATTACTACATGCATAAAATCTTTTAACATGGTAAAGAATTTTTAAGTATTATATTATCTACTGTAATGTAGAATTTATATGTACCTACTTAATCTGAAAACTTTTATATAGATTTTTGCAATGAGCATTAAAAGCATTTTTTATAAAACATTACATTTAATTTTATGTATATCATCTCAACTCACTAGCTAATATACATACATAGATATTTTACTCAACTGTATTTTATAATATGCATGCATGACAAACAAGGTTATTATAGTGTATCTAGTAGACATGTTATAATGTTAAAGGAAAATTATAAATACAAATTTGTACTTTATAACTCTGCATTTATTTTGTCTCCAGCTTCACTCTTTAAGTTTATAAACAATGAATTGTAAAAACAAATCATGTATAGTTATATGTAGTACAATACATGTAATAAATGCATAATTAATTAGATATATTTGCTAAATATTTTGTAAATCTTGAACGCTATTGGTTAACTTTTGTTGAATGAAATTAAAATAGTTTGCTTTTATGTATGTACTTACTTAAGATTTTTTTAAATTGTATGTAATGATGAATGTGTCTATTAGCTGTAGATATCTATTTAGGAAATGTACATTATAAAGTATAAAAAGTGAATTGTATTTTATTGTCATAACCTATTAAATGTTATTTGTTTGATGGGTAATGGGCAAATGAGCTACGAGTCACTGTCGTCGTTATTCGTTGGGGGCTAAAAAATGGTCAAATACCCTTGAGGACTTTGTACATTACATCACCATTGACAAGCTTCTGATTTCTTAATCTCCGACGAAAAAGCGACGGGTGTTTGAGGGCGTTGGGTGTGTGTGTGTGTGTGTGTGTCCTCGGGGTTTCTTATATTATTAGTTTATGTTATTGTCTAATCTGTGTCGAGGCCCTCTTTTTTTTATCAGAAACGGCTTGAGGTATTAAGTTAAAATTAATATGAGGAATTTAACTGAGGTTGTAAGGAAGAACTCGCTATCAGCGATAAGGCCGCCTTTGTACACTTCATCATTTCTGTTAAATGTTCTTTGTATTTTATTTTTGTGTGCAATAAAGAATTTAATAATAATAATAATATGGAATACTAAAGTCTGCGGTTTCATACTACGTAAAAAGTTCAAGTATAACGCAATAAAAAGATGTACGGCCTTTCAAAGCGTATTTTGACGGGAAAGGTACCACTCACTGACAAGTCATCAAAACCTAGGTAGCAGCAATCTTGAAGTTTGGCTCGAAGGGAGCTCCCAGGGGAAACTGAAGGAATAAATTAAAAAATTGTTACTTTCAAATCCCTTATTTATACGTGTGTGTGTCGCGAATTATTAATTCGCGACACACTTATATTTGCGGTTTATTTCAGAAATCCTCTTATATAACTAATTACATACTTAAGTTTGTCATTTTAAAAACTTGGTCAAATTTCACAACCTTTTTAACCCGACAAACTTAAATATGTGTAGTTGATCTAATGATATAAACCGCAAATAATTTTTGCCTTGTAATAATTCTAGAATTTCAAATGAGTGATTTTCGTATTTATTCCTTCATTTGTGCCACAAGATTTCCCTTTGTGTCAAATTTCAAGCTTGTGGGCTACCGGAAAGTACGTCTATAGGTCTTGATGACCCTAAGCTTTGTGCAAAAAATACCCGTTAAAAGCCCGTATCCTTGTTTTACGTTTCACGAGAAACATGAAAATACGGCATTATGAGACCGCAGACTTTGTATTCGAAATTAATTTAAAGTAAAGTAAAGCTGTTTCTGACAAAAACGGCCTTAACAGACAGATGGACATCAAAGTAAATCCTATAAGGGTTACTCTCTTACCTTTTGAGCTACGGAACCCTAAAAATAATTTTCCAATGGTTTGGCGCTACAATGGCACACACAGACACGCTTCAAACTTCATCGTCAGGCGTTAAAAATTTTCAGACTTTGTCTCTGCAACTTCACCGATTTCAATGCAGTTTATTTCAAAGTTGAAATGCAAAGACTGGGTGCGCGCACCTGGCTGTCCAATCGCGATCGCGAAAGATCGTGGAAAGCCGCTGGATGCGGGCAGTGCAGGACCGATCGATGTGGAGATCTTTGGGGGAGGCCTTTGTCCAGCAGTGGATGTCTTCCGGCTGATATGATGATGATGATGAACCACCATGATATTACATACACATATACCTGTGTCGCTAAGTCTTAACCAAAGCACAGAATATACTTAGTACAGGTACGTCCAAAGATTCTCGGTGAGTTTGCTACCGAAGGCGGCCTGCCTTCTTTTCTGAAAATCTGTCTGCGAAGTGTATGTTTGTAAAGTGCCACAAATCATATTTTGCACATCTACATGCAGATTGAATAACTACGTGATTCCTAAATTTCTTAAAAGACCTTACTAACACTATTCTGGCAAATAAATAATTTCTTGGTGTAGTGGACGACCGATTGGTGTACCTAGTGGATAGTCATCCTATCAGCGAAACCAACGGTTGCGTGTTCGAATCCCGCGAGGGTTAAATGTTTGTATGATGAATACGAACATTTATTCCCGAGTCTTGGATGTTTATATAAATATTTATGTATGTTTATCCGTTATCTAGTATCCATAGCACAAGCTTTGCTTAGTTTGGGACTAGATGATTGGTGTAAGTGTCCGAAATATTTATTATTATTATTATTATTATTTATTCTTTCTTTCTTTCAATTTATCAATTTAGTTTTATACCGGATGAGTTTTTTTACCGTAAGGAAAAAATAGGGCATATTAAGTAAGTGAAATAGAAGGCATTGACATAGGTATGTAGTAAATTTTTTTTTTTCAAAAGTATTCTCGAATAAACCGTTAATTTTGTCATTTATTATTCCACATGATTAGCTACATCATTTAATTAAATAAACAAAGAAAACTTGGAGAAAATATGAGTTCCAAATAAATTTCGCATAGGAAATCCAGCCAGGCGCACATCAATATCCGGTGGACGCGTCCGTTTATGAAAAAAATAAAAATAAACTACCTATGTTAATAACTTCTATTTCACTTACCTAATATGTATTTTTTCATTACGGTTAAAAAAACTCATCAGGTATATCTACCTCGTAATGAAGCCCCTAGCTATATAAAACTACCTGTTATTTTTATTCGACTACAGCGAAGCCAAAAAGAGGATAATGTATTCAACACGTCTGCATATTGACTATGCTAGAGTAGTGTATTATTATGTTATTATTTTAAAAGTAGTTCTAATTTTTTTTACACAAGGGTTTAGCATTTGATCTTAATCACACCTGATGTTAAGTGAAGATGAGGCCGAAGGTGGAAGCGTACTGACCCGGAAACCCAAATATAATTTAAATTATATTTAATATAATGAAAACAAATCCTCGATATCATCCCCCGGCGACCGTGTTGCTCTGGGTATAAAAACAAGATATAACTCATGTGTAAGCAATCCATCTACTAAATATAGAAAAGGTATAGCTACTTATTTATAATTATTTCTGTGTTTGTCAGTATGGTTGTAAAAGGTTTTAATGGGGGCGGGCAATATGGCTTGTTCCCACATCAAACGTCGAGTGGATGACATCAGAACATTTGTAAATCTGCGATACAACAATGGATCCTTTTACCACCCCCAAGCAGGCACTTAAGTGCCACAGGGGCGAGATCAGAAGAGAGCTTCATAATAATTTACTTACTCGCCTATAATTCAACGTTATGTATCATTTTTAATATTAATCTCGGAGTAGGTAAAGAATGTTTTCTTCTGATTTAAGAGTTATTACGAATTATTGTATTTGATGGGATGAGATAAATTTATTCGAATTTAAATTACCTACATACACATAGTTATACTATACCTATACATATCAAAACCAAAATGAAAAGTAGCTTTAATTTTATACAAAACTAGCAATAGAATAAATTAGATAGAAAAAAATAGGCAGGTAAGTAGCCAAGTACAGCAAAATATGGAACCTTTTGTGTGCCGTACCTATGGTCACACAAAAGGTTCCCAACACATGATTTGATTTGGGAATGTTTTTCAAAGGAATACGAGCTTTACTACTTGACTAAGAAGGTATGTCTATTATATTCTGTATAACATATGCCTCACCTTTCCATGGATTTCCAACTAGGTTGGTTCGGTAACTAGAATTAATTTTAAGATAATTCTTGCTCTGAGTTCAATTTTATTCAGGTAATTCTCACCAACTACTTAAGGGCGTAGTTATAGTTGACCTAAAACGATAGATCGACACCAATATGGGCTGATCCACAATTGATCAACAAGCCGAAGTTGACCGGACCAACAATTGCGCGTCAGAACGAGTGCCCGGCAAGAATCGTCAATCGACAGACCGATCAAATGATTGCTCGACGAATGTTTGAACGAGAAATACTGTGTCAACTGCATCTAAAGCTATACAAACAGTTATTGCTACGATGGAATCTTAAAGTGCTCGTAAATTTTCCGCTCTATAACTCGAATAATCTCTGCGACCGACTTGCTAAATCACATGCAGTTCTCATCTCAGTTCTATATGACATGTTATTGACATCGTTTCTTTTATAATGTATTCAAAATTTTATTTGTTTTTATTACTCGCATGTCCGTGTAAGGGATCTAATACAAAAACACTCGATAATGATTTAAATGTGAATGATTTACTTCGTATGGATCTTATGCCAACTTATTTCATGGTTGACGAAGGTAACAATTTGCAAAATATAATTGATAGTGTTGGAAGTGATATTACAGAGCCATCAGTGAACGGTTCCATCGATGCTGCGTTGTCAACACTGGCTTATCACAGGTAAGTGATAATGGAAATCGGAGTAGACGTTTCGAAGAAGCTTTTAATAGAGTTGGTTAATCTGGATGACATTTTCATTTCGACAGAAACTGGTGGGGTTTCCTAAATTTTCAATTTATTATTTATCTACTAGTTTTCCGCCCGCGGCTTCGCCTGAGTGGAATAACTTTATCGCGGAAATTTGTTTATCCCGCGGGAACTACTCACTTTATCGGGATAAAAAATATCCTATGTTTCAATCCAGGGTTTTGTTCTACCTATATACCAAATTTCATCCAAATCCGTTCATCCGTTTCGCCGTGATTGAGCAACAAACAAACAATTAAACAAACAAACATCCAAACTTTCGCATTTATAATATTTGTTAAATTAGTCAGATTACTATAACTAAACTGAAACACTCTACGCGTAGTCGCATTCGCTATTTGTTTTCGATTACCGAAGTTAAGCAATGTCTAGCACGGTCAGTCTTTGGATGGGTACCACTAGTGGCAGTTTAGTATAGGTTTAGTGTTTCCGTGCTTCGGAGGGCACGTTAAACATGTCCCGGATGTTATCAATTGAAGACACTTGTTAAGCCAAGTCGGTGGCCTTAGAGGGGCGGCTTAAACACTGACTGTCAGGTGGCCACTAGTCTGACACAAATCCACAAATTCGCAGTGGGCCCGCGGTGGATTTTGTCCCATAGGTTTAATCTCCCAGTGAGAGGGGGCAGTGCCCTAACAGAGGAGATGTTGATGACTATAATTAAACGAAAATGCAGATTTATATTTATTTTATGTATTCAAGACAACCAACCGCAGTTTCAAACGTGAACAGATTATACACGGGTTAAATATCTTAGCCAATGACTGGATGTCTTAGGACATATGTAATTTTATATTAGTTTTTGCTTATTATTAGTAATAAGTTATTATAACTAATATAAAAATTACCGAAGCTTCTTTAAGAATAAGTAGAACGCTAAAATAGAAGTCATATATTTTTGTAATGTTGGCAAAGTAAAGTTTTGTACCTACTTATTTAAATTGACGTTCGTCTCGTGTATAAATTATATAAATGCATATAAGGGATATATGCATATATATTAAATATTATAAGGACGTGGGCATAAGTATAAATATGTAAAATAAAATAAATGTAAAATAGTTCAAATAATAATAAATAGTTAATGGACTTAATTGTTCATGAGTTTCTTTAGAATATGAGATTTGACTAGGCATAGATATCAATATCGCTGAATGTGGTATTAGGTATATAATTTAGAAAGACGCGCAATGAGCTCATTTTGTCCAAATTTAGTTCCTCTAGGTACATAGAAAACCTTGTGCTGGGGTAACGCAGAATTATCTATTCTATACATATAGTTTATATAACTAGATAACTGTGCTTTCGATAATTCGTCCTATTAATATTTTAAATATTTCAGGCAAATGATGAATGAATATCAGTGTCGGAACTTCGTCGCAGAGCAAATCCTGGAAGAGATGGGAAAAAGCACACTTCAGGGTCGTGTTGGGAAGCCGTTCGAAGCGGAAGCAGAAGGAGATGTGATCACGCGCCGGTCCCAGGACATCAGAAGCAATTTCATGTACGACGTCGGGTCGGCCAATTATCAGGAGTGGCTGGCAAAGTAGGTATCACACTATACATTAAGAGTTTTTGATAAACCTCCTCCATGGCTCAATGTAAACAATATAGGGTTTACAGTTCGAAGATTGCGGGTTCGATCATCACTGGTGTACTGTTATGGTCGTGAAATATGATCCCTTACCTTTTACGACACCCACGGGAAAATTCTAACTCAGCCGGGAAATAAAATATATAAATTACCCGTGTGGCAAGTTTATTATTATTTATATAAAAAAATACAAATTATTAATAAATTAATGTGTAGTTATACCTTTTTTCTTTGTGTTGGACAATTTCATCTGCTCTGAGATGGAACCTGTGGGGCACCATGAGTTCACGTAACCAATTCTCGTTATAGTAAACTAACGTTCTGTCACTCGCATCTGCAACGAGCCGCATGAACTCATGCCAGATACACTGGTTGTGAGGAAAGCTTTTGTATCCCATATACGATAAATACATATTTCTGATGATAATGATGAATTCAAATTTCTAGAGTAGCATCGCTGAACGACATCTACCGTCGCTACAATACTCCCGACGGCAGTACAATTGGTAACACTTCTCTGCCAATGCCCTCGACGCCTCCCTTGCAGTCGATGCCAGTGCTTCCGACAGTGCCTTTGCCTCCGACAATACCTCAAACAGGGCAGCCTGTTCAGATCTCCCGAGAGGGGTATGAAGGGTATGCTCACGGTGGTGGAGAGGTCACTGGATATCCTGAGCCTGAAGCCGGTTATCACGATGTGGGCAAGTTTAGTAAGTACTGTAAACATTAGGAAATTGTATGTTGTGTCAGTTTTGATTACGTAAGGACTTATGTATAGGTAGATAATCTAAGCTATAGATGATTGTCTTAAACTGATGCTGAAGCTTGATTAGTATGATTAATTTCTATACTGTTATGCGATGCCATTCAAAAACCAAGAAAGAATCTTTATCATCTTTACGACACTACAAGAAAAGGGTTGACCTTCTATTTCTGAATATGTGAAAGATGAATGCCGTTGCTTCGTAGTTTAAAGCACTACAATTCACAACTGCCGATTGTGTACCTTGTTAATCTTCATAATACCTACAATATATTTCCTTTAAAATTCCAGTCTGTTTGGTGAATATGTTGTATATTTTTATGTTTATTTCCAGGCGGCGCTTATGAATACTCCATGCCGCCTCCCCCGCCACCCCTGTACCACCACCCTTCGGCACATGCGCACGCGCACGAGGAAGTGTACGAGGTGGAGCGGGACCACAGTCACCACCTAGGTTTGGGCGACCTATTCGAGATATCACTCACTGGCATCGCGTTCCTTTCCTTCGGCATGTTTGTGTTGCAGGTCCTCATGTGTATAACCATGGTGAGCTATTTCGAATTACTTACTTTTTTTACAAGCTCTCATTCTTTTTTATGGCTCCGTACCAAACAAGAACAAAAAGAAACCCTTATGGTAGCTTCGGTGTTTGACTATTTGTCTGTCAGTCTGTCATAGTCTTTATGTCAGAGTCTACACAATCTACAAACTTGTACTTTAGCACATTTATAGAATTTACTTATCCATATCCATCACAATTCAAATGTTATAAAATTTCTTCTTATTATTTTTGTGGACCTCACTGTCGAGGGGCATTACTGACAGTTTCGAGTGAAAAATTGTATTTCTCTTATTTCTTCAGTTTATAAGTCAGTCTCAGTCAAAATAAGTAATTCGTCGTATACTTGGCGTATACAGAGTCTAGTCACGGTCAAGTCATTTTTCAGTAAAGTGGTAGAATGCTTTACAAAAGATTTTGGCGGCTTCTTGTGGGAACCCGAAAGCTCCGTTACGCACTTTAATTTACACTTTATTTCACCTGTACACCATCACTAACGTTTGCTGCACAATATTCTGCCATTATTAATCTTCAAAAGTTAGAATGCACAAATTATAAGAATTATAAAGAAAAATGCAACTTCGCTCGCCGAGATCCCGCCAAAAAGCCGTTATAAAATTTATTCAAGTATGTAAATAATGCGGCCCGATGAGATGTTGAGACTTGAGGTAAACGCGTTTTAACTATTTTCTATATCTTATCTATGTGCCAAAGACTTAAACTCTAAGAAGTTATTGATATGGAATTGAGCTCATCGAGCTAAATTAAGTGTAATAATGTAGAGTCAACAGCAATTAAAATGCTTGTACAGTCAGTGCAAATAGCTGGAGAAAGTAGCTGGAGCAAGTATAAGCGCTGATAATATTGCGAGGCTACCTCGCGTCGGTATACGTCGCGTCGGCGCATGCATGCGTTGTGGGTGCTTGGAAAGATGAATGAAAGCAAACTATCTTCCTTGACAACCGTATATTCACTGCCTTTAAAGGCACAATAAACAATATATTAATCCTAACTTATAACCTAATTAAAAGCTACGCATGGGAGGCTTGTTTTATATAATAATTGATTGGTTTGTTGATTTATATCTAGAATACGCAACCACCCCAAGTGATGCAGATGGTTGACAACGGCGGAGATACGGTCAATATGGAAGACGTGTTCAGATTCAAGCGAGAGTCAGAGCAGCCGAAAACATCTCTGTCTACTGTCAATATGCTGGCACGATACGCTCTGATGGCGCTGCGGCCGCGCTCGACGCCATGTCTGTACCGAGCCTTATGTGTTGGGAACAAACATGCAAGGGAGTTGCAGGACAGTAACAGATATTGGTTGCCGGTTTGGCAGTAAGTATTAGGCTTTGGCTACTGCAAAGTAAATAGGATAAATCTATCTCTTCCCGTAGGTGCTGTAAACGTTTATAGGGATAATAAGCATAATGCATAGATCTACATGATGGACAGCAGAAGCTAAACAGTTGCGATCGCCAACCCGATAGCCAAGCGCAAATGTAAGCGCTGCAAATTGTGCAATGAAGCGGCTCAACACCAATATAGAGAATTTTTCTAACCTGTTGACTTGATTAGACTTATTACCTATATTGCATATAATATTTTTTTTTTTTTTTTTTTAACACTTTATTGCATATATAAGTATACAAATATACATTGAACAAACATATTCTAGATTCTGATCTGATTCTAGATCTAAAGATAGACCTCTCCCATAGAATTCCAGAGTGACAGGTTGGAAGCGGCCTGCATCTTGCCTACGCTGCGCTTGCCGGTGAGTGGTCTCCACTCGAGAACTTTAATGCCCCACCGGTCATCAGATCTTTGAGCTATTTGATGATATCGAACAACAAGATTGTAACCTGTAGGGTAACTTGAGCCAAGGAACTTTTATGTCTTGTACGATTAATTAAGTTACAGCGAGGATAATTTAATTATAATTTATTCTGCCCAGATACTTAATTAGTGAAGTAGATACTAACAAATTAATCGTCCAACCAACCAAACACAAAGAAACTCACTGCATTAGTTTAACCGAATGTGTAAGTAATGAAGCAATGACTCGCTGGTCATATTGTAATCATTAATGTAATAGTATTTCTTACACACGTCATAGAGACGCGACGTATTATTTTCCCGATTTGCTGCGATCAATAAGCATTTTCAGCAAATATTAGTTGCGCGGATTGTGTTTCTAAAAGTGTCGCTACTTCAGGAGGTATTTATTATATTACTGTGCGTTACACTAAATCGCACGACTTGCTATAGTGTCAGTCAGTGATTACCATAACTCAAAACATCTCTCGTCATCGAAAGCCGGAACAAACTTGCTGATATAAGGCAGGATCAAACAATAATACAGCACGTTGTAGGTGCGACAGAGGTAAAACCATAGTTTTCTATAGAGAGCAAGTTGCGGAAACCCGTGATAAATATGCAAAATAAGAATCTCGTGTTCGTGTGAAGAGTTTCCTTTTCGATGTCCATTTTCGCGCTGTATACGTTCTTATTGTCGCCTGCGCCCTCTATTATAACTAGTGCTTTTCTTATGACTATGGCATTTGCAGCGCCGGCGTTGCTTGGACGCGGGGCGGGGCGCTGGGAGCTCTCCGTGCGGCCGTTCTTGGGCTCGGGGGCGCCGACTGCGACGCGCACTACCCGGCCGAACGCTGCGCACAAGCACAATAAATAATGCTACTTCATCAACTTATAATAAACGTCTTACAGATCAGTTTCTCCACAAAAAGACAGAGCTCCTTTGGGGATTAAGGGAAGAATGTAGAGAGTCATTTTAGTGGACCTTGTTTTTAGCAATGCTTGGTATACAGAAAAATATTACAATCTACTGTCTTATCATTGCGGATGCGTTGATGTCTTTTAATTTTAGTAATGTAGGCATCTCAATTACGTGACAAGGTAAACTAAGAAAACTGTTTACAACTCGGACAGGGCTTCTAACCGTATGTAGTTAACATATCGAATATTCGTACTAAGCGGTTCCACTCTTCATTCATAATGCGAACAGCCAAATCGTGTCGTACCAAGATTTTAAATCGAGGGTGGAAAGCAGAGGCATAGTCATTACTCCACCCAAGAATATCTCTTAAATTAGAGAAGAAGAAGGGTAGTAATAACCTTAGTCGAGTTTTAATAACCTTTTTACATTTTTATGTATACAACTCACTCACTTAACATCAGGTGTGATTGATGTCAACTGCTAACTCGTTGTGTATAAAAAATACGAAATAAAAAATAAATAAAAAAGTACTGCTGCATCACCACCGACGTCCGGACATGCACTGACTCATTGTCATTTAAGTTAATAGGATAATAATTTGGATATATTTAATTTCGAAGGGCTTTTTGTTCGAAAAATAAAAATTATGAAACCTTTACTATATATAGTTTTATTGCACAAAATCATGAGTGCTACAATCATGAACAAAAATAATGTCCAACAATATTTTGTTATCTGATTAAAAAGTAATTATTATGTACAACATAATACCTACAAGTACTTACACATTTGGTACACCTATCTCAATTTGCTTTTCGTACTAACGCATACTAAAGTTAAGTTACCTTATAAATCTAATATTATCTATAATTATATTAATTCAAATAGATGGATTTAATTAAATAGATTTTATTTTCTTTGAGTTTTATCGAGATAAAGATAGGGGCAAATTTCTGATAGACGAAGTTAATTAACGATACTTCGAAAGACATCCATAAGTTTTTCATTTTAATAATAAAGAAAAACTTTTCTTTGTCATACTCTTACACTCAGTTTGGACTCAAATGGTGGTCACTCGGCGCCAAAACAGCTGAATTTTATAACATGACAGACTAGGACTGAGTGTCCTAGAGTGTATCGAGTTACTTAAAATGTAGAGGATAGCAGGCCTCATCGGTATATCGAACATTAAATCATAAGTATATATAATGATTTGACATCTGATGTACCTATCCTCTGAATAAAAAAATTACCAACCTGTATTTTTATTACATCTTCATTATGTAGCACAAAATATGCTAAAAAATATAAATTTTTAGTCCAATCGATGTAAACAGTAATGCTTGTTTGTCGTCAAATTAAATTTGGAATAATATTAATGAGATTTCATCTTTATAATAATCTTACTAATAATATAAATGCAAAAGTTTGGATGTTTGTTTGTTTGTTTGTTGCTCAATCACGGCGAAATGGATGAACGGATTTGGATGAAATGTGGTACATAGGTAGAACAAATCCTGGATTGAAACATAGGATATTTTTTATCCCGATAAAGTGAGTAAATCCCGCGAGATAAACAAATTTCCGCGATAAAGTTCATCCACGCAGGCGAAGCCGCGGGCGGAAAGCTAGTTATAATATAAATATTTACAGACATTTTTTCTTCATTTACACACATTTACAGACATTTACAGAATTTGAATAGTTCATCCAAATAATAAAATAACTATATAAAGGTCGTACATAGAAATCTACATACGTATTTACGTACATACACTCGAAAAACATTACTCTCCTTTCTGAAGCAGTCGGTTAACTAGTTAAGTACTAAAGTGTTCGACATTCACTTTAAAGTATTATGTACCTATAGTCTTACGCACAAAGTGTCAAAAGTAGCGAGTTAGGAGTATGTACATTTCGCACTGCAATTAAAATAGTTAACACATTTTGAATGTCACGAAAATAGGCCAAACATTAGGCTAAATGACGAAATCGCAGAATAATAAAAAGATCTGCAATCTATAGCGTATTTTCTTAGACATTTTAATATCATGCGAAAAGTAAACCGGGAAATATCTATATAATAAATATATACACATGCGATGACGTTATCCTACTTAAATGGAATAGGGAAATGTCGATTCTAGATTTTTCTTAATTTTGCTGTTTAGGGTTGTGTCGATGGTAATGTCACTGGGGTAAAAACACAACTGAGTGGTGCATACGCGTACGGATTGAGAAGAGAATACGTCTGCGGAGCATGACCAAAGAGTTGTCCAGGGAATAGTCCTTGTCGCTGAGCTATCTTCAGACGCGACGTCAACTGTTTCTTCCACTTAGTTCTTCTATTCTGAAACCAGGTCTTTATCTGAACTTCTGTGAGGCCCAGCGCTTTGGAGAGTTCCATGCGTTTTGAGACGCTCAGGTATTTGTCGAGTTTGAACTCTGCCTCAAGTCGTTCTAGTTGTTTTGCGCTGTACGCTTGCCTCGGCTTGCGTTCTGGCCCGGCGCGGCGCGGTCGTCGGTTGTTTTTGTCATCTATTAAAAGAAAAATAATATTTAATCATGTGAAAAACTTCTTACAATTCTCCAGAAGGCCGACTGTGTCGATACTACCCTGTTATCAAAGTCGCCATCGATATGGTTCGACGTAAAACTTAAAAAAAAGTTGTGTAACTGCCTGTATTATGCTGATTACGTTTACAGGCCTACAGGTTAGCAAATTACCATTGGAAATCGTGTACATCTAATCAAGGAAGGTTGTATAATCTTTATAACTATATTATGATGATAGTCGTTAATTTTGTTGGACCGATTATTTAGCTTCTACACTTTCAACTATAGTTTTGTCTTAAATACCAATATTGAAAGTTGTTTGTTGGGTTATTTTATACTTTTTATTTTACAGACTTAATGAAGGGCTTGAATATTTTGTCTGAATAGCGAACTTTGTTTTGGATATTAGATTTTAGATTACCATTCTTAACCACCGTGAAAAAAAGAATACAAAAGACATGGATTGTTCCTTTTTCTTTTTGAGAACTATACATTCAGATTAGAAAATAATAGCTTGTAACAATATTCACCTCACGTATACATTATACAAAGTAGCTGCTCTCTCTAAAGTTAAACACGGTGATGGCGTTTTTCTCGTGTTCTAATACTTACTACTAATCGGAATTGTCGCAGGCAGTCGTTAAGTGGCTATAAACACAATCTCGGTGTTTGCGCTGCTATGGGCAGTTTGACATGCTGAGTGTAAACACGGTGTTGTAGGCGGTGAATGTGTAATCACCGCGCTAACCGACTGCTAACTGTTTGCGTAAGCGATTTATTGTACTGAAGTTTTACTTAATTAGCTTCAGTTTGAATGACATCAAATTTCTTTTGGTGTAGGTACTCATTTCTGCACAAAGTAGTGCCTGTGATAAAAAAGCTGAGAGGGTTGTCGGGGTCTGGATATATGTGATACGGGGGATGAGTGCAATTTCACTATAAGTGAGGAGATAGGATGACTAAAGAAAACGATGGATGGACATTGTAAAAAAAGATATGCATATGAAAGGGTATGTACTGTGGTGACGAACAGAAGAGCTGAATGAAAGGAAATAAAATAATGTACTGACACATCCCTAACTTGGATTGTGCGGAATTAGCTATCCCTCTCCTGCCCAAGGCAAGTAGTATAACGATGATATGGCAATGATATACGTATGATCTCAGACGGGTATAATAAAATAATTTTTAGTTCGATTACAGTGGTAATGATCGCAATTGCGAACATGTGCGATAAGTAAATCACTAAAAGTTTTTGAGTTCATAACATATTTTGCAACACGACTGTTGATTATTTGTTGTTGAAAAATTGACATCTTAGATATAAATCGCATTTGATTTCTTGATTCATTTATTTACGATCATAAATTTTTATTTTTTTTCTCTTCTTCCGCCAGCGGAACTTATTCAGGTAAGTGCATGAGTGCATTCTACGTTTCTGGGTTAGCTAAACGTGTATTTGAGTACTTTTTTTAAAATATAATAATATAATGAATTGTGGCGCGGCTGAAATTGTTAACCAAACGCCTGTAAAGTATCTTCCGCTTGGGATAACATCAACGGATAAGTTCTTGCGACACGCTTTTGGTTTTATTAGTTTTCAATTAATCTAAATATAGTCGTTAGACACTAATTTCTTAACAAAGCTTGATACCAATACAAGACCATCGAATTGAGTAAAGTATTTTATAGTCATTACTATTTAACCAGACTTAAGTAATTCTTTGTCATTAGTAAGCTTTAAAATACATCTAATGTCTTTAATATGTTTTACTTTCAATTTTAATAATTTTAAATATTTTGTTCAGGTTCTTTTACAGGTATCCTTGGAGACAAAAGCATATTATAGCCAGACAAAATATAAATGTTAGGGACTTAGTATTTCAGATACTAAGTCCCTAACATTTATATTTTTAGCTTGCAACGAATTTAAACTAACTGTTTGCAAGATGTAATCATGTTAACTACAATACAAATAACTTGCTCGTATATTTTCCTTGGGACCTTGGTATTTTTGTCGATACAGGCCGATCTCGTTGCGGGTAGCGTTAAGGCGGAGGGCACACACGCGAGCTTTGTTGGTGATTATCGCCGCAGCAGCTGTTTGCCCACACTCAGGTGCGAAGTCGCGACCACCGTCCAACGGCTGGCGACAATTCGACGAATGTGCCCTAAGGTTTATCTAACAGCCGACGTGGACGACGCAATATGCACTTTATTGACTTAAAAAGTTAGAAGAATACTGGGCATTTTTCACGTTTATTACTGTTACTTGTATTGTTATATGAATATAACATATTGAGCAGATTCTTATTACAGCATTCAGAAACAAGTAGGTAGGTACTTCAGAAATCAAATTAAGAATAGCAATAGCTGAACAAGAACAACAAAAAGATAACTACGATTATTCACATGTAATATATTTGGGAAATAGCGCTTTACGGGTGTGAGTAGGGCATAAACGATGACAAAGAAAGACAGGGAAGTGTTGGAAGCCGTTGAGAAGTTTATGCATACATCTTTATCTTTTTACACACATAAAAGACTACATACAAGTTAACGAAAAGAAAGTTCTGCACAAAACTATACAGAATGGAAGAGCAATACCATATTTACCTATAGTTATGGAAGAACTACTTTTTATTTGAAAAATTCCTGCTTCCATCCGAACAGCCAAGGCATGGAACAACCCTCCGGCGTCAGTCTTTCCTGAATCCTACAACTTTGGGATCTTCAAGAGCAGAGTGAATAGGCATTTACTGGGATCGCGTGCTTCATTTTCGACCACATTGTCACTTTCCATCAGGTGAGATTGTGGTCTAACGCGAATCCAGTCAATCATAAAAAAAAATCCTGTTTATCAAGGGCCAAGAAATTTTAGAGGTCATACAAGGCAGTGCAAGTGGTTACGTTGGGGAAAGGTAAGTAGAAAGAATTGCATCAACTGCGCCAACAAGGCCGCTGCCGTCTTTTAGTTTTTTAATAATATCATTGCATTGTAGGTTCAGACAGAGTAGAATAGGACTGACCAACCCTCTCTTCACGGGGATGCCACAAATGCGAATAATGGATCGTGAGCATAGCAGCATTGACCAACGATGGCAGGAGAGGACGTATGGAGCTCCCAAAAATTCTGCGATCCCAAATCCTCCTGTCAAGTGTGGAGATTAGGGCAAAATACATCCAAGCAAATCGCGCCAATGATTGATATTGACAATTAGAGACAGGATCAAGAAAAATATACTATTTTAAAACAAGCCTTAAGTTGATTGTTTCTGTTTTTTGGAAAATTTATTTCATATTATGTTGTGCAATAAATAGTATTTGCCTCGTATTGTATTAATTATACAGCATAGGTAAATACGGTCAAATGTTAGACTCGTGCCCTGAGTGTACTTACCGTACCTAGCATCACAATTGTAAAAGTACATATTGTTATCCTAGGGATGAAGGTAAGCTCGCTAGGCTCGGACGCCAAACCCCGTCTCGGGACTAAATAAGTCTTTAACCCGAGGTAAACACTGTGATTTTCATTACGAATACAAGGAAAGTAAAAATAAAAACTCGAGTCAATACAAATCTCTGTTATACGGAAGTATAAACAAAACTCTACAACTCGAAAAAACAAATGAAGATCGGATTGCCGCATTCCCGCCTAATTTGTTTTGTTTTTTTTTTTATAGCCGGCCAGCTATTCAGCCATTATTTTTCATTTTCATCATTGAAAAAATATAATCTATGTTATTTTAAAGAAATAGGGAAATTAAAAAAAAAAAAATATTCTTTAATTTAATAATTAACTTTATATTATTTAAATTTTACATCGCGCTGTAATTGAGTGGCTGTATATAGAGCATGAAATTAATAAGTACTACGTACTAGTTCCATGATATAGAGAAAGTTGGAACATGGACTACACACAATAGAAATTTGAAAATAGAACTAGTTTAATTAATTTGACAGAGCTTTTTGGCGGAAACTCAGCGAGTGATGGGGCCTTTCAATTCAAAGCGTATTTTTAACCGACTTCAGATAGGAGGAGGTTCTCTATTCGGCCGTTTGGTGAAAAACCATTATTTATTAAATGTTTTTAAAAAAACAGATTTTTCTACCAACTAATAAATTAGAATTTATTTAAAAAATAAACGAGGCAAAAGAATGTCATGCAGCTTTACATAAGCCTTGACAGTTGACATAGAAAGTTTGAGCTCCGACTAGACCCCCCCTGCCTGTCATTCCCGGACATGACACACTCACACTAATTTTATAGCCACCGAAATGCCGTCGAGTTGACAAATGTGACAAGTGGTGACAAACAAAACCTTGCTATATCAATAGGTGACGGAGAAATGTTGTAAATCAAACTAACAGGTCACGTTTTGTCATTTCGAGAATCTAGGATTATGGGAATTTCTCAATAGCATTATCGTCAAACGACTGCTGTGACCAAATGTCTCTCCATTTGGTCATAGCTGAGGTTGAGGTGTCTCTACATCTCAATTGCTACACAAAAGGTTCCAGGTTCGGGTCCCAGGCTTTGAAACCGAACTTTGAACTAGATGTGCTTTTCTGGATATCGACAATGGAGATCTGGATGTCGATTCGTGAATTCGTGTTCGCGGTGAGATTTGAAATGCTCCTGAGCTTTACTTTGACTGACGTTTAATTTGACGTTTAGTTGTATGAAATATCGGCACATTTTAACCGGAAAATATAAAAATCTTGCGCTTCTTCGATCAACAATTTTTTCCCGTATACTTCAAATAGCAATTGAATAGCCGAATATTGGCACAGGAACCTCCTGCAATAAGGTTCTGTTCTCTATCTGCGGAGTATATTGAGATCTTCAACAAATTTATTATGGGACCAGTCTACCAGTACCCGCTCATATAAAAAAAGAATTATTAAAATAAATAAATATCCTTAGACATCCACACAGGGCCATCTAGTTCCACAGTAAGCAACTATAGGCTTGTGTTGTGGATTCCAGATGGTTGATATACTACATAAATACATTTTTTTTTTGTAAATAAATACTTATTATAAATGAAAACATCTATAACTCGGGTCCACCCACATGTCCGTATTCATCACACAAACATGTGCCCCTAGCGGGATTCGAACTCGTGACCTGTTGGTATGATGGTCAGAGATTCTAATCACTACACCAAACAGGTCGTCGGTTCAAACAAAATCGGTTTACAAATGTCGGAACATACATCAAATTTTAAAAATAAAGCCGAATTGATAATCTCCTCCTTTTTGGAAGTCTGTTAAAAAGAAGATTTGACCAATAATTTTGGTTCGTTCTTACCTAAGAAATACCATAACAAAAGACTTGGCTATTTGAACTTCGTACAGTTTGCCTGTTCTTTTATTTATGCACGACGGGTCCGTACTTGACCTCAATCACACCTGATGTTAAGTGAAGATGAGGTCGAAGGTGGAAGCGTACTGACCCGGAAACCCCAACACATTTGGGGGACAGGCTATCTTATCTCTAACAACCGGAACACAACAATGCTATTAACATTGCTGCTTGGCGGCAGATTTAGATAAGATCGTGGTAGCTAGCCAGGCGGACATTTTTAAAATTCCCTACCACCAACCAAACCGAGTACTTAAACATGTATGGGGATCGAACCCGCGACCTCCGAATCGTAAACCCAATGTTGTTTACATTGAGCCACGGAGGAGGTGTTCAAAAGGACAAGGGCAAATTGACAAAACATCTATTTTTATTCTATAGAAGGACTGTGATAAATGTAGTCTGAACTATGACCGTAAATGTTAGACTAATTCTAACACAGTTTTAAGTTCAACTTTGAAAGACTACATTTATCGCAGTCCTTACATTTACTACATAATATAAGCGATATTTGTGAAAGCTCCATCACGGTCCGTTCGGGAGTTTTTACGTGACACACGTTCAAATATACAAGAATTAAAAAAATGGTTTTAAAATGTTGAGCTAAGTAATTATAAGAGCGCACTGTGTGGTTTTTTCCCGATTATATTCAATATACAGATTTTTTGCCTTTGCAACTTTGTTATCTTATATATAGATGATTAAAAGAGAATGTAAATAAAAATAATGTAGGAACAAACCTTCAAAATTGTTTATTTGCAAATTTCTCTCTCCATACAATATTTCTTAGGGTTTAGATAAAAAAGGCGTCATTTTCCGCATCCTCAAAATCATAGCGAATTTGGAAATTCAACAAGATAATAGGTGCGAATCCTAATTTTATTAATAACTACGAAATACAGATGGGTAATAAATAATTATTACTACTTACTAGAGATGAGGGGGAGGGAGCTTTGCGTGTAGAACACGCGTGTGAAGAATCGCACCGGACGGTGTCACGCGATGTGCCGAAACGCATGCCATATCGCAGTTACAGGTTATATTACGTGATATTGGGGTGTCACGTCTATTTAATCAGATTACTGATATTTGTTCATGTCATTTATAAACATAATATGTAAAGTCTTAGTTTAATCCCGCGGGGGTGTTGTAATAGGTGTAAAAAGGTATTCTTTTTATGGCTAATAGTAAGCAGCTTATATGGTGAGAACTGATCTTTATTTTAAACTGCGTTTTCGACTACCTATAGTTAATAGGAAGAAACATTCTTTGTACTTATGTATGTATATTCCTAACATTATATTTTTTTTTTGGTACAATGAAGTGTATAGATATATACTGTTTGGTGTAGTGGTTAGAATCTCTGACCATTATACCAACAGGTCACGGGTTCGAATCCCGCTAGGGGCATATGTTTGTGTGATGAATACGGACATGTGTACCCAAGATAAGGATGTTTTCATTTATAATAAGTATTTATTTACAAATAACAATGTATTTATGTAGTATATCAACCATCTGGTATCCACAACACAAGCATATAGTTGCTTACTGTGGAACTAGATGGCGCTGTGTATATGTCTAAGGATATTTAAGGATACGAAGTATACGACGTGCTTTCATCCTGAGGACTCATAGCTATGGCCTCATTGACTGAAGAAATTTCACTGGAACTTTAGGAATACAATGCGAGTATCAGAAAAAGTTTCTGGTTCGCTAACCATGGAGTCAATTTTTTTTTGGTGCGTGTTCCCAAATTCTGCAGTTGTCATTCCATTTGTCCAGGCTTTTGAGATTCCGGCAAATTCTCCTATAGCAAGTCGTAATAAGAAATGCTTACGTCGAAAAATCCCAATCTCAACTATAATATTATAAATGCGAATGTTTGTATGTGTGTATGTATGTTTGTTATTTCTTCACGTTTAAGGGCTGGGCGGATTTAGATGAATTTTGGAGACAGATTAGGACCTGGATTAAATAATTTGTGAATTAAAAAAAACTGCCAAAGTGCTACAATTTTCTTCCAATTTGCAACATGTTTTCAATATTTATAAGATCCATACACTCGCCTAAAACAAAATGACCCATCTGAAACTTAATTTTCTTCAAACGCTAATACAATTAGATCGAATTTCGTTTATATAATTCTTTGGCAACAAACTAAATAGTGCACTTAATATTTGCTCAACACATTTTTTTTATTCATGTTTTTCTAAATCACAAGAGATTTTATTATAGATAGATATAGTCTTTTTTTAATCATCTTTATTGCTACTGGTAGTTTTATAAGATTTTAATTTAAAAGTAAGGTAATTTTTTAATTCAGCTGAACCATTACCGTATATAGTAGAGGAAGGTTGGTGTGTGGCAAGCCAGTGCGCGTACGCATGTCCGGCAAGCAGGCCCGCGTCTAGCGCGCCTAGATCTGGGCAGGTCGACGATGTGGACGACACTGGAAAGGATGGCCACATTTAGTAGTTATGTTTTTTTTTCATCATATTACCTAAGTTAATAATAAATGTTGAAATGAATTAGGATTTATAACTACAAAAACCAATAGATCACAATGACAAAAAGTAAGCCCTGTTAGGTGAGACTGGGCTTATTTTTTGGACAAGTACGTCTACATGTCCAGAAGTCTAATGTTAGTAGTAGTCGAGTCCATATTGCTGGATGTTTGCTCGCTCAACGTTTAGCAACTCAACCTGGCAGCCGATCACCCTGATTTGAATGATAATACCAAAGCTAAACCAAAACCAAAAACGTTACGTTAAGCGTATTTCGTATCGCGCTAATCATTTGAATGGAAATTAAAAAAATAGTTTAATTTCCATTCAAATGATTAGCGCGATACGAAATACTCGTATCGCGCTAATCATTTGAATGGAAATTAAACTATTTTTTTTAATACTCCTGGTTAGCTTTAAACATTTTGGGTTTGGTTTAACTTTAATAGCGTCAACGATATAATCATTCACAAAAAATAGCGCGATACCTTTTTTTACTTCTGCTAAACTAAAGCCAAACCAAAAATGTTATATTAAGTGCATTTCGTAACGCGCTAATCATTGGAACGGTAATTAAACATTTTTTTTTAATACTCGTGGTTAGTTCTAAACATTTTGAGTTTGGTTTTACTTTGATAGCGGCAACGATATAATCAATTACAAAAAATAGCGCGATACCATTCTTTACTTGCGCGATTGATCCCCAGGAGACGCTGTCAGCGTTAAGGGTACTTCGCTTTGGTAGCCCAATATAAATAAATATTTCGGCCACTTACCTACAGCAATCATCTATTCCCAAACCAAGCAAAGCTTGTACTATGGAACCAGATAACGGATAAACATACATAAATATTTATATGGTCGTATTCATCAGACACACATTTACCCCTCACGGGATTCGAACCCGCAACCGTTGGTCTCGCAGACAGGCTCAGTATCCACTACACCAGTCGGTCGTCGCAATTTTTTACACTTTTTTAAACACAACTGTATGCGCTTGACTCCAAACCTGACCCGATGTTAAGTAAAGATGAATCCGAAGATGGAAGTATACGCTCACCTTAAACTCCTAACTCATTTATTCATGCTATCAACATATTCCCTACCACATACTTTATAACGATGCTAGTACATATATAGGGCGTTGATAACCTGTAACAAAGCCTCTATTTGATGATGAATTAGAAACACCGATTTTATTTTATGTCCAATAGCTATTATGTGCGTAAATGACATTAAATCATAATTAATTTGTTAACAATTTTTTTATTAAATTTAATATTGTGTGGGTAAATGAATATACAGGTAAGTCAAACGAACGGGCCCCCGGAGGTAAAATATCGTTAATAATAAATGTTATTGAAAGGAACTCAATTTATTTTTATAACCCATACTGCGGTCGTTTTTAGTTGTCTGTTTGTTGACCGTCTATTTGTCTGTGTATGAAGACTCCTTTCTGTACATATCATGGTGAAATTAATAGTATTGCCTTATGTATATAGCCCTGTAAAAAAAGTTGTTTCTAGATCATTCCTCTAATAATGTATCAATTTAAAATTTTGAAAACCCCTGAGACAACCAATGTTTATAACATCCAGTTTTATAAACCGAAATATCTTCAAAACGACTTAACCGGTTTCATCAACCATGGTTAATTCAATCACGAGATACACTTAATTTTGCAGTTTTCTTTCAACAACTGCTACGTAAGTACATAATTATATATGGTCAGGTACGGAAACCCCAGGGCTCGAATCCTGCCCTCATTTGACCTGACTTTTTATTATTAGCATTGCAATCGATACGGTCAATTTTAAATAATAGATCAAATCTCTCAAATTCGATTGACTCAGTCTGTATATTATAAAGCATAACTTACCGTTGTGTTCATCAGCAGTTTCCTCAAAGTTGTCACTGTCATCGTGACATAAAGAACTATCACTCTGAATGTCGCTGTGCTTGGTATTGCCTAATATATTGTCTATAAGGAAAGTTTTACTATTAGCTACTATTGCGTCTTTTGCACTACTACTTGAATATTCACCAGTAACACTAATACTTCTAGTATTTGTCGTTATTCTATTAGGTGCAAAGAAGTGGACTCTATCAGTATTTATAAAAGTATTTGCTGCTCTATTTTGGATTCTATCATTAAATTTAGAAATCGACATCTCACTATTTTCGCATATTTCAATGGTTTCATTTTCACTGTCACATTCGGTTTCTGAATCACAATCGTACCTCAATTCAATTTTTCCAACACTGCACAATCCACCCAGCTCATTTACTTTTGGTCCTTTATCATTTTCACACGTGCTTGATATATCATCCGTTATATCCATTCTTTCGTAAATTAAGTTCAACATTAACTTCTGTATGGTTTTAACACTTTATTTTCATTGCAAAATCAAATTTTATACAGGATTTTTTAAATCAGATTTACTAGATTTAGATGGCTCCGGAGGTACCAAAAGTCATCATAACGGTGAAAGCAATACGTAGAGACTAAAATGTTTTAGCCAAACCACGAATATCGTAACGAGATGATAATTGCCTTTGAAAATAGGTGGTGCCCGCTAACCGGCGGTGGCTGCTGTAGGTATGCACGAGATCTGATGCTCTCACGCCACTGGTTGATTGCCCAATGGAGGGGATAACGCCATCTTAAGTAGGTGGAGCCTCAACAGCCGGCTGTGAAAATTCACACCTTTCTTTTATTTGATAACACGTTATGTCAGAGCTCTTTACCACACAAAGGATCCTTAAAAGCTTATGATGGGCGTAGGATCAAATATCCACCGGTTATTGTTTGATTCATGTCGCATTCATTTGATTTATTGCACCGTTATTTTATGGGCAATGTTTTAAAATCGGACATTATTTCATAACACTTGTTTTTTTTTAAAATTATGGCAAATTAGGGGTTGCTCGTCAATGCTTGTCATCGTATGACTCCCCTCTGGGCAGCGCAGTTTCCTAAAATACAGGAAATGTCCGTCATACATTACGATCTGCCTAGGCATTCAATTGAAATACTAATTTAACCATCTAATTAATTTAATCTGGATACTTTTGTAGCGTCCTATTGCATCTACTTGCCCTTTGAGTTGACTTATTTGCACTTATCTAGACGTAAATAGATACATAGCACTACAAAGTAAATATATTAAATTACATTGTAGCTCCAGGCAATTAAAATTTTGCAGAACCAGACCATTGTTCTTTATCGTGAACATAATTAATGGCATGGGGTATCAAACTGAGAGAAATCAGTTAAAATAATCCAAATATACAGGGTGAAATTGAATTCGTGTAATTCCCATTAACTGGTGACGCCACTCTTGATTACTAATAACTTTCCCTAAGGAACTATGGTCGAATTAGATAAAAAAATTTCGATTACCGATACAAAGTAAACCATTCTGATCCACCTTTAGTATGGAAGTCTAACAATTTTCAACTGATTTCGGCTATGGTTCTTAGTGAAAAGCTGTTCGTAAATCTCAAGTCTAGATTTTTTTGGGGATTTCATTAAAATGTATGTCACTCTTTTACTTTTACTTCTATATATGATGAACTAAACTATTAAGAGGGAGCCGAGAGTCTAGTGCCGCCCTAGAACCTAGAACCTTAAAATATGTAAATCTCAGTAAGAATTTGATAATTTTGCTCAATTTCTAGTGGAAATCCATTATCTTTTAGGAGGTATATCTGAGTGCCTGGTAAGTTTCCAATGGCTGGAACGCTGGTGACTAGCTTGCAAAGAGGCTGTCTCGCTGTTCACAAAGGCAACACACTTAGTGTATGTTTAGCTAGCTAATTTATTTTATTATATTACAGGTATATAAGAATGTGTTAGTAGAAAGAACTAATATAGAAGATATTTTGTGTTTCTCTGTTCAAATTCTTTTCTATTTCAATTCATTATTATCAAACCGAGTATAGCCCCACGGCACTCGCACTTAATTATAAAAAGGAAATACGACAAGTAAGGTAGAATAAGTGTACTAAATAAGACAATGTTTTTGTTACTATATCATATAGCATATCAATATTCATATATTGACTATTTATTTTATTGTTATATTGGATACCATAAGTACACAAAGAATTTTGTATATATTTACAAAAACGAAATAGTGAATACACATTTATAAATTAAAAAATAATAAATACTCGTATATAAAACACACAAATAAAAAATTTAACATACATTGAACATTTTTATCCCAATTTACTAAACCGTCGATCCCCGTTTAGTAAATTGTGACAAAACCAATTAATATAATAATTATTAAATATTTCATAAGCGTGCCAATGGCCGCTCGTCACCCACTTAATTTTCATATAAGGTGTCGCAAAAATTATAGGGAGAAAATAAATTCATGAAATGTCCAGAATCGGAAGGTAGTGGACTGATATAGCTACAAATTACTTGCTAATCTTCCTGTTCTATAAATATAAAGGATTATCCAGCTGTAGGGTATACATTTTACAATTAAATGACTATTGTGCTGTAAATACCGAAAGAATTTGTTCTCCTATCTAGGGAGCAATTTAGTCTGATATCAATAAGTAAATAATTAATGATTTATTATGTTCGACTTATTAACTAAAGACAGTATTTTACTTTTTTTTCCTCTTACTATTTTACTTTTTTGTAAATACCTCCTTTTTTCCTTGTAACTTATGTTGAAATAAATCTCATTTGACACGAAACAAACTCCATACGATGCCTCCCATCATTGCCTTTGTAGGCATTTTGTTGACCCAGCCGAGTGCCATGGGTTATAACATTCCAGAAGCCGCTGGAGGCATTCCTTGGCACGACGATCTAAACAAAGTCATTTATCGTAGCTTTCTATTGGTGTCCGCCCAATTTGGAACCCGTGGACTTGATGATAGGAGGATATTTAGTAGTACCTATTGATGCCAATCCGAAAGTTAGGATATTTGCTTTGGGACTCTATTTGTGTCAATACCCTCGCGTCGTTCCATCTTCCACTAATACGTAACAACAGCTGAGAACCTTAAAATATGTTAATCTCAGCAAGGATTTGGTACTCGTATAATTTTGCTCAATTTGGGGTGGAAATCCATTATTTTTTAAGAGGTATATCTGAGTGCCTGGTAAGTTTCCAATGGCGGGAACGCTGGTGTCTAGCTTACAAAGAGGCTGTCTCGCTGTTCAAAGAGGCAACACACTTAGTGTATGTTTAGCTAGCTAATTTATTTTATTATATTACAGGTATATAGAATGTGTTAGTAGAAAGAACTAATATAGAAGATATTTTGTGTTTCTCTATTCAAATTCTTTTCTATTTCAATTCATTATATTCAAACCGAGAATAGCCCCACGGCACTCGCCACGCCACATCGCGGCGTAATTCTACGATTAATACGAGTTTAAAATAAAATATGGCGCTGACGATCTGTGATCAGTGCTCTATTTCAAAATAGACAAATTCTATTCAAATTCGCCATACGGCATTTCAAAATCTTCATACAAACGTCCGATAGTGTTAATAGTGAAGGACTCACCTGGACTGCTCGTGGATACACAGAAGACCAGGAACCTGCCGGTGAGAGCTGCAATCCGCATTTCTCTGTTTCCTACTAAGCTATCGAAGATCTTACATAGAGAACATTACTTATTTTGTACAAAAACAAGTTAAAATAAATCGTCACAGAAACTAAAATATAGGGTAATATCGGTCTCATTTTTACGTAAAATTGAGTATCTATTTTTGAGATTCGAATACATGTTCTACAGATATTTGATCTGTTTTTTTTTATTTCATTAACTATTGGAAACGCATTTTACGCGTGATCTTTAGACCATCAATCACGTCAGTCCGAATACAACAACTATTACCTCTAATCGGCAATTAATAATAGTGCACCATGAAGATAAAAAAAACATATCAAGTAATTCTTTCAAAGTAAAAAGTTTTATTTAGTTGAGCTTTCATTCTTTATCGAGTCACAATCGACTAATACTATCAGTACCTCACTTTCTTCAGTGGGGGGGTTCCCACGGGCATATTAAACCGATTTTCTTAAACATTTGATTATATAAACGATCTCAATTAAAACTCAGCTGGGTAGGAGCCAGCAAATTTCAAATAATAATTTTAAACATCAGTAACCAGTTAAACTTGCGCTCTCTGTTATAGTAAAATTTAAATCACAGTAACATAATAGGAAACATTCATTATTGGTTCGGTTGTTTTCAAGTCATTTGAGGCAAAATCAACACGCAATAAAATCGTAACGAATCCCAGGTTACTCTAACTTAAGGAACATCATGAGTGTTCTATATATTTCGAACTAAGTATTTGTAATTAGATTCCATTAGTTTATGCACGATCGACCACAAAACTTACAATGTCAGAACATAGTTGAAATCTAAACATAATAGAAAATAACATTACATACCTTCAGGTGAAAGTTATAAACTTAATCTCTTTCAAAATCTTACTTCAATAATCCTCAGTATTGCATGATGGTATACACACGTAGGTACCTTTGATATGAAGCAACAAAACATTTGGCCTTACTTTTGGTAATTTTAAAACTTTCTCTTGTTTAACTCGCCCTGAAAAACAAAAAAAGGCAGCACAGAAACAAGGAACAAATAAAATATACACAGAACCTATTCTGCTCGGCTATTATGGATCTGGCAACCGTAAAGTAATCGGATACCAACTTCACTACTATGGGATAGGACAAACCCGAACAATTGTTCACACATGATTTTTATGTTCACACAACTAATTTACTTACCTGCTAACGTAAACTAAGACTGTCAAGGTCACAAAATACTATTACATTTAGATCAAAATCCTCTCGAAAACTCAAAATTATCAAATTCACAGATAATTAATATTATGTGCCATCACTTTTTTTCTTTTCACAACATGGTGCACTTTTTCCCTCAAAATCACACATAATGCAACTAAGAGGATATTGCATTTCCAAATAAGTGACCATCATTCAAGACTAGTGAAAGGTAACTGCTTTCGTTACATGGACAATTCCTTTGTCATGATTTAAGAATTGTAGGTAGTGGGCAAAATAAATTCTATGACGAATTATTATGAAACAAAGTATTTACTATTTCGTTTCAATTAAATACCCGACTGCTTTGTTTACTTGATATGAAACTTTCACCATCAATATCGGATAACAAGAACAAAATATTCTCTATTGCACAACAATAAGAAACATAACACAAAGATAAATAAAAAAAGGGTACAGTACAATTTGCCGGTCTTATCACTAAAAGCGATCTCTTCCAGGCAACTTTTGGGTTAGGAAGCATTACGCGCATGATATGTAAGTAGCGTGTGCGGTAAACTAATTTTAATTAAATAAATAAATCACCCATATAAATACATACGTTAATTAAATACATACAAACATACTTACATACATGATATATATAAAAAATAAATAATAAATAAATAAAAAAATGAAATATTTCGGACACTTACACCAATCATCTAGTCCCAAACTAAGCAAAGCTTGTACTATGGACACTAGATAACGGATAAACATACATAAATATTTATATAAACATCCATGACTCGGGAATAAATGTTCGTATTCATCATACAAACATTTACTCCTAGCGGGATTCGAACCCGCAACCGTTGACAGGGGCACTATCCACTACACCAATCGGTCGTCATATAATACATATAATATATATCTATATTTAAATTTATACTAAATAAATAGAATAGTACGTAACTAAGCACACAGTAATTAATGCGAGAATGGAACGAAACTCAGTAAATGAAACGAAAATCATGAGATGGCAAGTGAAAGAGGATAAATAGAGGAGCTAGAGGGCTAGATACAACTCCTTCACTTGAGCCTTGAATACATGTGAGCACGTCTGACTGAATCAGATAGTGAGTCCATAGCCGAATAGCTTGCAATCTATAAAGGATTACGAATTCTATCGCTAATTTATCGCTATCTACGACATTTACATATGATGGTTTCATTACTTTTAAGAGATGTAACAACCGTTTGTAAACCTATTTAATAAAATAAAATATCATCAACATCAAACAAAACAAATAATTAAAAAAGAATAGTTTAATTCAATCGACGAATCCAACTCGGTCGACGAATACAATCCAAAACTGCGCAACGTCTTCTCGTCCAAAATAGCTCATTGCTTGAAGGGGAAAGTCGTTCATCAATGTGTGCTATCAGTGATGACTCATGGCACTGAAACGTGGTCTCTCCCTATGGGCCTTATAAGAAAGCTCAAAGTCACGCAACGAGCTATGGAGAGGGTGATGCTCGGCGTTTCACTACGTGATCGAATCAGGAATGAAGAATTGTCACTGACATCATTCAGCGATTATCAAGTTGAAGTTGATTGGCACATAGCTCGAAGAACAGATAGCCTCTGGGGCATTAAAGTTTCTCTAGTGGAGACCACGCACCAGCAAGCGCAGCTTAGGATGTCCACTCACAAGGTGGACGGACTACCTGATAAAGGTCACGGGACGTCGCTGGATGTAGGCCGCTTCAAACTGGTAACTCTGGAATTTTATGGGGGAGGAATATGTTCAGCAGTGGACGCCCTGTGTCTGATATGATGAGTTTAATTTAGACCAGAGATCCATAAAGTGTTAATAACAATATACCTTAAAACTATGTTGGTAATTCCTATTGCTAACTATTTACATATATTACAGCCCAGTTATGGACAAAAACAAAAGTCAAGCCTGTTCGAGATCACGGTCGATGCGGTTGGTAATGTTAACAGATTCGCGTTGTCTTTTTAAATCAATTGTTTCATCGAGGTCATGCGCTAACTATATATCCATTTTGTATCCTGTAGGATGTTTAACAACAAAAAATAAATAAATATTTCGGACACTTACACCAATCATCTAGTTCCAATTTAAGCAAAGCTATTGATACTAGATTGCGGATAAACATACATAAATATTTATATAAACATCCATGACTCTGGAATAAATGTTTGTTGTTAAACATCCTACCGAATGCAGAATGGATATATATATATATATATAGTTAGCGCATGATTTCGATGAAACAACTGATTTTAAAATACAACGTGAATCTATTTACATTACCAACAGCATGGACCGTGATCTCGAGCAGGCTGGACTTTTTTTTGTCCATAACTGGGTTGTAATATATGTAAGTAGTTACCAATAGGAATTACTAACATAGTTATAAGTCATATTGTTACTAACACTTGTTAATCCGAACTACACCTAGCTGTTATAATGTGTAATATTTATACTGCAGGCAACGCAAATTATAATGTCAAAATTGGTGCGTCATTGGAATCCTTCACCTAGCGAAATCTGTGGAAAAACTCCGCTTACTTGTTCAGTAAAAAACGTGTTCAGTTCAGTAATGCACATCATGATACATTTTCGAGAACCGTTGAGTTTTCCTATGAGGAAGTAGTCTTCTTCATTGATTCTGCCCCCGCTAGATGTCGCAGTGAAGATAATTCACAAGTAGTTACCATTTCTCTACGGCTCTACCTACGCAGTTTTCACAATATCCGAAATTATTATAGATGGCGCTGTGTGTTGTGTTACAAAGCGATAATATAGGGTGCAGTCTATAAGTGCAAAATTAGTTAAATGTAATTATTATGTAATTTTAATTGCATATTCTATAAACTTTAATATATAATCTAATTACCAAGTTACTTCTCTATTACTTCTGTTCATTATGTTTCTGGCTATTTAATAAATCAAATACTTTCTTTTTTATCTAAAAAGAATAAGAAATTCTTGTCTCCTTCTCTACCTCTCCCTAGTCAACTATATTAATTCTGTACCTTGTGAGAGGGGGCCTCTCCAAACAATGGGGACTTAAGGCTGTTGTTGATTAATATTTTTTCAAATATAAACTTTATTTTTTGTGATAGGTATGATTTTTTTCTGCTGTAGGGACTTCTTTTACGTATTTTCTTTTTAAAATTAATTTAATTTTTAAATTATTTTCAGTTTTGCAATAAAGTGTATTTGTATTGTATTTGTAATTATTAAAAATCTGATGATATGGTGCTACTAGATGCTCGGAGGATTATATATTTTTAGAAGACAGTCTTCCTAAAATTTCACAATGAAATAGTAATAAATCACTCTTGTGGATTTTGATTTTTACAATGGTATTCCCGTTCGCAACACAGAAAAACTCTACTAAATCTATTCTAAACATTTTAATGACCTCAAAAATTAAAATTAACTAAACCTCGCACATAAAATTAGACCTGTTTAATTCTGACAGATTTTGGAAAAAAATTAAATACATAGTTTTTGAGAGTTCAATTTTAAATGTGGAAAATCGGAACACACAAATCTTGACAATTTCTATCCCATACAGAAATTGACATCGATACTAAAAGTTATACAAGATACAAATACGGCTGCCGCCAATACGCGAGAGTGCCAATATTTATCTGCAAAGTAACCATAAAACATCTGATGTTATTTAACACATTTGCATACTGTGAAACTACAAGTTATTTTCCAATAGTTTGTTTCTCCTCTCATTCGTCGACTTCTTGGTAGTTGTTGAACTTATTTAGAGATATATAATATTAATATTTCTATCGTATAACTAAGAGGACGGAGAAAATAACAATATGAAAACATAGTTTTTATGAAATAATACTTTACCTTTTACAAATAGTGAGTAGGTATTACTTCTATGTAAGTAGGTACTGTGGTTGAAAAACCATTCTCACTTGAGTGTTTTCCGTGTTAGGACAAGAGTGTTTAAGTACTTACCGTTTTGTGAAAAGTAGGAATTTACTTACACACACATATCTTCAGTGCGAAGTCTGTTGCATCAAATTCAACATGATATTCGCAACTAAACTAGTCCGATGTATCCTAACGTTTAATGATACAAATTAACCTTATAAATTGCATAATCATCACATCATGCGCAATCAGGCGGGTAGAACTAAGATAGTAGACTTTGTTGTATCACTGAAATATTTACTGTACATATTTACACGGATTATTACATCACTTTGATGTGGTAACACTTTGATATCTGCTGTACTTATTTAAGTATACAGTTTATTCAGTACATGTTTAGTACTCGGTTTGGTTGGTGGTAGGGTATATTAACGGTCCGCGTGGCAAGCAATCTTATCTAATTCTGCCGCTAAAACAGCAATGTTAATAGCATTATTGTGTTCCGGTTGTCAGAGATAAGATATAGCCAGTTCCACAAATAAGTTGGGGTTTCCGGTTCAGCACGCTTCTACCTTCGGCCTCAATTTCACTTAATATCAGGTGTGATTAAGGTCAAGTGCTAACACGTTGTCTATAAACATCCACGTCTCACGATATGCAATTTACAGAAATGCACAGGTGACAGGAGGTGAGCCCATCGCCGTTGAAACGTGCAAATCTACACAGTGAAATTTAATTAATGTAATCCCTTTTTACAGGAGTGTAGACTCCTGATTACAAACAACTTTCCTCAAGGAACCATAGCCGAATTCGATAAAAAAATGTTCGATTACCCATACAAAGTAAACTATTCTGAAACCACCTTTGTATGTAGGTCAAACAATTTTCGGCTGAATTCTGCTATGGTTCCTAATAGAAAGTTGTTCGTAATCAGGAGTGGAGTCAACAGCCGAAAATTGTTCGACTTCCATACTAAGGTGATTCAGAATGGTATACGTATGGGTAGAATCGAAATTTTTTTGATAGTATTCGACTGTGGTTCCTTGAGGAAAGTTACACGAATTCGAATTCACCCTATATAGATGTTTTTTGGTGGAAAGCCCCTAGTCGGCCCACGACACCCACGGCAAGAGACGGGTAGGTTCTATTCTATTTGAATGCCGACACCACAAAGCCCATTCTGTACACATATACACAAATTATGGCAATACTTTGATGTTTAATGTCACATCTACAAATATTTTCGAACTTTTACTGGAAGAAAGCCTCTCTCAAGGAGCAATTCGCATCGTTCTTTATTGTAGTATTTTCCCATTTAGTGAGAAAATACAATGATACCTACTGCTGTTATGCTCACAACAATCCCACTTAGTTCGTATCCTGTTATGACACCGGCGACTAGATTTTGTGCATTCTTTTCCTTTGTTTGGTACAGTAAACCACTAATTATATATATATTTACTATCGCAGCCTAGATACACGGTAGTGTAGCAGTCAAGTTCTAAAAAGAAAAGGCCTACGCACTGGCCGTGCGCAAGTTAAAAGTAATCACTATTTAATAATAATAATAATAATAATAAAAAAAATTATTTCATGCATGAATGTGTGATGATGACATAGGTACGGTGTTAGGATAAAGTTACGTATATAGGTTTTTATAACACCTGTACATAAATCTTCATAACTTTTTCGTTAAATAAATCATGTATAATCATCATTCCATTTTCGTATCATTAAAACTTAAAAACATGTAGTTTTTTTGTATCTAGAGTCTTCATAAATTCAAGAAGTAAACTTTTACAATTCTTGAGATAGTGACTTCAGAAATTCACCTTTTTTGTCCCTCTGTTGTTGAATTACTTAGTCATCAAAAACTCAATCCACTTTCAGGTGACTTACAAACTTGAAAAGCATCCCTTTAGACCTTGGCCGCTTTTACATGCTTATGTTTTTCGTGTGAATGATAATACCTAGTCAATAATTAATTTGGAAATGTTTAGTCATTGGCATTGGTACATTGTACATCGTCAAGTGCAACTCTAAATCTGGTAAACTCTAAACTACTTATAATGGTTGTAGTTTTATACAAACGTATTTCATTTAAAAATAGATACTCGTAGGAATTGAATAAACATTCCTATATTCAAATATTCATGTGACATTACATTAAATATTTAGATAGAAACCGCGAAAATCTCACATAATAATATCATGTTACTCGCATAAAATGGTTTTTAAGTAAGTTTTTATTCAATAACCAATAATCATGCATTTCCGAACACGTAAAGGTCGAAAAGAACAACACGATACATCAGGCGACTCGCGTCGCACGCCCGGGATCCATTTTCGCTGTGTCATTGATAACTTGTCAGATAGTGTTACTTTCGGAGACAATCTGACGCGGGTACCTTAGGAGTGTCGCTGTCAATGGGAGAACTTCAGACATCACACAACTTGGCTAAAAGGGGCTTTGGAAATATGTGTCCTAATTTTCAACTGAAGTTACCCTAAATAGATGTAAGACGAGCCTAAGAAATGGGTATAGTTTGTTTCCAGGATACATTGTATCAATTTAGTTTTAGGAAGTTATGCCCGAATGAGCTCAGAGATATGTGTGGAGACAATATCATAGAGATAACAAGATCATGCGGCCACGAGATGATCTACTTTTCATAAGTGACCACGTCATCAAAGTGGTGGACGTCTCTAGCATTCTGTTTCTTCTAACGAGTTCTCCATTTATGATGGGCGTTTAGAATTTGAAATTGTATTTTTTGTAGATTGCACTATGTTAGCAGTGTACTCTCCGGCAAGCGCAGCGTTGGACGTTCTCTCACAAGTTCGCGAGAAGTTGCTGGATGCAGGCCCCTTCGAACCGGTCGGTCTGGAAATTTATGGGGGACTCCTGTAGCTTTTTAATTTATTTAACCATAGAACATTATTTTAACAATCTTCACTACAAGACGCCTACGAAAACCTGTAAAGGTTTGTGTGTAGTGCGAATGAAGTCACTGACCCGCCGCATTATTAATCATTACAAAAAGTATGTAACGTAAGTATATGTTGTAGGTTACGATGTTTGTTTTTGCAATTCCGTGGGATATCAATAATCAATTAATTTCACTTAAAATTTTCTTTTTTAATTTATTGATTAGGCCCTGTGGTAGTGGCGAACCCGTCTCTCCCCGTGGGTCTAAGGCGACTAGGCGACCGTGAGCATAATGGCCCTTCAAAGTCTGTGATCGATATAAAAAAAGAGTAGTCAGTGAGTGGTGGTATATATTTCACTGGGCAAGTATTAAATAGCTCGATAACAATTCAAAAAGTACCAAAAGCCATGTTGCCACAGGGATTTCAGAAGGCCACCAGTCTTTTGAGTACGATTCTACCAACCAGGAACTTGGGTCATGTTTTTTATTTATGACTTTATTCTACGATTTTTGGAAGTTTACGAAACATTATGCCCATAGAAATTGCCCTATATTATTTAACTAGCTTTCCGCCCGCGACTACGTCCGCGTGGAAGATTGAATCAAAATTGGTTCAGCAAAAAAATTTGCCTATATGTTATTCCAGGTCCAAATCTGTCTACTCACCAAATTTCATCCAAATCCGTCGAGCCGTATGGGCGTGAAGAGGTAACAAACATACATACATACATACACACACAAACTTTCGTATTTATAATATTAGTTGGGATTAGGTGACCGGCTAAATTTGTATGCAGAGATAATTTTATTGTCTGATTTTCTAACGAGGGTTCCTTAAAGTATTTGTTTCATATAGTCCAAAATATAAACGCTCTTCATTTTTAACCATAACTGTTTCTTGACTCCAATCTAACCAATCCCTCGACTTCCGACGTATAACAAAAGAATATGAATCTTACGATAATGTGATATGAGTTAAGCTGGCAATGCATAGACATAGACGGGACATGGCCATGGACATAGAGACATACATAGATAGACATAGACGTAGACGTAGACATATATTTGAAGACATGTTCATGACATGGCATTTCAGCAGGATAATAAAAGGTATAGCTTGTCTTTGAAATAACGAATGTTACAGTTTTATGGAACATACTTTAGAATGTAGAGGAACGAACAAACACTAGAACGTTTTAAATGGGTCAGTGCACTTGTTTGCATGGAAAATAAAACCTTAATGGAAAGCGTGGTGGTGAATGTAAAGGTACCATTAACTAAATCCTATAAGTAAAATAACTTAGATTGCCCAGAATATTAGAAAGCATTAAAATTACCTAATATTTGCCTTATTACATTTCAGTTTACTGACAATCCAATCCATCTTATCCAATTTGGGCCGAGGTTCATCCAACTTCTAATTAATATTATAAATTATAATTATAAAAATATTATAAATTCGAAAGTTTGTATGTTTTTTTGTTTGTTTGTTGCTCAATCACGGCGAAACGAATGAACAGGTTTGGATTCAATTTGGTTTATGGGTCGAATATACCCCGCATACTTTTTATCCCGATAAAGTGAGTAGTTCCCGCGGGATAAAGAAATGAAACATAGGTATCTGCGATAAAGCTAGTAATGAATAACTTTATTGCCACGTATACAGTAGTGTCTAGTAACTTTATTAATAATAAACAATAATATTTTTCATCATTAAAGATCCCGAGTGAAGACCTTGCACCGGCAAGCGAAGAGTGTAGTACGTCCACTCAAAAGGTGGACAGGCGACCTGGTGAAGGTCTAGGGAAGTTGCTGGATGTAGGCTGCTTCCAACCGGTCGGTCTGGAGATTTATGGGTTTAGCACTAGACGTCCTGTTTGATGGTGATGATATTTTTAATTCCAGTAAAAGAGGCTACAAGATATTTACTTCGGACTCGTATCACGTATACAGGTTTAAATCATCCTCACAGCCTCCTCTCATTATCTCTAGTGCGGGCCTCGTACAGATGGGGGATTTGCTTCAAACTAGGGACTCCACGTCTTAACAGTCAGTGTGTTTAAGTCTACGACGTCTCGTATAGGCTACCGACTTTCTTACTTTACGACTGCTTTGAACTGAAAACGGTAAAACAATCGCATAAATATGCCACTACTGCTGTCCGCCCGCGGCTTCGCCTGAATTCGCCTATCCCGCGGGAACTACTCACTTTATCGGGATAAAAAATATCCTATGTCTCAATCCAGGGTATATTCTAGCTATATACCAAATGTCACCCAAATCCGTCCATCCGTTACGCCGTGCTTGAGCAACAAACAAACAAAAAACAAACATCCAAACTTTCGCATTTATATTAGCACAAAATTAATACAGTACTAAATATTAGTTAAATTTGATGACTAAACGTCGAAAATGAATACCGAATGCGACTGCGCGACGCGTGCTTCGTTTTTCTAACTATCCTTGTATTGTAAATCGAAAGTGAGATTGATATGGCTTGACTGATAAAACTTGAAACTCAGAGAAGGATGTATTTGTGTCATTCTAAAATAATCTAATTCCATGCTGTCGAAATCACCTAAACAGCTGACAGGTAAAGTTAACCACCTCCGTGGCTCAGTAACTACAAAATAGGGTTTACCAAATTGGAGGTCGCGAATTCTATTCTCAAGCAACATGTTTAGTATCCGGTTTGGTTGGTCATAGAGAATTTTTAAATGTGCCCTGACTAGTACATTTTATTGTATAAGTCTGCCACCAAACAGCAATGTTAATAGCATTGTTATGTGTAGCACGCTTCCAACTTCGCCCTCATCTTCACGCAACATTAGATGTGATTGAGGTCAAGTCTAACTCACAATGCATTAAAAAACATCATAATATGAAAGTATTCAACATTGAAAAAAAAAACAAAAAAGCGAACATACCTAAAGTACTACTTAAAAATAAGCTTTTGAAAACACAACCATTGAGGTTTTGAATAAAAGCATTTCTAAGTAGTACATTATATTTTTTGTTCAGCATTACCGTACCTACCAACAACAGAGTGCCTTTTCCCTAAGAACGTCAGAAATACTTAGGAGAAACGGAAACTGGCTTGTCCGCTGACCCTTGTGACGTATTCTGACACCTAGAATGGAAGAAAAAATGTGATCTACCAAACTTTTATTGAATGCGACATCTCTTTTTCATTTGACAGGCGTTACCGAGTCTGTACAATAGAAATGAGGTTGTATCGATTACAGAGACGTGTGCAGAAAGCGTACGTCTAGTGGCCGTATCAGGCCTTCATAATACGACCAGTTGAAGAGGGTTGATGTCTGCTCAACGTGCGTACTGATACTCCAATATTACTTGTAACTGGTAGAGCAATACTTTGTTCGGAATAAATACATTTTACAGAGGAGTTCGAAAGTTATTTGCTTTATGTATCTATAACACACAGAGTAGGAAAAATCAGTCAGTCTATTTTGAGAAAACAAATGGTATAAAACGATTGAAATACACCTAAACACAGTGTTGAAATACTAAATATCGCCGAAAAGGATTGACCGATTTTCATCAAGCATATTTTTTATTTTAACGTAAAAACACCTCCGTTAAATCGGACCTGCATTACTGAGATAGTACATCTGGACAAAGATTGGACACACACATTCACACACGCCGTCAACCACATAACACCCGTCGTTTTTCGTCGGGGGTTTAAAATCGATTTTCCGATCTTTGTTCAGCACGAAATACTTAAAGAAAGTTGTTCCCCCTTTCTGGTGTAAATTTTGTGAAACTTAGATAATTACCGCAGATAAAAAACGGCTGACAATGACAACGTTTTGATTAGAAGAGATGAGATCAATAAAACTTTTGTGTCAGGAAAAATTTTCTTTTCTGGGCTCAGTGCTTTGGCAATTTTCATCGAGATATTTTAGTTAGATACGTAATTAATAAAAAGTAATGATTTCCAGAGTAAAATAATTGTCTCTATAGTTAATTTTTTTATTAAATGTATTATTAACCTGTCTGTTGCAAACGATAGTTATTGGAAAAACAAACATCCCGAATGTCAAGTTAGATTTTTCCACTGTATCCTATGACACTCTCTGGGGATCAACACCAGCGATACCTTCTTCAAAATCGGTTTTAGGCTACAGGAGGTAACATAGAAATAAATATCCATACATACCCCCGAAAAACATTACCCTGCGGTAGTCGGGTAAGAAGTGAGTAGTGCAAACTGAAAACGAATACAATTTCACTGTCTGCATATAAGTAGGTAGCTGTAATTCAGTAGGTCTGATGGACACAAGTTCCATTTGCATTTATTTACACTAAAATAAGTTAGATAGTGTCAAATAAAGTTTCCTCGGCCCAGAGTTAGTGAAGTTCGTAGTCGGAACTTCGCGCTGGACATAGTCTATTAGGTGATATGTAGTTTTAGGAGAAAAAACTTATTCCGTAATACTTACAATAATGCAAAAAGTTGAATATTTAAAAGATATGTTGTTAAGAATTTTCTTGAACCATGAACACCTTATGAAGCGATGTCATTATATCATCATCACTGTACAGTCACAGGACTTCAACGCTGAACATGGCTCTTCCCTATAAAATTCTTGAGCGACCTTTGCTAGGTAATCTGTCCACCTGGTGAATGCAGGATTCACGCTGGCCGGTATGTGGTTTCCGCTCTGCACTTTTATGCCAATGGGGATATTTTATATCCTATTGAAGAAAAAAAAATAATTGACTTGCATTTAATTTAGCCATATTCGAAGCTTAATATTTGAGAGTGGAAAGTGGCTTTTCGCTGATTGGTTGGTCGTATTATCTATCTCTTTATATTGTTCTATGTCTCTTTTCCCCTTTCCCCACCACCAGGTATGCTCTTTTCTATTTTTTTGTAAATATGGTGTATCTGAAAAACAATTATGGTATTACCATAATTGTTTTTATATTATTATAAATTAGTATATATTAAATTAAAATTAGCAAAAATATATATTAAATTAAAATTAGGCCTATAAATTAAAATTAGCAAAAAATTTACTTTTGAATCGTGATTCACAATAGCTGTCATGTGAATTATTAAATTATTGAACATAACAAAGCTAAATTAACTACAAGGTAAACTTGAAAATCTATAGGATAGATCTATGTTCAGCAGTGGACATCCAGTGGCTAATGATGATGATGAATCGTAAATATGTTAGGATAGACATTGTATTTTTCAATAAAAACCTGGGTGCCGTAATGATGTATCCGTAACTTATAGTATACAGTAAGAGTATTTGTATTGTATTTTTATAACACCGAAAATGAGTTTATCTCTCCATCTACTTGCTTTGTTTTCACTGTTGAACCACTAAACTGATTTGTATATAGTTTGTCAGAGAGGCAACTCGAACCTTAAAGTAATAAATATGTAGGTCAAGTCCTAATTTCCGAATAAAGCAAACTTTCAGCTACTGTATTATCTGAAATCCAGACAAGCAAAAACAGAAACAAAGGTTCTGAATGAAACAATAAGAAAGGTTATATAATAACTATTAAATACTCTGCGGTAAACTACTTGTATTTTGTACTCGTATATCGCCTCTGATTGAAAAATATGTGTCTAATTATAAACATAAAAATTTGTTGTGTCTCTTTTGGAGTAATTTTTTTTATTAACCACCGTCTACGTACAGTCAACGGCCCGACGACTATAACACTACCAGTATAAGCTGTCTGCGCCAAGCTATTAGAAGCGTGAACCCAGCGAAACCTGCCTATACTGGAGGTATTACGGTCGTCATAGGGCGCCCGTGCATATCTCTTTAGATCCGTATTTTGTTAATGAAATTACCTCAACAGCAAACCTCTCCGTAGTTTTCTAGATACCTAGTAGAATAATTAATTGCTCATGCTAATTTACTTCGTGTTTTTGCTAGCACAAGAAATTAACTAAAGCTTTCATCTCAGAAGCACGAAAGCTAAAATCATTCGTCTCCGCTCTAATTATTATTCCCAAAGGCGGCTCCTCTGTTTGTTTAAGTATTAAAGTAGCACACCACTTAAATTTAATCATTATCATATATCAGCCACAGGCCGTCCACTATTGAACATAGGCCTCCTCAGATTTCCATTGCCAAAGGTTGGCAGCGGCCTGCATTGACTTTCCGCGACATTCATTAAATCGTCTCTATACGGTCAAGTGCCAGATTTTTTTTATTTTTTTTATTTTTGGGTTGTTTTACGAACACAAACTTTGGGTGGTCTTCTTCTACACAGTAAGCCAGCCTTTCGGAGAGCTGGTTAATTTCTCCGACGCTTATGTTGTCTGTTAAACACTACTATATTTCTGTTTGTGTTCTCAAAAAAAAAAAATTATCATTAAATCGTCTATCCAACTAGTAGACGGACGTATCCAGCTAACTACTTTAATGCCCCACGGCCACTTCATCTTACTAATCCACTGGACTATGTCGGTGAACTTATTTTATGGTTTTATCCTTTCCTGATTAGATCTTACAACTTAGAACCTTAGGCCTCAAAGGCCGGCAACGCATCTGTGACCCTTTTGGTGTTGCGGGTGTCCATGGGCGGCGGTGATTGCTTTCCATCAGGTGACCCGCATGCTCGATTGCCGCCCTCTCATATATAAAAAAAAAAGATCTCGTAGTGAAACGCCGACCATTGCCCTTTCCATAGCCTTTATTGCGTCAACTTGAGCTTTGTTATGAGGACAATTAGTGAGAGACAATAATCATTTCAGTGTCATGTATTGAATCAACTAATATAATAATAATGTTATGGCAGCATATAAATATATTGATTACCCCATCCTAATAGTATTTGTTACTATAAGAACCAAGGGGCTTAACAGAAAAGGTTATTCTAAATTTCGAATATGAAATGCGAAAACGAATTCTTTACTCTCGACTTTAAAATATTAACGGTTCTCATTTTTGTCAGTGTTTTTAGAAGGTAATACAAAATGTAGTAGACACTCAAAAATGCATGCATTTAATTTGAAATAGTTTACGTTCTCTCTCGTTCATGTTATATAGTGCTGTTGAAAGTGTAATGGACTCTCAAAAAGTCATGCAGTTTCATGATAACACGCAGTCGGAGGCAATGTACAACGGCTGGCGAGCAATTATTAGGTAAGGAAAAAAGGAAAAACCGAGGAATGACTATTTTAACGGAACCTCATTAATTAAAATCTATGCTGCTATGAATGCTACGAGGGTATAAAGATTCCCACATACATGCAGCCTTCTTTGCTGTCAGATGAAACAACTAGTTCCGTTGAGTTCTCGTCGTATTTCTCTTTGCTTTACCAATAAAACCATTTGAAATGATTCTCAAAATTTTCCTATAGAAATAAACACGTGAAAGACGTCGTTTCTCCATCTTTTGAATCCGAAATTTCTGTAAATGGTACGGACCTCTGCAAATTTTTTGGTCTCACCACGAAGTACAAAAGCCGGTATCACCAGCTTTGGAATTTTTTTATAAATAAATAAATATTTCGGACACTCACACTAATCATCTAGTCCCAAACTAAGCAAAGCTTGCGCTATGAATACTCGATAACGGATAAACATACAGAAATGTTTATATAAATATCCTTGACTAAAATCTAAAATCGTATTCATCATACTAACATTTACTCCTCGCGGGATTCGAATCCGCAACCGTTGGTATCGCTGACAGCGTCTGATTTAATTACACCAATCGGTCGTTAAATGATAATTTTATTACGAAAGGCCGTCAAAAATACTTATAGATATCATCAACGCTAAACCTTCCTTAACTGATATATAGATATTTAGGGAAATAATTGCCTGCGTTAATTTTGTGATTAGCGGAACGTTAAAATTGCAAGCGTTAAGGGCTTTCCAGCGCGCCTCATGAAGATTTAAACCTGTAGTAATGGGCACAATATTAAGCTTTTATAATTCATCGCAGTTTCCCGCCACTGCCGCCGCCGCTTTAACCTACGGAAAAATACTTCCGTAATGTACAGTGGAATTCAGCTCTTTTGATAATGTCAAAAAAAAATTGTACTCAAATAGTGCCAAATAGTACCCAAAGGAAAAATTTTGTGCCACTGTAGTTTAAGAATTATTCGTTATTTTCATTTTGTACTTCGGACAACGACATCTAAATAACTTCGTTATTTATGAAGCACAAATTTTTTTTTTCATTTTATTCTCCTCTCGGATAATGCAAAGGATCTAAGCCCATACAGCCATGTCTTATTTCTCTTATTTCTTCAGTTTATAAGTCAGTCTCAGTCAAAACAAGTAATTCGACATATGCTTGGCGTATACAGAGTCTAGTCACGGTCAAGTCATTCTTCAGTAAAGTGGCAGAATGCTTTACAAAAAATTTTCTTCGGCTTCTTGTGGGAACCCGAAAGCTTCATGACGCACTTTAATTTACACTTCCCTTCAGTTGTACACCATCACTAAATTTTGCTGCACAATATCCCGCCATTATTAAGCCTCAAAAATCAGAATGCATAAATTATAAGAATTATAAAGAAAATTGCAACTTCACTCATCGAGATCCCGCCAAAAAGCCTTGAAGCACTAAAGTGCCTGTGCTTTTATTTTGTCTAGAGTGGGTTAAAGTTTTGCTACACAGCCAAGTCTTCATACGATACGATACCGGCCAAATGTATCATATCAGTACAAGTATCGAATGCGAAATATCGGGTAATATCGGATAAACGTACCAAAAGGGTCGTGTCCATTAGTAGTTTTATATTTTGTATATTTCGGAGGCATTATTTAGGCACAGTTTTTTGGGATATAAATAGTAACTATATATAAAACATTACAACAAGATCGAGCATTACGTGACGCCAGAATCCTCACTAAAAATGTAAATAAAATAAATTGGATTAGTTGTTCATGTTAGGTTTATATGTGCTCTTATTTTGTAAAATTGGTAATAGTATAGATAATAGATATAGATTAGAATTTTATTTTATCTTATAAGGTAGTTATTAGTTCCATGTATATTCTTCGGTTCTGTAAATAAATATCCCACCAAAAACATTCTGTAAAAAACTAGCCAAGTCTCGATGGAGCTGCTTGATTATCTCTAAAAAGTAATGAAATCTATACAAAGTCGTGCCAAGTGTAAGGTTCCTTACTGCGATTTCTTTATTATTATAGTTAATGTTGTGTGACTTGGCCGTTGAAGGGTACACAGGGGTACAAAACCAGGTGCTCCATGACACCATTGCACCAATCTGTCGCCAGAACCGCTATTAATGTTATTAATTATGTTATTAAGAATGTTCAACGGCAAACTATTAGCGAATAATCTGTGTGGCGTTTACATAACATTCTTTATACGTTATTGGCTTTATCAAGCCTACAATTGACTGGTTACTGAATCAACGTTTTCCAAGTGGCAATTTTCCATCGTCAATGCGTAGCGCTTCTGGCGACAGATTGGTGCAATGGTGTCATGGAGCACCTGGTTTTGTACCCCTGTGTACCCTTCAACGGCCAAGTCACACAACATTAACTATAATAATAAAGAAATCGCAGTAAGGAACCTTACACTTGGCACGACTTTGTATAGATTTCATTACTTTTTAGAGATAATCAAGCAGCTCCATCGAGACTTGGCTAGTTTTTTACAGAATGTTTTTGGTGGGATTTCACTTCTTTTTGTAGAAACGTGGGCATATTATATATATGCCCACGTTTCTACAAATATACTTGATACTGAAAGTTGAGTCAGTTCTACCATACACCAAGAAAGATATTGAATGGAAGAGACAAGACCCGTCTTTGGGCATACCAACTACTTGGTAGCCACTAAGTTCATCGTCGTCTTTTAATATTATCGTCATTTTTTACTATAATTATTATCTTGCGAAATCAAACACAATTAAACTCAACGACCTTTAGTATATGGACAACAAATCAGAAATACCGATAATATTTAGACTAAAACCTACTTATATCTTTAAGACTTCTTTTGTCATAATAAAAAAAACTTAAAGAAAATATTACTCTGCCTACTCAATCTATACAAACTATAAGCAAAACGTTAACTCTTAATTATTAGACAAGTGTCAATATAATTAATTATCAATGAACTTTCTACCAAAGGTACTACCTACCTAGTACTGAAATACAGCTAAATTAATGATATTTTTAAACGAAACGAAGTAATATCTAACTAAATAAACTAAACTAGATATAAACACGAACGCGATTCGAAGTACTGCCTAACTGTAAATTAAACCTAGAAAACTAAAAGTAGGTACTAAATAATTAACAATTAAATAAAGTATTCAATTGAAACTTCTTTTAATTCTGACAATTAAGTAATAATCAGTAATCCGTCACTAACCATATAATTCCTAACCTGTTTAAATCTTTGAATTAATATAATAACAACCTGCCAATTAACCTTAGCAAACCTCACGAAATAATCAGCGAAATCAACGAAATGCAAATAATCCCTCCTAATCCCTAGCAAACATTTTCAAGCGCAATAGAAGAATGTCGTAAACGACTGTAACGCGGCCGGTTGCCACTTTGCCATATAAGGTTATCGGAAAAACAAAACGTAAGCGCGTTTTAAAATACAGTCAACGCCATCTAGCGACGCATGCGGGTATCACCGCCACTCTTAGCCAATGCATTATATTTTGACCAAATTTTCGTTTGTTTATTTAATTTGTGTAATGTTCGAGTAGAATAAAATTAATCGTTTGACTATTTCTTCTTGTAAACTTGTAATAAGTATAAGTAGGTATAAGTATAAAAGCCAGTCTAGTCTTATCCAGAGTTTTCCTTTAATTTTATTTATATTCGTATTAAAAGCAGAAGGGGAGGCATTCCCCCAGCAGTGGGACGCTATAGGCTAGATTAAATTAGAAGATGTGTCCCACTACGCTGGACAGTCGATTTTTTTATGTACCAATAGTAGAAGGGGGCATTACCATATCTCTAATACAGCTGGGACCAGCTGAGGGTTCTTCGTCAGATATAAAGTTAATCGTTCGACTATTTCTTCTTGTAAACTTGTAAGTATAAGTATAAAAGCCAGTGTAGTCTTATCCTGAGTTTTCCTTTAATTTTATTTATATGCGTATTATAAGCAGAAGGGGAAGCATGCGCCCAGCAGTGGGATGCTATAGGCTAGATTAAATTAGAAGATGTGTCCCACTACGCTGGATTTTTGCAATGACAGTCGATTTTTCTACCAATAGTAGAAGGGGGCATTACCATATCTCTAATACAGCTGAGACCAGCTGAGGGTTCTTCATCAGATACTTCAGACCTTCGATTTTTGACATCAAATGAAGCGGCCCACCAAGTTGAATATTTTTTGTAAAGGCGGTAGATGTCGATCTCTAATAGTTTGGTTGGGCTCTTGTGTTTCCTAATCAGGGTCACCAGGTACTCCAGATCTTCGATTATCCTAGTTTTATAGTTTTCCCTTTATGTGGCCATTGAACCATAACTCTGTACCAAATTTCAGCTCTCTGAGTTTATGGGAAGTACTAGTTCTATTTTGATGATCATGAGTGAGTGAGTGAGTGAGTGAGTGAGTGAGTGTCATAAATGCGAAACTTTGCTTTCGCTTAACTTCGGAACTAAATGACCTACAGACTTGAAATTTTGGTTTTTGAGTATGTGATTATAGCTTACTGGATGACGAAAATTTCTGCGTTCTAGTCTTATCCAGAGGTTCTAAAATAGGGGCCTGAAAATGCGGCGAAATGGTTCCAGTAAAGGATGGTACGGCAGTGTTTGCTTCGCGCTCGACTTGGCGGGGGCACTGCCGTGCCCCCAGATTACTTATCTTAAAAATAATTAAAATAAATGCTTCATCCACTTTACACCAATCATTTCAATCATATGCTATTGACCTTTTGATTTCTTATATGAGTGGCAGAGTTCAGAGGGTTAATATCAGTGGCAACACATCGTCAGGGTCCACAGTCTGCATGGGCGTCCCACAGGGTTCCATACTCGGGCCATTTTTATTTTTAGTTTATATAAATGACTTGCCTAACCTTGTAAAGGATAATAAACATGAAATAGTATTGTTTGCAGATGATACCTCCGTATTATTTAAAGTAAATAGACAAAAATTAAGCTATGACGATGTGAACAATGCTATTTCTGAAGTAGTAGAATGGTTTACGGCAAATAATTTGTTACTTAATGAGAAAAAAACTAAATGTGTGAAATTTGTACTACCCAATGTCAGGGTGGTGCCCACAAATATAATGATAAAAAATGCCACTTTAGATCTCGTAGATTCTACTGTATTTTTGGGCATTACTTTAGACGCCAAAATGCAATGGGGTCCTCATATACATAAATTGGCGAAAAGGCTCAGCTCTGCAGCGTACGCAGTCAAAAAAATTCGACAAATATCAGACGTAAATACTGCTAGATTAGTATATTTTAGTTATTTCCACAGCTTGATGTCTTACGGTATCTTGCTGTGGGGAAACGCCGCGGATATAAATACAATCTTTGTTTTACAAAAACGAGCCGTTCGCGCAATTTATCAATTAAGACCTGCAGTGTCACTTAGAGATAGGTTTAAAGTGTATAACATTCTAACCTTTTCGTCACAGTACATTTTTGAAAATCTAATGTATGTCAAAAAAAATATAACAACATTTAGGAAAAATAGTGATAAACATGATGTCAATACAAGAAATAAAGATAAACTTGCAGGTCACATAAGTCGCCTCCGCAAAGTCAGTAATTCATTCAAAGGGTTATGTATACGCTTTTTCAATAAGGTTCCAGTTGATATACAAAATCTTCCTCTCAATAAATTTAAAGATACTGTAAAACAGAAACTTATTGAGAAAGCATATTATAAAATATCAGACTATTTAGATGATAATCATCCCTGGACATAATCAGATCGTTCGCATGCCAGGCTATTTCACAATTAATAATGAAATTTAAAAACCTGTTTGTAATATAAAAACCTTTATGTAAAATCAAAGCCTGATTTTAAAAGAGCAACCCTTCGAGTTTCTTGCTTGTTCTTCTCAGGGGAAAATTGCATTTTGAACAAGCAGTAGCTTAAAAAATTTAAAATTTACTATGTAAAATTGACTATTTTAAGTGTACTCTGTGTACCTACAAAATAAAGCATTTTTGACTTTGACTTTGACATCTAGTCCCCAAACTAAGAAAATTACTATGGATACTAGATAACTGAAAAACATACATAAATATTTAAATAAACCATCCATTTACCTACCCCTCGTGGGATTCTAACCCGTAACCGTTGGTTTCGCTGACAGGGTCACTATCCACTATACCAATCAGTCGTCGAAAAGCTCTTGAATAACTCTTAGACGTCCTTAGCACAAATTTTATCCTTTCGGCACTATTTGAGCACAATTGTTTACATTAGAAATTGCCGAATTCAGCTGTAAACGAACGTGGAAAAATTCCATTCACCATTCATACAACTCCCCACAGAGCACCCTGTAAGTAAGGGAAAGGTAAATAACGTCGCCAGAAACTCTAGACATAAAATATCGACTCCTGTTTTATGTGACACTATTTTTAAATTTATGTACGTCTCAGTTATGGTTATTAGAAACGTGACGGTGATCGGCAATGGACGTCTGAATAAATTTGAATTCGCTCAACCTAATGTGTTTTAATGAAAAGTCGATGATATTACTAAATTGGAACATTGTTAACTCATACATAGTTACAGTCGGTTACCCATTTATAAATAAATAATCGTTTCGCGTCGGTGGTTCAGCGGTTAAAATGCCGGGTTCGATTCCCAGGCAGGCCATATACCAATGAATTTTTAAATGTAATTTAATTAATTACGTGCATTTATCTGACTGCTCTTAAACGGTGAAGGAAATAAAATTTATAAGGCATGTGAAGTCCCCAACTTGCATTGGGCCAACGTGGTGAACTATGGCTCATAATCCCTCGTTACATGAGGGAAGGCCTATACCCATGCAAGTAGGATGTTTATGGGCTGAGACGACGAATCGTTTATTTCCTCCACAATCAGATAAAGTAAGGAGGTATATTGTGGTTTGTATCTTAAAATAGTATATTTGCGGGAGATGATTCTTGCACTAGGCATGTATTGCATTTCATCAGACCCGCCTCTCGAGAAGGTGCAAAGTACAGTAAATCATAGACTATCCACACTAAGTGGGCAAACAAATCCGAATAGAAGACAACAATAAATTATGGTGGGAGCATTTTACTTCAACTACTATACCAGTGATGTTATTTCTGGCAAAGCTATGTCTACGTTCTAAAGATAACCCCTACATAATTTTTTTTTATATTCCTTGAACTTTTGAGTTTTACTATGGCCGTGTGACCACTGAAATTAATATCCTAATAAACAAATTTGGGACATATTGCGTTTTTTATATTATATTAATTTTGTCACCTATATTAAAAAATAATCCTCTAGACACAACGTTTCTACTGGGAGTATTATTTCAATAGTGCTTCTCTAGGTCGTTATACCAATATGATTTGCTTGTTTCCAGCCATCAGTAAAGTTCAATTTTCTTGCAATTTATTTGTAAGTCCCAAATTAAGCTGGCTTTGTATAAAGTTGAAAAGGTGGAACAAATTTATGAAATTTGAGTTAAATGTTGGTTTATTCGTAATATTTTTTAGAGTTTTACGAGTATCACAAATTTATATTAATGCTTTAGCAATTTGAGAAAGTAGTCTATATCGTCTATAAGCTTAAATATTTTTAGTTGATAGCAACACAATCGTTTCAAAGGCTTCTAGAAGAAAACACAAAAATGGCCTCCAATCCAATTAAGAAATTGAACATTTCCTGATCAAGATGCCGGGCCTAGACATGCATCTTAATTGGCGATTAACTTAGAAATAACACATAGAAACAAAAAGGAACTCATCATTAAATAAGAGGCTCCAATGTACACACTTTTTTTCTGACTACTGCTGATAGGCTTAATGTCTTTCTCACCTATACCATGGGGCGAGCGAGGATCGCTGTGCCGAAATAATCTACTTATATACAAGTCTGTAATAAAACCAGTGCAGTGTAGATGTAAGGAATACAGCTGTAAAATGTCTCCAAGTTCAATATATTATTAAAAGATGGTTTGCAAAGATTATAAATCACATCTTCAAGAACGAAGAGATTCACTAGTAATTGGAGTTCTTTATGAGAGACAAATAATATATTGGAATATATAAATAAAGAGTACAGAACTCAGCTGGCTATATATATAAAGGACTAATAGCTCAAATAACGAGGAGTGGCATGTCAAACGCCTTATAAGGAACTTAATTAAAAAAGCCACCCCAAGAAATAAAGACAAAGTTCGATTTACCTATATTCCTTATACTTTCTAGTTTGTATGGTTCATATTAGTTGGTATCTAATATAAGAATATTGAAACGCGTAATTCCAATGCGCTGTTTATACAGAATAATAAATCTTACAATTTTACTACATCCATTTTAGCGTTGTCCTACTTTCCGGTAGCGGTTCTCGGTCGCTACACCCTTGTCAAAATATACTTCTCCTCTTAACCTAAGCCGATATTGTAGAATTACAAGAATTTAATAGTAAAAGTAACCATAAACAAAGTTATTTTGATACTACATTTATTTTTTCCGTCTAGTTATATTTAGAAAAATGGCTCAGTTTCCCTGGAGGGCAAAGCTACTCTAACTGAGAATTTTCCTGTTTTCAAATTGAAAATCCTGCAGAATTTCTGAGACAGCTACGAAATGTTGCTCATTTTATTAGTTATCTGCTTTTGCTTACGGCTCTATTATTAACTTTTAGTTCAGAGCAGTTAAACTTGTTTGTTGGTAGATGCCAGATCGCAGCGAGTAAAACCGAAGTGCTGGCGTAGTAATTGTTAGCCGAGCGCTGAGTGTGGAATGATAGCTCAAGCTGCCGATGCATTATTCAGTATTACTCGTAATTTAGGGCTAAGATCGGTGGCGAATATGAACTATTTATCTATTACAGAGCGTGGTCACCCTGATTTCGAAACAAACGATAGACACAATTTCGGATTTATAATATTAGTGTTGATTACAAAGGAATACAAAAATACAAGATAGTTTATATTCCAATTTAATAATAATGATATTAGTTTTTAGGGCTAACCTAGTAGCTAAATTTAATAATTCATGTGTATCAGGAGAAACCACTGTCACATGTCTTATCTTATGTACATGTGTTTCGAACAAAAAATAGCAAAAGTAAAACAAAGATAAAACTAAGGGCTGGACCAGTAAAACAATGGGACCGAAACTATTCCAACCTAAAGTAATACCTAAAGTAGTATTCGAAACCCTATAAATAAATCGTTTCCTCAAATAAATACAAATCCATCGTCAGTCTGCCAAGTCTGTTATCTCCATTACAATTTAAATTTATGTACTTTCTCGTTCAATAAATCAATATGTGCAAAAGATAGGCCAAGTTACAATATTTATCTACCTCAGATTCAATTTGAGAATTGAAAACAAATTTCGACAAAAAATCGAGTTTGATATTTCGGAGAACGTGAAATGTAAACAAATGGAAAATTCTTTCTTTGTTGGTTCAGTTTACAAAGTTTTTCCTTGTGATTTCTGATCTCTAAAGGCCTAGGGGTCGATTTTATGAGTTGTCAAGATTTCTTATAACACTTTTCAAAGGTTAAAATATTTCAGTGTATTTGGATGATAACCTTTCACAGTTTATAATGAAATAAATTGATCCTTTATTAAAGGTTTAAAAAGCAATAAGCGTTTATTGTATGTTTTCGGAGGAAGAAAAAATCTTGCGTATCTACAAAACGGCGAATATTTTGACTTTGATTTTGTCTTACAAACACTTGAAATTCATTTTCGCAAAAACACTTGTAAACCATTTTCTTTAAAATAGATCGAATATTAACACTGACGTACCCCACTTATGCTTTTTAGAACATATTTTTTAGAATATCAGAATGATTAGAGTCGCACTATTTAGTACATATTTTTCTAAGCGAAATATGGCATGTACCATAGATGTCCAATTACGTGCTTCTAGTAACGTTCAATTGTTTATTGTCGGGTAGCCCTATCTAAATCTCAATGAAGACTGCGCATTATAAAATCAAATAACACTAATTTTATTGTAGGAATTCAACTAGCAATATTAGAAATGCAAAAGTTTGGATGTTTCTTGCTCAAAAAAAAAAATACATCCGTAGAATACGCCTTTGGAATACCTTCATCTCTATAAGTGAATAGGTCCCGGGGGATGAACAAATTATTACACATTTATAAACGAATGCCGTGCATGTGAAGCCGCGCGTGTGAAGCCGCAAATAAATACCACTTCTAATAGTATATAAATTAGATGTGACCAGTAATTTCTTTCTTGATAAGTTATCCCTACCTATTCTTGACACGAGACTTAACCTGGCATATAAAAACTGGCAGTTGACATGCGTATGGTTGACATTTCGATTAGGGATTCGCACGCCCCCCTATCACAGTCGGATAATGTATACGCCATAGAATTTATGTGAACGAAGTCACACTCCCCGTCTTCCGTGTCTACGAATACCTGCACAGATATGAACAAGTATCAAAATTTGTGTTCAAATGTCGATTTAATTTAGGCATGGTTCGTCTATAGCTTTCTTTTGTAGTGTCTAGACTATCTTTGTGGATTTCGAATTTGACTTCCAATTAATACGTTGAATGCGAAAGTTTGAATATTTGTATGTTTAATCCTCAATCGCGGAGACATGACTAAGCCGATTTGTCTGAAATTTGGCACATAGATAGAAAATGTTCTAGAAGAACATATAACACATATATTCTCTAGGGATAACTTACGAACATTATTCCGCTTAATAGAAATATCATGCGGGCGAGAACCTAGTCAAAATAACTTCATAATCAAACATGTCGTTGGCAATAGTTTTGCTTTCTATTAGTAAATGCATTGTCAGAATCCGATCAGTAGTTTCAGAGATTTACATATAATCCAAGGAAACAACTTTACCTCTATAAAATATTAGTGTAGATGTAATTTAATATTTTGGACAATTACTCCAATTATCTCGTCCTAGATAAAGGCTTTATATAAAAATACATGACTCCATGGTATGCTACATCATTCCTCTCATTACCGACGTTCAAATTGGAATTTCTCGTAAAACTTACATTAAAGTAGAGAAGTAGGTAAGGCACAAGAATCTTTTTAGAATCCCATTAGAATTTGTAAATTTAAACTGCGATACGCAATGTAAACTACTTTTGCTCCAGTTACAGTTGCGCCGCGCTATCCAAGTTGAACAAAAATTACCTAATAAGTAAATGCGATAACGTATTGTTTGTTATTTTACATCTAATGCCAAATATTAATGTCATGAAATTGATACAATACATAAACACATATTGCATTTTACACAAAAAAAATATAAACATTTAAAACTGTCGCGTGACTCATTGCCAATTGATGACGTCATGGCTCTACATCTTCAATCCAGGGTCTGGAAGTTGGGTACAGTCAGCTGCAGAGAAATTAGACCCCCCTTACTTACAGTCATTATATGAATATGGGGTCTGGTTTCTATGCAGCTGACTGTACATAACCTAACTTGCGCTGGCTCGTTTCATCTATAATGTAAGAGTACCAAGAGTAGGTGTAGTTATAATATAGTCACGGGCTAAAGGCGTTATATTTAATGTAATTGTAAGTACACAATATAGATTATCCAGTTATGGACTATATTAATCGCCTCCTTGACGACAAACGACATCCTGTAACTTGTAATTAGTGTGTTAGATTTCCAACGGGCTCATGTTTAGTGCTCGGTTTAATTAGTGGTAGGGCATCAACTGGCTAGCTACCACAATTTTAACTAAGTCAACCGCCAAGCCGCTATGCTCGGTGTGTTGAATGAATTGAGATGTAACAAAACAATTAAAAAGAACTTTCTTATTTAGAAACAATGATTATGCCATCCAAATCATCGCTGGGAAAATCTTGTATGGTATATTATGCTTTCATGTACCATTTATTTATTCTGTTTGTTGATTAGATAGGGTTTATTGTTTGTGTTCTTCTATTGTGGTTGTATGTACTGTGCAGTGAATATATGTTTTTATCTATTTATCCAAATAAACAAACCAACTGTTTGACTTTTACTCGTAGATAATCTTCGAAACGACGTTACGAGTTCCATATATGCTAACAACTGTAAATAAAAAATATCTTTTCACATACACACAGCGCCATCTAGAAGCTATGCAGCATAAGCAGGCTTGAATTATAGATACCAGATAGTTAATATATTACACATATTTTTTTTATAAATAAATACATACATGTAAATGTAAAACATCCATAACTCGGGTACACAAGTCCGGATTCATCATACAACCATATGCCCCTTGCGGGATTCTAACCTGCGACCTTTTGGCATAGCATTAAATTACCTTTGTTATTTTAATAGTAGGTATGCATCGTATGCAGTAAACCATTTTATGCAATTGTCATATCTATAGTAATTTGTGTGTGGAATACGGACATGTGTACCCGAGTTATGGATGTTTACATTTATAATAAGTATTTATTTACAAAAAAAAATTATTCATGTAGTATATCAACCATCTGGTATCCACAACACAAACCTATAGTTGCTTACTGTGGAAGTAGATGGCGCTGTGTGTATGTCTAAGGATATTTATTATTTAAGCAATTGATGATGATATTTCTCCAATTTCCTCTAAACAACTCATACGGAATACTTATTGTTCTAGTTTTGAGTCGCATATGACCGGCTTTTTCAAGACAATTTTTTTAAACTTACCGCCTTAATTAATGATAAAATAAAATTAAAACATTTCTACGCCAAACAACACGTGATCATTCTCAAAATAGAATAATATTACAATGCTATATACCCTTATAAATATGCATAATTCTTGTTTAACATGAAAGTTTTAAAACTAAAATTATGTCACTTAATTTTTCATAAAGTTCGTTGCGTTTCGTATGACATAAACTTTTTTTCCAACAGAAAACTTTTAATTGAAACCTAAGATAGAGCTATTACATGGAGTTCATTTCATGGAACCGAGTTAAAGGAATATTACACTGAATCTTACTCGTTATTTTATCTAGGTATGATTTTGTCAGAAATAACTAGTTTAACTATTTTTAATGTGATTTACACTCTTATCACAGAATTCATATAGTACTAACATACTCTTATAGCGTGTATATGTACAATTTTTTATAGTGGAAACGAGTTCGGATATGTCTGTATGAACTACTATCACTGTTCTAGAAAAATCTCACTATAAAACATAATACACACTATAAACTTCACCAATCATCAAGTCCCAAACTGAGCAAAACTTGTGCCATGGATACTAGATCACGGATAAACATACATAAATATTTATATAAACATCCATGACTCTGGCATAAATGTTCATATTGATCATACTCGTACAAACTTTAACCATTCGAACCCGCAACCGTTGGTTTCGCAGACAAGGTTATCCAATTCATCAATCGGTCGATAACAGTTTGTACCGACATTTAAAATGGTTTCATACGTAACATAAATTGAAAATATAGAAAACCCCTTAGAAGCTAAACAATACTATCGTCCAGGTATACAAAGCAACTATGTTAAAATTTAAATATCGAAGAGGCTGAACCGATTTTCATCAAACATAGTTAAGAACATTTTCCATATTCTTGAATATAAAAAAACCTCACTTAAACCGGACAAAGACTAGACACACACACATCGCCGCCAAACACTTAACACTCGTCGCTTTTTGTCGATGGTTAAAAATACAACTAAATGCCACAACCTTTTTATCCTCTATCGTATTCTGTAACCGTCCCTGAAGTGAGTGATTGACATAACAATATGAGCAGTCATAAACATAATCTCATATTTCAATAAAACCAGTAGAGAGTGAACCATTGTGCTCGTATCTATCATATATGGTTCCATTTTCATTTAATACTTGCGTATATTCCCTGTCGTCATGACGCCTTCACCTATTGTAATACTAGATACCGCGCAGTAAACACCTTTCTATCCATAGAGCCAAGGCTGCGAATTCGTAAACATTTTACGCGTGACAGCAGTGTTCTCAACACAAAAAATTCTAAATTATTCATAGTATTGCAATAATGTTTATTTGTGTTATTACGCTCTCCATACACAGATAGTCTTTAAAAATCTTTAGTTGATTTTGACGAATCTTTAGTTATTGTAAAATATTTATAATCCTATGCCGCTTTCTGAAGCTCTTGTTCATCATGTTGAGATATTAAAACAAGTACAACGATGTACTATATTAGTATTGTAACTGAAATCTGCTGTGGGCAACATTACGGAGGACTAGCTGGTCACAAAGGAAGGCGCACAATGGGCGGACCGGCGTGTGTGCCGGAGATTTGTTTATTTTTGTTTTTATTGCAACTAGCTTTTATAGTACAAAGCGCGTGTTGCACCATGCCATTATTTCAAGACGGAGGAATGTCTTCTGATATTACCTACTTACGTTTATGGATACCAAAGTATCACATTTAGTAGACTGCCCGACACCCTAACCTGTCTGTCCATTACTTTTTCTTTTTTATAACAGTGCCCTCTGATATTACTTAGGTACGATAAAATTGACATTGGATACCAAAGTATCAAATGATGATAAATCAATTAAGGATCATTATTTTTGTTTCTTTTAACCAGTTTTATGAAACATAACGCGCTTTGCATTGTCTTTGTTTCCAGATAGTATTGTGGCGACGGTACGTGGAGAACGCTTGGGCAGGGGGGGGAAACTTGCCTACTTTAGCTTTTTACAAAGACCGTAGCGACATCTCGAATCAATCTGTTAGACTTTTTTAGTAAGTATTTGATTTTTTAATGAACTAACAGATGGCAGGGAAGAGCACAGATGTAATTCAATGTTGTAAATTCGTTATACGCAAACGAAATGTAAAATCGACTTATTTATAATTTACATTGACCATTGCTAAATTTGTATTCAAATTGAAATATGGCTTTGTAGCAATCAAGTTTTTCATAGCCAACTTTCTTCATGTAATTAGTAATGACGAAGCTTTCGGGTTCCCACAAGAAGCCGCGCAAAATCTTTTGTAAAGCATTCTGCCACTTTACTAAAGAATGACTTGACCGTGACGACTCTGTATACGCCAAGTATACGACGAATTACTTGTTTTGACTGAGACTGACTTCATAAAACGAAGAAATAAGATACATAAGACTTGGCTGTATGGGCTTAGATCCCTTTGCCTTCTCCGAGAGGAGTAAATTAAAACAAAAAAAAGTGTTGATTGAAGTAATCTGTGCGTTGAATTTTCATTCGAAACTTGCAATCCGGTGAATTTGAATTTGGTGTCTGTTTTATTTTTCAGTTGTTATTGTTAATATTTGTTGTTAATTATTTTGTAAGTTGTTGTTGTTTAATATTTGGTCTGCTACTATATCTGTTGGTATACTACAGAATATGTGACTATGCTGAGGCTCAGTGAGGTATAGTCATATTACCAACGTTCGTATATTTTTATTAACCTACGTATATTTTATGGTGTGCTTTACCTACGAAATTATTGTGTACTTACTGCTAAATAAAAATTCGAAATTATAAGACTTGTTTTAATCCTAAATCCTTAGATCTTTGATAGCTGCTATTCTTAGAGTTACTCACAATTGACTTAGTTTGCAAACATCTCCAAATTTTTAAATATTTGGAGATGTTTGCAAACTGAGTCATTTGTGAGTAGCAACGTTTTATTTTTAATATAGGAATACTATAATATAGGTATGTATACTAAGTATGCATAGCACAACTAGTACCAACCGATTAATACCAGAGGGCCGATCGAGTCCATTTTGACAGTAGAGACGGCCCTCTTTTCCGGTTGTATTATTCTACTCTTTGCGCTTGGGATCGTGTGATGTGATGCTGGCCGTGGTACACGGCGCATTGTTCAAAAAAGAAATGCATTTAAATGTGGATTAGAAATTCATTCGAGAGAAAGTTGGCACCGTCGCTCCAAAACGGTCTCCTATCGACCAATTTTATAATAAACTATGTGATTCATGTTAAAACAGTAAATAAACAGAGTTAATATGTGTAGCACATTGACACCCATGTTACAGTACCTACCTAGCCTTTGACATGTAATATTGTTCAAATTATTATATTACCTCTTGCCCTTTTTTCGCCCGACAATTTACTTATTACTATACAGCATTTACTTATTATTAGGCCGCATATCGCTTATATTATAAGCCATATGAAATACTTCAATATAAAACTTATTTGAAATTTGAAAGTTATTTAATGAAATTAAAAATGTGTAGACTTGGTCTGAACAAACTGGTGATCAGGCGGCGGCGCTGGGACCAATAGGAGACGCAACCTAAGGATGCGCTGGGATCAATAGCAATGTAACCTTATATTACCAGTCTGAAGACAAACAAATCCTGTTACAAAATCGGGTGAAAACATTACGGTACGGTATTAGGTATAGGTAACCAAATACTTAGATACCCACCCAATTAATAATAATGAATAGGTCGGTACCGACCACCGATATTTAAACTTTACTTCGAAAAGCGAACCCGGCTTTGTCACAAGAAATTGAAGAACAAGAAACTAAGTATGACAGGTTTCTGGAGACGTCAGACCAAATTCGTCAAGATTAATGATCGATGGAAATGAAAGAAAACACGGAGGAAATATTTCGACGAGTATTTGCAAATTACCACTAATATTTGAATATCGTCGTTGGGAATATCTTAGATATTTATAGCTCTATTTATAGCATCTCTTTTATTTAGCTTTTTAATTAACCAAATCCAAACAATTAGATACTGTGAAAGGTACCTTTACAGTACTGCTGAAACGGGCATTGAAAGAAAGAAAGAAAGAAAGAAAAAAATCTTTATTGTACACAGCTTAAAAATATACACAGTGATTGAAATGTCATTTTTGTGTAAGATTAACTACAAAATAAGGTTGCTCATTATTTGCATGTGATAATAAAGAAAGTTAGATTGCTCTGGCTCCGACCGACCTCGAGTGAAGTCTCGTTGAAATATTTTATACGACTGCCATCCGGACGCATCAACCGGATGAAGGAAATTAAGTTTTTCGGTTCCTATTACATCTCCGAGTTTGAGGTCGACATAAATTATGTCTGTATTTGCGTAGTATTCGAGATTCAAAAGTCATGGATGCAAAATTTTGTATAATTCTCTGCGACTATTCCTATGATTGTTCTCAAAGGTATACGAGGTTGGAATTAAGTATTTAAAAAATTGGAAGCTAAAAGGAGGTATGTCACCACGTACAGCCTAAACACCTCAAGCGATTTGGACAAATGATAAATAAATTAAATTGGACAAATGATATCTCGTTGGATTCGTATAAGTCCCGGGAGTGTTATAGAATATAAAACTCCGGCCTAGATCAATTGAGTTAGGTCGCCTTGTTTTTCATTTTATAATTCTTATAAAAGTTTTTATATATTGCAGTTTAATCGGAATGATCAGTGCTTTTTAACTTATGATAGTATTATCAAATTAAGTATTATTGAAAACTTTTATATCTATCATCATTATATCAGCCACAGATGTCCACTGCTGAACGTAAGCCTCCCCCATAAAAGTCCCCATTTCTAACAAGGTGGACGGACGACCTGATCAAGGTCACCAGAGGTCGCTGGATGCAAGCCGTTTTCAACTGGTCGCTCTAGACATTTATTAAATGACTTAGATGTTTTAATACAACTTAAAAAGACATATTTTTCTCATTTGATTTATGTTCGTAATGTAGAGTGTACTAAAATGATATTAAGAAATGTTACCTTGTTTTTTTTGCATGAAGTTGATTTACGACCTCTATATCACAGTAAGTATTTACGAGGGAAACCAACGTCTAAAGCCTCGTCCATCTTCAGGCCAAGACCTGTGACGACCTTTCTTAGTACGATGACTTTAATAAAACATTGAAATTAATCGATTCGATAACAATAGGCAATTATCATCCTTTGGTTGCAGAAGGTAAGATCCATTTTAGATCGTAAGCAAAAGCAATCGATTACACAGGTAGTTATATGTTCTATCTAAAGGTGTGAAGTAATGCACGTAATAATGCGACGTACGGCCTCTTAAGGGCTCATTAACGGAGCACAGTGTAGCCGGCGGAGCGGAATTGATCCATCAGTCGACTGTGGACTACCCTCGATATCAACAATCGATACTGCTTCGTTCGACGTTGCGTTAATCAAATCTAGTCCAATTATGTGAATGTTAATTATCGACCTGTGTAAAGTGCAGTAATTTGTTGTGGTAAAGTACGCCAGTGGAACATAACACGTTTGACTGAATTTCTCTTTGACGCTACCGCAATCAAATAACCGCATAGCCCTCAGCTGATTGGGTATAACATTGAAGATAACTATTGTGGTCTACTCAGGACCACAAAGCCTAAATCAATGGATTAAAGACAACCGTGTGGATAAATCCATTCCCATATATTTGGGAATGAAGCCTGGAGGGCACAGGTATTTTCTGTCAATGACAACTATGAGCGTATTTATTGAGTTTATCCGTTAAAAATCCCCACTGATATAATCAATACGAAAGTAACTACACACAAACCTTTACAGGTTTTCGTGGGCATCTTATAGTGAAGATTGTTGAAATAATGTTTTCATGGATAAATATACTAAAAAAAACTCTGTATACTGTGTCTGTTTACCTTTTCACGACACAACCACCAAATCGATCGTTTTGAAATTTGGCAAAGTAGCCTGGTATCTGGAGAAAGATATAGAAACAACACACAAGACAATACACAAAGTCAAGAGTCCGCAATAAAATAAACCCACGTGGGCTAAACCAAGAGCGGAAAGCTCGTATTTCTTATTTCTTTTTGCACCACGGATTAGCAATTGACCTCAGTACCTGATGTTGAGTGAAGATGAGGCCGAAGGTTGAACGTACTGACCCGGAAAACCCACTTGGGGGACTGGCTATCTTATCTATGACAACCGGAACACAATAATGCTATTAACATTGCTATTTGACTGCAGACTTAGGTGGTAGCTATCCAGGTGGACATTTTTAAAATTCCCTGCTACCAACCAAACCGAGTATTAAACATGTCCCGCTGGGGGTCGAACCCGCGACCTCCGATTGGTAAGTCCTAATGTTGTTTACAATACGGTTAAAATATTTTAACCCTAAAGAAAAACGACGGGTGTTATATGTTTGAGGGCGTGATGTGTGTACAGTCTGTCTCTGGATCATCATCATCATCATCGGTCCGTAAATATCCCACTGCAGGGATATCTCATATTTCATTTAAGAGCAGTCGGATAAATGCACATAAGTAATTAAATTAAATTTAAAAACTCATTGGTAAATGGCCTTCCTGGGGATCGAACCTGGACCTCCCAAATTGGGAGACTGTGTCTCCTCCACTGAGCCACCGACGCTCCCTGTCGCTGTCTTTGGATGCATCTTAATAATGCGTGATAATATGGTGTCTTTCTTGGTTCCATACATTGCTCATAAATGCGAACGTTTGGATGTTTGATATTTAATAATAAATAAATATCCTTGGACACACAGCGCCATCTAATTCCACTTAAAGCAACTATAGGCTTGTGTTGTGGATACCAGATCGTTGATATACTACAAAAATACATTTTTTTTTTGTAAATAAATACTTATTATTAATGAAAACATCCATAACTCGGATACACATGTCGTCAGAGTTTCTAACCACTACACCAAATTGGTCGACAATCATGCTATAACGACTGCTTTCGATCAAAGCTACACCTTCCTCAAAGGCCGGCAACGCATCTGTGACCCTTTTGGTGTTGCGGGTGTCCATGGGCGGCGGTGATTGCTTTCCATCAGGTGACCCGCATGCTCGTTTGCCGCCCTCTCATATATAAAAAAAAAAAGTTGGTTCAGAAGTAGACTATACAGGGTGAATTTGAATTCGTGTAATTCCCATTAACTGGTGACGCTTCTCAAGATCAAGATTACGAACAACTTTCTCCAAGGAACCATAGTCGAATTCGATAAAAAAAATTCGAATGGGTAATCCAGAAGTCCTTGTATGGGTATACAAAGCAAACCATTCTAAAACCACCTTTAGTATGGAAGTCCAACAATTTTCGACTGGTGACTACACACCTGATAATGAATAATTTTCCACTAAGAATCATAACCGAATTCAGACGAAAATGGTGGTTTCAGAATGGTCTACCTTGTATGGGTACCCTTTTTTGTTATTAAATTCGACTATGGTTCCTTGGGGAAAGTTGTACTTAATCAAGAGTGGCGTCACCAGTTAATGGGAATTACGCGAATAAAATTTCACCCTGTATATTACATTATTGAGTTTCAATCAAAAGTTATAAAGAAGCAGCTTCTAAAATTTCACCCTGTATACCTGGATTAAATACGTAGGTAACTTTTTTTAGAAATTTCAAACAATTTACGTGGGTTGATAAATCATACGCCGCCGACTAAGCGAAAGGCTAGTCGGACATAATGTCTTTCGATTTTTGTGGGCGTATAATTATGCAATTCAAGACCATCACGAAACGCTCTACTTATTCATTAAACAATTAATTCCCCGGAGTAATTGTATCGTTTCAACAAAGTTAAAATTTCTGATGCTTTCTTTCACCGACAACCTAGAATAGGATAACCTTTCTGTTAGGATCAGATTATCTTAATATTTTCTACACCATATCCTAAACTCCTCATCATGAATCCAAAAACCGTGTAAGAAACTATCTCTGATCAGTCTGGTATCCACAACACAAGCCTATAGTTGCTTACTGTGGATCTAGATGACGCTGTGTGTATGTCTAAGGATATTTTATTTATTATTTTTTTTTAAACTACATCGCTTCACAAGGTGTTATGGTTAGGGAGAGAAGCGACAAAAAAATCATGATGAATACGGGTTGAGAATGGAAAAACCCGTGTGTTTGAGTCGTCGAGATTAAGTGTATAGTGATCAACGTTACGGTGCAAACAGTGGCGTGCCCTTTCATATGCCTATATCAATTCGTATTCATCATCATCATGTTCTTGCCTTGGTCCCAATTTATTAGAGGTGGGCGCAGTACGTCTTTTTCTTCCAATCTCCTCTATCAGCCGTTACCACCTCATCATTCACGCCCTTTTGGTTCATATCACCCTTCATACAATCCATCCATCTTTTCCGTGGTATTCCTCTAAACCTGTATTATTTTATTTAAATTATTCACTTTCGCAATACAATACAAATATCCTTTATTGTGCACCAACACAGTAGTTACAGTATAAACTTGAAACTAAAAATATGGTAGGTACAATGGCAGCCTTATCACTGAAAGTAAGTAAAAGAAGCAGATAATACTTTTTTATTTTATTAAAATTATTGTATGACCGTAGATGAGGTAATGCAACTGTATGTATGACCCGTCGTGTTGTAATGACCCTTTTTACTTTGCAGTTGCATAAAATATTATTATGACACAGTAGTACAAATAGTTTATAGTCTCAAACAAATAATAGCTACATAAATTGAATGTGCTCTCCATTTGAAGCTCTATTTGGGTACTACGGTGTCCATTCACGGAATTGTATTAATAACGCCTACACGGTTTCGTCGGACACCAGCCTACCCAAAATTACTAAGTCCTCCAATTAGATAGCGAGACGAGTTATCGCGAACGGCTGTTTCCGTTCTGTTTTTGCCTTTAGAGACTGGCGCTACCTGCGAGATATCAAACAGGGTTAAACTGCGACCGTCAGCGACAAACGTTCGTTTATTGATGCCAATTTATAGATGAAGACAGGATCGGCTTAACGTTCCGAGATATTATAGCCTTTAAAGAAAGGAACATCAATTTCCTCCTTAACCACCTCCTTGGCTAAAGTCTCTCACTAAGTTATAGATACATGTCATGGGTTTGACCCCGCTGGCTGTGCTACCCTTTCATTAATAAGAGGGGTATGCAGTAAACTGCTAATTTGAGATCACTTATTTAATTAAATCTGCGACTTGGTATTACATTGTTTCGTAAACTAATGATTATGCTAATGTTGCGGGCGTTGTCAAAACAAGAACGTAATAAGTAAAACTTGTCTCAATAAATAGAAAAATCGCGACTTACTCCCTATTTCTTTTTATATAAGTAATTATTTATAAAGCTATTTTATATCTGCATCTGTATTTTGCATAACCTGGCTGTTCTATAAAGATTCTACACTCAAAGGTTGCCTAAAGGAAAAACTTTTAGTGATAAGGCCGCCCAATTGTAGTCTATTGTATTGTTTTGTAAAATGTATATTTTAATTTTGTGCAATAAAATGTATTTGTATTGTATTTTATTCGCTTTTCAATACCGTACTGTAATTGTAACAGAGACCGGGGGGTGTATTATAGTATACATTTTAGAAATATGGATAACTTGAAAAACAAAAACACCAACCATGTTTGAAACAAGTAACGTTTCTTTAGCATGTTACGACTTCTTGGTAAGCGCACTTTCACCCTATTAGTTCGACGACCGATTGGTGAAGGGGATAGTCACCATGTCTGCGACACCAACGTTTGCGGGTTCGATTACCGCGAGGGTAGAATGTTTGTATGATGATTACGAATATTTATTCCGGAGTCATGGATGTTTATATAAATATTTATGTATGTTTATCCGTTATCCATAGTACAAGCGGCACTTAGTTTGGGACTGATGATCGGTGTAAGTGTCCGAAATATTATTATTATTTATTATTGGTTTCATCGTCTCTTAACTTCAGTTCTGATGTTGAACATTGTGCATGGAAAATGAACTCGTATTAATAATTTCTATGATTTACTATTCAAGAAGGAAAGTTGGAGATAATTCCATTTCGTAACTGATCCCTACGGGTAGAGATATCGGATACATTCTACCTTTAGGGGTTTTAATATTTTATAGCAGAACGTTCGCGATTCCGATTTCCAATATAATGCAATCCATCAAATCAGGTCACTATACGGTTACATTGCACAATTCAAAGTAAGATACATGATAATAATGAATGTGCCTTTTTGTGCGATTAATGATGTACGCAGTAATCTTTGTGTAGTTTTTGTTAATTGTACAATAAGGAATTTTTGATTGATTGAATGTCAAATTAAATCTATAATTTAATTATCGCAGCTCTTATTATGTGTGATGGCTGAGGGTTTATTTCCTTTAATATTTATTTATTTGGGATAGTTGACAACAGTGTACATTATTGGGAATTTCTGTAGGTATTAAGTATATACACGGTGCGCTACTTAAGAAAACAGTGTTTCACAGTGTTTACCAATTATGTAGTTTACATAGGTACATCCGCATCATTACAATTTTATAATGTGGTGCTACACAAACCATTGAGACTACTTCATGTAAATGTCCGCCTGGCTAGCTACCACCATCTTATCTAACTCTGCCGCCAAGCAGCAATGTTAATAGCATTGTTGTGTTCCGGTTGTCAGAGATAAGATAGCCAGTCCTCCAAATGTATTGGGGTTTCCGGGTCCGTACGCTTCCACCTTCGACCTAATCTTCACTTAACATCAGGTGTGATTGAGGTCAAGCACAAAAACCCGTTGTGCATAAAAAAATAATACTGAATAATGATATCATTTTTTTTGTTTGTTTGTAAACTGACTTAATTATAGGGCATGGGTGGGCTCAGCTCGAAATTGACGGACATTTTCATATATGCTGATATTACCTGACGATCTGTTTGACGGTCTGTTTGGTGTAGTGGTTAGAAACTCTGACTTCTTTACCAAGAGGTCGCGGGTTCGAATCCTGCTAGGAGCATATGTTATGAATATTACATTGATTAATATTTATGAATATTACATATTAAATTGATGAATACAGACATGTGTTCCCGAGTTATGGATGTTTTTCATTTATATTTCATTATTTCATATTGTTACGACATCGTCCTGAATAAACAACAACTAATTGATTCCGAATAGGTAACAGTATATATGATTGGACAAAGTACTCGTAGTTGTTATAAGTTTCGTCATGAGGAATTTTAATATATGAGTCATGCAATATTTTCAATGTACCCTACGTACAAACCAAGATAGCAGTTCTAAAACGAGTAGTTACTAACTAATAAGAGCGATTTTAAGTTTTCCATCGCACTACAAGAAATGCAATATATTCTTTTAAATTCGATATTTATGTATCAAGTTTCATTAGAATCGGTATATTCGTTACGAATAATTTGAACTTGAACGTTTGTATGGAATGCAGTGTAGGATAAACACTATTAAGAACACTACTAAGAACTGAAAATTAACATCATCGCGGTTACCTCATATTATCACAAGAGTAACGCGGATGAATTCACGTATCACGGTCTCCCTTATAAAGCCTCCTTCCATTTTTTGTACGCACAATTTGTCCAAACTGTTTTATGTCGTCTCCGAGACGGCTGCTGGGAATAATTGTATTACAGGGTGACACAAAGGTCCCACTGAAATCTAATAAAAAAGCAACATATGAAGGATTTAATGAATTATTGATCTTTTTGTTTAGTAACTATGTATTCTGAACACTCACAGGAATTAAGGGTAAGTCTTGTGATTATTTTTCCAATATTTCGCTCTGCGGCTACGGACAGTTACGGGGAGTATGGACTGCACATAAATATTAAAAGTGGCTCGCAAAAACAAGAGATGTCTACTTACATAAGTATTTACAACCTGTTGTAATTGGTTGGAGTAAGCAATTATTAACCACCAAAAAATTTCTAAACAAATTATTTTAATACGTTTCCGTGCTCTAATAAGATCTTCACCAAAATTTAGAACCTAGGGTAGGTCTCTGGTTCGTGGAATAATCATAAAAAAATACCAGTCGAGAGGAGTACTTACTTTAGTACCTCCTCATATTTTGAAGTCGGTTACCTTTAACATTTAGCTATATTAAAAGTACTGATTTAAATATAAATCAGAAAGCTGTTGTACACACAACAGCTTTCTGATTTATATTTATATCAGTATTTCTGTGATTCGAACGGCGGGGGCCGTTTATTTCAATTCGGAGGCTTGATAAACTGACCGGTAGTCAGACTCAAATTCGCACTGGGTTGAGCATGGTGGACTAAAGCTCAGAATTGAGAAACCAAGGCTCTTGATAGTAATATGTTTCTACTTAACAGCTCTGATTTTTTAAAATCTCTCCACCCACGCTCTCGATTTTCAATCTTCCTTTGGCAGAAAGCAAAGTGATGAAGAGTCAGTCCAGTCCCCATTCCTCGGTCTTTGAACCTAACAGTGTTGGTTCATTGTTCTGAAGACTGCTATGTATAAATAGATTGATTTACTTTTACAACACAATTGTCAGTTGAACAATCCCCAGAATAATAAATGGGTTTAGGTGAAAGGGAACTTGGTTTGAGGGTTATTCATGTCCGAAAGATACATTGTCGAAATAGCTAGTAACTTTGTATTGAATAGAAAAAGTGGACAAGAGTTTGATTAACCGTTCACTTGATATTGATTTCGGTGATTTCGTGGCAACCTAGTTGGTGATTTATAATCGATATTGTAGTCTCTCAATATTGCACTGATGTTACCAGTACTAAAATTGACTTTTCAATAGGTCCTAGACCTTGCGACTCTTCTGTCTCTTGGCATTTCGATGGCTAGCTGAAGTAGAATTTTTGTTTGATTATCAATACAAATTTCAGAGAGTAGATAGATCATTTTTCTAATAAGCTAAATTCAGCCGTATTTATTATATGGTAAAGATTATAGTTAATCCTAATCTGTGTGAGACTATAAATTGAGAAAATAAGGGAAAATGCAGTATCATTGCGCGTTGGCTAGTCCAATGCTAAATTTTAACTTATTCATTAATTTATAAAGTATGTAAGTCACATAAAAATTAGATTGTCTTGATGGTTATCATACGAGGAATACGGTCGACTTTAACTTGTAAGGGAAATCGCTCTACGTACTACGATAAATAAATACATATGTGGACTTTTTTTATGCAAAACGGGTTAGCGCTTGACCTCAGTCATACCATCAGGTTAAGTGAAGATGAGCCCGAAGGTGGAAGCGTACTGACCCGGAAACCCCACCTTATTTGGGAGACTAGCTATCTTATCTCTGACAACCGGAACACAACAATGCTATTAACATTGTTGACTTAAACCCAAATATAAATTATTTTATGTTCAATTTAGGAATCCATTATTGTGTCTAAGTATATATTACACTTCATACACCACACACATCACACACTCTACATCAATATAAAAAAAACAGCTTTTTATAGCTATAATACGTATCCCAAATTTAGTAACTTAAAGATAAGCGGATTTACTGATGCTGAACCGTGGTGACACCTCTCGTAGGGTGCGCCGGTGGAATCTAATTATTATTAATTACTCGCCCTCCGCATGGTTAGACATTAATTTAATCCTTTATTGTCTCTTCACTCTAGCTTAATACACTTTTTGAATGTTTGTATAGTATTCACTCCCATACTCCCTCAATATGAGGGAAGGTCTATATCCCTACAGTGGGATGTTTACGGACTGATGATGATGATAGTGTTCACAAAATTCACTACCGCATACCTATTTACATTCGATAACAAACATGTAAAATAATGAGTTTTAAAGTTAATTAACTTGTAAATGAACTTAAAATTATCTATAAATTGAAACTGCTTTGATGTTAAGTAAGCATCCGCGTAACTAGTGTAGTTAGTATATAGTTGATAGCGGTAGCAACATGATTTTACCTATTAACGCTGACAAGCATTGTTGTCACGAGCTCGAGTTAGATATGTGCTGTAAAAGACCCCCCCTCTGAAAAAGATCTCTAACGCGCTCTCACTCTTTAAAAAGCAAGCTAACCGCGTAGAGCAGTTACAATTACCCACTCACTGAAGTCGAGTCCTCGGATAGTTTAACTACCTGGAAATATTAGCTAACCCAGAACCCACGTGAAATTTATGAAATAGACTAAGATGCCGGAAATATATTGAAGCCCTAGGTATACTAGGATAGTTTTGGCCTTGTGATCGTCTAGGACACCTACGTTGTGTAGGTAATATTTTGTGTGTGTGATGGTAATAGTACCCTGGTGTCTTTTTAGAGATTTACAGTACAAAATAAGATGGCGATCTAGAGGAAAGGTCCTGAGACGGTTAAGAAAATTTACATAAAAAGAGGTCCCGACCGCCGAAGACGATCGAGACCGGACTAGGCAAGGTATTCAGAATCTGTCAATTCTAAAGATTAAATGGAAAAGGGTCCCGCTTGCCGGAAGACAAACGAGACCCAACTTGTAAAGTTGTAAGCGACTTAATTATGATTTTAAATAGAAAGGGGTCCCGTTTGTCAGAATGACAAACGAGACCCAGATCTCACTAAAGGAATAATGCTTCTGAAGGAAGCCTAACTAGTTAGCCCCCATCTGAGTCCCCAGTCTTCAACATGAAAGTTGTAATCCTGGCAGCCCTCAGATGAGGGGCGGGTGGCGCCTCCTCCGCCACCCACGGTGGAGTCCGGCCATTATGGTGACTCCCCCCCAAAGGGGAGAAAAAGGGAGTAAATGATTGTCATCATCTAGTTCAACCGATACAAACGGCTGATGGTTTTAGGTATTTGGGAAAATATTCCACATGTCCAACTGATACAATCAGATGGAATGCTGATAAATGTATTAAAATTTACACTAATGCAATCAGTGTTATATAGTTACGAGTCAATTCGCAATACAGATCTAGTACAACTAGACCTAACTCTAAGAAGGAATAGATCCCTCTACTATTTCAGCTCAAACGCCAGACCTTAGGTGAAGCGTAAAGTATTTGCATAAACTTCGAAGAAACCATGCCTCAGGAGGACACGTTACAAAAGTGTAGGTTTATAATGGTAACAACCATTACTATGTAGTTAGATTTCAGTAATCACCAAAGGGTTTTGCGTTATACGGAATTTACACCCTAGGGCCCCACTCACACCCTTACTCCCAGCGGGTATCAACAGTCATGCAAGTGATTTTCTAAGCGTGCCTAACACGTTCCCGAAAGTGATGATGAAATCTTTAAGTTCAACTGATACAATCAGCCGATAAGTATTAATTAAGTCTCAAATATAGTTCCTATGCCTGAGGCAATTGAGCCTTCGGAAGTATTAAGTATTAGAATTTACAATATGATATTTTAGGTCATCCGCTGAACTAATATAGCAAGGGGTTTAGATAAATATTGTCGTTATTTAGCTTTATTTAGTGACAATCGTAGTTAAGAGGTGATAGAAACTTCCAAAAGAAGTATAGCTTCTACTGAGAGGAGATTGGTCAGTCTGCAATCTCGCCATGAGAGATTCGACTTGGGCCTAACCAATTTTAGGAAGAAACTAGTTATTCTTGAAACAAGTCATTGGATAATATTAAAACTGCCTGTAATGTTTAGGTAATCGAACTTTCTACCATTAGGTAGTTACATGTCAAACTCAACTGCGACATCACCCAATAGCACATCCTTTCAGCCAAAGCCTGAATGTAATATTGGTGGTTGAATCCTTTACTGTAATCTAGCTCCCGCGATTCCTGTGGGCCATTCCCCTATCGTCCATCCGGCGACCAGCGACCTCCCACAGAGAATCGTAACAGGCGATTCAACCTTATGGTTGAGCATACTTCCGTTTGCCTACAAGACTACGGTGTAGTTTTACCTTTAGATAATTACTATCCCTGTACCATTACGAAGTTGCCACGCTGATAATGAGGCTAACCACAGATGTCAGTCTCCATTGCGATCCTTCCCAATAACACATCCTTTCGGCTACAAGCCTGAATGTACTATTGGTGGTTGAATCCTTTACTGTAATCTAGCTCCCGCGATTCCTGTGGGCCATTCCCCTATCGTCCATCCGGCGACCAGCGACCTCCCACAGAGAATCGTAACAGGCGATTCAACCTTACAGTCGTAGAGCATACTTCTGTCCCCCTACAAGACTCCCTTTCGATTACCTCTGAGAATCCTATCGGGGTAAACAGAGTTTCTGACAGTTATTATTCCTTTACACGCCTATCATACGAATTGCTTAGTTGTTAGTTTCCGTAACTCTCTTCCTCAATAATACATCCTTTCAGCATAGCCTGAATGTACTATTGTTATTTGCATCCAATCTATATCTTCCTATAAGATTCCCTTTCGATCGTTATCTGAGAATCCTACTAGGGCAACAGACTTCTTTATAAAATATTGTACAACATGACATTAAATATAGTATATATATTTACGAATATAGTTGGCGAAGCATCGCTTATCGTCAGTTAATTCCCTTTACGGTTTTTTGTTAAGAAGGCGACTAAGGTGCTTAAAAGGCGATTAAGATATTCGAGCTATCACTCACTAAATGGAGTAATATTTCGGTAGACCTCGATCCCAGGTTGATTTTCCTTAAAAGTATAACTTAAAACTAATTACTCTAGGTTTCCTTAAAACTATTGGTTGAATACCTTTCTTAAATTTCTCCCCACAACTCTTGATAAGCCATTCCCCTATCGTCCATCCGGCGACCAGCGACTTCTTATCAAGAGCTATGAATGGGCGTTTCAACCATTCATTCATATTTAAATCATCTAAAATGAGATGATTGAAGTAAGGGTTTGGTTAGTAAACTTCTCCAGACTGAAGCCCCATTTGGTCGATGTTCGAACATCTAGCATGTATTCCCTCCCTACATGCTTTACGTGTTAACACGATTTTTGGTATCATTGCATATTCAATAGCCCGTAGGCCTTTAGTGTTCGTAAACACTGCGTGTCTCCACTCACGCCAATGGTTTCACCATAGTGAACATTTTTAGTGTGCCAGCTCACACTGTTTATTTGATATCCTTAGATATTCAATTGCCCGTAGGCCTTTAGTGTTCGTAAACACTGCGTGTCGCCACTCACGCCAACGTGCCGTGCCACGTATTTTGGTATCCGCAGATCCATATTTATTAGCCCGTAGGCCTTAGATGTTCGTAAACATCGAGCGTGTACCCACTCACGCTGATGGTTCACCTCAGTGACCATTCTAGTGTGCCACCTTCACACTATTAGATTGCTAGAACGGCGCCCAGAGGACGTTTCATACTAGAACCTGCCCGTAGGCTTATTGACATCATAAGACATCGGCGTGTCCCTCATCACGCTTACTTCTTAACTGAATTCTAGAACGGCGCCCCAAGGGACGTATCATACTAGATTCAGCCAGCAGTCTCGCCCGAAGGCTTGTAGACATCATTTGATATCTGGCATGTCGCTCGTCATGCTTTGTTGTGATCTGATTACTAGAACGGCGCCCCGAAAGACGTTTCATACTAGAATCGGCCCGTAGGCTCGCCTGTAGGCTTATAGACATCATTTGATATCTGGCGTGTAGCTCGTCACGCCTTATTTGTTAATTGGTTACTAGAACGGCGCCCCGAAGGACGTATCGTACTAGACAATGCTAAACGCAAGGTAAGCGATCAACGCCCACTATGAATTCAACATAATTTAAACGACTGTTCAAAATGCTTGAAGCATTCAGCCGACACAACATTATATAACTAGGAAGAACATTCTTCCATATGAGGTGCTCAACCCACCTCTAAGTCCATCAAGGAACTTCGTTTAGACGCCGCAGCGTATCATCCTATACTTAGGATTTACCAAATGTGAGATTTTATTGCGATTTCACTATGCGAGAAATTCTCATACAAGAGACATCAACGCATCTTCATTTCCAATCACCCTACGTGAGAATGATTATAATTTTGCTTTCATGTTCGATCAATTGCAAATGCTTTTCTAGTGCGCCACCACCACACTATTATGCAAGGAAGCTTGAAACGCCAGGAGGAGGCCAGGCCATCGTCACCACTCGATGCCTTATAAAGTAAGTTTTTTATTTGTTCGGCGTTTCCACGCGCGATCTACCAACACACTTTGGTACGCGCGCGGCACTCGGCCGATCTGGCCGGCGTCGCTTCCTCGCATCTTGTATTAAACTCACAAGCCTCCTCCCTATATATATCAGCAGCGGGTTATGACCGTCCGCCTTAAGGTAACATAGAAGAATACACAACAATTACGAAATTGCTAAAATTCGAGATATAGGTCCCACTGCTAACTAAAATGAATTCCTCATTTTCATTTTTGTAAAATACCCCCTAGTTTTCCAATAAATCAAGTTTTTATTATTAAGATTGGATTTTAAGTGGAATCATTTTAAAATACTACCTGACCTAGAAAAGTGTGTCCTAACTACTTTATTTCTCTTTAATAAGCTTGTACCCCCTCGAACCCACAAAATGCCCCACACACTGAATTTGTATCAACGGTACGCTTGTGTTCCGTTACAGTGCACAGAGCACGCAACCAACCATCCAACCCTAACATGAATACAGAAATGAATAAGGATTTTTAACATTCACTAAATAATTATTTATTCCTTCTTACTTTAATGTATTAGGTCCTTACCTATGAAATTAGCGTTTTGTATGAAGAATTTCATTAAGACTGTTTTCTCCATACAAATATTTTTGATTTTTTTTTGGGAACGGCGAATCCAAATTTAGCTAAACTTTGTGTGTATTATCGGATAACATTAAGTTAAGTATATCCAGCGTTAATTTTTAAAGTATAAAAGTATCAGCGAATCTGAGAAATGATTATGGGAAGCACATGAAAAGAGCTCAGTTCTATTTTTTTTTATTATGTGATTTAGCCCAGAAATTAAAAAATATTTCATGCAACCTTGAAATAATATTCCATTTTCCAAATAAAAAACTAATTTGGATATAGCTTTGAAAATCGCAGGAATTGATACATATGATTAACGGAGAAAAAAAACTTCAATGTCATATGCCCAATATTCAATAATATTTTAAAGTTTATTTAAAATAATCTGATGATTAGCGAAATTGAACAACGTTAGGCGTAGTTAACCCATTGATGGAATGGGTGGGAATTTATGAAATTGATATATCGACGTAACTATACATATGCAATAGCATTTGGTAGAAAGTATTCGTTCGAAATGCCAAGGTACGAGTATAGGTATTTAGGTGATACGTTGTACATTATACTGGAAATATTTCTTCCAATGACGACTTACCCCATGCATTTCTCCATACAACTCGATTCTAACGTCATTACAACACTCTGTAGTCCCCTTCATATAACTCCATTCATCCCCATACAACACTACGACTACATACAATACTCTATACACTGACAACGCTATACATTATTATTAAAATTACTTTAATGAAATAAATGGCAGTTCGATCAGTCGTTCAACGTTTTATCACATATAACGTATCTATATATTTTAAGACTATATCTCGCTTTTAAAAGTAGCTATAGGCGAATCTTACTCATAGGTGTTTCAAAAAGTGGACACTTCGCCTACGATTCAGATTCCGGCTTGTCTCTTATGCCATTTAAGCTTAAACCTAATTCAACTGGGTCCAATCACATCGTGCTACAAATCAGTTTAAAGTTGAATTCCTTTTGAAAACTGGTGTCGAGTAAATATTTGTAATGCGTAAGAGGAGTATTTGTTCAGGGTAAGGCTATTCTGTGTCTCTGCTTTGTTGTCTACTGTCTACAGATCAAATAAACCCTTAACAACTGTTTAGAGAAGTTGGGATGAGATGCTGCCGAACTTAATTAATATCTCACCTTAATAGGCCCCTATAGCTATTATTATTATTTGGTAATATCCTGTATAGTCAGTTACAATAGTTAGCTGATAAATTATGTATATATACGTACTTACGTAATTTTAAGAATTCGCTTTTGTAATTTGGATTTGGGGTTTTGAGGAAAGGCGCAGAAAGGTCCTCCAAGCTCAGCAACACACGCGATTTCTCTCGTGGAATTTCGGAATTAAGGACAGTGACTTTTCGTATGAAATGAGCTAGAATGACCAAACGGCTGCCCCAACATTGTCATTATAAAAGTTTATCTTGTTCATTGTAGATAATTGTCAAATTATACTATAGTTTGGTGATTGCAGCTTTAAAATTTTCTTTTCGATTAGCAATTAGTGAAGTTTTGTCAGATGATAGATCGATGGATTGACCTTCAAATGCCTTTATTAAAAAAAGTAAATAAGTACCTAATACATAAGTTCTTATTTTAATTGCACCCTTTAACAGGGAGATACAAAACCATTCAAACCGTTCTGTTTGTAGAGTTCTCCCGCGATCGCCTGGTGACGCTGAAAAAGTCATCGGCCTATCAGCACTGTTCCTGCTCAAAAATAAACTATTTAAACCGTCATTTCAAAGTATTTAGGTAGCCAGTTTCCATTATGAATTTAGCTTAGCTTATATTTAGTTAACATGAAAAGATTGGCAAACCATTAATTATACCAACTTATTTTTAAGCAAATATTGTTATTATTATACACACTCTCAAGACCAAGTAAAAGTGCCATGATGCAACTTATCAAATCTACTCTTCCCTATTGTTGAGGTCTGAATGTTAGGATGTAGAGTTTTTTTATATAAGTAAAATGTGGTGGCCACTATTTGCATTTTCATAAAAGTTATTTTCGGGCGTCGGAAGGCAAATTCGGTGTTCGATTCGGTTAAGCCAAGTCGCTGGCCTAGAAACTGCCACCAATCCGCATTGGGCCCACGTGATGTTTCATGGGCGGTAACCTCTGGTGAGAGGAGGCTGTGTCCCAGAAATGTCTGGCAGTTCATTGATGTAAGTCTTTTATAGTAAGTGTTTCTAACTCTCAATCATCCCTGTAGTCTCATATAGCTACAGTATGAGCCTTGCACTAAATCGGATAACATTAAATACCTAAAAATAATAACCTTGCTTAAAATTTTACTTGTCTATGTAAAAGAAAGGATAGAATTAAGCCCAGTAGTTACATTGTAGCCCCGTTGTAGGTAAATGATAAAACCAACAGGGCGCTTACGAGTGGCTTAACAAGGGCCTGCTCGTACCTTTTTCACGAAGATTTTTATTTATGGCTGACCCAAGGACATGCTGCTACGTGTTAGGTAAACAGATTTAGGAATGTTCGTTCATGTTAATGTTTATGACTAGATTATTTTATTAACATAGTGAATATCGAGGAATAATGTTGGAACTTACCCCGGTGCGATTTCCACAGAAGAGTTTGCCCTAACCGAAATTGGCTTTTCCGTACCAAGTTAACCGATTACCTAATAATTTTGTATGGGAAAGTCTTAAACAATTTATGAAACTCTCATATGTCCTTCTGGCATGTTGGAACCATTAAAACCTACGATTCGGCGGCGTCGCAAGATATGGAAAAGAAAAATCAAAGAAAACAATTTTGTACAACATATTTTACTAAAAATTGAAGAATGGGATGCCATTTTAGAAGTATCAACTAAAAGTGGTTCCTGGGTTGGTACCATTTAGATAAAAACGTTTGTAAAAATTAAGAATAGCTTGACGATCGTCTTAACATTTTATGACCTCAAATGGCAAAGTAATTTAGGTCGCCCTCGCAGATCATAAAGCCCTAAGCACGGCAATAAATGACTATTGTATCTGGCGACAAGCCCACATAGAAAAGCAGTGTAAGCGAGTAGGGACAAGATCCCTTAAAATGCTTATTACCTTGTTAAAACTCTCTATTATGTTTCCTATAATGCCGAGAAATCTTACCATTTTAATTAATCATAGCCTGTCTGTCTAGAACAGGTCGCTATTCACTAGGTTTATTCAATGTTTCTCGAGATTTGAAGTCGAGAGATTATTTTTGTCGCTCGAGCGCTTACTCTGTTATTTTTAATTAAATAATTACTGAACAGCTAACGATACAATGAGATAACATAGAGATCAGAGAAATTTTTAAACTACGCCAAGGTAATAATATAAATTGAAAATTAAGAAAAACCTCGAGAAAACAAATCGTTCAGATAAAGCAAACCAGCCACAGCTATATTTGTTCATATTTAGCTTTTAACACATTAAAAGCTAAATATCTTGAAAACAGCTTAACCAATTTTCATCAATCGTGGCTAAGAATCTAATCCTAAGTTTATTCTTGAACATAAAAAATATTGATAGGAAACGAAAATTAAGTTTATGATATCATCTAGATACATCAAGAAACTGTGTTCAAAGCTAAATAAATATCTTTGAAATGACTTCACTGATATTCATTAAACATAGCTAATAACCTATTTCTCTCGTTTAGTCTTTAATATAAAAAAACCGCCCTCAAATCGTACCATGCATTATTGACATATATCTTGGACAAGGACTGGACACACACACTCACACAACACCGTCAAACATAAAACCCGTCGTACTTTGTCAGGTGTTAAAAAACAGGCCGATTACTCACACATAGCGCCATCTAGTTCTACGCTAATCAACTAGGCTTGTATTTCGATAATACCGTCTTGTAGTATGGACACCAGACGGTGGATATGCTACACAAATAATAAATGATAATAATAAATAAATAAATATCTTTGCACATATACACAGCCATCTAGTTCCACACTAAGCAACTAGGCTTGCATTATAGATACCAGATGGTTGATAAACTACACAAATACATTTTTTTTCTAAATAAATACATATATAAATGAATAACATCCATAACTCGGGAACACATGTCTATATTCACCATACAAACATATGCCCCTAACGGGATTCGAATCCGCGACCTTTTGGTATAGCAGCAGAGTTTCTAACCAGTACACCAAACAGGTCGTCATAAATAGTTTTATAATACCCTTTTCCATTCATTTACTTCATAATATTCTATGTATGACTAATATAGTTTTCTGTGCTTGGAATGGCTCGCTGGGTGCCTCCCAAGATTATGGGAATCCATATTAGACTAGCGAGGTATTTAGTAGGTTCAACGGGCCAGGCTTAGGCTCCACTGGGATATAACCTATGATCTTGTAAAATCACATTTAAATTTCTGCCATGTCATTGAAAATATTATATTTACTCTTAACAATTTAGTACGTAGTCAATAATTACTTAGTATTTTTTATGTGATAAATAAACAATGATGATATAAAAAAACTAATTATAATTTGAAAATCCTAGAAAGGACTACATAATATCATTATAATTCATCTATTGTAAAAATAACAATGCCAAAAATTGGCGCCACTTACCGAATAAATCACATACATCATATTCAGAACAAAATGTATTCTTCATATTTAATTTTATAGAATTACTCACGCGGAAGGAGTAATGCGACTGCGATTAAAGATTATAACGCGACCGAATGCTATGAACCGTGCACAGTCTTATATGTGAGCAGGTTCTGAGACAGGTATTTCGGCTGTGTTGTATGCACGTTATATGCTAAAAATCATAGCAGCGTACGACAGCAGACGACAGTAAATTCGTAGAGCTGGCGCAGCGAAGCGGGCCGCATAGTTCCGACCGCGCCTCGGGAGGAATGCCATGGGGAGGCCTTTATAAGCCGCGGTTGTTCTCCGCCCAACCAACCCACCAGCATCTCAGCATTTTTAAGGAATTTAAACATATATTTTTACCCTCGTCGAAACTAATGCGACGTAAAGGTCGAAACAGTCCGCTGGCCTTGTTGGAGGCTGCTTCAAATCATTGAGAATCTAGCTCATTCCACTAAACTAATAAAATACTCTATTTTTATTTAATATAGTTTCGGCATTCAAATAGAATAGAAGCAACCCATCTCTTCCCGTGGGTGTCGTAAAAGGCGACTAATGAACTTTGAGACGTGGCTGTTGTTTCAATCATTAATCTTTTAATTTTTTATAACATCCAAACGCTAATGTTTGGTATATATCAGACCACCCCATTTGGGATAACTGTCGTGACTTTAGGTATATGTATGTATGTAGATGTACAGGAGCATCGTTGGCTCAGGGGTTAAGACGCGGTCTCCCAATTTCGGAGGTCCGGTTTCGATTCCAGGGCAGGCCATGTACCAACGAGTTTTTTAATTTAATTACTTATGTGCATTTATCTGACTGCTCTTAAACCATGTAGGAAAACATCGTGAGGAAACCTGCATGACTGAGAAATAAAAATTCTAAGGCATGTGAAGTCCCCAACCCGCATTTCGCCAGTGTGGCGTACTATATGGCCAATATTCCTACCATTATAAGAGGCCTAAGATTAATAGATATAATAATAAAATAATATTTAAGGCCTATATCCCTGCAGTGAGATGTTTACGGTCTGAGATGATGGTGGTAAATATATGTGAGATGGCTCTTAGCAATGTTTAATGGATGTCGGTTCAGCTGTTTCCGCATATCCTTAGGATTTAGCCTTCATCGCAGTATGTGTAAACTCGGCCTGTTCACTTTTTAATTAAAATGAAAGCCCCACTTATGACTTCAAAAATTAGTGTATCATCGGATAACTGACACTCGCTCTATTTTTATATCACAGTGTAACATACACGAGCAAGCAGCTTGCCGAAAAGTGATTAAAGATTACTACCCACACTGTAATCTTTCAAAGATAAGATCCACACTTTCGCCAACAAATATATAGATGATCAGTCACCATGAAGAGTCGGAAGGAATGGTTCCTTAGCCAGCAACTTTACTTATCCTTCACACCAAAACTCGATAACGCAAGTATTTGTGCTATTATTGAGGAAAGGCGCTCCCCTCTTTGCTTGCATTTTCACTTCACGTCTTTCTTATTCTTTCACGTTCCTTATGAGTTTGCGTTTTTATAAAACCTGTTATTGGACTCGTGGCTTATTACTTTCTACCGTACCTTATCAATGCAATCAATGCTCCGTGGCCGCCATGACTGGGGCCGTCATAATTCCTAAACATTAAAATTGAATATAAATATTTAAGTATCTTTGTACGTTTATCCGTAGTATCCATAGTACATGCTTTGCTTAGTTTAGGACTAAATTACACCAGTAAGTGTCCGAAATATTTATTTATTTATTATTATTTATTGCTATTTGAATTAATAGAATCTGTTTAACCGTTTTGAAATAGAAATTAAGAATTGGGTAGGTATCATCATCATAATGTTAGCCGAAAGACGTCCACTGTTGGAGATAGGCCTCCCTCAAAGATCTCCACAGCGATCGGTCTTGCGCTGTCTGCATCTAGCGGCTTCCCGCAGCTAAAATATATTATTTTATAATGATTTAATGTCAACGTTACCGACGTCAAGCAAAGGTTCCATTTAAAATTAGAATTAAAATTAGAAACATGCGACCTATCTACGTGTTACCTTTAAAAATCTAAATTTCTATGAACCTATTCTTTAATATTTACAAAATATACTTAACGAAACGAATGAACTAATCTGAATTGACATTTTTAATTTAAGTAATACATTCAGATGTTTTTTTTTTATTTACAAAAAACAAAATAGATAAATACACATGTACAAATATTAAATTTGTACCAGATCTGGCTGAACCGGAAGGTTGTCTAAGAGGCTAAGTGCGTTTCCTCCTTGAACAGCGAGACTTAACCTCTGAGCGAAATAAAGTCCAGCCAAAACACATCTTAAGTATTATGTATTACCTACGTAGAAAATCATTAGCGAGCGCCTCGTAGACAGCTGCTACGCAAAGCCTACGAAGACGTAGAGGCTGCACAGTAAGCTTCGCATTGAAAATGTGTACCTAATTGTAATTACCTAAGATGATGCACCCTTTAAAGTACTTATATACAATAATTGTTTATGCTATTTATATGGTTATCCATACAAGTCATGTCCTGGAAAGTACGGGAACATTACCTTAAAGCTTATGCATTATAATGTTTTGTTATTAAATAAACCAAAAATGGAGCGTATGAAATTCTTAATATTGCATCACCATGATCATATAAGCCACTGGATGTCTAATGGTGAATATATAGACCTTACCCCTTGAATTACAAAAGAAGCGGCTTGCATCCAGTGAGGGAGTAATATTCGCATTAGTTAGTAAAAATATGAAACTTATGACTATTGATCCCGGCAAGACACAAACGCCGAGTTTCCCAGAAATAAAATCACGGGATTACTCATTAATAACGCTAAATAAATCATTCGTTTGTGCACTTGTGTCTAGGGCATTGATTTACTTATTTTATTTTCTACACTATATATCAATGTATCACAGAAAATGACTAATTTCATAACTTTGATATCGTATCGCATGGTATATTGTTCATGTTGTCCTGTGCCGCTCTGGCCGCAGCAATATAAAACTCTTTATATTTTTACATTCGAAGTTAGTTAAATAAAAGATTTAAAAAACGGGCGACGCGACCTTAAGCTTATTTATGTAATTTCATTATTTCTAGCGAAACTGTGGGTTGAGAAATCCGAAGAGTTACCGTAGTGTCTTTGGAAGTCAAGTTTAAAAGTTTAAAGTCTTCAATGGCGGTCGTTATGCTAATGCTCAATAAAAATCACTACATGGTAATCTTATTAAACACAATGATTTCGTTCTTGATTTGCGAAATTAAGATGAGGTCGAAGGTCCCGCGCACCCGGAATTAAAACTTATTAATGGGACTGGCTATTGTTTTATAGTTGTGCCGATAGGTCTAAGGAATAAAAAAAACGGTATATTTAGTTGGCACTTCTTGCAATTAACAACCCTTCAACCGACCTCTTTCTTATCTGTATGTACTCTGTGGTGCCATTGTATGGACAACTCCGATTTCCATGTATACCAATAATTAATAATATTTAATTCAATGAAACTTAAAGTTCATCAATTTCATTCTAAAGAAAAGTATATGAATTCACCGCTCCACGCTCGTATCGTTGTGACGACCTTTGCCTGGCAAGTGAAAGCTTCGTTTTTCAAACTTGTCGTAAATAGTCAGTTCACAATAATGCTAGTAACATGTCTTCGTATGTCTTTATTAGGATGGTAATGGGTTATGTTCAGCTGGGAATGGAATTCTCCATCTCCGTTTTGTAAACCCATGTGGTTGAGTTAAGTTTGGCATATTACTAATTTCACTTAACTTTTAATTACAACTTATAACTGAAATGCATCAAATAGTTGAACAATCTGTTTCAGTTAAACAATCGCTCACAATTAACTTCATTATCATCATCAATATATGTCAGCCACAGGAAATCCACTGCTGAACATAAGCCTTCTAGTCAATCATTCTAAATATGTAAACCACGGAAATCTCTATACACTACTGTATTGTCACAATATTTATTTCTGGAAGTTCGAATCACGTAATATATCTCTGAATGCTTGAGGGCTTTGAATTGCAATATGCTTCGCCTTATTTGGCATACGAAATAGGAAGAATTGAATATTCCAATATTGTCTTTATTTGAACAATAGTAATTTAAATCCTTGCGTACTACCTTGAGGTATAGAAACCTCTAAAAACCGACCAAAAACTTATCGGCCTGCAAAGTTATTTTTGCCGTATTTAAGCATTTTGTATGGATTCTTTATGAACCTTTTACAGATTCATTGTTATAACTGACATGTTATAAGTTAGTCGACTATCACTCGCATACTAGCAGAACCTACTTAGTTGTGATAATTTTCCATTAAATTTCTTTAAATCAAATCAATATTTCATATAAAAATAAGTAGCCAAGACATGAAATCGTTATAAAATGTTATAACATCTGATGTAGAGCCAAACGCCTTTAATTTCTCTTCTTTCTCTCTCCCATTATCTCTACTTCTTAATCACAGGAAGTTATTACAAAGCTTAGCCCATTCGCAGAACTAAAACTTATGAATTAGAAATATATAAAAATACCTCAATGTGGGTTACAGGATGTGGTCTATGAAGAAAGGTATTTCCTTGAAACGGCTACGTTAGTTAACGCTCAATTCAACTCGTCAAAGGAAGAGCCCACATTCTGCAATAACAATCTCTAAATATTAGTTCTGCGAAAATAACTTTTGAAGTTATTCAAGGCACACACAACACACTCCCCTTCTATATACTAAATTTCAGTTTTCTAGGAATTTGTTTACTCTCCCCCCACTGTGGGATAAGAGGGGTCAAATTATCATTTTTCTAATTCTTCTACGTATCATGAATATTTGAGCTCCTTTCGTCCCCGTCGTTTTTTGTTTCGTCTTGGCGAGAGTACGGTCCCCTGTTACACTACCACCATGGTGCAATCGCATTCGTTATTCGTTTTTGAGTAGGGAAATTAAGCAACTCTTAGTTGACTGACTGTCCTTGGATGGGTGACCACTAGTGATCATGTCATAATCGGTCCCAGTAGTTTCGTATTAGGCCAAGTCGGTGGCCTACCGGGGCGGGTTATAAAACACTGACTAACTTGTGGGCCACTGCTCTGACACCAACTTCCGTGTGCTTTCCATAGCAGAATAGAATGCTAATTTCCAAGTCAAACATGAATTTGCTATCGTTGACTTGGAAGTCCCTGAATAGACTGAATAGAATAATGCAGAAAAGGACCAACCAGTCTTCTCCCTTCTTCTCCTCTCGTGGGTGTCGTACTCGTGAGGGAGAGCATACACCGGTGACGGGCAGCAGCATCATTGATCGCCTCTCAAACTTCTAAGATCGGCAACTCGTCAGCCAGCATGGCGATTAGGGCAAATCCTCCTATGAAAACCACTACAAATTGAGCTACGGAAGATGCTTTACGTTCAGCATCGAACATATCTTCTAAATAATACAACAATATATTTATAAAGATATTTTATTAAACATTTTTTCTGTAAAATAGATTAATTAAACTGACATTTACAACAAACAACTATAAAATTCTTTGTATTCTCCCTCTAACACTAATTATAGGTCCTGTTTAATTGGAATTGATCTATAATATAGCCGAATGATAGGTTACACGCATTGACAGTGCACTCGCGCGGCGGGCGGCGCGCGGGCGACGAATACTTAGTCTAAGCGCGTTTAGCAACGTTTTGTCACAAAACGTGTGTTGATTGCAGACAAAAGTCGCAACACGCAACAGCTCTTTAGAGAGATTATTATCAATCGATAACATTTGAACACGTAGCTTATCGTATCACACGAGGAGGGAAGGGATGCGGATCGCAATTTAACTATTTTACGTACATTTAATTGTCATACACATATTCGCCTCACTATATTAATCAACCATTGCTCCGAACCCCTTTATTGGTTAATTACTAATACATTTAGATTATAATTTCAGTAACCGGCTTTTTTTATATATTTTTTCAATTCAATAATAGACTTGTCGTGACTTATTCTTCAATTTGGAGCCGAATTTGGACAGTACATTCCTTATCTGGTTTATAATTCTATATACCAGTGTATATAGAATTATAAACCAGGGGTACTATTACATAAGCTCAATGTTATCGTCATCGGTTACGTCAGAACATGTGATTGGTTGGCTCATCGCTCGCTTCGCAATTTGACGGTTTCTCATTGGTCACCGTAATCGATGACGATACCGATGACGTTATATAATAACAGCAGATAAGGAATGTTATCGGGTGATCCGGTGTTGTTGCTCGAACTTGAAGAGAAAAAAAAGAAATAAAATAACTTGTGGTGACTTATTCTTCAACGTGGAGCCGAATTTGGACAGTACAGGATGTATGTATCTGATTTATAATTCTATATACACTGGTATATACCGGAAAACAACACCGGATCATCAGATAAATCGTCATACAACTACCTTTTGGTTTAACAAACTAATTAATGACTCGAAAAGTAGGTACTTTATTGAATGTATGTGTTTATTCAATATGTTTACAGTATTAGTTGGGGTACTTTATTATGAAGTTTTCCACATTATTTAGCTATATTTAGCTATATTTAGCTAATCTACGAAAAACCGGTTGTTGTAGTGGATAGTGAGTCTGTCACCGAAACCAACGGTTGCGGGTTCTAACCCGTGAGGGGTAAATGTTTATGTGATGAATGCGAACATTTAATCCCGAGTCATGGATGTTTATATCAATATTTATGTATGTTTATCTGTATTGTGCAGCTTTGCTTAGTTTGGGACTAGATGATTGGTCTAAGTGTCCGAAATATTTATGATTTATTTATTTATTATATTTGCTCGGTATTAGAGGAATGATATTTTTAGGAAATTGTCACTTGCGATGGAAACTCTAATACACAAAACCTTGTACCTACATGATTCCCTCAAAAACACACACCACATTATATTGACAGAAAATAGCGAAGCATCGAACATTACCGATAAGTGGGCCCGGAGCTTAGCTTCGTTCACGTTAAATATTATAAGTACGTACTCTCACCACCGAACAGCAATGTTCATTGAATATTTCCCTGCCACAACCACTGTGTGAAATATTTTAACGGGGACACGTCGCACGAAGTGAATGAAGCAGGCATGACATGCTTTCGGCCTTTTAGGAATCTGAATGGCAATTACTATTTAACCTTGTTTTCTGTGTACATAGTAATGCATAAACATTATGATGAGATAACGTACACAAACATTATTATTTTACAACAATATAACATCACTCACAAGTCATAATTTATGAGATAATGGGTTCTTTGAAGTCATATTATATTTTCGGTTAATTATAACTCCTGAAACAGGTTCGAGTCTAAAATTATCCAATGGTGCCGTAATTTATGTTTCTATTTAATTTCGTAAAACCTCTATATGTAGACTCTTAGAACATATACCTACACTAGCGTAATTAATATTTTTAATGTAAGTGGTTTAAAATTCTGAAAAGTCAAGGTGCGGAGACAAATAATTTTTAACTTTGATGCCAAAGATCTGTCGTATTTTAGTACAAAAGTCGTTGTTTTTTAGCTCAAATTATATACGCAAAAAACATGGTTTCAATGTCAACTGAATTCATCTTCACGTATAAGGTACCGTTCGCAAACGGTCCATTTCCACTCATTTGCTAATAATCTCTTTCTCAAAACACTTACAAAATCTAAAAATCGCATCAACGAAAAAGAAGATTTAGATTAATTACACAATTGACATCTCTACTTTTTTTTAATTCTCTTATTTGCACTCTTGATTTGACACATTTTGATTTTTTTTTCTGCGAAATAGAGGTCCCGGTGGAGGCTGCCATATCGCAAGAACCGAATTGTAGGCATTGCAAAATGTCTTTGTAAACACAATATTTTTTCTCAAATGGGTTTCGGCAACTCATCCATCACCAATGTTTTTTTTTATGCACAATGCGTTAGCACTTGACTTCAATGTTATTGGGAAGTTCAAAAGAATATTACAAACTTTAATTGTTTAGTAAAATTTTCCTAAACACCTGGAGTGTAGCAGATACGATACGATATCGTACTTAGTCCTTCCTAACTCTCAATAATCAACAATGAATGTAGTATTCATACTGTTTTGTGTTTATTTTACTAATTCAGTCTCACGAGCTTTTTAAGCTGGCAATTTGTGGGTGCCGCTATTAAAATTTGAGTTAATGCATAAGTTTAATTGCTTTTACCTTCAAGATCCCATTTTTTATTATGAAAACAAACACTTCGCGAGAGGTTTACTTAGTAAAAAATTTCGCCGTAAGTATATTTCACTTGAAAAAAAAATTATTTTCTTCATTATTTCCAAAACTTATTTGTGATCTTTGCGAATTGTGTTTTCATGATGTGAATTATTAAACCAGAAAAGCTTTATTCAGTGGTTGTGGCGGCAGGAAAATTGTGTCTATTGTTTATAATTCGGAGCCATCTCAACTTTACCACACCCTCGTTGTCAAAAATACACATTGATTTATTTAGCAATTTTTGAATATTATACTCGAGTATTTTCTTGATAAATTATGGTCCAACACAAGTCGCTAAATTATTAATAACTTTTTATTTGTGGCAAAATTAATTGTTTAGTATTTATTGACTTCTGTTGCTGACTAAATGCTTGCAAGGTTCTAAGGTATGCTTATCGATCTCTTTATAAAAACAATAGAGGTCCTAAATTACAATGAAACTGTTGAAACTAATATAGTTATATTATCATACAGTTACATGATGTATTGTGCATGTGAATTCTTATATTTTTTGTTTAAAAAGCAATACTTACTCAATGTTCCTAAAATTGTATTGAAACAAGGTTACGTGCATAGCAATTATTTATAATAGTCTGACAAGTATTATCTATTTTATTCACGAATGGAAAATTCATGATAACAAGTTGATCCTCCATTGCATAAATTAATTTAAGTCTAAATATTCGCTAAGCTAAAGTAATCCATGGTACACTCGACGGGGATAGTCTACAGTCTTCACGTGGTAACGAAGAACAAAAATTATTAACTTATAACCTTCTGGTAACAATTATAGTTTATTATAATTTCCACAAAATAATTAACATTTCTGGCAGTTACTTTTATTCGTAACAGTTCAATATTCTTTGTGTACATGTTTACAAGACACTGAATAAAATTTCTATTTAGTAACTTGCTCATGTTTTTAAGGTAGGTTTATACTCCATAGTGTCGTTATGCCAAACACGTTATAAGTACATATGTAGGCCTGAAATAGTTTACTTATATACTGTAGGTATACTAGGTACCTACATAACGAGGGTGCGGCCCTTTCAGACGAACACCAACATTTATAACATTTTACCTAAAGCCGTTATTCATGCATTCTCATACTTTTCAACATATGCTAAAACCACTGAGGCGTGGTTAGTGAATGTTACGGCTACATTCTCCCGACTAGAATAATATTCTTGTCGTTACGCATAAGATAATAATCTACAACAACTAGGTACGTTACAAGAAGCTCTTATTATTATAACAGACACATTTTAAGCACAGTTTCGAAAGCTCTTTTGACTAGATTTGTCTTTTCACTATATAGTTTCGGTTTGCTGAAAGTAATTTTTCAAATTAAGATTGAGACTTGCTGTGTGAAAGCTAAAGCTTTTTGAAATATTAAAGATACTATCTGGGTTAATGTAGTCAATGAGTTGTGCTTTTTTATAAAAATGAAAATAGTATCTTATTCATAGAACCAGCTTTATTTCTCATTTATTTGGCTAACTCCTATGTGTGCAAATGGGCATCATATATTTAATTATAGAACTTGATCAATTGTGCTTAATATAATGCACAGTGATACTTTGAGTGGTGTAAAACATCTACATACATGTCGATTTAAGAAATTTTAACTTCTTTTTGAAATAAATTGTTCCCGATTGAAGTGCCCTCATAGCTCACTCTACAATAACTATACCTACTACAGTATACCCGTATATAATGAACTGCTCAGAAATCCCAAGAGCGTCCTTCCGTTTAACCGTTGAACATCCTAAAAGCCG